>OU426930.1:12127500-13327500 GCA_911387795.2 Apamea monoglypha | reverse complement strand
TGTCAATGCAATTGTGGCGGCATCTACATTGCCACATGCGAACTAAGCATCATACTGACGTCACACAAAATCCTGCATCGCGCAAGCAGAGTTTACCGCGCAACTACAACATATATGGCGTTCCAGTAGGAGCATAAACAAATAAATAAATATATACAACGCCTCGACATCAATCGTCGGGCAGTAGCCTAGCAGACACAACAACCGTCTGGTCGGAGGATCCTTCCTTTTCTATAGAGGATGAGTGAACTTTACACCCTGTTCTTCATACAGACCTCTATACTTAAACGAGGATACGTACTGATATTCAATGACGTTGTTATCAGCAAAATCTAGGGAGTGAATTTGCTTACGGTTCTTTACAGCCTTTCCCTTTTATTCGTGGATTTTCTTTCTTATTTTATCTACCTAATAATATAGCTTTCGTGATATTACTTTTTTGTTTAAGGTTCCGTAGTTTACGTCTCAGAACCCTTATTTGTTTCGTCATGTCCGTCCATCCGTCCTTCCGTCCTCGGCTTACCTTCCAAACGGTTAGTGCTAGAAAGATGAAACTTTGCACGGATATGTGTATTTACCACGTCTACAAAGGGCTAAAATAAAACCACGAATAATATTTTTTTTTGGGGTACCTTCCCTACACGTAAAGTGGGAATGACTTTTTTTTCTCGCGTCTGCTCAGACGATTTTTTGATTTAGGTATCCGTTTGCGAGATATTCAACTTTGAAGCGCATTTTTTTGTTTAAATAGGGCGTCCCCCTCTCTAAAAGCTAAATGGCTTGTTCGAAAAATCTGAAAAAATCTATCATGATGGTAGTCCATGTGATGAACTTTGAAGGAAAACTATGACGGCTTAGATAACTTTGTTAGTTCAGGAGTTATAGAGGCCTAACTTGTAAAATGCGCTTACTTGGAAAACTTCGTACAAAAATAACGAAATAATAAGTAAACATGTAAAATATTAAAAATAAAATTATAACAATTATCTATTGGTACGGAACCCTTTGTGCGCGAGTCCGAATCGCACTTGGCCGGTTTTTTATGAATAAGTTATACGTTTTTTTGTTGTCAGCCTGTGTTGTCGCACTGCAAAAGTATCTAAAGGCCTCCCTTGTTCCTTTCCAATCCTTTATCTTTATCTAGTGTGGACCAATCATGCCTGTTGGCGTCAACACGTTCCGCCATCTTCACTTGGGTCTGCCGCGATGTCGCTGGATATTTTGCGTTTTTAATTAAATTTTAATCTTTTTAAACGGTTGTTTTTAAATAGGTTTTCACTACTTACTGTTTTTTTTTACATATTTATTTATTTATTCACACCCTCTCGGAGAGAGGAGGTGTTCCAGCGGTGGGAACATTATAGGCTGATTATTGTAAGCACACCAAAAGTACAGTCATTTACAAATTCAAATATACCTAGTTACGTAAGCTAAAAAACCCTACTATGCCTTCAAGCAATGATTGCAATAAACGAACAAAATTCTAAGAATGCCTCTGTCGCACTCCTAGTCGTGACATTTTGTTTCAAATGTCAAAGCAATTTCGTATCGATTTGTTATCGGGTACTGCACTAGCTGAAGGCTAAGTGGACTAGCCTTGGTCGAGTGTTGTAGGGTCTAAAGTCATTTGAATCGTGACGTTATTCGGTAGAAAAACGACGGAATCAGGGCCAGTAGGTACTTATGTAGTGCTGGGATCGCGTGAATCATGAATAAGTAGGTGCTCTTGCAAATGTCGTAATGAGCTAAGTACTTACTGACCCGCTAAAAGACGGATATGAAATAATGATATGTTTTTAATTGAATTACCTTAATCTTAGTCACTGCTACTCTCAAAACACGTGAAGGAACACATCGTGAGGAAACCGGTATGTCCTAGAACCAGAAATTTGAAGACATGTGACATCTACCAATCCCCGCACTGGGCCCACGTGGTGGATTACGGCCCATTCCCTCTCACCGAGGGGAGGCCTATGTCCCAGCATTGGGATTAATATAGACTAATTATGCTTATATGCTGATCACTGCAGAGCAGTGCTGGTGGCAGTAGCAGTAGGTTTGTGACAGAACGACGGAGGAAAATGGATAGTGTCAAAGATGATCGATAATATTATAAAACTTCTTGGTCAAGATTTGCGAATAGGGACGAAATCCCCAAAAACGGGAGGTAGATAAAGATGAACTGAACAACGGTATTTAAAGGAAAATAGCATCCTGAGGAAAAATTGCCAAAACTTGCTCATAAAACTCAGACGATTCTCTCATAAAGGTCATCTATGAGACAAAGGTGTCTCTAACACTGACCTCACGTCTCGCAATCCACAGGAAATTACCATAAAAAAGATTACCTAATCTCATTGTTCGTAAAAAACAATTTATATACATAGATAGGTACTTCCATATCTCCAAATGTTACATTTTGTAACAAAACAACAATACGCTCAATGACAAAACACTCTCTTCATATACAATCCAATCAAAATCCAACCTTATCTAACCACAATACGATTGAATTTGCCTAGACATAAAAAGAAAGCAAAGAAAACTGTCCCCATTTGTCGCAACGGTAGGCGTGGTGATCCACTAAGAACCGAATTTATGCAATCATAACTCATACCATCCACTCCAACCTTATTTCTGAAGCTTCAAGATCTATAATAACTTGTCTTGACTGCAGGATAAGTTGGTCAAGTGTAAGAGGCAAGCGGTCAGACCAATTTGGTTGCTCGCTATTAAAGATCTTTCGTATGTCATTATATAGCTCAGAGTGCGTGAATATAAAATAGAGGTTGCGCAACCTAATGGTCTCCGTCTTTGTTCTTTTGTCAGTGTATGTCATTGAGGAGATGGGTCATGGTGAAATCTTTAATTAAGCTGTCTGATATTTGTAAAGGTTTGCGGAGTTTTTGTTTCTAGATGAGACTGTGTTACCGTTTACCGTTTTCTGCTTAACTCATTTACATACTCGTAACACTTGGGTACGTCTTCGTTAAAAGTCCATCTCAGACATCGATCTACATGGACTTTAAAAAAGACCTCTGACTTTGTTTCGGCCTTTCTTCTCAGACTATTCAAATAGGAAACGCCGACCTCATCTAGTTTTTAAAATATGATTGACGTGTAAAAGCGTCTGTACAAACCTACTTACAAAATAAAATCATTTATCATTTATTTATCAGTTATATGGTTGAAATGCCAGATATTCCTGAAGGGTTAAAAAAATACGTGTATCTAGTAAGGCTGTTCACGAAGGTGATGACGACATTAATGATGTACCTAACTAATATTTTTGTAAAAATATAATTTAAAAGAGTGTCCATGGAGATTCTTGCCCGTTCTTCCCCGTTCTACTACGCTTTGAAATGGGCAACTAGCTTCATCTTTTCTGACTGACTGACTTCATGACAATTCAAAAGTGTCTGTAATCGGTTTATTTGAAATAAATGCTTTGAGTTTGAGTTTGAAATGGTAAAATCGGTTTTTTTAAGCGGAACGAGATGGAATGCACAACATCTACTGCAACTATACAGATTGCATGGATGGATTAGTATTCGAATCGATTTTGTAGTCAGAAATAAGATCAAAAGCTAGTAGTAATAGTAGACACGTTTACATAATCAGCCTATAATGTTCCCACTGCTGGGACATAGGCCTCCTTTCCTCCTCTGTGAGAGGGAGTGGGCCATAATCCACCACGCGGGCCCAGTGCGGGATGGTGGATGTCATATGTCTTCGAGTTTGTGGTTCTAGGACAAGCCGGTTTCCACACGATGTTTTCCTTCACCGTTTTGAGAGCAGTGGTGATAAAATAATTTATTTTTAACCCAGACAAGCACAAAGTAAAGTGCTTGCCTGGGTTCGAACTCACGACCTACAACTCGTAAGTCGGGTCCATTACCACTGGGCTACCACTGCTCTTATGACACGTTTCATGATTTCCAAAATTTTTAAGAGAACTAGAAGAAGGGAATGGACTTGGAACAGAATTACTATTACCCCCACTATTCAAAATATGTACCTATATTAAAAATTCTTACATAACAAACAAAAAAAAAGGCAACACAAAACATCCACTGGTACGCGAGTTGTAATCATACGAATTATAATAATTGTCTAAGCGGGCGCGGGGGGCGTGGCCAAATGACAATCACGCGCCGCGACCTAATGAACGGGTGCGCGCGCGCCGGACAGGTGCGATCTAGTGACGTGGGAACGGATTCGATGGTTGTTTCGGTTTTTCTTTAAAAAAAAAACAGCTTGGTACCAAATTAATATTTTTTATTTATTTATTTATTTTATTTATTTATTTATTTAATCACTTACAACTATTTTTACAGGTACAACCCAATGCAATAGTGAAGCAAACCTAATACTATCAACTTACTTTCTAAAACTTATTACATATAATGTTATCCTTGTGAATTCACTCAGTGCACAGGCAAAAATGTCCATCTCCTCTGCTACAAGGTTAAGAGTGCGAAGCGCCCGCGTTAGGGGCGCCTCATTCAATAGATTAGTGCGGCCACGAGGTACAGCCAGCAGCTGAGGCCGCCGTCGCCGCCACACATATCTGTCGGGCACACTCAAACACACCAACTCTAATATGTTGGCGTTATGTATCTTGCCTCTAATTAACTTAAATAAATATGAGACAAGCGCGAACTCACGCCTAACTCTCAGCTCGTTGTATCCAACCATGCCTAATATAAACAGGGTTGGATACATGAGCGGGTAAAAAGGATATACTCCATAGAGCCTCAAATATAAAAATCTAACAAATTTATTTTGTATTCGCTCCAACATGAGACTATATTTAGTCTCATGTGGGGCCCAGATGACTGCGTTGCATTCTAATTGGCTTCTCACCAAAGTATTGTATAAAGCGATAATCGCCGTAATATTTGTAAAACTACGGACAGTACGTAACATAAACCCTAAATTTCTGTAGGCCTTTTTACAGCACTTGACTGTATGATCACGAAACGCTAGCCCCGCATTAAGACTAACTCCTAAATCCCTAACCTCTGTGACCCTGATCATCGGCATCCCATCAATGTTGTAATCATGTACAATAGGACTACGTGCACGCGAGAAAGTGATGGTGACACATTTTTGGGCATTGAATTGCAGAAGGTTTTCCTTGCTCCAAGTAACTACGCTATCTATGGCCTTCTGTAAGCGTTCACAGTCATCAACACACCTCACTGCCAGGGATAACTTAAGATCGTCTGCAAATAACAAACAATTTGCATCCTTAACGACTTTGGGCAAATCATTTACCATAATTATAAATTGCAGAGGTCCGAGGTTACTCCCTTGGCTTACACCAGACCACGTAAAGTACGGTTCTGACTGGTGTCCCTCGTACTCTACGTATTGTTGCCTATCCCTCATATAACTGGCGAAGAAATGAAGTAAGTGCGGAGTGAAACCAACAGCTGCTAACTTCTTCAGCAACACGTCATTATCGACTAGGTCGAATGCTTTTTTGAAGTCGAAGTAAGCAGCGTCAGCTTGCCCCCCACTGTCTACAATCGGCAGCACATGAGCCATGTAACTCAGTAAGTTACTGGTGGTGCTCCTCATCGGTCGAAATCCGTGCTGTGCATCTGAGAGTTGCGTTCTCACCTGCATAAAAATGCTGTTATGAATAGCGCACTCCAACACTTTAGCCGGTGATGACAGTACTGCAATAGGTCTGTACCCACTAACATTGCTGTTACTTATCTTATATATTCTTCTTTTCAGAGTAGTCGTAGTTCGTAGTTAAAGTAAACACAGACGTCATCTAGATTTAAAATATTATTATTTCTCTTTGACATTTAAAAGTGTTTTAAAAACCAATTTACAGAAACAAAATATAATTTAGCAGTAAATGATGGACCCGCGTGGTGGATTACGGCCCACTCCCTCTCCCCACCGAGAGGAGGCCTGTGTCCCAGCAGTGGGAACATTACAGGCTGATTATATATGTTATGTTTTGTAAATGATAAATTATATTTTAGGATATAAAGCCCAGCTTTAAAGACCATCGTTCATTCAAACATTGTGATGCTTAAACTGAACGTGTTAAGGTAAGCTTACACTCACGGCTTTTTAGCTCATTTCATTCTCTTTTTAAAATTCAATAAAAAGTATATAAGAATGTTTACAGGGCGACCCGGCTGACTTTGAAAACGTTGGTAATATTTCAAGGGGTGAAAGTCCTAATGAATATTTAAACAATGGAACATTGTGGTGGTTTACCACAATGGTCCCACCTACCTAGTAAGGTAGGTGCCTAGTAGAGTATTGCGTTAGTTCCTCTATTTAACCACGCCAAAACTATCGACACATTCACCAACTATATCGACATCAGCACATCCCTACACAAGTATCTAACACTGAGCTAGTGTCGCTACATGTCGAGTCATGCATTCATTACACGTGTGAGTTGTTATCCGCCCTAGCGTCACACATCTGGCACTACGAAGTACCAAACTGGTACAAGTGAACAACTGGACAGTGGTTGTGAGTGTGTAAGTGACATGTAGCATACGTGCACATAGTTATAATAGTGTTGTGACATGTAGCAAGATGATAAAGTTGAAGAAAATACATAAGGTCCATAACCTGGGAAACTGACATTATATTCTTGGAAAGCAAAAGAAAGAATACGTTTTTCCGGATGTTTTCTACAGTGAGGTCTTATTTTACAAAGTATCTAGGTATCTGAATCTTCATGAAACAAAAAACTTACTTTGACTGGACAACCCTAGATAGATGGTAAATACTGTTACTTTTATAGGGCGGTTGTTACAAACGGTTGGTTAACGTAACATACGTACGTCACGACAAATAATAACGAGTACGTAATCGTAATTATTTGACGTAAGTCAAGGCCATAATTTTGTAATTATAATTTGAAACAACGCTTTTTTGGTTTGACGATAGTTAGCGCCATTTTTGACGTATACGCGTGCGTCAAGTGGACGTGAAACAACCCGTCCGTAGCCTGCATCATCCCACTACTGGGCAAAGGTATATTAAAACTCATGTATACAAATTAGGCTGAGAATCAGCACTTTTCGAACGTCAAAATGACAGTGTAGTGCTTTAGCTAGCAAGAAGAAGTGGCGCAACAAACTCCCCAGCGAAGAGATTGTTGTCATCATATTTGGTGGAGAAGTCTTGATTGACTAACATTCTTGCAGCTGGTTTATTGGAACAACCATTACAATACTGTAGCACGATGACTATTGGCTGAAATTGCCAGTATTCTGCTGTTTATTAAATCCCAAAATGATTCTTATCATAACTGTTAATTCCATCTCATAACCACAAACCAAACATCCCACAAATTTAATGACACAACATTTGACAATCGAACCATCAAACAAAACAAAATAACTACAATTCCTCATCTAAAACAATATTACATTCAGAGATGCTTTCAAGATACCATTGTTAAAGCCGCCATTGTGTTACAAAGTCGCAATTTCCTATAGCAAGGTGATATTAGACTCACAACCCCGTACAATGATGGGAAAACGCAGAAAAAATGCTCTGACAATTATTTGGTTCAATTGCCCGAAGACCGAAGCAAGTTCAACGGTAGACAAATTATATATTTTGTATGTATATGAGCTGTAGTAGGATGTTGAAAAAATGTGTGGAAAAAAGTTAATTTGTATGCTGTGTCTGTCTGTTTGTTTCCTGATTCTAGTAGACGTATAAATTGGTCATAAGATGTGAGCAAAAACGGTATTCCGTTACGCGTATTAATACCTTTTGTTAATAAAGCGTCAGCTTGTGAGTTCACAAGCTGACGCTTTATTAACAAAAGGAAACTGTCAAGGCATGGCTATGATCATTCACAGAAATGTAGGTGTAGTCGAACTCGTAATTGCTTTATCACTTTTGACAAAACCCTGAGTAAAAAGAAACTTCCACACATGAAATTGTCGAACTGTCGCATCCACAAATAGACCCAGTCATTTTATGACGTGCATTTGACATTCAATCTCTGGGTGGCTAAGCAATCACGAGTCAACAAACTATAAACGATAAATAGGACAGAGCAGTCATGGTTGATAGACTCTGATTCCTGGACTATTACAATCATTAATGTGAATGCCAACTACACGCAAATCATCTGTACCTGATGAAAAGATTGCCAAACCCTGTCGAGGTTGGTATCAGATCTGACTGCTGCTGTATCGGGATTGCCTCAAGGAACACCACTTATGAAAGCTCCATTAATGCAAGAATAAAACAATGCCCACTTCTATACTTTAACCTAACCATATAATTTTATGAGCACCGAGGACAAACTACGGTAGAAAGACTGTCGTACCTCGTACCTATATGAGGGGGCACAACTTTATAACTCTATACCTAAAGTAATTAAGGAATCAAAATCACTTCCAACTTTTAAAAGGCTATTAAAGCACCTTATTTAGGTTTAGGTATGTTTGAATTGTAAGTCTGTACTCTTCTTTATTTTATTTTTGTACTAGCTGCGCCCCGCGGTTTTACCCGCATAATCGATCCCGTGGGAATATTGGGATAAAAAGTATCCTATATTTTAATCCTGGTTAGGTGCCAAATTTCATCCAAATCCGTTCAGTAGTATTTGCGTGAAAGAGTAACAAATATCCATCCATCCATCCATACAAACTTTCACGTTTATAATATTAGTAGGTTACTTAATTTTAGTTAATAACCCAGCGAAACCGTCTACTATCTTAGTTTTTATGTTTTTCCTCATCATAATTAGCCTATAATGTTCCCACTGCTGGGACACAGGCCTCCTCTCGGTGAGAGGGAGTGGGCCCACCACGCGGTGAATCCACCACGCGGGCCCAGTGCGGGTTGGTAGATGTCACATGTCATCGAATTTTTGCTTCTAGGACATGCCGGTTTCCTCACGGTGTTTTCCTTCACCGTTTTGAGAACAGTAAATAATTGTATTCTTTTTGAATGAAATAAATTATCTTAAACCATAATTTTAATCCCCAATTCCATCCAAATTGTCAACTCCAAGCCAAAATGACTCCTAATTAGTGGAATCTTCAGTTTAACAACCAAATCCAACAGTCCACCGCTATAACTCATGTTTCTACGTATGTTTAGTGCAGTGGCAATTATCGAGTGCGATCGAACCCTCGGTTACGACCTATAATTGGCAACCAACAGTGTATAAATATAGAGTGTGGGCCATAATATTGTTTTATGAGGATTTTAAAATAATCATTGTCATACCGTAGAGGACGTCGACGCGTGGCGATGGGAAATTGTGACTATTATTAGTTGAATGTGTTATTTGAGTGAAGGTGTTTGTTTTATGTCGTTTTGAGTTACTGTTTTAATGTAGGAAAGACACAAAGGTAGAAACTGTGCGGTCGTTAATATCTAGATTAAATTTTCAGTTTGACATTTTTTCATTGTTTTGGCTTACCAAAACAATGAAAAAATGTCAAACTGAAAATTCGACACTCGATTATAAAATGTTCGCATTGGGCAGCTAACTACTTATAGTTAGCTGCCCAATGCGAACATTTTATAATCGAGTGTCGTTGCCAATGACCATGTCCAATAAAACCATATATCTTTTGACATATTCTTTATTGAGTAATATTATGAAACAAATCAAATTCTAAATGACACGAGCACCGCGGCCGTCGTTCCATGCCTGCTTGACAACCATCTTTGAAGCGGCGTATGAAAATGTGTCCGCACGCCGTAATCTTTTTGCAGCGGCAACATCGAGTAATAAAAGCTCGCGAGGCTCTATAAAAGCTGATGCAGATTTGAGCCGGCCACACGTCATTGCAAAAATCCTATTACATAACTTTCCTATATTTTGTATGATCCATCGCATACTACAGGCGGGCTGCACCGCGCTTTTTTTTAAAACTGAAATGCGATGCAATGCGCTGCGGCCGGCCGCGGTTTGTAATATGCGGTTTTATTTTATTTTATATATACACCAAGTTGATACTGAGAGATCAAAAATATCGTGATAGCCCAGTGGTTAAGACCTCGCCTATCAAGCACGAGATTGTGGGTTCAAATCCGGACAAGTACAAATGTTACTTTTTCAATTCATATGTGATTTCTAAGTTTATCTTAAATATCACTGACTGACTGATATAGGTGAAGGAAACATTGTGAGGAAACTTGGACTTATAATTAATATAAATCTGAAATCTCCAATCCGCCTTGAGCAAGCGTGGTGATCAATGCTTGTACCTTCTCTGTATGAGAAGAGACCTTTGCTCCACATGATCAGCCTATAATGTTCCCACTGCTGGGACACAGGCCTCCTCTCTGTGAGAGAGACTGGCACATAATCTACCACTCGAGCCCGCGGGTTGCCTTGCCCTGCAGTGGGACAATTACAGGCTGGCATTATATCTAAAAGAAAATCCAACTCATCCCAGCACACAAATACCACATTTTAATGTCCCCAGCTTAACAAATAGCCAACATATCATCCAATTACACACACAAAGGAACAAAATAATTAAAGTATCGAACGCACTGTACCCAATTATTCCATAATAACCTCCACGAATTACGTGTAAAACTGTGCCGCGGACCCGCGGTAATCGTCGCGTGGCTTTAAATGTAATCGCTTTGACATTTCGGAGGACATACGTGAGCTTGTGAGTTCACCTGTTGAGATATGTCTGTAGTTATGTTAGGTTAATTCAATTGAATTTTAGTGCTGTCTGAAACCACTAGGACTAAAAAATATGGCTTATAAGTCGATTCACACGAATTTACTCGCCAGAAACATGTGAATCGTCACTTTTAAATAAAGTATAGAAAAAAGGACACTAGCGCACAGAAGTGATAAGAGTTAAATATACGTTACACGTATACTTTTTTCTTAACGTCATTCAATTCAAAATGTGCCAATTGCCTAATACATATTTCTAAAGTTGTCGACTCGCCCACAAATAAATTAACTTCGTGCGAGTCAAAGTGCCGATTCGCACGTTTTGGGCGAGTAAATTCCATCAGAAGCCCGAAAGTCTGCCAACCAGTCTTACCAAAGGGTATCGTAGTACCCAGTAACTGGGTTGTGGAGGTCAGATAGGCAGTCGCTCCCTGTGAAATACTAGTACTCAGCTGCTTCCGGTAAGACTGGAAGCCGACCCCAACATAGTTGGGAAAAGGCTAGGCAGATTGAATGGATCATTTTTAAACGATACCGACATAGTTTTACACAATTTAATATAGGTAATAATAATTAAAAACTATTGCAGATATCACATTATTGCATTTCCTTCGACTATTAATCTTTAGCATGGGCTGTTAAAAGTTTATTCTGTCATCCAGGCCCCTAGCTAATGTACCTTTTAAACTAACAGATTAAATTATATTACGTTCAGTAATTTTGCCATATAAATGTACACACGACGATACATCAAAGGACCACATTCCCAGTTTTAGCTGACCTCGTATTGTATAGGCTTTTTGCATAATGAGAAGTCAGCCTATACTGGAAATGTATAGTACCTACGATATGTCGTCGTGCGTACCAAAGAAACGCACTTAACCCATTATCCCATTTATAAGGACACACTTTAACTTTCCAACCCTAAAGCCTACATTAACTACAATAAAACCATCGGATATGGAAGTCTGCAGCTCTATTGCTATGATTATCTCTATGACTACACACAGACGACCGACGAACACCTGACGAACTCGTCAAACTTTTGTAATTGAATCGACGGAACTTGCAGGGACAGAACTCTTAACGTTATTGTAGAGTGATAAAGGAATAGATAGGGCTATATTTTGACGGCCAGCCGATCGATTCTGTAAAAATCTCACCGTGAAAACTTAGGTGAAGTGAGCGTGGAGTGAGCTGTCATTCCCAGCTATGCAAGGGATTGACACTATTGACAGCTCACTCTAAGCTCACTTCACCTAACTTTTCACGGTGAGATGGTTACAGAATCGCACTGCTGTACTGTAGTCCTTATTTTCTGTAATTCTTGTCCACAAACTGTACTGTTGTTAATATCAGTCATTAGTTCAATTATGATGAACTTATTTATGAAAATGGTTAAGTTTAACAGCAAAGTATTTGTCGACGCCAGTTGGGTAGCTCTTGTTGTGTTCGATTTCATTGGTTTCTCACGCAGTTTATTTCAATTTTCTCATATTTCTTCTCTCAAATTCTCCTTATTTGCTTTTCTCAAATTTTTGACAACGACAGACAACAGGCTAGCTGTGCTTTAAATTTTGATAGTTCGACCACATTAATTGCGTGATTGACACCGTAGAGCAGACGTATTTTTCAAACTTAAGAAAGAAACTTTCAAACTTAAAAACATCACAAACCCACGGGAAGGAAACTGTTAATCCACTGTTAACAGTTTCCTTCCGGTGGGTTTGTAATTGAATGTGTGTTAAGCAATTCAGGGTGCTGTTTACTAACTTGTGTAATAGTTATGTGTAAAATAGTTTTTTCTTTACGTTAGTATTTTATCCAAAAGCGTTTTCTATACCACAAGTGACAATCTATTACATTTTCTGTCCTCTTTGTGACCTGTCTACACTCCTAAAGCTCTGTGCCCAAGCTCAGTATAGGACAAAGTTGTTTAATCGCCAGTTGATAGGCTGTGCCGTGTCATGGGGTGCCTGGCTCCCCCCCTCACTACTTCCATTCACACTTAATTGACGCTGTTGATTAGCAGAGACTTAAGAATTAGATATCACAGTTGGAAGATCTAAATTAAAAGATTTCAAGTTTAATTGATGGTCGTATTGTGATATAGGTACATATGTATATATCGGAAATACGTCATTCATTTGTTTGACTATTCGGGACGCCAGCGCCAGGCGGCGCTTGACAGAGTCTAGCCTGAGTTCGTAGGAATCACGGATATCTATGGTGGGAATCGATGAGAGCGTTACAGAGCGGTGCTCTCAATGTCCAAGGGTCAACCCTTGGACATCGTACGGACAACATGTGTTCAGATACTGTCTCGCGTTCCATATCTAGCTGTGTCGTGTACCTACAGTGTGTGATTCGCTAGTATGATTAACTTGTTTGTAAATTATAATCTGATTTTATTAAACTACAAACGGTTTTTCTATTGGGCAATAACCGATACTACCCATAGTACGCCCACAGTAGTTAAAATATGGCTGATGATAACGAGAAACACATACCTGCTCCGTCATGTACATATATTTATATTGCTTGGAGTAAAGATTGTCTGAACTGAATTTGTAAGCTTAGAAGTAACGGTTGATAAGTATGTGAAGGCGATTTTCTATCGGCCTTTCACAAGGGTTAAAAAGAAAAATTTGATCTTTGAACCTACCAAAAATAAGAGAATTTTATAACGTTAACGGGACAAAGAAGGGTAATGGACGTTAGCTAACCCCATAGACGGACAGCTGCAATTTTTTGCATCCCTACGCTTCTCCCAAGGGATATCTGTCTAGTTAGATAGATACCGTCATCATCTACCGAGACTTTCCCCAACTATATTGGGGTCGGCTTCCAATCTAACCGGATGCAGCTGAATACCTACCCGTATTTTACATGGAGCAACTGCCTATCTGACCTCCACAACCCTGCTACTGGGTAACACGATACCCCTTGGTAAGACTGGTTGCCAGACTTTCGGGCTTCTGACTACACGTAACGACTGTCAAAGATCCACAAATGACAGCCGGGATCAACGGCTTAATGTGCTTTCCGAGACACGGAGGGGTCTTGGTATATGAAGATGGTCAGACCAACCGCGGCAAGCGAAGCTTAACCTAATCGATCGACCCCCTTTTTTTTTTTTCTCTGGTGGGAAATCATCAAATGACCTCTCCCGCTCTGGGTGGAGCGGAAGAGAGTGTCAGACTCTTACTGACTAAAACCCACCCATGTTCCTTCCTTCGCCCTTTATGTTCCGGGGCAGCGGTAACCCTTTCGGACAATCCCGCTGACCCGGCAGGCTTCGGCCCTAAGGGGCCCCTCTGATTATGCTGACATCTCTTTGAGGCGCGCGTGGAACACTTACGCGCCGTCCGGCACGGGCCTGGTCCTGATCGGGCGGTGAGCTACCCATTGCTCTCTGCCCGCAGGACCGCGCCTACGGTGGCCGGTAGTCTTCACTCGACTCCCGACGCCCGGGGCGTCTCCCGCGGCGGCTGGGACGGGAGGCTCTCTCCCTCATCCGTCCCGCCACCTCCTTCGCTAGCATGACTGCTTCGCAGAAGGAGGCGACTGCCTCCCACTCACTCTCGCTCCGGACCATGGCTTGCACCAGGGCCGGGCGCGAGAGGCCGCCGCCGCTGCCGATCGCCTCTACGAGGACACGGCGGTGCTCCGCCCAAGCGGGGCAATCGTTCGACCCCTGCGGCTGTTATTACTTAGCCATAAGCCACTCAGCTAGATATATACCAATGGTTAATATATTGTAGCACACAAGAGGTCTTTGCACTAAATCTTCATTCATATTCTTTTCATTTCAATACAATTTCATTCAAACCCTAAACTCCTGCCCGAAAATCTACATCGTGTCCTTATATTTCACAACTCCGCGACATAAATATCGAAAGTATCTAATTGGCGTTACCCTCTTTGTTCTAAAACACACATTATTTCCCTTGGGAAGACAAAAGTCGCGGATTTCATAACTCAATAATGACCCGCTGTTTGCCCGTCGCAGGAGGTAATTATATAGAGACGTGATTTCGTACGGGAAGCTCGAATTAATATCAATGTTCTTGGGCCTAGGATTTAGGGATGTGCTGAGGAAATATCGATACTTTGTTCGATATTTTTAAGAATGTTGGTTGGTTTTTAGGATTTTGAATGTAATTAGTATCTAGGGTCAGTCGTCTGTACATCAAACAGACACTTTAAAATAAAAGTAAAGTTATAGATAAGATAAGACAGGAGGAGGTTAAGATACGTACGATAGTACCTTCAAAAAAACCAAAGATAGGATTGGATATTTTAGATTGACATGGCCCTTGTCTATTTTTTCAACTAACTTTTTTTTTAAGTAGCCACATACTGTTCTCCAATGTAACTGTTGTTCAAGTTATATTGATGTAAGAACACATATACATTCTGCGGCTCTTATATTACAAAATTACTCGACTTCCAGAAATGGTGACTTTTAAGATTATCAGCTAACGAAATTATCGACACAAACATCATTTGACAATCAAAACACTGATCCCATCACTACACTTAAGAAAATGAAGACAAATGCTAACGCCAGCGGAGGGGTCCGGGTTCGATCTCAGACGGTGCATGACAAACTGTCTATGACATACATAATTTTGTAACGGCTTCATTGTTTAGTCATGAGCAGGGGGAGCCCTGTCTAGGAACGATATTTTGTACTAATCAATGTCACTTAAGCGCGATAAAGTTACCTTTAATATTATCTTTGTTTTGACAGCAGGTTGTTTTATTTTTGGTGACATTGGAATTTAATAATGAAAATATTTTACACTAGCAGCGCCTCGCGGTTTCACCCGCATAAGTGTCAATCCCGTAGGAATATCGGAAGAAAGAGTGTCCTATGTGTTATTCTAATGTATGAGCTATATTACTGTAAAGTTTCATAAAAATCCGTTCAGAAGTTTTTGCGTGAAAGAGTAACAAACACCCATCCATCCATCCTCACAAACTTTCACGTTTATAATATTAGTAGGATAATATACAGGGTGGCGGGATATCGACGCGCAAACATCGTGAAAAGGTTACACCTGATGCCATAAATAAAATTACGAAAGTCATGCATCTCGGAAATGACCGGTTAAAAAGAAATTCATTTTTGAGTGCGCAATGTATTGCAAACAACGCGATCAAATCGCTCCGCGGATTGGGGGCACGCACGCGCGCCCTGCCGCGATACCTCGCGCTGCCCTTTCGAGTTTTATTTACATTGCTGTTTTAAGTGAAACAAGTGAATTTATTATTTTTTTATTAAAAATATCATTGGGTTAGATAGAAATAATGATTTTATACCTACAGTTTACAGTAAAAAAAAAAAAATTGCAGAAAAAAACGTAAAAATTAAGAAAAAGCCGACAAAAAATTTCAACGCTGGGGAGTCCAGAATCATGTACTGAATCCATGGTAAGCGGTTGCGCGTCGATGTCCCTGCCATCCTGTATACAACTTGTCCCGGAATTAACGCACACCACCAGACACCCCAATTAGAATGTTATGTTATAATCATAATACATACACTGATTTTTTATTATTATGTAATAAACATTGTTTTTCTCATAAATTAGTTACACTGATTGTGGGAGAAAATTGTGGTCACATTACAAATCTACGCATGCAAACAGTCGCACTCGTTTAGTCGCGGTCGTTACCACTTGGCCCCCACAGAGCAGTGGGGGCCAAGTGGTAACGACCGCGACTTACGATGGTTCGATTCGACCCCGGACAGGCGATTTACTTTTTGTAAATAATTTCATTACCACTGCTCTAAAAACGTTGAAAGAAAACATCGTGAGGAAAACGGCATGTCATAGAACCAAAAATTCGAAGACTGAGACTTCTACCAACCCGCCCTGGGCCCATGTGGTAGATTATAGCCCACTCCCTCTCGAAGAGAGGAGGCCTATGTACCAGTGGAAAAAAATATAGGCTGCTTATGATTATGCTATTGCCATCAACCGGGCACAAATCCGGACTCCCGGTTGCCGCTGAGAAATGCCAGATGGAAAAACCCAATAACATTTGTCCGACCCGGGAATCAAACCCAGGACCTCATGCTCAGCAGTAGCGCTTGGAATACTAGACCAACGGCGGGATTGAATAGAATGAGTGATAAAGAGTAGTGCTCGTTAATGTCCATTGAACAGTACTAGGTCATATTTACAATGAGACCAACATCAGAACTATCCCTAAAAACAGCTCTTTCAATTAAAATGTATGAACCTGAGAAATACAGTAAAATTAACAAAATCACAGGGCTGCCACACAAATAAAAAGCTTCACAGTAAATTATTAGATGGAAAACCATGTAGGTAATAAAAATGTTAAACCATTAACATTGTTGCACGATGTAAAAGATATGTAACGAAGTTGTTCACTAATGAGCTAATTAGCAAAGCGCAGTCTGACAAGTCGGTGAATTGCTACGAAGTAAGTTAAAGTACAGATACCAGCACATCAAGCTACTCGAAACTTTCAAATTTTCCCAATCAACCTTGAACCTAATGCTTTAGCTATAAAGTTGAAAATCTATTAAATAAATTTGACAGACTATAGTAGCTTGATGTGCTGGCGTCTGTACTTACATGAAGAAATAAAAATGAACGAATTTATTTTATTCATTAGTTTTAACTTCAATAATTTCTATCAACAATGATTTAGGGGTAAATTAAATTACATAGTACTTTCTTACATGTAACACACTAACAGTAGTGATGTCATTCATTTTGGCAGTTCGACAATATTCATTGCATTATTTACGTTATTGAGCAGACAAATTTTTCGAACATATGAATCAATGGATATCCTTCAAAATTATTCAGTTTTTGATTGAAGTACGCAACTAAGGAACTGTTTTAATTCAAGCCAATTATGGTAAATTGGGTTGACTGCTGGCCAATACCTTCTAATAGTTTCTGCCTACCCCTATGGAAAGAAGGTTTGTGTTTATGTATGTAACTAATTCCATGTATGAAACTAATTTTGAGACCCATCCACTGGATGTTTACGTCAAGGTTTGTGATTTGATTACTCTTACCTATGTAAGAAAATACGTTTATTTGCGATAAACATGACGCAGAGAAAGAATGAAAACACAAAAAAGAACAAGTTGGGGAAAAATATGCGTCACATCCACGCAAAACGGCCCTCGCTTAGCAAAATGCTACGAACCTACGCGAGACAGCCCCAGCGCTGGTTTTCAGCGACATGCAAATTAATGACGTTTTTTCCTTTGCATAAAAAGGGAAATAATAATAAATAACAAAATTCTTTATGGATACAAAAACCATTGCTTAAGACATAACTTGGTTAACTAAAGGTGATACGGATAAGGTAAACCCTGACTCCTAAACTAGGTGATCCTCTAACTTAGGAGGTAGTGTTCCTGTCATTGTGATAACAAAAACCTTTTATGTCGTGTTCTAACATTACAAAAATAGCCATTGACATTGCAGGTTACAAAGTGTGTATATTAAAATCAATATAACCCTGGCGTAAGGTGATTTTTTCGTCCTGGAAGCTTATTAACCTCTAACAAGACAAAAACTAAGTGTTAGCACTCATTCTCCATTACTAAAATATTAGCAGTCAAAAATTTCAAATGTAAATTTTTAACCCTTGTCGCTTAAAATAATGACCGCATACGCCTTTGGACATTCTTTTCAAATAGCTTAAACACATAAAGACAGTAATTTGTACCAAAACATCGAAACAATCCATTACGACCATTTTCTAAGACCCCTAAATTCCCAAACTTTGGTTCAGAAAAGGGGTCAATTAATTCTGGAATGTTGCGTCGGTAGTCATAAAATTATAAATTCTACTAAATATGTCATAGCCGCAGGAAAGCCATTTCTTAGATTTGAATATTTAACAGGTCGTTAAAGTATTAAAATTCAAGGTCTTCGAAGGTCCCAAATGGTTGAATTATGAAAAATAACTTCTGTAAGTTATTCAGATTGGTGAGTTAGAGACATGTCGTTAGATATTTTAATTTTATAGAAAGACCTCTTTGATAAACTCTTTTTAACCAAATCCAATAAGTAATTATAAATATTCTGCCGCAAATTAGTGTTGCTGTGTTCCTTTCTGCTTTTTTTTCTAAAATTTTTACAGACAAAAAAAATTCATCAGCTGCCCAGCCTTTTCCCAACTATGTTGGGGTCGGCTTCCAGTCTAACCGGATGCAGCTGAATACCAGTATTTTACATGGAGCGACTGCCTATCTGACCTCCACAACCCAGTTGCTGGGTAATACCCCTTGGTAAGACTGGTTGTCAGACTTTCGGGCTAGTGACGACCCGTAACGACTGTCAAAGATCAACGAATGACAGCTGGGACCAACGGCTTAACGTACTTTCCGAGGCACGGAGGGGGTATGTGAAGATGGTCACCCATCCACGGACCAACCGCAGCAATAATAGCTTAACCTGATCGATCGACCTATGCGGCTGTTATTGCTTAGCTACAAGCCCAGACAAAAAGAAAATTGCCTTTAATTTATATGGTATACATAATAAAGAGTATTCTATTCTATTCTTTGTCTTTGGTTTGGCAACACACTTGTGATGACTCTTGTATTGCAGATAGGCATAGGCAGCAATGACTGCTTGCCATAAGAAGGCCAGTTCCCGTAATTAAAAACGTTCAAAATCTAGTCGCAACATCATCTCAGCGACAATCAAACTTGTTAAAAATGTCCCTACATTTTTGACAAGTTTGATTGTCGCTGCAAAAATACCTCTAATTTCCCTATATTAGAGGTATTTTTGACAGATTGAGACTGAGATCAGACTGTGAACGTTCTTAAAATTACGAGAATTGCCCCTCTGGTGGGTTGATGTAGTGGTTGACTGGCTGGCTGCTGTAAACAAATAAAACAGAAATAAATCTACACTTGCAGCCTCAAGGTGTCGCTTCTAGCAATGGAAAAATATGTCGGTGATAATGATTTTATTTTTGTAAGTAAAAAAAAACTAGATGAGGTCTGCAGTTCCTATCTGACTACTCTGAGAAGAAAGGCCGAAACAAGCTCCGAGGTCACATTCTCTTTAAAATCCAGACATAATCTTGGTTGGTCCGATTATGTGAAGACCATGTAGCTTGGTGTCTGGACTGGTCTTTCAAGAAAAGAACCACACATATTGAGTGGACCTGTCCAGTCAGTGCACGCGATGATTAACCTAATTTAATACAAAATCTATATTCAAAACAGAATAACAAAAGAGGTTACAATAATAGTATATTGCCAAATGACGCAACCTATTTGGATCACAAGCATTGTCCAAAGCCGAGGATCAAACGTGTGATCAAATTGTGATTTACTTCTACAAACATAATTTATGCGTCTGGTTGTCTAGTAAAACATAAAGCTACTCGATTGTAACGCAGTTGAATAGAAATAACTATTTTGTGGGTTTTGGAATGAACTAATACAGCCGATCGATTCTGTAAAAATTTCACCGTGATAAGTTAGGTGAAGTGAGCTTAGAGTTAGCTGTCAAAGGTGTCAATCCCTAGCATTAGTTGGAATAACAGCTCACTCCATACTCACTTCACCTAAGTTTTCACGGTGAGATGGTTACAGAATCGCACTGCTGATCAGAAAGCAAAAGTACAGACGCCAGCAGCCTACCCGAAACTGTCAAATTTTCCCAATCAACCTTGAACCTTGATGCTTTAGCAGCAAAGTTGAGAATCTATTAAATAAATTTGACAGATTGTAGTAGCTTGATGTGCTCGCGTCTGTACCTATAGTTAAGAATAGTTAAATCTTGGCAATTAAGTGAATTAGTGTGAATGTGAGTAAGTGATATTTTACTGCTTTTGGTTGTAATGAAGGAGTGGGTTTTGAAACGACCTTATTCTATTGCTTCATATGTTTGAAAAATTTGTCTGCTTAACAATGTAACTAACGCAATGAATGTTGTTGAACTGTCAAAATAGAAAATAAAAGCCATTCCTACTGTTAGTGCGTTACGCAATTACCCCACTGGAAACAAAGTATTAGTAGTTGAGAAAATCTTGATTATTTATAGGTATACTGGGAGCAACAATATGCTTTTAGTTGGAACAAAGGAGGTGAACTATTTGAATTGGCTAAAAGAAGAATAAGGATAACATTGGACTGTATAATGGGACTACTAGACTACTACGAGGAGCAAGTGAAGTACCTAGTAGGTACTTCACTTGCTCCTGGTAACAAACAACAAAAACAAAATACGAGAAATGTTTTAAGCTCGACGGTGATATGGCTGTCATCTCTCATAAATAATCTCTAAGTCGCTTTTAAAGTATAAACGGCATACTCAAAACGATTACTTATTTCGATCTACTTACTACTTACAGAGGTTCCAGTGTCAATTTCACAATCACATTTCAAACCAAATTGATTTCAATGAAAATGGAGTGTAAAGGACTGCTGCACACGAATCCCATTAACATTCGGAAGCCGACCACGACCTAACACAACACACGATAACCGACACACAGTTCCCAGTTATCCGTAATAAACCGTTTGGGGACCAATCAAGCCACATCAAAGGGTGCAATAACCATTGGGCCCAATCGACGGAGGACCAATTACAATGTTAAAAGCGCTTGCGCCGCGGGGTACACATGGGAATGAGAACAGAATTTGAATTTGAAATTTCGGGGCCAATTTACCTTGAGGTGTAAGGCGACAGATACCAAAACGCAGTGCCGGGAAAGGAGTGATCACAATTTCGTAGTATAAGTAAGTTCAGAGAATAAGAGATGCAATAATATTTATTGAAATACGTTTTTCAGTGTACCTAATTTTCTAGTGTTAGTAAGACAATATATTATAAAAAAAAAAATTAAGAATCTGGTGGAAGTGAATTCTTGACTTAACCGTTCTCGTCTAATTGTATAATTATTCTTTATTTTTATTAAAATCCTTATAGTATTTAATTTCTACAAATCCAATTCATTCATTTGAAAGGAATGAATTGGATTTGCAGAAAACGGGTGGGTACCGGTAGACCGGTAAACCGGTAGGGTTATACGGCAAAAAGTTTGCTTTGAAAGTTTGCTTTGACTTTGCAAATATTAGAAAGACATAATTTTTTTTACAAAGACCGGTTTTTTTATATTAAATGCACCAACTTTTGTTCTGTTTTTCAAAGGTATACTACGTTGGAGTCACAATATTAATACCGGGTCGCGTCGCGCATCTCCCGAGGGGTTTCTAAATCATCCGTCCCTGTCGCTCCCTTGCGCCAGGCGCTAACTTGCACATCATAGTGTGGATAAGACTGTAAGTATAATAATATTATTGTTATGACTCATAGTACAAAAAATGCGGTATTTTTATAGAATTTCCCAAGAAGCGGAGAGTCCAGCCGATCTATTCTGTGAAAATCTCACCGTGATAGCTTGGGTGAAGTGAGCTGTAATAGTGGCATCAGGTGCAGTGACAGCGGTGCTATTCTGTAAAAACATCACCGTGATAACTTAAGTGAAGTGAGCTTAAAGTGAGCTGTAATTCCATTTGATGCTAGGGATTGACACTATTGACAGCTCACTTTAAGCTCACTTTACCTCAGTCTACCCGGTCATATTTTTACAGAATACACCGGCAGTTTGTGATCGGTCAATGAATAATTATTTTATTCAACTAGGTGGCGAGGAGTTTGGAAACTCTCGGCAAGTGATTACTACCGCCTATGAACATTTGTATTGCTAGAGCATCATTATTATTTATGTTAATGCGTTGCATGGTCAGAGACAAAACTGAAATGACTCGTGTGCTTGTAACTACACCACTCTCTCAATGTTGTAAGTACTAGTAAGTGGAAATCCTTAGACAGTAACAGCACAGCTTTTGCTAAATAGCGCTCTCCAATAATTCTAAGTATTTTTTATCACTGTCATTTTTGGGAGCTATTGTAGCAGTTAGAGTTACTTTATAGGATCTTGGTACCCGCGATAAATCAAGTTTATTCATTAGCTATCGAAAACTTGGCATTTTTGGCAAACCAATGGTTCCTATAATTTCTTTGTTAAGGCGTATCCACACAACCCTAGCGAAGCCGTAGCGCCCCCGGTAACATTCGCTTTACGGTGTAATTTTTCTTATGTTATTTATTTATTTATTACGTTGTGAGTGATCTATATCACGTCATATCTTACACTCTTGTAAATGGGCCAGCATTTATTCAGAGCCGCGCCGCAGTGTTCGTGTGGTAAGTCTTTTACTTTCGTTTGTGCTGATAGATTCGTAATTGTTTCGGGCAAATATTCTTTTGGAATCTGATGGATGCAAGAAGCATAGAAGCGGATGAAGTTTCTGTGCTTGGGGGTGGTCGATGTCCAACAGTGGCCACCGTTTGGCTGCAATTATGATGTTAAAGATTTTTTTCAACATCATCATTGCAGCCAAACGACGATCAGACGACGCAACTAAAGAAATATATTTAGCCCTAAAAATAATAGACAATTACACTGAAACTACAAATTTTACGATCCCATAACAGAATCCATATTGGAAATAACGACAAAACCTCAGTCTCTTTGCAATTTACCTCCAACCACCGCTAGAAAACATTTGAAAAATAACTTTTAACTCGTAAAATAAAAGATGAGACTTTCAGGCTTCAGGCTTTTTCATAAATATGGTAGGAGAATATAATGGGCAAGGGCTTTAAAACATAGTTTTTAAAGCTCAAGTGACATTTATGTTGTGGGTGATTTAACTGTGTTTAAGTTAGCTATAGTTAAGTAATGGTAAACGAGGATGAAGGGCGGTAATAAGACACGGTAGGCAAATTGGTATTTTTGCTCAAATTCCTGTTTTTAAATAGAATTGAAGTGTGATATATGGCGGAGGGGTGCAGTAAGTGAGCAGGGGCCCAATGATATCGGCTATGACTTACGAGTTATAGGTCGTGAGTTCGACGAAGTTACGAAGTGCAAAGTGCGAATGATCGGATCGGACCGACACATGGCCGAACCGAATATTATTGAAAAATGCGAAAAAAGTTCGGATCGGCTCAATTAGGTCGGGACCGTAGTCAATATTCGAAAGAGTGTAAGAGTGTACGATCGGGACCGACCAAACCAAACATAGCAGGAAACGGCCGAACATTCGGCCGATACTACTTCGGAGTAGACCCCTGGTACTTTGCGTCTTTAATTTCATCACTTCTCTTATAACGGTGAAGGAGAACATCGTGAGGAAACCGGTATGTCTTAGAACAAAAAAAAAAGACATGTGACATCTACCAACCCGCATTGGGCCTGCGTGGTGGATTATATACGGCCCACTCGTTCTCACAGAGAGGAGGCCTGTGTCCCAGCAGTGGGAACCTTATGGACTGATTATGCTGTATGGTGGAGGCACCTTGTCAGTTTTAGTGTTGCTAATAAAGGGCTTGGACCGTACCATAATTATAAACTTTAGTCAATTTTCGTCTTTCTGTGTGACCGCGTTATTCTTTTAAACAACGCAATAGATTCTTGATGCGGTTTTCCCTGTCATTTAGATAATACTAACTGCGCCCTGCGGTTTCACCCGCAAGTTTCGATCCCGTAGCAATATCGGCATAAAAAGTATCCTATATGTTAATCCTGGTTATAAGCTATCTGTGTGCCAAATTTCATCAAAATTTGTTTAGTAGTTTTGGCGTGAAAGAGTAACAAACATCCATCCATACAAACTTTCGTGTTTATAATATGATTAGGATGTTCTGGAAGGTTTATGTGTATAACACAATATTATTAAAGGTATATATATTATTATGTAGTAAAGACATCTCGATTTTTCACATCTCGTCACATCAGTACATTATAAGTAGATCTTTTAAGACACTTCTACCAGTCAATATTTTAAAACAAGATGGCGCCGGCATTCCCTAGCTGACTGATCCCTGAGAAGAAATGCCGAAACAAACTCAGAGGTCATGGTCTCTTTTAAAGTCCAAACATTACATTAGTGATTCTGATTACATCAATCTTCAATATAGTCTACATTTCCCCAACACCTTTGCTAATAACATCAAAGACGGTTCGCCTGTACGATAAATAAAACTAACCAGATGTTAACTAAAGCGTGGACTGTACATCTGCAAGTTCATACAAAACAATAGACGATTGTTGTTATTTTTTAGTTCATCAGTGACTTACTGTTACAGCGCGGCGTGGAAATGAATTATCTTCGGAGTGTACTCCAAATCGAAGCTGCATCTGCCGTAGTGAGGGGAAGTTATCGATAAAAGGGAGAAAAGAATCGAGAGAAAAGTAAATTACGATAAAGATGATTGAACACTGTGATTTTCTCTTAAAGCGTGCTTGTACATAATTACAGTAATTTGTTTATAATTGCCTCAATCATTGTGCAATTAAATAAAACCATCTTGGTTTAATTTTTTTACGTAGTTTTATACTTTAGGTCGGACCAGTTTCTGGAATCAAAAAATGGTACTATGGCACTTAATTTATTATTTCTAAATAAACTTTTTAACAGTAATACAACAACTTAACTGGCGAAATGTGGGTGTACTGTAGATACAATTATGCCTAACCCCTCGGGTATTACAGGCATGATATAATATTATGTTATGTTAAACTTTTTACCCGGTAACAAGACCTTCATTTTATATTTAATCACACAAACATTTTCATGCTATTGTAAAATCATACAAAACAAAGAGAAGGCCTTTACTATCTATCGATATGTCCACTATCGACACATGCACACCCCAAATCAATCGCAACCGTAGCCCGAGTTTTTTACAGTTTGTTAGTAGTTTTGATATTTTTTATCCTTTTTGACCCTTTCGAGGATTCATTTTGGACAATAAAATGACCGCAGATGTAACCGGCAGGTGTTGCCACGCCAATAATGAAGGAATCGCACTCAATCGGGCTCGCTATTATATTTTTATGGGTATAAAAGTTTATGCATGGTCATTTTATTTGGTGGTTAAGAATTTTCGTGGTTTGTTATACTAATTATTTTCTTTAGCAGATGCTTGAGTGTTGTTTTATTTCGGAGGTGAACAGTTATTATTTTGCAGTCTGTAATCTCGTTTCAGTGAAGGTGAATTCTCAGTCGGTCATAATTACTTATTCATTTGGGAGTTACGTGTTTAATCATTTGTTTTGTCGTTGATTTTGCTTTGATATACTGTTAAAACGGCCTTCTTCATTTTTTATGAGCTGATAAAGAAAGAAAAAAAGAAAATGTACAGCTATTTATTGGGACTCGCTCGGTAAGATCACAAACTAAACCAAACACAATCGTAGAAACATAAAAAAACAAAAAAAAGGTTCCAACGGATTTTTTTTTGTTTGCCTACATTTTGTCCCACTGCTGGGCACAAGCTTCCCCTTGTTTCTTCCAAAACTCTCTGACTTGTGCGATCTCTGCCCATGTTGGCCTGCAAATGTTACCACATAGTCGCACCACGTAGTAGTGTACTTCCTATGTATAATAAAAACATATACTGGGTGGCAGGCACATTGACGCGCAAGTCGTAACCATGAATTCGGCACATGATCCAAACGCAGAAATTTTTGTCAACAACAAAAAAAAAAATTGCTCTTTCATAGAAAAGTGACTTACGCGGTCAAAATGTATGGAACAGCAATGTTTTTTTAAGCCAACGGACTAAAGTTCAACACTGGAGGTTTCAGATTCATGTCCTGCGGCGATCTCCCCGCCACCCTGTATAATTCAAAATAGCATCAATTACCTGAAAAATACATAAATTATTTAAATTATTATCATTATAAAAGGAATCAAAAGCCCAAAGAACAAAACAACAACAACAAAAACAACATAGGAAACATAACAAAATCCTTAACGGGAACAATCTACTTTGGTACTTACCTCTAAGTAGATGCGAGTGCTACTGATTCTATTCCACAAACGTACGACACTAACAGTTCCCATATAATAAAGCAGTATCCATTACATTTTATCTAAATAAAAACACGTAATTAAATGCAAATAAGGACGGGCTGACAGCATGTCGATATAATTCAAGACGTTTTATCGACTATCGACAGTTTGCGTGTGGACTTATCAAGTTTATGGTTGTTCGTGTGAACGGTCTATCGGTGGAAGTAAGTCAACGTCGCGCTAATTGTGTCGCTGTGACGACTTGTGACGATATATCGATAGTTTCTGACGGTATACTGATGCATCTTGATACTTGTAAATGATTACTCGGATTTTTGTGAGCGTTTTTTGCGTGTTAATTGTTGATAAGTAACTTACATCGGTAATTAAGTTAAGTCTCTCTTTCGTTATTTGTTATCTGCTTGTCTTGTTCAAGCCGAAACAAGACGCCTACGTAGATTTTAACTGACATGTGTCGCTCTTTTCGATACGTTCCTCTTTTTTTATAACAGTTAATGAAACCGTTCATACTACAAGTGTTAAAAATATCACGCAGTTATGTATGTAAAAAAATCTCAAAATACCTTTCCAAAAACTGCATAGTATCAAGAATATAAGGATTTGACGTGCGCCCTTAGTCACCGCACCATGTGCCTTGCTTCATCCCCAGAAAACCTTTTTGATTCACTTGCGCCGAATTTGTTTTTGCAAGTCATCAGAGAGCTCACGAAAGGATTGAAAATTAGCCTGGGTCGCTGTCGCGGAATACAGCGAAGAGGACTATAATTATAGTATCAAGAATATCTAACTTCAGAAGGAGTCTCGATATTTTGGACTGTAGCGTTACAAAATGTTTTATTAAATTCATAACTGCATCAGCACTATTCCATTCATCGAACCTACTATAATAATAATGCTCTACATTAAAATTTTCATCGTTGGAGATTGCACAAGCTATCAAGGAAAACCATTATACATTTGTTTAGGTCAGTCATACCGTAAATTAAGGGAGTTTCCTACCATCCATTATAACTATAACGTTTAACCTACTTTCGAATCGTGAACGAATTTATTATTATTTGCAAAATTAATATGCGGCACTTATCAAATACGGTAGGTAAGGTGTGAAATGTCGCCTGCGATAGTGCAACACTACTGTAAATTACGAAACCTCATGACAAATGAAATGCGACTGTATTGCCAAGCAAAAAGGATCATAATAATTTAGCAGGCATGAATGTCATAAGTTTGCAGAATGTTATCAGTCACCAATGTACAAACCGATCTACAAATCCCTAAGCAAAATTCTACAGAAGAAACGACCTTACGACATCCATATAAGGGTCACAAAAACGGTAGTAATTCAAAAGTACAGTTGGCAACATAATTATCGAGTCACGTGACAAGATTGATGCATGTCAGCCCGTCACGTCTGTCCATATCTTCACGCTAAGTGCTTGAGATGCCGACCAGAATGCAAATGAAGTCGTCCCAGTATAAATATAAGAGCACTTTACACATGTTTATGATATTGTTGTTATCTGTACATGAAAGTGTATCTGTCAAAACAATTTATTTATGCACCGTTTGGGAATCGTGACTGAAGTGGTACAGTCGAGGTAGGAAGTAGATGACCTAGTTTTGAAATTGAACAGATGGACGATGGGCGATGGTCCTAAGATGAAGTGCGTGCAAGGTGCAGCATTAGCAGAGCTTGGATTGGATATAGAGGAAAATGAAGGAGCGGTTACTGTAACACCACTATAATATTGGGCTTCGTTGATATCGATGACGGTGTTTTCTTGTACGTTTTTTGACGTGATAAATGAGTTAATGGTATTGTTAAAATTTTTAGGACAGATATAGATCCAAGTGGCACAGAAACTAAGAGGAATGGCACAAATTATGGGATGTCTATAAATCCTGGCAATTCTATATTGAGAACTGTTGGTGATCATTCAAAAATTCTTCTAAACCTACATAATAATGTATGTTATATAAACAAATGGATGGAAAGACATTGCAAGCACAAATTGAACCATGCTACCTATATATCAATGAAAAAGCATTCATTAAAGACCCCTATCTCAAATCTCATCTAGATTACCCATGTCTCGTGATCCGATTATATCTATCTCACTTACTGATTGACCGTCAAACGCACTTATGGTATCAACAAACCCCTTATCACCTTCCTTCACAACCTACATTTTACTCTAATAAAGAATCACATATACCTGCCTCATACAGTCAACATATAGATATAGATACAGATATGTCTGTCTCACACAAACGCAGTCGGCTTATACAAATTTATAGCAAATTTTATGTGGTTGGAAAGGGACACACAGACCTTACGCGTTGATTAGTTCCTCGGAATTCTCTCAGAGAAGAAACAGCATGGTCAGAAGCCTATAATTATCTAAAGCGAAACAGTTTTCGGAGAGAAACGATGTTTTAGTTAAACGTTTTTTAAGATCTTGTTTTGATTTGTTACCCAAACATTAGTTGGACATGCAGCTTGATCGATCGGCCAACAATCGGTATGTTGGCAATGAAATATTGGCGATCATTTGTTATGGTAGTGTTGGATTAAAAATGAAACGAGTTTGAGGATTGTGATTGCAATTTGTTTGGATGTAAATGACTTACCTATTTTATAGCTGTGGACTAGGATTTTTTGGTAGTTGATACTGAATGCTGTCAAGGGTTTCGTTTTTGCAGTCGGGGGTGCGGCGAATGTACAAGTATCTCTCGGGCCCCCAACTCATGGTACCAGAAGGAAACGTAGGGTTTTAGTCGGTAGGAGTCCGACATAACTCTCCGTTCTTCCCAGAGAGGTGGTACCCATGAGGATATTTCCACGAAAAAAAAGGCTTAGTTTATGTTAAGATGGCACTGTACGTGCATATTGAAGACAATAATAAATATTACTTGTCAATATACATGTTGATGTCATCAGTATATTCGACATAGATTGGCTGATAGTAGTATAACCATTGATACGACCACTGAGTGCGACAATCTTCATTGAAATTGTTCTACCATTTCTATGAAGTTTTCATAGAAATAGTTCTACTAGAGTCATATTCTCACCGTCTTGGCCTGTCTGCGGGAGCCTTAACAGAAGAATGTCATTGGAGCCTTGAATTCCCAGTTCCGATATTTCAAACCGTTTTGCGTTTTAGTTTCATAAAAGTGCCACGGAGCTTTTAATTTACTTTTTTTCTTAAATTATTTTCGATACCTTCCATATTTCGTTTCTTTTAGAGCTCACATCGACAACTTCATATCATCACCATAATTAAAATGTTATCAGTTATATATTTTCCCGTTCGTAATCCTATCCGTCCGTGTGTATAAAATGTGAGGTTGTACCAAAATGGCCGGCTCTCTTGTCATGCTACAATGGGGACTAATTAAGAGCCCTCAGAGTTAATTAGCCTCGGGTTTTTGGTAATACCATGGAAGTTAAAATTTTGCTTTGTCTTCAGTTATGAATCGGGCGAAGCAATTTTTTTGGTGCATTGAGAAAGAAGAGTTTCGTGTTTTTGAAATTCGTTTTTCTGAGCAATATTGCATTGTTGTCTTTAATTATCAGAAGTTTTGATTATATTTTTGGATATTAAATTTATTCATCTTCAACTAATCTTATCCTACTAATATTATAAACGTGAACGCTTGTATGGATGGATGGATGGATGGATGGATGTTTGTTACTCTTTCACGCAAAAATTACTGAACGGATTTGGATGAAATTGGCACACAGATGGTTTATGACCAGGATTAACATATAGGATACTTTCTATCCCGATATTCCTACGAGATCGAAACTTAGGCAGGTGAAACCGCGGGCCGCAGCTAGTTTTAAATATACAGGTTGGCAGGGACATCTATGCGCAACCTGTTACCATGGATTCAGTACATGATTCTGAACCCCTCTGCGAAAAGTAAAAATCTCACCGTGAAAAGTTAGGTGAAGTGAGGTTAGAGTGAGCTGTCAATAGTGTCAATCCCTAGTATTAGTTGGAATGACAGCCCACTTCACGCTCACTTCACCTAAGTTTTCATGGTGAGATGGTTACAGAATCGCACTGCTGTTCCATTCATTTTGTCCGTATTGTATGTATTGCACTTTTTTTTATCAAAAAACTGTTTTTTTTTTTTATAAACGACAAAAAAAGCATATTACGCTGGGGGATCTAGAATCATGTGCTGAATTTAATACAGTTTACGCGTCGATGTTTCTGCCACCCTGTATAGAATTCTATTCTAAAGGCTAACCTAAACCACACAGATATCGACAACGAGTGGCAGTATCGTCGATTTATTGTAAGAGGTGACAAACTATTTAGGCACTTACCTCCAGATGTTGCAATAGTTTTTCTATTAGTACTTAGCTACTCTGCCATTCATTGGTCACAGTTCACAGTAGTTGATCGAAGGTATCTGCCTTGAACAAAATAAAGTAACTTCATTAAAATCAACTTAAAACAAACGTCATTATGTATGACCCAGTAGTTAAGTCCTCGCCTCTTATACACGACGTTGTGTGTTCAAATCCGTCGAGTACCTACCAATGTGACTTTTTCAATTCATATGTATACTTTCTAAGTTTATCTTGGACATTACATCATCGGTGAAGGAAAACATCATGAGGAAACCTGGACGTATAGTTAATATAAGTCTGAAATCGCCAACCCGTCTTGAGCAAGCGTGGTGATCAATGCTCGTACCTTTTCTCAATGAGATGAGGTCTTTGCCCTGCATTGAGACAGTAATAGGCTGGTATCAAAATGTAAAAATATACAGTAGAACATAAAGTAGGCAACAAATAACACAGCCATAGAATTATACAACCACATTCTCATAGCAGTCTAGTTACCACAAGTAGCCATTAAATACCTCATGACGTCACAAAACAGTCAACATAAATATGATATGAATTAATAGAAGACGGAACTCAAAGCCACCGACTTAGATCAGGTGGCTGATAAGGTAGAAACAATGGACGATCTCATATAACAATTTGTATACAAACGGCGGGAATCTCTTAATTTGTTGCTTGTTGTTGCCTGTCTCTGTGATTCGACGTTTGGTAAGAGGAGTTTGGGAAATGGATGTGGTAAATAAGTCAAAATGGGCTGTATTTCCTCTGACACTTATTTGTGCGTAAGTTCTTAAAAATGATAATAATAATAAATTATTTTTTGGCATAAAAAATGTGTACAAACAAAGTGAAGCCCTGCGCTAGGTAACAACACCTGTGTTACACTAGCCAATGTCTTCTCCCAAACACCAGGTTCTGGATTTTATGCAATATATATGAGGTATTCCACTTAGAGCACTGATTTCACCAGCACTTCCGTGAACAGTACTTGAGCTCTTCCACTAACCATACATCGTTTGTATTTACGATAAACAAAAATAATAATTAAAATAGCATTTCATTGTATTATAATAAGAAACGAGGACATAAGAGGAAGTCTGTATGTGGCACCGGTAACTGAAAAGTTATGTGGAAATCGGTTGTGATGGTATGGGCATGTGATACGGAGGAATGGGGAAAATGTCGTGGGAAAAGTTTTGAGTATGAATGTCAATGGTGATGAGTAGAGACCAAAGAAACGATGGATGGACTGTGTGAATGATGATATGGTTCGAATGGGGGTGACTACCGAGATGACGACTTTACTCCGCCGCTGTTGCGCTGGCCCCTAACAAATTGGGATAAGGATGACGTTGATTTCATTGTATTATAATTTCTGTTTGTTAAGCTTGTATTAGAAAATTAGCTATTAAGTATCAGCTACCAGGTTAGGTTGTCTTGCGACATACGCCTCCCCTATTTCCCTTATTCCTGTCCAAAGCTGTTCTTCGCCAACCTTTTGGCGGATCGTCCTCCTACCTTTACAGCTGTCCCAGGTGAGAAACGGGATGTGACAGAGTAGAAGAATATTACCTTGTTTTTCAAATCTTGTTGGTTGGCAAATATTTTTTTCACGGTTTGAGCTGTTCTTGTAAAGTTTGGTTTTAACATACGGAAGGTGGACCACACTAAAAAAAAAAATGTTGTAACTTTGTTACTGATGGATAGTAAAAAGAAAAATGTCGTGAGGAGAGTTTTGAGTATGGATGTCGATGGGTATAACAGTAGGGGAAGACCAAAGAAACGATGGATGGAATGTGTGAATGATGATATGGTTAGAAAGGGGGTGACTACCGAGATGACGACTAATAGACAAGTATGGAAGAAAAAGACATGTTGCGCCGACCCCAAATAAATTGGGATAAGGGCAGGAGAATGATGGATAGTAAAAAGTGAACTCCGACAAAAAAGTAACATTGATGAAATTATTGAGAACAATACTATGATAATGATGACCCTTATCAGTTTAAGTGTCGCTAAATGACTAACTATTCAACCATTACACTTTTTCTTGCTGTCCACAATTCTGATCCACCTGGTTCTTATTATTTGGCTTACAAAGAAATACCATCCACGACCACGGTCAGATCCACCCTGGGTAGTCAGTCCTGCAACCTAATTGCGTAACACACTATCAATCAGAATCTGAATCAATTTGAAGGATATTCCTAATTCATTGCTTCATTTGTTCAAACAATTTGTCTGCTCAACAACTTAAACAACGCAATGAATGTTGTTGAACTGTCAAAATGAAAGCCACCAGTGTGTTACGCAATTGCCCCGCTGTTTCCACATTGCTGACTTGCTCATATTTTGTCACAGCATGATTCTAATAATAATAGTCCTCCAAATCGAATTTCAGCCATGGCGGTCAATCTCAGACGAGACTAGCCTTCGGTGTGGGAGACATTATTGTGAACAAGTGTGTGCGCAGACTCAGAGGCACTCTGAAGAAAGAAAGAAAATACGTTTATTTCGTCGTCGTCGTCATCGTCGTTTGTTTGTTCCTCTACTCTCTCTTCCATTACTCTCATAGCCCGATGGGGCGGCAATCCGACCTGGCCAAAGAGAGATTAGGCAACGGAGCAGGAACACGGGGTCCTGGGTTCGATCCCCAGGTCAAACCACCTGCTTACAAACTATACCTCGGATGATTCTTATAACATGTACAGACGCCAGCAGGTCAAGCTACCCGAAACTGTCAAATTTACCCAATCAACCTTGAACCTTACTGCTTTAGCGATAAAGTTGAAAATCTATTAAACAAATTTGACAGATTGTAGTAGCTTGATGTGCTGGCGTCTGTACAAAGTTCATGCAAACGAGATCCACATTGTATTAAATTAAATGCTGCCTTCTCCACAATTATATTACAATAATAGTTCTTTGTCAAACAATAGTGTGAGTGTAAAGACACTGTCAATTAATATCACCATCTAATCTTGTAAACGAATAAGGCTCTTACTACATACATACTAAGGTACATAACCTTGCGAGTTCTTTCCGTGAGTCAGAGTTCTTCTTACATACTTACTCCTTTACCTTGGATTACGCTCATACATCTGGGCATATACGCACACCGGTGTGAGTACTACACACCTGAAGTCACCAATAATACTATATGCCCTGAGGCATCCCCTCCTGGCATTTCCACTCACTTATGCCTTATAAGTACCTTAATAACAAAAAAATTAGGAAACAAAAATATTTCAAAAGGAAACCTATAAGTACCTACTTGAAAACAAGTTACCGAGCGTCTTTCTAATTGACCATAGCTGCCAATGATGTCAAGGAAACAGGATGAAAAAGAAGATTACCTAGAAACATGCTTATCCAATAAACTTAACTCCGCAAATTCCATAAAATACCAAAACTTGAGACATTCCGTGACAAATTTCGATAGCGAGAATGACAGACAAACGATTACAAACCGATTCAACCGATTTCATGGTTGTTGTTAAGTACACTGCGACATTTACATACTACTCCACCCATCACATTTCAATTCACAACCTTAAATCTAAAAGAATAAAGTGGCTTTTTAACTGGCAGTTAACAGTGCAGATTGTATGCAAATTACAAATCAATGTTTGCCAATAAGCAGTAATTATTATAATGAGCGCGCGTTTTCATGGCCTTTAATGTGTTAATTGATCACTTAATAAATTAATAGCGATGATTTTATTATTATGTGAACAAAATGCTGGGTGAAAAAACTTTGTAGTACCGAGCGTCGAGGGTTCGTGGAAAACTGCAAGCGATCTGATGAAATGAGTCAACTATTTTCACATGGAAAATACAGGATAGATTTTTGAGACGGGGTAAGGGCACCTGCCCTTACTACCCCGTCTCAAAAATCTATCTAAATGCTATGAGTTTATTTTAGTTTTTGTGTTTTAGCATTTATTTCAATTAAACCATTTACAAGCACTTATGAATTGTCAAAGAGTCGGTCAGTTAGTCCGGAAGTTGAAGCTAGTTAGAATAGAATACCTAATGTTTATTATGAATCTGCATCATAAAAAGAAAGGACACTCTCAATAACTTCGTAAATAGTTAACTGCATTCAAAAATTTTGAAAAATAGTAGCCATTAAGAAAAACGTCAATTGTAACGTTCATGCATGTGACATTTTTTTTACGATTTCGAATCGATGGAGTTTCGTAAAAAGTTGAACAGACTTTTAATCCTTTGCTTGCATACAAAAATACTGTACACGAATGAAGCAACTATCTAGTTTGGTCAGTTAGGCAGATTGTCCAAGATGCAATTCTAACTGTCAATTCTCCATTACAATATCTTTCTGATTAACATTGTGTTTTACAACCACAACATAGCAACAAGACTTTATTCCTATCTTCAGCTATTAAGTAATAAACTGCTACAGTTAATTACAGCATGATTGCGTGCCTATTTTACATATAATGAAGACAGATGTCACTAGCAACAATTAAACTTCATTATTACCACGGGGACGCTAGTACTTACCATCATTTTTAGGGATCCGTACCCAAAGGGTGCCAAAATAATGAGCCTATTATGTTCCCACTGCTGGGACACAGGCCACCTCTCTTCAAGGCTGTAATCTACCACGCGGGTTGGTAGATGTCACATGTATCCGATTTTTTTTTGGTTTTGGAACATGTCGGTTTCCTTGACCGTTTTGAGAACAGTGGTGAAAAAAGTATTTATGGAAAGTAAAGTGCGTGGCTGGGTTCAAAGTCACGACCTACGACTCATAAGTTGGGGTCGTTACTACTGGATCACCATTGCTCTTCAAGGGTGCCAACGGAGTCAGGAGCCAGTGTATCACTAAGGTTCTGCTGTTCGTCCTTCTGTCACAGAGCTGTATCTTTTGAACCATAATAGGTCGATCCGCTATCTTCGCTTGGGCCTGCCGCGATGGCGTCGTGCTTTTATTATTAATTTATTAACGTTTATATAATTACGTAGTGTTAAATATTGTACAGAATCTCTCGTGTGCAAGTCCTACACGCACTTGGCCGCTTTTTCTTCCGAACGGGTCGGACAAACCCATTGTTTCTTCTTGACCTTTACGATCGACCTCAGATAGTGGAATTTTATCAATTATTTCGTGTTTTGTTGCGAAATATTGTGTTGCTAGATATGTATCTATTTTGACAAACGTTGGAAGTGTGATTGAGTGTCTCTGAATTCTCACATTATAAATAGCTTTTGTTGTGTCGAATCTTATTCATAATAATATATTAGGTATTGGTGTATATTTCGTCTTTGTTAAATTACTATTGTCATCTTTTTTTACTGCCGCAGTGGTCAAATCGCAAGCGCTATTGCTCAGCATGAGGTTCAATTGCCAGGTCGGGCAGTGTGAAAATATCTTCTTCTTTTTTTTTTTGGAAATGTTTCGATAGAGGTTGCTGCTTTGTTTGATTCGGTGTCAGGTCTGCGCCAAAATATGAGCACACATCTTCACTATGAGTCACATAGACGAAAACATGTCTTGATATTAACCAGAATTAACAATTTGTAAAATACAAGGAATGCCTGTGACACATCACTAAGAAAACAATCAGGAAAAAAAAAGAAAAAATCTTTTCGCGCCACAAAAACGTTAGTTCCTAGAACTCAACTCCACAGATAAACAATAACAATTTCAAACAATGTTTACCTATATTACAAATTTTGCGCTGGCAACCGCATCCGTTCTCGCGTAGGATATCTATTTTGAGTGCTGGCAACATTGTCCCACCCGTGCGACAGAACGCGCGTGCCCACATTATAAACACCAATACTTGGACGTTCGAATTTCAAAAACATCGTGTACCGACGTGACGTTGTATCCGGTGACGTTCAGTTGCGGAATAGAAGCTGGAAGCATAAGAATAACAGTTTAGGTTGAAATGACGCCAAGGCAGAAAGGGCTGTCGCAATCGGTAATCGAATTGGTGAACTTTTCAGTGATCAAACATCAAAGAGTTCAGCGGATGCGAATTATTCGGATGTAAGCAACCTCTTAATGCTAAAATAGATCTTGAGGAAGCAGACGGAAATATCCCATCTGAAGACTTGACAAAACAAATGACTGCACGCACGAAATGCCAGAAACCCAACTTCTTCTTTTGACCACTCACAATAATAATCAGCCTGTATTGTCCCACTGCAGGGCAAAGGCCATCCAGTCCTTTTTCCACTCAACTCGACCCTGAGAAAATATGGACCAATCCCTCATATAAGCGTCAAGTTCGTCTCGCCATCTACGCCTGGCTCTTCCGTGATGCCGCTGGACGTTCTGAGGAACCCATGCTGTGGTGGTTTTAGCCCAAAATGCATCCGACATGCGGCAAACGTGTCATGCCCAGTCCCATTTGACACATGAGCGAGCGCATTGACCACTCATGCGGTCTCGCAAACATGATTCTTGCTGGTTCAAGCTCAGCTACTAAATATATCTAGTTGACAGACTTCATTTCTCGAGATTATGTCGTATCGTATCGTCTGTATTGAAACATGACAATGCCGAGGGATCATGGGAACAAATATTCAAAGAAATCAACTGTTTAACACAGGACAAACTATAACAAGAACAAAAGAGGGCCTCTAACAAATTAACTGGCCACAAACGAACACAAAATTAAAATTAGAACAAAAGAAAAAATCGTCCTGTCGCGACAGAACATAGCCAATGGCTAACTTTATAATAGGACCCGCAGTCCTAAAAAGTTAATAATTCACTGACCTTATAGAATTCTCTGGAACCCTCAGAGGCGGGGACACGTTATGAGTTCGGTCCCATATCGTCCTTTTTTGTCTGCAAAGCTAAATTAAATTGACTTTAGGCTGAAATATTAAGGGTTAGCCTTGGGTGACAGTCGTGTAGGTGTAGGTAAGTGAGAACTGTTTCTGGGTGGATGTGAGGAGGATTTTTAGTGGTTGGAAATTTTGAAGTGATGAAATTAATGAGGGAATTGGTCATAGGGGGCTTTATGCATTAGTACTTCGAAGACTAGCGTTATGAACGAATTTTGGAAAATTCTTAGCCTATTTCTTTCTTCGCCTACGAGTACAACTGTATTTAATTAAAAGCCTATTTTCGTTTTTAGCCTCTAATCTGGTTACATTGTTGGCCTTTACAGATCTCTACCAGTTCTTCAATTTGAAGGTCATTTTTAAGGAGTATTTGGTCTATATCTAACTGGAAAAAATGAGAGTGCCATATTTTTTTACTTGTTAATTAGGCCCGCTCTTGACTTTGATCACGTCTAATGGAAAGCGATAGATGAGGTCTATGATGGAACGTGCTTACCCAGAAGATGCCTGTTCACTCTGGCTTTGAAGGCAGACGGGTTTAATGTGGAAGGGGACACTGTCTGAGGGTTCCACGCTTTGGTTGTGCGTATAATAAATGTGAAAGAGAAGCGCTGTGAGTACGACTGATCGGGATATCAACCAAGTGCGGATGGTACCCTGCAGTACGTCTGGTAGTCCGGTAGTAAAAGGGCGATGGTGAGATCATTGTAAACAAAAACAGATTTCTGAGCGACTCCTTAAAGATTGTTTGTCCTTACGCTGAACAAAGTCCATTTTTTAAAGGTTTGGTCACCCATAATCACCATCATAAACTGTTTTTGCATATAATAACACGTTTCTAATCAGCAAAAACCTTTACCACCAACCAAAAAACAAAGTCCATAGAATAGATTGTCTCACAAATAAAATTAATAACAACTTTCTAGTGTGACAGTTAACCGAAAGCCTTAATTTTGTTTCGTCCACCGTCAAACAGGGCGTGTTTTGTAAAAACTGCTCCTCCGAACGCAACCTTATTTTTAACTTTCCGATCATTAGATTTTGAACCCTATGTAGTTGTGTTACGGGTTGTTATGTATTTTGAGATTGATATAATATTTTTGTAAAGTTATACGTTCGCGTCAGTCATACCTATGCCTCGATGGGCGGACATTAGCACATTGTGAAATATTAATAATAATTCATTTTTAATGTTTTAAGGTAAAACTGTTTGAATTTTAATCAAGTTCTGACAAATGTGACTTTTGTAAAGTGTCTATGTAATTAATATTATTGAAATGGATATTTGTTCGTGTTGATTATAGTGTTTGTATGTTTGTGCAGTTATTTATCTATAAATGTAGCTGTAATAATATTTAAAATGTGAATTACGTTGTCGATTAGTTACCTATTACTGCAAATTATGGATATGCTTTCAATTTGCGTGATCCATCACTATAAAAAATTGCGAACCACCTAAGCTGTGTTTAGCCGAATGAGGCTTCTTACTCTCTCTACTCTTACTCACTCTCATTCACTCTCTTACTCTCTTTTACCGTGGCCCCTGGCACAGACAATTGAAGGAACACGGGTGGGTTTTAGTCAGTAAAAGTCTGACATGCCCTCCAGCTTCGCCCAGAGTGGAAGAAGTTATTTGATGAGAAAAGGGCTTAAATAAATCATGCTTACCGTACATCATGGAAGCTTCAATAGCATAGAAGTATAAAAAAAACGTCTTTTTTATATCTATGCTCACTATAACTTCCCAAAGAAGTAAAAATCCTACAATCAGGTCACATTTTGGCTCATTTCATCATCACCATCAATTCATAGACCTCCTCGGGTTTACGTTTGTTGCAAACTCAAACTCAAAGCATTTATTTCAACTAAACCATACATGCACTTTTGAATTGTCAAGGAGTCGCTCAGCCAGTAATCTGAAGCTAGTTGCCCATTCCAAAACGTAGTAGGTATCTATGGAGAAGAATGGGCAAGAAATCCCATAGAAGAATGAAGAACTGAATTATCAACAGCAAAATTTTCCCATTGCCGAGTTTATGGATCTTTCCTTGCATGTCTACCATCTTTATCCTGTTATCTTTGTCCTTAGAAATTAATTACAGTAATTTCTACTTACATAATTTGCATACTTAACAACAATTGTTTTGATTCCATAATAAATGCAATGACAATAAAATTTCAGTCATTAACATGAGGTGAAGAGGCCATGGCTACAGAACCTTTACCATACTACTCTATTTTCAACCTTACATAGATCCCAATAAGAGTTATAATCAATTTTGAAAATAATTACGAAAACGATTGTTACGTTCTTCAGCCAAATTATAATTGCAGTTGGAAAAACAGATTTTCATCCTTACGTTCTTTATAATAAGAGTTCCTAGTTCTTTGTGTTGATATGTAAAGTTTGTCAACAGTAGACAAAGATTTCCATAATTTGAGCAATTAAGTTAGCATGCAAATGAAGTCTAACAATAGTGGTGTGACAATTAGTGACAAGTTGTTACTGACAATGAGAGGATGAGTCAGAAAACGTACTGTTTGAAAACTTTCAATAAGGTGGATCCTCACGAACATTTTCATACTATTTAGCATTAAATGTGCAGTGGTGGCCCAGCGGTATTGAACCGGACTTACGAGTTGAAGGTCGTGAGTTTGAACCCAGGCAAGCACTTTACTTTGTGTATATATTTCATCACCACTGCTTTCAAAACGGTGAAAGAATACATCGTGAGGAATCCGCTATGTCCTAGAATCAAAAACTCGAAGATATGTGACATCCACCAACCCGCACTTGGCCACATGGTGGATTACAGCCAACTCCCTCTCTCTGAGAGGAGGCCTCCAATCAGAGAGAGGAACTTGGATGTTGGCTTCCCAGAAGCATTATGATTATGCTAATATTAAATTAACATTGAGAAAATTAAAGTCCCTTTGGTGGCATGCACGTACATTTCCAAAAGTGCCTCTCTCAAGTTAATAGAGTGCTGAAAGCACCAAATATTTTTCACGTAAACAAGTTATCTCCAGAACTTGTTTACATGGAAAATCTTTTAGCTCTCTCTTTTCATAATTTATTATAAAAAATTGTAGAAATGGACGAATTAATGAGCTACCTACTTGTAAAATTATCAGTCTCCTGCCTTTGTCCCAATCTATTTGGGGTAGGCGCAACATGTCTTTTTCTTCTATACTTCTCTATTAGTCATCATCTCGGGAGTCATCCCTTTTCTAACCATATCATCACTCACACAGCATACCTACTTATAAAATGATATTTAAAAAAACCCAATGTTTAACCCTAAAATGCCATGCCACATCGAAGTCCATGTCCCATTCAACAAAGACACGATATCATCGATTATTCATTGTTCTTCCTCAATACTTCCACGCTCAGTTGCTGCAATACTCTCTCATCTAACAAGTGGCAACACAACCTGTCACTAACCCCATAACTAAACTTTTAATTGAACAATTCCTTTCTAGCTGACGCATCAGGCTGCCTTGTAAGTCCGATAGGCAAAACAACTGCGGTCATAAACCACTCTATAAGTCCACCATCTAGCCGAATTAACTGGCAGTAAATCTATCGAACGATCGCTTTTAGACCGAATTTATTTTATACACGGAAGTGTGACCCACATGATCGGGCGATCGGTCGATCAGGAATACACTTAGCATTTTAGTGTTATATTTTTGAACGGGTGATGGGTTGGTTTTGACTTAATGTTTAGTGAGAAATTGATCTTTTAATGGGTGTTTAGAGGATTTTTGATAGAATTTTTCGAGGGTTATTAATTATTTTTTAATTGTGGCTTTATGAAGGTAGTTGGAAATGGGTAGTAATTTGTATCTAAGCTCAGTAATTTGTGTAATAATTTAGTTATTTTTAACTAAAATCGCATTTGAATGGATATAATAATTAGTCAGATGGATAGGGATGTAAATCTTGAAAACAATGTTAGTGGACTAAACTATAAATGGAGGAGGAGCAGTAGTGGCCCAGTGGTATCGACCCCGACTTACGAGTTCTATGTCGTGGGTTTGAACCCAGACAGGCACTTTACTGTGTAAATAATTTCATCACCATTCCTTAAAAAGAAAGTCCATTCGTGAAGAAAGAAAGAAAAACGGTGAAGGAAACCGGCATGTCCTAGAACCAAACATTCGACCAACCAACCCGCACTTGGCCCGCATGGTGGATTAAAGCCCACTCGCTATCACCGAGAGGAAGCCTGTGTCCCAGCAGTGGGAACACATGATAGGCTGATTAATTATAATTACAGTACACTAAGACAAAAACCAGACCGGGTTAAGAATACAAAAATCCGTTCCATCACTAAAATAACTGATGTCACTCGGAAAGCTGCCACGCTTAAACGGAATTGGGCTGGACACATCTGCGGCATGTCAGACTATCAATGGGCCAAACATACGACCCAGTGGGTCCCGCTTAATGGCAAACGACATCGCGGCAGGCCCAGACGGAGATGGCGGGATGAGCTGGACTCCTTTCGTAAAGACTGGTCCTTGGCAGCTCTGGACAGAGAGAGGTGGAAAGAGAGTAGGGAGGCCTTTGCCCAGCAGTGGGACATTAACGAATAATAAAGAAAAATAAAAAAAGACAAAAATTAGGCTTTACAATACTTGCCTACTGGGAAAAGTAGACTCATCATTCCTACACGTAACAGGTAAATAACTTCATAAATAAACAGCAGAACAACTCCATTCCCATCAATGAACGAGCCACTATCAGTTCCAAGAACAGTTCCCGAACTGTTACACAAACGCTTAACCCTCTCGCGGCGCCTGTATTTTTCCAACGAAAACGCCACAAACGCCAACTTGTAACAATTTCAGCGACTACATTAAGACATAAACCACGCTTCGGATTCCACTGAAATTGCTCACGGCATTCTATAAATCGGACGCACTCGACGACCGTTCGGTCTATTTCGGTAAAAATAAATAAATATGTGCGCGAGCAGCCGCACTCGTGGCTGTACCCGAGATGTGAGGTTACTGCTGGATGTCCTTTGCAGGTTGGGAAATTGCTTGATTTTTTTTACTGAGAAGCAAAGTTCAAGAGGAAGAAGCTCACCTTTATCTTTCGATCTAGCTGCTATAATTTGACTAGGGACTGCGACTATTCAGTCCATTACTAAATGATCAGAAAAAGGCAGCAGCTTTCATCCTTATAGCTAAATATTGATTACTAATAATTGCTTTCTGTCGGTAAGTACGGTACTTGAGTACTATTTCCTCTTTATGCATCTTGCAATACCGATATTCAGTACCAGATTTCATGATCTGTCAGAAGATTTGTATATCAATTACTATGTCTAGAGAAATGATTAAGCTATGATGTGCCATTGCCAATTTGTGTAATAAAACCTGTCGATCTATTCTGTAAAAAGCTCACCGTAAAATCTCTGGTGAAGTGAGCTTGAAGTGAGTTCCCAATAGCTGTCAATAGTGTCCCAAGCATCTGGTGAAATGACAGCTCACATCAAGCTCACTTCACCTAAGATATCACGGCGAGATTTTTACAAAATAGATCGGCTGAACTGGGGCTGTTTCACGCTGATATCAGGCCACATCCGTTCTCCCTACATCGCTGCTCAGCGCACGACAAGTCGTCCAAATATAGCGGCACTTGATAACGACGTATTAGACGAATAAATGTTTTACGTCCGCCGGTAAGTGTTCCATATTTATAATTTTGGTTTTCGAACGATGATGGAACGTTGATCGGTTAAACTTCCTGTGTCTTTGAGCCGTCGCCGTGGCGGCGGGAGGGTTAGGTACATGACAGCAGTGCGATTCTGTAACCATCTCACCGTGAAAACATAGGTGAAGTGAGCGTGGAGTGAGCTGTCATTCCAACTAATACCTACTAGGGATTGACACTATTGACAGCTCACTCTAAGCTCACTTCACCTAACTTTACACGGTGAGATTTTTACAAAATCGATCGGCTGTTTGTACTTTTGAATATATAAGGTGTATCTATTCATACACGAAATCTCTTAAGGGGTCATTGTATTCATCATTACGAACAACTTTTACTATTAGGACTAAACCTGAAATCGCGAAAAAAAATCAGCTTTTCCCTACATTTTGACGAGTTATGCGGACATAAATGTAGGGAACAGCTGATTTTTTTCGCGATGTCAAGTTTAATTTTCAAAAAAAATTCAAATTTAATTAATTAATGATGTCCAGTTACTTGTGAGGGACTCGTGGCTAAGTAATAACAGCGGCAAGGGTCGATCGATCAGGTTAAGCTACGCTTGTCGCGATCGGTCCGTGGATGGGTGGATCTTTACGTGCCGTTTCTGCCATGCCTCGGAAAGCACGAAAGCCGATGGTCTTGGCTGTCATTCTTGGATCTTGGACTGTCGTTACGGGTCGTCAGAAGCCCGAAAGTCTGACAACCAGTCTTACCAAGGGGTTTTATATTACCCAGTAACTGGGTTGTGGAGTTCAGATAGGCTGTCGCTCCATGTAAAATAAAAGCTAGGCAGATTGATGTCCAGTAACTTGTATGTTTAAATGCCATAACGGAATTAAGTTTTATCATAGGTTTAGTGTAATTCCTGAAAAAAAAAGATAGGTCGCGCCTCGAAAACCAGATTTTCTGTTATTTGTTGCATAATCAGCCTATAATTTTCATACTGCTGGGACACAGGTCTCATCTCAGTGAGATACATGTTGGTGGTTTGTCATGTCTTCATTGTTGGTTCTAGGACATGCCGGACATCCTTACGACGTTTTCCTTCACCGTTTTGAGAGCAGTGGTGATGAAATAATTTACACAAAGTAGAGCACCTGTCTGGATTCGAACCTACAACCGACAGCTTGTAAGTCGCGGCCATTACCACTGGGCCACCACTGCTCATATTTGTTGTAATAACACCAAACTTCCGTCCAATAAGACAGAGTTTCCTGAATCCTCAAACAAGTATTCAGCCACTACAGGAAACCGGCACCCAAATACCCAATGCAGGTGCGGTGCTTCTGACCAGACCATGCCCCACTTGCTGGAGTGTCCTATGTGCCTGTTCACCACAACAACTCGGATGACCTAAATAATACCAATAATCAACATGGCCACCTACTGGGCACAAACTATATATAAAAAACAACGTACAGACGCCAGCAGGTCAAGCTACCCGAAACTGTCAATTTTTTCCAATCAACCTTGAACCGATTGCTTTAGCGATAAAGTTGAAAATCTATTAAAGCGATTTGACAGATTGTAGTAGCTTGATGTGCTGGCGTCTGCACCATGAGCGTCCATCAATGATGCATTCATTTTGCAGATTTCGGTCGTGCCTAAAAACACCAACATTTTAAATTACAAACCACACACTAATGAGTAAAATGCGGACAGTCCTGCTAATGTCAAAGCGGCCGTTAAATTACAACAAGCGGCGCATGAGACTTAATAATCGCCGGAGCAGCTTGTGTGACGCCCATCGCGTTATACAGACTCCCTGCTAGGGTCACCAGTTGTGAGGCTGTTTGGAGGATACAGTCCTGTTGAGATTTTTTCGAAGTTAGCCGATCTATTCTGTAAATATCTCACCGTGAAAACTTAGGTGAAGTGAGCATGAAGTGAGCTGTTAATAGTGGCAATCCCATTTTTTTTTTCCGGATGGGAAATCGTCAAATGACTCCTCCTGCTCTGGGTGGAGCGAAAGGGAGTGTCAGACTCTTACTGACTAAAACCCACCCATGTTCCTTCCTTTGCCCTTTGTGTTCCGGGGTAGCGGTAACCCTTTCGGACAAACCCGCTGAGGTGGCAATTCCTTACATCGCGTGAAATGATAGCTCACTTCGCCTAAGTTTTCACTGTGAGTTTATTACCAGATATAATTTGAAACTAAGATTTGGAAGTACCTATAAGTTATTTTAGGTGTTCTTTTAGAACTCTAGGACCAACCCAGCCTCAATAAACCAATCTATGTATGGTGCCTGAAAGCATAACAAACTGAAATAAATAAAAGTAGAGTAGGTAGTAAAAACTAATGCTATTATTTTTCTGTCTCTGCAACACCCAAAAGCTATAATCAGCCAACAATGTCCCCACTGCTGGGACCCTGCGTCCCAGCAGTGGGGACACAGGGAGTGGACCGTAATCCACCACGCAGAACCAGTGCGGTTTAGTAGATGTCACAGGTTTCCTCGCGATGTTTTTCGTCACCGTTTTTTGAGGGTAGCGATGATGAAATAATTTACACAAAGTAAAGCGCCTGACTAGGTTCGAATCTACAACCAAAACTCGTAAGTCACGGCCGTTACCACTGGGCCACCACTGCTCTACATAGAAAATGCCTATGGCATTAAGTCAGCCTCTGTACTTTTGTGTTATTCAAGTATTAAATAAACAAATATCTGGATGATAATATGGCACATCGACCTTAAGAAATGGGCTGTGACACAGGCATGCATAACAGAGTCGACGCTATACAAAACCAAATTTTCTTTTGGCTTTTTAATCGACGACGCCTACTAACTGAAATTCATACAAAATGTAAATATAATTTGAAAATTATTTGGACACTTATCTTTAAGCACAATCAATATCGAAGAAATAGCAACAGGTAACGCCATCTATCCAAATTAGCGGAAACTATCAATAGTGAAGATGCATCACTCGCAATATGTCCATCCTTATGACTATCTCGACTCCTCTTACCTCAAAAATATCTTCCACTGTATCTCTTCAAGCAATGTCCCAAGATCTCATCAAGTCTGCTCGCTCTACTTAAACGTGGGAACAGTATGCGTACGCGCAGCCGAGGCGGTGCGGGCGTGGTCAGCCAGCGCTTTGTTTTTCAAATAATTTCCGGACGCCCTTTTTTGGGAATTACGATTTTTCGTCCGCCTGATGATTTATGTTTATCGGAGTTACAACTAATTATCTTCCGGGAGTTCAAGCCCTTGTCCTTATGGGCGGGAGCTATTCGGCCTCTGTATAAGAAAAAAGCCTTTCGCCTTTTCTGGAATATATTATGTTGAGAGGGGCGGTTAAAGGTTTCTATGGGAAACAGGATCCTTCATTGAGATATTGTCTTAAGAAATACAACAAAATTGTCTCTCCTTTCCCCGTCCCTTAATCCATCCAAAGGTTGTCTTTAAAACACCGCTTTAAGTAATAGGTAAAACCGTTCATTGGTTCACTTGTAAAATTTCTACATTTATATCTGTAATATTTATGGTGTACATAATAAAGAGTATTTTATCTATATTTAAGAAAATCAAATGAAGGAATGGTTAGGTTGCTCGACATAAATGTACCCGCATCCTAATTGCATTCCAATCTGAATAATTTTGAAGGATATTGCTAATCCATTGCTTCATATGTTCGAAAAAATTGTCTGCTTGACAACCTAAGTAACGCAATGAATGTTGTTGAACTGTCAAAATGAAAGCCATCGCTACTGATAATGTGTTACGCAATTACACCGCTGTTTCTGCTAATGTAGGTACTTACTTCAGAAACCTCCTAAATTCGCATTGCAAAACGTTTTAGCGACTCCAACAAAAGTAAAAACATGAATATCCCAAATGAAATCACTTAAAATACCTCACAGAAGGACACACCATTTTTACTTTCATAATTGCTTTTAAAAAAACGAACACAAAGGCACCGGCCGTTCACAAAAAGGTAATCGATTAGGATCGGAACGATTATAAGTTGAATCGATTATCCAATACATTCGAGTCCCGTGTCACCCATAACTAATCGGTGTGGACCACAAACAATGGTATTTCTTCATCACGAACAAAAACGGTGTGAGGCAGAATATGGGATTATGAAGTATTGATACCTAGAGATGTGTATAGGGTGTTTGAAAACAATACGATATTAATCAGTAAGATTTGAGTTTTATAAAACAGTTTTTGTTGATCATTGAATATCAGAGGGGCAATTCCCGTAATTTTAAGACCGTTGACAGTCTGTGGGGCAATTCTTGTAATTTTAAGAACGTTCACAGTCTGATCTCAGTCTCAATCTGTCAAAAATACCTCTAATTTTCTTACATTTTGTCAAGTTTTTGACATTTGTTTGACAATGCGCTGAGATGACAATGCGACTAGATTTTGAACATTTTAAATTACGAGAATTGGCCTTCTGATGTCATTGTGATACCAAAAACCTTTTATGTCGTGTTATATTTTTGTTATATTTTTGACAAATTTCTGTCACTGATTGTCGCTGAGATGAGATTGCGACTAGATTATGAATGTTTTTATTTCGGGAATTGGTCTTCTGATGTCAATGAATGGGTTTGTATATCATTAAAACAACTGAACTATATAGGTATCACCTGTATCCCGCTCGTTTGGTCCCTGTAATAGATAATTTCATTAGCATAATGATTAACTCAATCGAGAGCATCCTCTGACATTTCAGTGTACGATTAATAATTTGTTGGTCATTTCAATTTAGAGCTCCATCAAATGTAGGAAACCAAAGAGGCTACATCCATATTCGACCAAACCGCCACTGACTACTCACACGAACGTATTAACAAAAGATAACCATCTCTAGGCGCTACAAAGAATCTCGTGAGCCACTTAAATAACAACCGGCTTTAAAAAATAAAGGAGAGACAAGATTGACACGCTCTACACGCTGTATATAGCGTGCTTATCAGCGGGGGAGGGCGCTTAGTTCATCGGATCAGCAGGACGCGGCGCCGGCGCAACCTTTGTACCCGAGAAGAGCCGAAGTTAGCCGATTGGTTAAAGTTCGGCTAAATATGGACAATAGACGTACGAATTGAGGTGAATGTTTTAAAAAGAGAACATACATACATTTGAAAGGTACGAATACATTTCCGCATGAAAAATAAAAATAACGCGTTCACAACTACAATCAAAGAAGTCGCCAAATATGAAAGAAAAAAAAAAGAAATGAATACGACACAGGGCCGGTCACCCAACACCGGGTGAAAGTCCCGGTTAATGCTTTTAAACGTGACAGAGTGACAAGCTGACACCGACGTCCGCGCGTCCGAAACGGTTAATTTAGAACGAACGTGGGTGGCATTTAAACGGCGATTTGTGATTTGGTGCAATCAACTCCGGTTCTTATTTTGAATTGATTAATTCGAATTTGCGAAACGGTCCTTCGAATGACTCGTACTGGCTTTAATCAAGTACCAACATGGGTTCTGTAGGATGTAACCAGCAGGGGATAAAACAAACTTTTTAACAGAATAACCGTGGAGTTTCTTGCCGGCTCTTCTCCATAGGAAACGACCAATTGGAACCGTGCAACTAGCTTCTGACGTTTCATAAGTACTCATGTATGTTTATGTGAAATAAAACATTTCGATTTTTAATTTTAACATTTTTAATCGCATTTTAGCGATGGTGTAAGTATCCATTATGATTTGAGGTTTTTTCCAATTAATTTAAGACAGGGTGTACTGTCTTAAATTAATTGGGAAAAAACTGAACTCCTAAGACAACAACTCAATCATCTGCCTACTCCTACTTGAGTATTTTACATGGAGCCGTTGCCTCAACGATCGTAATAGATACACAGTTACTGGGTAACAGTGATACCCAGTTAATACTTTATACAAACTTACCTGATACTCTGTTTTAATTCAGAGAACTTACAGGGTCTGGTGGAACCTCCACAGACCACAACAATTATAATTTACAGTGTCAAAATCCCTTAACAACCACCACATACCAATATAATCCAGTAACTTCAAAGACCCACAAAAGTTCTCACAGAACCGATCCTTCTAAAATACCGACTCATCATCCTTTTGATACCACTCCGGCCTCGCACCTTCCATCATTACCACTTCTTAATTGCTACAAAATGTCCATCCAGTGTCGTCTGTTGTCACAAAAAGTATAATTTCTGTAACATCATGATATTTGATGAGACGCCTTTGTTTGCGGTACTCTTTGATACTTTATATCATTGGGAACGGTAATGACATGTGATAGAATAGACGCGAGCGTATTTCGTTTGGGTAATGACAATGTTGGTTTATGCTCGGTTTTTATTGAAATTATAGAAGATATGCCGTGCATCCGTTGGGATTTCCCATCGGCTATAATTAGGACTTACTTACACTACTAGAGGGGCTTGTGGCTAAGTAATAACAGCCACACGGGTCGATCCATCAGGTTAAGCTGAGCTTGCCGCGGTTGGTCTGACGATGGGTGGTGGGTGGGTGAATATTTTTTTTTCTTTCGGTCTTTTCTTTCTTTACCATCTTCACAATCCAAGACCCCTCCGTGCCTCGGAAAGCACGTTAAGCCGTTGGTCCCGGCTGTCATCCATGGATCTTTGACAGCCGTTACGGGTCATCAGAAGCCCAAAAGTCTGACAACCAGTCTTACCAAAGGGTATCGTATTACCCAGTAAGTGGATTGTGGAGGTCAGGTAGGCAGTCGCTCCGTGTAAAATACTAGTATTTAGCTGCATCCGGTTAGACTGGAAGCCGACCCTAACAATAGTTGGGAAAAGGCTAGGCAGATGATGAATGCTCATTTTCGTTACTTATAGGGAACTGTTGTGCAAAATTTCATACATCCATCCATACCAGTTCTAGAGAGGTAGGCTGTGCATTGTCCGTCATCGAATGAGTTTTAGATTTGTATTATTACGTATATTCTAGTGGACTTAAGTATAATAGTATTTGAAGAAGAAGCTAACATTTATATTTTTGTATCACAAACACTTTTTTTGTAGGAAACGCTACAACGCTAATTAATTAATTACTATTATTAATGATATACAGGCTAACTAGTTAAGTAACAGTTACAAAATGGTGTTAAAAATGTGCTTTTAAATTGTGTTATCAATCAAACTTGTTGCTGAAGATTATCATCTTTTAAAATGAGGTTAATCAAGTTATTTTAATTGATACTTATGTTATAATCAAACACAAATCAAATTATCTATTTACCTTTTAAATGAATTAATTAAATAAATCAATTTTCTAATTCCACGTTTGAGACTATTAATAAAACGACCTGACAACTGGCCATCCTACCTCTAATTAATTTCGAAACTGTTTTTTTTTCGAATCAATTCCAAAAGTCATTTCAGAAAGAATCGTTTAATTCTCACACACACGTGACATATGTAGGGAAAAAAATCCTTTTGTATTCTGCTCCAATTTCCTTCAGGATCTCCGACGCGATGACATTGCTGATTTTTGACACCTCTACCTTACCGACTGAATTTATCATTGAATTATAAACTCTAAACTTGGTTGAACAGGATTCAAAATCAAATAGCTACATGGGAATATAACAGACTTCATCTCAATTTCACGTAAGAGGACTTTTCTACACTGAAACAAAGTTCAATTTCGTTTACCAATCGTTTTTCCGATTTTAAACTAAAGTTGGTTGCACAAAAGCTATCAAGGACCGTTATTAAAAAAATAAATAAAGGCATGTCCTCACACTTGTGATGACAAAAAAATAAGGATGGCACGTTAATTTTGCATGAAATGACTTTGACGATGTCGGGACGGTTGTGAAGTGGCTATTGTTGTAAGAATGATTCTGCGCATATGGTAAAATAACAGGACGGGATGGAAGATAACATAAGGTTATTTACAAAACCGCTACATTAACACTTGTATTCACAAACAATACTGGTCTAAGGGCTGATTTTTCCGCGCCAGATAATTTTATCAGAGGAATAATTTTAAATTTTTGACAGTTCTTCCATACAAAATCTGTCAGACGTCAATTTTATTCTACGAATAAAAAATATCTGTCGATTGAAAAATTAGCCCTAAGTAAAGTAGCAATACTATGACTAGTAAGGCATTTCTCAATGTTTTCCATATGACAAGCCGTTAAATTCATAAATATTAAGGGACCCAGAGTACCGATCGCCACTCAATTTTTGTCTATGAATAGGTTTTTGGATCTCTGTACACCCGCGCGCACTGTGAGACCTCATAGTACCTAATGTTTGTGAATATGGGTATGTATCTCAGGATTAACAGAGAATAAAATGATGTTTTTTTTTTAATGTCATATAATACTCGTGGGATCACTTTAACCCTGGATCAAAAGAGCTGGAAGTCATGGCCTTCACCCAGCAGTGGCAAGTGACAGCTATGTAAACAGAACCCAGCAATGCATAAATATGTAAGATGTCACGCCCTTTATGCCTGGAGGCTTTATTTAGGTAGTAAGTTTTTATTTACATTTTAATTTTAATTAATTATTTTTTAGCTTGAGTACGTATAGTTTTTTAATATATTTGTTGGTATATTGGCGTGGCTAGCTGACATATGGCAAATAATTTAATTTTATGTTCTGTGTCTTGTAATGTTAATTACTTATCATAGTAACCTAGTATTGTATACAATCAATTTTCTAGCTGAACAGACAGCTGTGCTGCTGGGGAGTTTCTTGTGCCACTTCTTCTTCCCAGCGATATCACTAGGAAGTAGTGAAGGGCGGGCATTTTTGGGGGACTGTCTTTTGTAATTTTGACGTTAGAAAAGCGCTGATTCTCAGCCTAATTTGAATAAATGACTTTTGATTTTGATTGAGTGGGATGATGCGGGCTAACAGTAACAGTAACCCATGGGACAAATCTACCACCATCTGGGTTTCTGAAAACGTCTGGTGAGGAGGCAGACCCAGGAGAAGATGGCGGGATGAGTTGTACGTCTACATACATGATTGATGCAGATGATGATGATTGATGCATTGACCAAGGCAAACAGGAGTGGAAAGAAGAAAGGGATGCCTTTGCCCAAAAGCCAATCTTCAATAAGGAGGTCCGCATAGCTCTGTTCATTCGGGTATGGCCAGGTATGAACAAATACCTGGCCTTACCCCGTGTCCCGTTTAATGGCAAACGACATCCCGGCAGGCCCAAACGAAGACGGCAGGATGAGCTGGACTCCTTCAATAAAGATTGGTCTTTGACAGCTCTGGACAGAGAGGGGAAAGAGAGCAGGGATGTCTTTACCCAGCAGTGCAGGACATTAATGGCTGATAATAAATTGAATAAAGCTAATTGCATCCAGCTTCGACTTGCAATTTTAACAAAATTTAAATACCAATACAAGGTGTAGTCTCTTTATTTAGTTAAATAAGCAATCAAATAAGAATTTATTTGTTTCCAAGATTCCAACAAGATCATCTATCCACTAAGATTTTCCAACTGCCTAGGCATAATTAGCCTATAACGTTCCCACTGCTGGGACACAGGCCTCCTCTCGGTGAGAAGGAGTGGGTCGTGATCCACCACGCGTGCCCAGTGAAGTGGCTGTCACATGCCTTCGAATTTTTGGTTCTATAAGGACGTGCTGGTTTTCTCACGATGTTTTCCTTCACCGTTTTGAGAGGAGTGGTGATGAAATAAATTACATAAAATAAAGCGCCTGTCTGGGTTCGAACCTACGACCTACAACTATTTTAAATTGGCTAGCTAAACTCTGCAGACGAGATTATATTATAATTATATACCTAATTAAAACTAAAATAAAACATTATACCTACATTATACACAACTATTATAAACTAAAGGGAAATATGGTGTGGCTGCCCAACTGTTCGAGTCCGGCTGTCGCCTTCAACTACATATGCACTACAATACGAACACGCGCTCACTCACACTGTAACAGTCACCACACTCAACGCGAGCCATCGCGTAACGCAGATCGCAACGTTGAGACACACAACTACATTGACAATTCTTATTGACAAATCAACGGCGCCCGCGTTTGTTTCTGTTTTGTGCATACATTGTTCGCATGCGCCACGCCCCCTTGGCATATCTCCCTTTATAAATCTGTGGTTCCTACGAAAAAAAGGGCGCGCGACAACGTTGCCAAATCGCTCGCCTACGCGCACGTAACTATGTGCATACCTTTCCTTAATAACATGCTTTTCACTTTATAGCACGTTGAATTTGATATTTTAATTTGTCGCACCTATCCAATTTCATCCTGTATATCTAAGTAGCAGACCATATTGCTTCAACGAAGTCTTGACCTGTGTGATACGCCATAAAAATATATATTTCTGTTCTTTTAATTATAAGAGCCTTGACAATACTCCGTACCCAAAAAACTTCAAACACACCACCAAATTCTAAGAAATCTATTCCCTGAACAATCACCAGTTTACCTTGACCCCTCAAATTCTCGTCTTCAACCCTTGTATCAAACATTTTATCACCTGCCAAGGGAGTGTCAAAAGGTCTTTCAAGACTGGTTTTATTTTATGGTGCATTGAAATCTTTGATTCTCGCGGCATCTTTTAATTAAGACGTGGGGACATAAAGTAGAAAAAAAAAACAATATAATTACCATGACAACGAGTTTATGGTCAAGTTATGGTCCATGGGGTTGTATGGTGTTTATTTTTTTATTGTAGGTAATCATGTGTTGTGTGTGTTTGTGTTTTGAAGAGTTTAATCTTATTCTTCGTGCCGCTGTCTCGACAGTTCTTCAAATGTTGTTCGCCCAAAACTTCACCAATTCCACGGCGTTATCGGCGGCAGCCCAGAGGTCACTTTGGCTGCTTGTTTTGCGGCACAGATGACTTACATAATCAGCCTACAATGTTCCTACTGCTGGGACACAGGCCTCCTCTCTGTGAGAGGGAGTGGGCCGTAATCCACCACGCGGGTCCAGTGCGGGTTCGCAGATGTCACATGTCTTCGAATTTTTGGTTCTAGGACATGCCGGTTTCCTCACGATGTTTTCCTTCACCGTTTTGAGAGCGGTGGTAATGAAATAATTTACACAAAGTAAAGCGCCTGTCTGGGTTCAAACCTACGACCTACAACTATTTTAAATTGGCTAGCTAAACTCCGCAGACGTGATGATATTATAATTATATAATTAACTACCACAATAAAAAAAAAAAGTTTTTTTTTGTGCATAGAGTCTGCAGAGTTTAGCTAGCCAATTTAAAGTAACCCTGTACCTATGTGGAGGATGTGCTAGACATAATTATCTACCTACAATTAAGTTTTGCCATTATACCCTATCCATTACCGTTTTTTGACAGCTGTCGTAGAACGTACAGACGCCAGCACATCAAGCTATTACAATTTATCAAATTTCTTTAATAGAATTTCAACTTTATCTTTAGAGCATTAAGGTTCAAGATTGATTGGGAAAATTTTACAGATTCGGGTAGCTTGACCTGCTGGCGTCTGTACATATTCCAGATTACGTAAAAGTTAACTTTTACATGCTTAATAAAATAAATATATAAATTGCCTTATCTTATTTATGGCTTCTTACAGACATTATAATACAGTACGTGTATCCATCAATGTATTGTGTGTTGCTGCAATCACTAGTTCCATCTGTCAAAAAACGGTTTACCTAATGGACAGGGTATAGTAGAGGTTATGTTAAATGCCTTAGGGTGAATTTCACTCAACTTTTATACCTAGAATATGTCATATCCTAAAAATAAATTTTAATTTTAAAAGACGTCAATTTTATATCACAGATAAAAGATAATCTAACTTTGGTAAAGCCAAAAACATGCAACTGACCAAATATTTGACCACAACCTATTTGCAATATTTGTAGTTTTAGTGCGATCGGAGGGGATGAGGGGACGATATCGCTTCCGTTTAGTATCGCGCCTCAGGCTGAAACCACTTCCGGTGAGGATCTGTGTGTTTTGTGTGTTTGTTTATCATAAATATAGTCTTATCTATGTATTTATGTATCGGTGAATATAGTTTGGTGCCCCGAATAATTTTATTTGTGGGTGGGTTTTCGCTGTTAGGTGTTTGCTAAATTCGAGATTGTTAATAATTCTAGTTTTTAGGGTTTTATACTCAAGAGACGCACAGCGGGCGCTTAGTAATAGGGTTCCGTTGGCACCCTATTAGGTACTAAGCATCCGCTGTCCGTCTGTCTGTCTGTCAGCTCTTGCTGCTGTATCTCATTAACCGTAATAAATAGGTAGACAGTTCAAATTTTCACAGTGTCTATTTCTATTGCTGTCTTGTTATAGTGATAACAACAATTAATAAAAATAAAATCAAGGTAGTAAAAGTTAAAGGGGAGACCCCCTTTAACTTTAATTACCTTGATTTTATTTTTATACAAAAAACGTGTTGTTTTTCCTCGTTTTTTGCCTTCCCCTTCCCCTTCGCCTACCCTTCGTTTAGGAGTCCGACACGCACTTGGTTGTTTTTTGTTATTTCCAGCTGAAAAATAATACCTTTGTAAAAAAAATTAAACCGTTGAAATATTCCTTGATAAGATCTACTATCTTATCAAGGAATATTTCAATGCTTGTTTTCAAATAGAACTTTCAATAAGTATAAAAATAGATACCTACCTATAGTTGTTGTATAGTTCAATAATTTTGCAATAGATGGCGCTGTCTATTGATATTTTTATTGTAGGTATTTATAAATATTTTGTTAACACTGTTTTATTATAGTAATGAGCATAGAATTTTAATTGACTAATTATATTTTTAGAAATCACCATCTTTCTATAGGTAGAAACATGGTGATTTCTAAAAATATATTTTTTTTTATAATTTCAAGAATAAAATCATTTAGTTATCATATTTTTTTTTAGTTAAGATAGGCGTAAGTAGGTTTGTACAAACACTTTTACACCAATCATACCATATAATTATGTATATCATATTTCACGTCAATCATAGGTATTATTAAAAACTAGATGAGGTCGGCCTGGAGGAGGCAAATATATCCAAATCCATCATATACTTACTTACATACCTAGTCGTTTTTAATTAATCTTAGTGAAACGACTATCGACTAAAAACTCCTACTTCCCGAGCCACTTCGTAGGCGCTACGCTACGCTACGATAAAAAACCCGAATGTAACCGACCACGTGACAAAGGCGTGGACGATCTTTCCCGATGTCACCACGATGTCATTGGGTGCGCGCGACGTTTCCCATTGGTTTGCAGTGTCGCGAAGGCCGTGCGACATCGCCTATTGGTCGCATTTGTCACAGCGTAGGCGGAGCTTACGTGTTCCAATTTTAAAATAAATAGTAGCCCACGTGGTTTGAGTTTGTTATGTTTTCTTTTGACAGTTTTCTTTCACTTGACGTTTGTAGAGGTGTGCTGAGCAACTTTATAGACTTCATATGTAATTTTATGTCGTTTATTTATTTAATTATCTTATTTTAAAATATAAAAATTAAGTACCTATAACAAAAAAACATTAAAAATTATAAAAAAAATAGTAGGTAGGTAATCTACCGATGTCGGGAGCGATAGGAACCTGCTCACAATGCGAGCCGTATCGAGGAGTATTGCCTTTTGAATCAGGCTCTTAATCCAACCGCCTAACGAGGGCCTCGACAGATGTTTATCGAGGCTTTCGGCCATCAGGCCATTGGCTGATACGACCATCGGCACAATGACAGCCGAGCTCACATTCCACATGTCAACCACCTCGTGTAGATACTAAGTCGAGATATTTAATTTTATTATTGTTATTGATAATAATATTTCGTAGTCGTAGTTCATATTAACAAAAATGTTACTTAGGTAATAGCCTATTAATTATAATATTCGACGATTAGGTATTTAGGTTTCCAATAACTAGATTCTTGGCCTCGCAATACGTACGGTCGCCAGCACATCAAGTTACTACAATCTGTCAAATTTCTTTAATAGATTTTCAACTTTATTGTTAAATCTTTGAGGTTCAAGGTTAATTGGGAAAATTTGACAGTTTCGGGTAGCTTGACCTGCTGGCGTCTGTACATCAAATATATTTAGATACACCTCCCAAACGTTTCTCCCTAAGTGGTTCATAAGGTTAGGACATCCACGAATTTGGTGTTTGTAAACGGTTTGAGTAAGTATGCAGCTGCTAGACAAAGTAGAAACCCAAAATGGGTACCTAGGTAGGTACCCATCTAAAAAGGTATAGATCTGAGACTGAGCTTAACCTGTAGCCTAAGCCAATTGAGTTCTTGGTACAAATAATATTCCAGCGCTCTTCTTAATCTATTAATATAACCCAACCCTAAAACACCGCATCATGACCATTAAAAAAAAAAATCCGTATAAAGTGCCATTTTTCTGAACACCGCCAGGCGAGGACGGCGTGTCGCCGCGGGGCGCGGGGTGTACCTACCGTATTGATCGCGCACCCTCCCGACACCCCCAGTCCGCCAAAAATTGTTCGCAGACCAGCGCACACATAAAAGTGAGAATTTGTCTAAAATCTAATGGCATCTAACGCCTAACGGTTTGATGTCCATCGAGGCCATTTTTATGTTTTATGGTGCAAGTTTAATTTACTCTACTAGTCTAGTTCCCACGGTATTTTGAGAGAGAGAAAGATGATGTAGTTATAAGCTGCTTGTGTTTCCGAGCAATTCGGGCGAAGCTGACTTCAACAAGAGGTTGATAGCTTACCGCTCCTGTTTTGTTACGTTGTGAGCGGAACCGATGGGATTGTCCGGGCCATTTTTGACAATTAGTGAAGCAGTTACCTATAAGTAGGTCGGCCGGACTTTGATAAAAATAGAATAGAATAGTTCTTTATTTGCACAGAAAGTAGGTACAACATAACACAAGGTAGGTAGGTAGGTACTGTAGAGGTTTGTCTGCCGAAGGCAACCTCATATAATGCAGGCCGGCTATAATTTAGCGCGGGTTACATTCGAACGTTCAAGCTTATGTCAAATATTTTCTATTAGGATTTTTGCTTAGAACTATGAGTGGTAATTTAGTCAGAATATGTAAAGACGTTAAGACAATATAATCTTAGGGCCCTCGCCCACGGCGACTTTTTGTAGCGATGCAGTCGCGCGTTTAGCAAACGCGCGACAGCATCACTTCTAACGCGTGTTAGTCGCATTTGCAACGCGCTACTGCATCGCGATTGTATCGATACAAACGCGCGACCGCGTCGGACGACATCGGTAGAGAGAACGGAGGGGGGAGGGAGTGTGGCGCGGCGCGTGATTGGGAATCGGCATCAGTGCAACGAGCAACACAGACAGGTCCAGAGTGCATGCTATTGTCCGTCACAGGCGTAAAATGGAGTCATTTGACACTGAAACTTTTATTACGGCAATTCAGGAGCGTCCTGTAATATGGGACTCACGTCTTCCTGTGACTAATGTTGCCTCAACGGAGTCCATCTTGCAACTGTACTGATCCAAGGTATTTTTGTATCGTAACTGCATCGCGACCAAATCGCGTTTGCATCGCGACTGAATCTGGTCCCGTGGGCGCGGGCACACAGCTAGCGACTGCTTCGCGTCTGTATCGATGCTACGCGCGAGAGCATCGCGACTGCATCGCTACAAAAAGTCGCCCGTGGGCGAGGGCCCTTAAAGGAGTCATAAGTTGTTTGATTCCTCCCGTTACCTCAGAGGGCTCCTCAAGCCCTCTACAATACATAAGGTAGCTTTCATTTCATCAGGTACGTTACGGCTAAGTTTGATTTTTATTCTACTTACCTAACCATTTTTATACACACTTACTTGGGTAAGTCTTTTTTTAGTTTTAACTTTTTTTGACAAAAACTCTAACTAGGTAGATATAACTTAGGCAGGTATTTCATATCGGCTAGTCAAGTCAGCTTTTATGCATAGGTACACTCTGAAGATGGTACAGACACCAGCAGGTCAAGCTACCCGAAACTGTCAAATTTTCCCAGTCAACCTTGAATCTTAATGCTTTAGCAATAAAGTTGAAAATCTATTAAAGAAATTTGACAGATTATAGTAGCTTGATGTGCTGGCGTCTGTACACTATAGGCCACAAGCCAGTGCACCAGTGGTAACAAAATCAGTATTATATTGACCTCTTATCTATTAAAACCTCACCTACTACGCTAAGCTAGCTCGAGGTTATACTATTATAGTCACCGGCACGTAACTTGGCAAGGTTTAGGCGTAGTGGGAGTAAGTTTGCGCATGTACGGACGCCAGCACTTCAAGTTACTACAATCTGTCAAATTTCTTTAATAGATTTTCAACTTTATCGCTACAGCATTAAGGTTCAAGGTTAATTGGGAAAATTTGACAGTTTCGGGTAGCTTGACCTGCTGGCGTCTGTACACAGTGCTTAGTGCAACAAAAAAAATGGTCACTTTTACTGCTTGTCATTATTCTATGGTTATTATCATAATTTATTTTTAAACATGTCTGTTTAGAAAAGAGTTAAAGGAGAGGAACGACTAACAACTCTTGCCAAGTTACGTGCCGGCGACTGTACCACAGAAGCATGCGGTGAACTACTTACACCTTTAATAAATATTTTACATTATTAGACATAAATACCTGGTTAAATCTACTGCCGATCTACTTATTCTTTTAAAATCTCACCATAAAAACTTAGGTGAAGTGAGCTTGGAGTGAGCTGTCAATAGTGTGAATCCCTAGCATAAGGTGGAATGACAGCTCACTTGAAGTTCACTTCGCCTAAGTTATCACGGTGAGATTTTTACAGAATAGATCGGCTTGACTAAATATTTAGCAATTTTTTTTCCGGATGGGAAATCATCAAATGACCCCTCCGGCTCTGGGTGGAGCGGAAGGGAGTGTCAGACTCTTACTGACTAAAACCCACCCATGTTCCTTCCTTTGCCCTTTGTGTTCCGGGGTAGCGGTAACCCTTTCGGACAATCCCGCTGCAAATACTTAGCTTTAAGTAACTATTATGAAGCATTAGTCACACCATACGATACCACTACTGTATCAATTATTTCAGACATTAAGCTTAGCAATTGCGAATTTCACGTCATCGTTTCAGCTAATTAAGTAAGTAGCTATAAGTAATAATTGTCTTTAGCAAGGACAGTATGTTTTTCTTGTAATTTGAACTTTAATAACGTATGTTAAGGTTCGATTTTGGGGCGGCGAGATATATCGGTGTCGGGTGCGGGATGTCTATCACACCGTGGTGTAATTTTTTATGTTGTTTCAGGCTTTAAATTTTGTTTTTCAAGAAGAATGATAAGTACCTAGTTATTGCTAGTTGCCCTTACATAGCCGAAAAGACTTGCTGAAAGATGGTAAGTTAAAGTTTCTACGTGGTTGCAGGACAATACTTAGAGGCTGTTCTTTTATTACGTACCTAAGGCAATTTTAACCAATTTCTGACTCCCCTACGTAAGAAAAAATAAGACTTGAATGAACCCCCTCCCCCCCTTTGAATCTTACGTAAGATCAGTATCTACCAAAATCGCAAAGAAAAAGTAGCAAGAGTGATAGTACTAGTGAGAGTGTTAGTGGATGAGTCTGATTAGACTAATACGTCAAGATATGTTTGGCTTTGTAGCCAGGCTTGTGGACCGATTTTAAAATTATGTTTGTTCAAAGAGTGCAGGGAAAGAATTCAAACCGAATTCTTTCCCTGCACTCTTTGAATTTATTGTAAAGATTTCCTTGGATCCTTCCAAGGAAAATAAAGAATCTATGACTGAAAGAAGTTTTGAGAGGAGTAGCGGAGTAAAGGAGTAGAATGTTGTTGAACTGTCAAAATGAAAGCCATTGCTACTGATAGTGTGATACGCAATTACCCCACAAGTTTTCCTTGCTTCAGCCAACCCGAATTCTATTGAAAGACTTCCAAAGGTTTATAATATAATTTGTCCATCTTATTACACTACAGTGTCACGCACAGCCAACGTGCGATCCGAACCATAAAACACTTCATTAAAGGCGATTGGTTCGAGTCTAGGTGGACGGTGGCGACCAGCGGACGAATGTGGAACTAACCGCATTAGACATCCGTCACCGAGCATTCATTTAATTACTTTTAAAGCTATATCATAATATATTGGCGTTTTATACTGGTTTAGTTCCCTTTTATTGTTCCCGGCGAATGTGAAGCGATTAAATTGATTTTGTCATAAAATTTCTTAGGTAGGTACCTACCTATTTGGTGCTTAAAGGCAACCTTTTTAAATATTTTGATAAGTTGATGGCATAATTACAAGACAAATTATTTTGATGTATTTAAAGAATAAAAAAAAAATATTTGTCGATTTATAATTTTGTTTTGTAAGAGTTAGTTTAGCTGACATACGAACGTCATGATATGAAAATATAAATAGGTAATGTAACAAAAAATTAATTTTCCAACGCCAGATAATTTTATCGGAGGAATAATTTTGAATTTTTGACAGTTCTACCATCCAAAAAATACCGTCAAACTTAAATTTTATTCCTCGAGTAAAAGTTGGAAAAATCAGCCCTAAGTACCTATATAAAAGTAAATAGTATTTTATTCATTTATCCTGGTATCATCTTTCACACAGTCTATACATCGTGTCTTTGGTCTTCATCGCCGTCGTCATAAAATATTGACAACTAAGGACTTAATAAGTATTTTATTAAAACAGCCGGAAGGACACTTTGTCACGTCACATCACGTCACTACAAAACTACATTCGCTTTCAAAGGGTTAAGTTTATTGTATATCTTTAGACAAAACTTCTACTTAAGTATCCCGCAGGCAGGTGCGACGTGATTCTGTGAGAATAATTTCCATGAAGGTTTCATAGAAATTGTTCTAGTAGAGTCGAGTCGCGCCTGTCTAAGTGACCCTTTACCGTGGTTTTGATCAGTTCCAAGATTATACTTTTATGGATGTAAGGGATAAAAATCCAATTATATTTTAAGTAGAAAAATAATAAAATTACAAGAAGGTTTTTTCCTTAGTAGGTGTTAAATGTAATTGCCAGCTTCTGTAAGATCAATTTGAGTTGTAAAAGTAATTAAAAGTTGCGATATCTTTACACTTAAGTTTTTTATATTTTTTGTTCTGTAAAGGCTGTTGACTGATTTCCCTTTTTTGTATTGTGGACTTATGTCCTTGGAATTGTGTAGTTTTGCTTTAAACTTTACTTAGACAAAATACTTATAGTGTGCGAGTGAGTCGTTACGGGTAGTCAGACGCCCGAAAATCTGACAACCAGTCTTACCAAAGGGTATCCTATTACCCAGTAACTGGGTTGTGGAGGTCAAATAAATGGAAGCTGTAAGTGCAGCAAGTAATTGTTATTTAAATAAATAAACACTCCAAGTAGTTCTGGTATTTAGCTGCATCCGGATAGACTGGAATCCGACCCGAACATAGTTGGGAAAAGGCTGGGCAGATGATGGTGCGTGCAAAATATACTACACTTACTGTTTTTTTTTTACTATAAATACACATACTTAAAAATTTTCTTAAATTATATAAAATTTATTGACGGAATAATTTTTTATTTTTCTAATAAAATATCCTGATTAGTCTAGATTGATATCTATTATTCCTCTTGCCTGTGTCCCAGCAGTGGAAACATTATAGGCTGATTATGAAGGGATGAAAAGTAGTTTTTTTGTTTTGTCTTTGTAGTGGTTCAGCCCTAAATCATTATCTTTCTGTCCTCGTCCCATGTTACTTGGGTTGGTTTCACCCCAGGTACAGTTGTCGTCACGTAAAAAGAACGCTGAGCGACAGTGGAGTGCGCACGGGTACAGTCGTGTCCTAAAGTACAGTACAGTGGCTATTGTTTTATACTATATAAGTGTACCTAGCTTCACGCTCTCTTCATACCACCAATTTGATCGTTAAATCGCTCAGTGTGCAGGTAAAGGGTCAGCGTTCTTTTTACGTGACGGGTCCTGTAGTATGCTGTTATCTAAATAAAAATTAAATGAAACACTATTTCAATTACTAGAAAATATAACTTCTTAGTCAACCCTACAAAATAGCCGTTGCTATAAACCCCTAAAGACATCCTATCACCCACCACGAGCATATGCAACGCAATCAAACAATGGGTTATTAACAGGGGCAGATGCGCGCACGCCACCTGAACGGAACACTCGCGATCACTAAATCATAATGTTTGGTAACGACACGATAAAACACCCAGCGGTGCTGGCTGTATGCGACGTGACCTCTGCGTTAAAAAGGAAAAAATATGAATTATGCATGGAATAAGTATGTACTATTTAGAAATATTTAATCCAAGTCAAACCCATGAACTAAATAGTGTCATGAATAAAGTGACAAAAAACTTGAATTACTTACCTACCATTTTGATCAACTGAAAAACACGTTTTAAGTACTTTCTAACCTTAGCTAATATGCTTCACAACAATTTTAAAGAGGTGCATAAAAGTCACAAAAAGCACATAGGTAAATAAATTGCTTCCTTTAAAACAATTTAAAAAAGGCAAAAAACGAAGAGGCTCTTTCAATTTTAGTGCACAATAAACTGATCTGATTCCCGTTAACGCCGACTACTCAACCTCAACCTGTGATTGCATTAGGTCTTCGATTACTAGGTTCTCACGATCTGTCAATGTCCTCTTTGCTATTTATAAAAGTAGATGCAATTGATTCCATTGAAGACAAATAACAGGAATGCGACACGACTGTGGTTACAAATATAAAATGCAAATGAGATTGATTTAAGCGAACAATTACCTGAATCTATTCAGTTTTAATAGCCATTTACAAATCTGCTTACTTTATCAATAGAAAAAACCTAAATAGATTCAACCAATTTAAAGGAAGAAGACAAAAAAACAAATAAAACATCTCTAACAGCCAGAAGTCCCGGAAACTCAAAAATCTACGCAAAAAATAATTTCTCCATGAACTATTAATCCTTTTTGCTCCAATATCATTAACCTATTCATTTCAATGAGCGATGACGTGAATGATACATCCCCTAGCGGCACAAAAGAGGTCCGTTAGACGCATTAATATTACACCAAACAACACTATTCTATTTCCATGTTTTTTGTGCGCTGACAACACCGAAAATTTCGAATGTCACGCCTCGTTCATCGACAGCGCGGGAAAATAAACGAAAGCAGTACTTTTTTAAAACGGGCGCCAGAAAAAAGTTTATTTTAGTTTAGAACATGTTTGGATTGATACCGTAATATCTTTGCCTGAATCGTTGTGTTTATTTGTAGAATGTTAGTTCTAATTAGTTCGAAGCTTGAATTTATGGTGGATTCCGTGTTCCGATTAACGCCAAACGAAGTTGGTTGTAAATAGTAGTCATTAAATGCAGAAGACATAACCATTATGACTGTAATTCTACGTTTTTACGATAAAGTACCTACTCTACATCTGAAATTGAAAAAAATCAGCAATAGTAACAAAAACTACAAGTTTTACCTACACAATTCGAACTTGCATGACAGGCAAAACGGGGGCTTCACAAGTTCAATCTCACGATGAGTGGCTGCTACCATATTGCTTCATTTTTTTATCATCCTTATAGCACCGGACATAATCGAGTTTTTGACAAACAATACGCGATGAAATTGGTTCCTTTATTGGCATCCTTTTAAACAGACTGAGCAGTGTGTATGTTGTTTCTGATTTTAGATTGGTTATGCCCTATTCTGGGTACACAAAAGGTTTGTTTAATGATACGTAGAAGATGTTTACGGAAGTCGTCATTTGTTTGAAAGTTTTTAAGGCGTTTAGAAGTCATCTATACCCTGTGCATTAGGTAAACCGTTTTTTAATAGATGGAACTAGTGATTGCAGCAACACACAATACATTAATTGATACACTTTCGGTATTATAATGTCTGTAAGAAGCCATAAATAAGATAATTTGATAAGATAATGCAGTTTATATATTTATTTTATTACAAATTTTAAAGTTAACTTTAACGTAATCTGGAATGTGTACGTTCTAAGACGGCTGTCAAAAAACGGTTAACGTAATGGATAGGGTATAGACTTGTTTTTTATTGTGATTTGGCACAAGCAAGGCTTTTTATTATTTTCCAATGAAGACTGCATTTTAGACTAAATTGAATACCGGTTTTTATATGCGTAGTGTTAGGTTTATTTTCTGCTAATATACTTTCTTTAATAAATCTAGTTTCGTTTTTTTGGCTAAACAAATGAAATTTGCTTCTTAGTCCTATTTCAAAATCTAGAAAAGTGGAACGGACTTTTTATTCAAGGTCTGGTCTAGAGTTACTTAGAAAAAGTAAATAGATCGCCTAAACTGATACTCAGAGGATTTCAGGGACATCTAGCAAAATCGTTTTTTTCTTTAGTAATAAAATAACTGCTAGGTATCTTGGTTTCTATTCTGCCTCGTTGTTCTAGTGGTCGCAAGCGCTATTGCTGAGCATGAGGTCCTGGGCTCGATTCCCGGTTCGGACAAACGGTTATTGGATATTTTCATCTGGAAATTTTCAGTAGCAGCCCGAAGTCCGGATTTGTGTCCAGTTGAAGGCAATAGGCTCGCCCCCTATTACATGGGACTTAAACATAACTGATAAAATCTGGGTGTACCTCTGCCCAACCCTACGGGGAAACAAGGCGTGATGTTATGTTGATTTAAATAACCAACAGAACAAAAGCAGACTCCTCCAATCAACAATCCCATACAGAAGTGTCCCGTTCCCATCGATGGTAACCGCCCGTGGCTGAAATAAGGCTGTAATTACACCGATCACATTTACGAATGTAAATGCGCTGGTGTGTCCCGTCATAAATCATGTTGCGGTCATCTGCCGCCCGCGGCGACACTAGCCGGTGACCAGTGGAGACTGAGCTGAGATGTGGACGCCAGATTTATTATATGGCGAAGTTCAGTTTGAACTAGGCTTAGTTTTCTCCTTTTGTATATTTTAAATGAATAGTAAAGGATGAAGGGAATGTCTAGTTGATTCTATTCAGTAGAAACGCTCTAGAATCGAAATAAATCCGGAGAAACATTAAACAGAAATCCAAAAGGTTATTTCATAGTACCTGAAGAAACCTGGACTGGAGAGAGTGACCTGAAATCTTGGGATATACCTACCTACAATGTGTAATTTTTTATATAATTATTGTATATACCTAGTATTTTAAAATCAGGAACATACATAAGCTAGACTCAGACCCACTTCCAACACAACTCACTTAATGCATTTAGTGCTAAACGAATTTAAAACATTGTGCTATTTCTGTCAATCATATTTGAAGATGACAGAGACAGAACATTGTTTTAAATACTTTTAGCGTTAAATACATTTAGTGATTTGCGGTTCAAGTGGACCTTATAGTACCTATTCTGTTACTACAGTATCGTTTACTATATAAAAACATTATTAAAAAAAAACAAACAGCGCACAGTTCAATCTCCACTGGCTGGTTTTCAAATGTGTATCAACGCATTATGCGTTCGTTTTTTGAATCAGCGGGCGCCTGACAGATGCAAGTAATGCCATGTGCACCATTCGATATTGAATTATTGTTCTGGCAACATTTTGATAATATGGGGTCGATGTATTGAAGTGGGGATTAGTAGGTGGGTATATGGGTATTAGAGATAACGTATTGTGATATAATACGCTACTGTTAGATGGGTTCTTAAGGTACTGATGTCCTATTATTAATAAAGATTGAGGACCCTATTTTAAATTATGGATTTAAAGAATTCGCTGAGAAAAGAGGCAAGGGTCTGTCGTAAAATGAAATCTAGAAACCAATTCAGAAACCGTACTTACATGAATCAGTGCAGTTCATACAGGAACTAAAATGCGCCATTTGGGTCATCGGCCCTTCAAAGCCAGCTCTCTCTTCCTACCTCAGTTCCTACTACAAATAACTCATTCCAAAAACAAATTTCAATTCCTAAAGCAGTAATCTTCCGCAAATTAAAATCACATGTAGCTACAGAGATGTACCGATAACCGTTCCGCGAACCCGTCGTTACGTCACGTCCGTGTCCGCCCGATGACAGTTGCGCGAATGGATGCCGCTTGAACATCGAACGTTGATTGAAAATCGCAATGTGGCCGACGTTCGACCGTTGGAATTTAAATGATACCAATTTTGGATTCGAGCCTTTTATTATTTTTGGGGTTGAGATTTTTAGGGAGTTCGTTACCAAGCATGCAGAAATATATACATATTTTATAGTGAGAGAATTGTATACCTTCTGTTAGTGAAACTCCGACGGATTTCTTCTTTTGTGACGTCACGACAAAACGCAAGTTAGGAAGGCGGCAGCGGCTATGACTGCCCAATGTGTACCGGACGCAAATTGAAATAGTCACTCATCGAGACTATTTTTATGCACGTGTTGAAAAATAGTAAAAAGAGAGAAATGTAGTAACCTGCAGACTGTAATTTCATACATGCATACATAATCAGCCTATAATATTCCCACTGCTGAGACACAGACGTCCTCTAATCGAGAGGAAGTGGGCTATAATCTACCACGCGGGTTGGCAGATGTCACATGTATGTCTTCGAATTTTTGTTTCTAGGACATGCCGGTTTCCGCATGATGTTTTCCTTCATCGTTTTGTGAGCACGAGTGACGAAATTAGTTACACAAAGTAAAGCGCCTACCTGGATTACCACCACTGCTGGGTTACCCTGGGACACCACCACTGCTCTTTGCTATGAAATCAATAGTAGCTCTGAACATTCGTATCGACCTACACGCCAATTGCGTAACACACTATCAACTCTGTCCCGTTCGTTCTATCCGTTTTAATTAACTATAAATAAATAAATCAATCACCATCTGAATCATTTTGAAGGATATCCATTGATTCATATGTTCGAAAAATGTATCTGCCCAACAACGTAAATAACGCAATGAATAATGTTAAACTTCTTCGTATGGATGGCAAGAAGTTAAAATATTTTTGGCGCAAAATTCAGCTACGCGAACTCCGCTGACTGACGCAGTCATAAGATCATCAAGAGCACGGGTGACAGGGCATGCGGCGCAGGATGGAAGGCCGGCCATTGTCATGTTAAACTGCCAAAATAAAAGTCATTACTACTGTTAGTGTGTTATGCAATTAAAAAAAAGAGGGGCCCGTGGCTAAATAATAACAGCCACACAGGTCGATCGATCAGGTTAAGCTACGCTTGCCGCGGTTGGTCTGCGGATGTGTGACCATCTTAACATACCGAGACCCCTCCGTATCTCGGAAAGCACGTTAAGCCGCTGGTCCCGGCTGAAATTCGTGGATCTTTGCCAGTCGTTAAGGGTAGTCAGAAGCCCGATAGTCTAACAATCAGTCTTACCAAGGGGTATCGTATTACGCAGTACCTGGGTTATGGAGGTCAGATAGGCAGTCGCTTCATGTAGAATACTGGTATTCAGCTGCATCAGATTAGACTGGAAGCCGGCCCCAACATAGGAAAAGGCTAGGCAGATGAGTGTGTTACGCAATTACCCCGCTGAACAACTCCTACGAGACCAAAACAATAAAGTTGTCAAAAATCCTCAGACAACACATGCAACATATATGGAAGCCATATTACATGACAAAGGGCACATACTATAGATCGGTACTTCAGACACGTGTATCACAAAAGCAGTCCATAATTGAAAAAGTTTTTCATTAAGCAACGTTGTCATGTCAGTTGTTCAATACATGGACGATCAGATAACTAACCCTGAACAGACCCTGATAATTGAATTCAATAACTGACTAATTTATTACGTCCTCGTGGACGATAGCATCTTTAATTTTAGACGTTTTCTAAAACCTCACTGGTAAAGGGAATTAAACCTTATCGTCAAGAGATGAAGTTGGTTTAAGGTTGGTTTAGTTTTGGAATTGTGATGTTTTGAAATTTTCATGAAAAATGTTATATGAAGGATTGTTAGTTAGGTCTTGACAATGGGATAGTGTTGAGTGATTTTAATGACATTTCGGGTAGCAACTACTGAATCCTTTTCTAATTTTCCCTTGTAAGTTTAGTTTTCTATCTATCTATACTTACTACTATAACCTATCGTTAACCGTTTTTTGGCAGCTGTCTTAGAACGTACATATTCGAGATAACGTAGAAGTTAACTTTAAAATGCGTAATAAAATAAATACATAAACTGCCTTTTCTTATTGCCTTATCTTATTTATGGCTTCTTACAGACATTATAATACCGTACGTGTATCTATCAATGTATTGTGTGTTGCTGCAATCACGAGTTCCATCTGTCAAAAAACGGTTTTCCTAATGGACAGGGTATAATAATAAAACTGAAGAGTTTATTTGTCTTTTGTTTGAACGCGCTCATCTCTGAAACTGCCAGTGGAATTGAAAAAATATTTTTGCAGTTGATAGCCCAACTCTTGAGGAAGGCTATGTTTAATATCAAGGTAGGACCAAAGGGAGCCGAGCAAAAAAAAAAGTCAGAAAGTCGCTAAGCGAAAACGAAGTAATTTCGCGGGCATGCGATGCGATGCGACGGGGTGGGTCGGGGGAACAAGAAATTTCACGCGGACGAAGTCGCGGGCAGAAGCTAGCCATGAAATGAAACAAAAGTTGTTAACATTTTATTACATCGAGGCTTCATCTACAGTTAATTAAATGCTGGCCGGATAAGGCAATTCTCACGGATCCAAATAAGACGCCCGTACAACAAAGTCGCGGGAGATTACGCTCGTCAAACGCCTAAACAGCATCCTAATTACGTAGCACACTTTCAATAACAATCATTTTGAAGGATATTACTAATCCATTGCTTCATTTATTCCAACATTTTTTCTGATCAACAACGTAAATAACACAATTGATGTTGTTGAACTGTCAGAATGAAAGCCATCGCTACTGTTAAGCCCGGAATACACATGCCTGTGACTTGCACAAAAATATGCAAGTAGCTTGCATGCCATTATGGTATTCACCAATCAAAAGTTGTTATGGCACACGGCATGCAAGCATACTTTTCAGCAAGTTACTTAGTCCATGTGAGTTCAGGGCTTTTAACTGTGTTATGCGATTACCCTCGCTGGACGATCTCTTGCATAACATCTAGGTTCCTACCAACCTGCTTATAAAATGTATCATGATGGTCCACAATATTCATTTACTCATATTAGGCATTGTGCACACGTTGAACTTTTGAAGTAGCCTGACCCTTTCATTTAAGCGAATAGACATAAAGCTACTAGATGTGACATCGCATTACTTTAGAAATGCATTGTAATATTTTTTTTAATTATTTATGTTCCTTTGTCAACTGCGTTTTTAGTATACAAACTGTTGTTTTGCATCCTCGTCAAATTTCAGGAGGCTGTTATGAAAGACATAAATAATCAAATAAAATTGATGATCCCTGGTAAATAATGAATACATACTTGTTTTTTTAGTTATTTAAGTTTGATAGTATTTCAGAATACACCACTTTCAAATAACAGAATCGCCCCGTTGCGTATGCGGTAAGCAGTGTTTTATGTGTGTGTAAAAGTTACGAAGCGGTCTTACACGGGCCGCGTTTTAAAATGCGTGTCCCACACATGCCGATTTCCGAAAATTAGAAAAAAAAAAATCCTATTTATTTTATTATTGATTCGTGTCGAGAATCAGTAGCTTAGTTACCTCCTTGAATTTGACGAGGATGAAAAACGACACCTTGTATTACTGTATGTTGTTACTACATACCTACTTCATGTATTAAATATTTGCATGCCATCATTACATGGCGGAATGTGTCTTTGTACTACAATTTTATACTTATCATATTATGTACAGACGCCAGCACATCAAGCTACAAAAATCTGTCAAATTTCTTTGATAGATTTTTAACTTTATCGCTAAAGCATAAAGGTTCAAGGTTGATTGGGAAAATCCAAAAAGGACACCTACCACATTTTATGCAAATAAACGATTTTGTTTTTTTTTTGTACAATTTAATGTAAAATCCAACACCCCTTTCCTCTCGGTGTGCCATTTTTCGTATGGTCTTTATCTTGCTACTGTCGTTTACTCTCCGCATCAAATAAGTATCTGAAAAATAAAATCATAACGTTAGCAGTGTTAAACTCTTAGTAGGAGGACTAATATAAGCCTCAGCGTATTAATTTCCAGTGGAAAAGTTTCTTTATCAGCAGCAGCCCGGAGTTTGGATTTGTGCCCGGTTGATAGCAATGGCATTAGGCCTCCTGCTACATGGGAGTTAAAGATAACTGTCGAAATATGGGTTTACTATAAGGTGCACCTCTGCCTAACCCTTTGGGGCTTATATGCGTAATGTTATGTTATGTTTCACACCTATCACGTGGTTTTATTTATTTATTTCCATGATTTTATTTATTTTATTCGATTCTGTTCGGGAAACTTACAGCTAACATAAACAGTGTTCTTAAACATTATGAAATTGAAGATCATTTACAAGTTTCTACTGCAGTGCGATTCTGTAACCATCTCACCGTGAAAACATAGGTGAAATGGGCGTGGAGTGAGCGTCATTCCAACTAATGCTAGGGATTGACTCTATTGACAGCTCACTCTAAGCTCACTTCACCTAAATTTTCACGGTGAGATTTTTACAGAATCGATCGGCTGATAAACAATTAAGTCTCCAAAATCCTCACTAAATCCACTTGATCCAAACTATGTCACATCTAGACAACTCCACATCAACTCTTCCTAGCTATTAAAGCCTGCTATACACGTGCCTTCTTTTATTTGCGTCGATCAAATTCTCGGAGGGTGCAGTGTTCGGTCGTGCGATCACGCGGCAGAGACAAAATGGCGGACCCTTGATTACAGTGGGGACTTTTAATTGATCGTCGAGATTTTTTTGAGGATCAGGAGGGAGCTTTTTATTCAGGGTAGACCTACCTAATTATTGGAACGAAGTCCCTTATCGCACGTTATGCTTTTCACTCTTTTTTGTAGACTAACATACCTAGCCTTTTCCCAACTATATTGGGATCGACTTCCAGTCTAACCGGATGCAGCTGAGTACCAGTATTTTACATGGAGCGACTGCCTTTCTGACCTCCACAACCCAGTGACTGGGTAATACGATACCCCTTGCTTAACATCAGTTCCTAGGCACGGAGGGTCTTGTTATGTAAAGGTGGTCACCCATCCACGGACCTACTGCGGTAAGCCTAGCTCCACCTGATCGATCGGACCGTGGGGCTGTTATTATTTAGCCACAAGCCCCTTCTAATAAAAAACTAACATACCTACACATGTAGGTAATAAACAAATAAATAATTTATGACTTATCCTCTCATCTGTTTAAAAAATAGTTTTTATCTTTTCTTTTCATTTATAAAATTATCTTAAGATTTTTACTTTTTCATTCGTGTGCAAATTGTTCCATAATAATTTTGTAGTATTTAAGAAGTGGATAACGGCGTGAGCTACACATGTGTAATGCCTTTTTTCAACTATCTGTTCATTACTGTGTTTGTGTAAAATAAAAAAATAAAAACAAACTGTTCGTTTCCCGAATTAAATAAATAAATTAATTTGGGCATAGGCGTTACTGTACTGACTCTTGTCGTAAAACATTAGCCAGTCAGCAACTTTTACGTGCGGTTGATTACAGCCGATCGATTCTGTAAAAATCTCACCGTGAAAAGTTAGGTGAAGTGAGCTTAGAGTGAGCTGTCAATAGCGTCAATCCCTAGCATTAGTTGGAATGACAGCTCACTCCACGCTCACTTCACCTAAGTTTTCACGGTGAGATGGTTACAGAATCGCACTGCAGGAGTGCATCAAACATAAGTCATTATTTAAAGTCACTGGCGGAGGCTAGAAAAAATATAAGTCCACGAACGGTTGAAGGTTGACTGCAAAAGTTGATTGTAAAAAGTGTTAATAAAATTCTAAGTATCCTTGTTCCACATGACAGATGTCCATGAAGGTATTATGCTATTAAGTAGCAAAGAACATGTTTATAGTTAAAATTAAAACTAAATTAGAAGGCGGGCTGTCTAATGATAAAGACACGGGACCTATTACATCTCATTATGGCATATGTACAGTCAGCAAAAGAGATAAGTAACTAGGGTGGTCGGATATAGATGAAGTTTAGTAAGAAACCGATGGATATTTTCGATTTAAATTTATTTTGACAAATTAACTGTTTTTTTTTCTGTTAATTAAATTTAATTTAATTCGAAAACATTTACAGGTTTCTTACAAATCTTTAACTATATCCGACGACCCTGGGGGTCTACTCCGAAGTGGTATCGGCCGTTTCCTGCTACGAAGTTACTATTTGGTTCGGTCGGTCCCGATCCTACACTCCTACACTCTTTCGAATATTGACTATGGTCCAGACCCAACTGAGCCGATCCGAACTTTTTTTCGCATTTTTCACTAATATTTGGTTCGGCCATGTGTCGGTCCGATCCGATCATTCGCACTTTGTACTTCGTAGTAGACCCCCTGGTTACTTATCTCCTTTGGTGACCGTACGTACATACAGGACACTGTACAGGTGACTTGATATTTGTTTCTAAGAAATGTTTTAACTTAAAGGTCTGCTCATGTTGTGTATGATAAAAATTCTAATTAATAATGTCAACTTAATGCTAATAAAGTATGAAAATAGGTATGGTATAAGAATATAAAATAACAAACTTTTGTTCAGTAGGTTCTTTACGAAAATTCTGATCTTATTTAAATGTCATCTGTAAATCATAATCTGCCAACATCCGAGAGGCAATTCTCGTAACATTATCAACGTTTATTTATTTAAACTTTTCGTACAGACGCCAGCAGGTCAAGCTACCCGAAACTGTCAAATTTTCCCAATCAACCTTGAAACTTAATGCTGTAGGGATAAAGTTGAAAACCTATTAAATAAATTTGACAGATTGTAGTAGCTTGATGTGCTGGCGTCCATACAAAAAGGCACAACGTTCACATTCTAATCTGTATCAATCTGCCAAAATACTGACCTCTAATTTCCCTATATTTTTGACAAGTTTTTGACATTGATTGTCGCTGAGATGAAATTGCGACTAGATTTTGAACGTTTTAATTACGGAAATTGGCCTTGAAATAGCAGGCTAGCTATATCCACAGCCATTCGACAGGCTGCCGTGTCGAAAATGACATTTTCGGTTACCTACCTGATTTGCCTAGTCCCCGACAGCTGATAGCTGTCGGAAGAATAGCGGTCGTATATTTTTGACAAGTTTTTGACATTGATTGTCGCTGAGATGAAATTGCAACTAGATTTTGAACATTTTAATTACGGAAATTGGTCTTGAAATAGCAGGCTAGCTTATTCACAACCATTCGACAGGCTTCCGTGTCTGATTTGCCTAGTCACCGACAGCAGATAGCTGTCGGAAGAATAGCGGTCGTCTATTTGGTTTCAACTGTCATTTGTGAGCAGGATTTAGAGGACGCCATCGATAACATTGATTGATATTCGATTCGGCATGGAAGTGTATCGAATGGTTGTGAAGAACTATGCTGGTCACTTTTCATAAAAAGCTTTACTTTGTTTTACCTGTTATATCGACAATACTGTGCTTTAGCAACATTAAGACGCAGATTTCTTATTAGTTTTTTAAATATTCTTCCCTGCCAACTTCACCGTGATTTCCTTCCTAGATTTTATATTCACAGGCCCAATCATAAGAATCAATCAAAAAATCTAATCCAAACACAATCAACACTTCGTATCCAACAACATAAAGCCACAAACAAACTTTCCCTACACAAAGTAAGTCCAATAAACGAACAATAATCTACCGGTAAATCAGCCGGTCCCAACCAATTTGGGCGACAATAAAGCAATTTGACGAGAAACTCGCGACACTTTGATTAATTGTCGGCGCCGCGCCGGTGTCGCGATGTCGCGCCGCCGGTGCCAGTCGCGTCGTGTGAACGAGGCCTTATGGTGTATGATTGTAATTTACGTATTGATTTTTGTGTGTTGATGGCCTGTTTTTTTTTTTGGCGTGACGTAAGTGGGTTGTATATTTTTTTTATTTGGTATTTTTGTCGGATTGATACAGGGGGTCTACTCCGAAGTGGTATCGGCCGAATGTTCGGCCGTTTCCTGCTACGAAGTTACTATTTAGTTCGGTCGGTTCCGATCCTACACTCCTACACTCTTTCGAATATTGACTATGGTCCCGACCCAACTGAGCCGGTCCGAACTTTTTTCGCATTTTTCAATAATATTCGGTTCGGCCTGTCGGTCCGATCCGATCATTCGCACTTTGCACTTCGTAGTAGACCCCCTGATATCAATCCGACAAAAATACCAAATAATAAAAACAAAAATACCTTTAGCTTAAATGTATTAAAATATCAGCTAAATTTATTGCATTTTAAAACTAAATGATTAACCAATTTATCACACACACTCATTTCACAACAGCTTGCACAAAACACGCAAGAGAAACCTATCAGCATTAACCTACGTGCGCCTACATCTGCATATTCCCAGCATAAATTGATTAATTCTTCCATTAATTGAGCGTGTAAACAGTGCAAAAAGTACATTGTAATAATTGTCACAGGGCCGGTTCACGTTGACGCGACATCGCCCGCGGCATCGCCTGTTATCGCTGCAATTATGCAAATTCAACGTTAAATTGCCGCGCGGGCGTGTAATTGTTTCGGCGAGTCGCGACAAGCGACGCGCTGGCTGTTAATTGTCTCGTTACAACCGTCACTTAAGTGTGGACGCGGCCTAATAACGCCGCGGTTCGGGACACCTCATACAGCTATTATTAAGGTGATCGAGTGCTCTTAAATGGGATGCGTTTTATGACGTTTTAATATTATTTATTTTTGGTTTTATCGAGTTTTAAGTTGAATTATTATGAGAAATATAAACGTGTAAATTATAAAGGAGGAGATGGATTATAATGAGTCTTTTATAAAACCGGTAAAAGGTACTCAGTGGCACTGTTCTGTATTTTTTATGCATTAGTGCAATCGCTTCTTTATCAACAAACTCATCATAATAGACAAAAGTGTCAACATTTTTATGCATGAGTACGAGTCTTTTGACTATGTGTATCTTATGTCTTTTTTCGTTTTTTCTTATTATTATATTTTTATTACTTGTAATTGTGCGTTTTGTTTGTGCAGAATAAAATATTTTTCTTTCTTTTCTGTCTTTATCACCTGCCTAGCTTTTTCCCAACTATGTTGTGGTCGGCTTCTAGTCTAACCAGCTGCAATAGCAGTTGAATACTTACCAGTATAATACATGGAGCGACTGCCTATCTGACCTCCACAACCCAGTTATTGGGTAATACGATACTCCTTGATGAAACTGGTGGTCTGACATTCGACCTAATGTACGTAAGTACCTATTTTTTAGAGATTTAGTTCAAACGAATCATAGTCGATGGTACCATACATTACTCTACCGACTTACGAGCTGTGCATTCTGCACACAGATTTTTTACCTATTATTGCAAATAATAATGCAAAAAATATATTTGAATAAATCAGTGTTTAACGAACATTCACGGTGGTCGGTTTTATTTCACCTTCCCAATAGAATCGCTCTGTTATCATATCTGTAAGTCTAGGGATCCCCTACAGTCTAGATAATAATAATAATCATTGTCCCAGTCTATTGTCCCATTGCAGGCCTTTTTTTTTCTGGGTGGGAAATCATCATATGACTTCTCCCGCTCTGGGCAAAGCAGGAGGGCGTTTCAGACTTTTACTGACTAAAACCCACCCGTATTCCTTCAGTTGCCTATGCCAGGGACCACGGTATCTCTTCCGAACACCCCGCGGCCCTGGCAGGCATCGGCCCTAACGGACCCCGTCACTTCGTGCTGACATCTCTTTGAGGCGCGCGTGGAACACAACGCCCCGTCGACTCGGGCCTAGTCCTTGCCGGGCGGCGAGCTGCCCATTGCTCGTCGCCCGCAAGCCCGCGCCTACGGTGGCCGGGAGTCGGCTGGTAACTCCCGACGTCCAGGGCGTCTCTTGCGGCGACTAGGGGCGTGAGGGCGCAGAGATTGCCTCTCCCTCACGCGATCCGCCTCCTTGCTTTGCGAGCATTACTGCTTCGCAGAAGGAGGTGACGGCTTCCCATGCACTCTCGCTCCATCGCCATGGCCTGGATCAGGGCCGGACGCGAGAGATCGCCGCCGCCGATCGCCGCCATGAGGACGCGGCGGTGCTCCGCCCAAGCCGGGCAGACCTCCACCGTATGCTCCACCGTGTCCTCCGGGTGATCCACACAGTGGTGACACCCTGGCGTTTCCTCCCGCCTTATCCTGAACCGGAACCTCCCGAAACAACCGTGTCCGGTGAGGACCTGCGTCAGGCGGAAGGTGAGGGCATCGTGGCGCCTCTCCAGCCACTCCTCAAAGAGGGGACTTATCGCCGCAATTGTGGCGTGCCCAGCACTGGATTGCGACAATCGCACTCTCCATGTCGCCATGAGAACCCGTCGGAGCTCTGTCCGCTGTACCGTGATTTCTCGCGGCAGCGGAGTTAAGCCCCGGCGTTTTGCCTCCTCTCGCCACTCCCATATGTGGGCGAGGGCTTTTGCCTCCAGATCCCATCGTGGCAATCCGGCAAGGAGGCTCGCCGCCTCAGCGGAGACCGTGCGGTATCCTCGGATCAGCCGGACGGCCATGACCCTTTGGGACGCGTTCAACCGGCGGACTGGTCGCCACCTCAAGGAACGCTCCCACACCGGTGTCCCGTAAAGGGCCATGGACCGCACGACCCCCGCATATAGCCTCCGGCAGGAGGCGTTTGGACCCCCTAGATTGGGCAGGACCCGCCTCAAGGCAGCCCCGGCCCGCTCCAGTCTGGGACCGAAACGTCGGAAATGCTCCCATTGCAGGCCTCCGTTTCCTTTTTCCACTCAACTTGATCCTGAGCCAATATGGACCAATCCCTCATATAGGCGTCAAATTCGTCCCGTCATCTACGTCTAGTGTAAAAGAAATATTTAAAAACTTTATTAGGTATACTAGCTGCGCCCCACGGTTTCACCCGCATAAGTTTCGTCCCGTAGGAATATCGAGATAAAAAGTATTCAACGTGTTAATCCTGAATACGGAATACGGAATTACTCTTATTTTGCAATAGCAATTTTAAAGTTAACAATAAGAATAAAAACTGCAGATGTCAGACCACATGAATGACAATTACACGGCATAATTCCTACACAAAACGTACCCAAAAGGTCACAATAAAGCCTAATAGCACGATAACTACGAATAAGGCTCTCTCGGCACGCGACAATCGTATGTCGCCGTCAACCGCAGATTACAATAGCGAACAGATGACGTCATTTCACGTCATATGCGCGAGCGCCGACCAAACCGACCGCTAATTTGTGAAACGAAAACCACAAAATAACGTTAAATTATGACGAATTTACGACATTTACGCGAATTATTGTCAATAATGACGACTGTCGACGATGTTCATTTATTAAATATTACGTAATTTTGACAGTTTTTTTTGGAGTTTATTTTTACCTACCGCTGTTTGACATATTATCATCGTCATCATTTCAGCCGAAAGACGTCCACTGCTGGACATAGGCATCCCCCAAGTACAGACGCCAGCAGGTCAAGCTACCCGAAACTGTCAAATTTTCCCAATGAACCTTTAACCTTAATGCTTTAGCGATAAAGTTGAAAATCTATTAAAGAAATTTGACAGATTGTAGTAGCTTGATGTGCTGGCGTCTGTACCTCCACTTCGACCTTCTCCTTCTTCTTGTTTGGCACATAGTGTGAAATAAAAAATAAATTAAATAGTTAAGTTGACTATTCATAATAAATTGTTGTTTTTATTATCTCGTTAAAATAAAAAAATACATGCAAACGCTTCTTCTTCTTAGCGTATCGTTGGCAAAAAGTTCGAACATCTTTGGACCAAAATTCAGCTGCGCGAACTCCGCTCACAGACGCTGTTAGCAGATCAAATATAATATGCTTAAGGATGGCTTCTTAGTCGATTCGCACGAATTTACTCGCCGAATCGTCACTTTAAAATAATATTATTTTCTCTATAGGCGACTCGCACGAATTGGCACATTTTCGGGCGAGTAAATTCGTGCGAATCGACTAATTAAATAATTCCTAAGTATAAATAAAATTTTCATGAATTAATTTTATTCATCTTTAGTGTCACCGTGTTTAGTGTTTGTAAAATTTATTTATTTATGTCTGTAATTTATATGGTGTACATAATAAAGAGTATTATATTCTTTGATATCTAAATTTTGACACATAAAAAAAATTTCAGCCCCACAAACTCGTATGTTAGTGTAAAAGGAAGGTACGAACGGTAAAAACGGAGGGGCTCTTTTAAACAAACATAGGTACCTAAAGATATGATTTTTTTTTTTTTTTTGGGATGGGAAATCATCAAATGAAGGGGTCATTCATCATTATATAAAAACGCTGATTAAAGTTATGTGACGTTTAAACGTCAAAATGTATGGTTAAACAGTCGCTAATCACTACTTAACTTTTCTTTTTTTTTTCTGATGGGAAATCATCAAATGACTGCTCCCGCTCTGGGTGGAGCGGAAGGGAGTGTCAGACTCTTACTGACTAAAACCCACCCATGTTCCTTCCTTCGCCCTTTATGTTCCGGGGCAGCGGTAACCCTTTCGGACAATCCCGCTGACCCGGCAGGCTTCGGCCCTAAGGGGCCCCTCTGATTACCTATAGATATGATTACCGCAAATATTCTCTCAGGGTGGTCTATCAGTGCGATATTTAACAAAAACTTAAAAAAGAACAAGGTGAATTGACAACAAATACTAAATGACCTAATAAAAGTATGTCACAAAAATACTACGCCAGCGATGACGCTGGGTCATATTTACCCGTTTTGAGTTGATGCACGTATATCTCGCTGTGTATGCGGCGTTGCACTTAGCATACCTGCGGTTCGGTTAGAGGAGGTCGTATCTCCAGCTACACAAACGCTAAAATTGGGTAGTTGCATGATATTGAATACTATATATTCAAGTAGATAACAGAATTATAATTAATTATAACGTGATATGATAACAGAATTCGAAATCAAATTTGAAATTGGTCGAAAAATAAAAAACTTATAACTTATAAAAGCTTTTTGTCTATCTCTATGTAATTTATATGGCGATGCTGAACTATGATGTCACAATTCAGTATTTCCCTCTGTGTCTAACTGAGAGTTTTGAACGCTTATATCTTTTTAATTTCCGACGATATTAAAAAACTGGTTATACCAAGCTACTGGTGAGGTAAAAAAGCTTCTAATTAAATAATAAAAAAAATGAGTCAACTAGCCAATTGCACGATTAGCGTAAAAAATAATAATGATAGATTTAAGTCGCCTCGGGTCAATATGACCCAGCGTCATTGACGCCGGTCGGGTTAAACACAGGTTGTCATCGTCAAAACCTATCATAAAGTTCATATAATTAGTTATGTTTAGTGTCCTTTTACTATAATATTATTACACCTAAGTAATTGAATGTTGTTGGTGTAAAAATGTATACTAACTATACGCGTTCTAACTATACGCGTTTCCTGCGACTTTGTTCGCGTGGAATTTCTTGTTTAAACATAAAATAACTGCTGTCATTCCACCTGATGCTAGGATTGACAATATTGACAGCTCACTTCGCGTAAGTTTTCACGGTGAGATTTTTACAGAATAGCACTGCTGAACGCGATCAGCCTCTCTAAACCGCGTTCGAGAGCTCGGGTGCTTCATAGATGACAATGGCACTAAGCGGTTTAGCCGCTAAAACTCATCAGACGCACAGATAGCCACTTTTAGCATATTTTATATTATTAAAATGGGTTCAATTATTATTGGCACTTGAATGTTGTTTAACAACATCATCATCTTCATCATCATCTGCCTGCCTTTTCCCAACTATATTGGGGTCGGCTTCCAGTCTAACCGGATGCAGCTGAGTACCAGTATTTTACATGGAGCGACTGCCTATCTGACCTCCACAACCCAGTTACTGGGTAATACGATACCCCTTGGTAAGACTGGTTGTCAGACTTTCGGGCTACTGACGACCCGTAACAACTGTCAAAGATCCACGAATGACAGCCGGGACCAACGGCTTAACGTGCTTTCCGAGGCACGGAGGAATCTTGGTATGTGAAGATGGTCACCCATCCACGGACCAACTGCGGCAAGCGTAGCTTAACCTGATCGATCGACCCGTTTAACAACAATCTAATAATAATATAAACTTATAGAAAATTAACAGCATTTAGGTATCTAATATAATGGAGTGCAAGTTTTCGAAGTGATAAAAGAACTTATACTAATTTAACGCCTTTAACCTAAGTACTAGATGCCATTTTACTAGTCATCAATTTTATTTAATAAGGTACCGTACAGTAGCTCAGTCTGGGAGAGGCATATGTCCAGCAGTGGACTACGATAGGCTGAGTTGATTAAATGATTGAGGTACAGTTCACATTTATGATTATTTTAGTAGGTAATGAACCTTTTGTGTGCACTTAAATATTTAATTCCATTTAGACTGTTTAAATTATTACGACTAGGTACAGTGAGCCTCAAACAGAATTAATACACACTGACGAAGTTTCATTTACAATATACGATCTTTGTTCATAATATTGTATAAATGTGTAGACACAAAAAAAAATATTACACATTGGTTGCCTAATTGTCTAAACATTGATATAGTAGGTATTATGGAACAAAGATTGTAGACAATTAAATGAATCTTTGTTCTTGTATATATCTTTTTGAAGCTGCCTGTACCTAGTCGCAATAATTGAAACAGTAAAACTGGAATTAAATATTTAAGTTCTCACAAAGATTCATTACCTACTAAAAATAACCAAAATGAGGTACAATGTAGGTTCCAATTAATTAAAAAGTTACCTAGCGTCCATTTCACGAAGCATTAACAAACCCGCACTGGGCCGCGTGTGCGCAATGGTGGATTCTGGCTCACTCCCTCTCACAGAGAGGAGGCCTGTGTCCCAGTAGTGGGAACTTTAGAGGCTGATTATGCTAATAAATATAGGGTGGCAGGGACATCCACGGATTCAGTACATGATTGGCGTTGAAAATGTCTCGTAGGTTACTTAAAAACGCACCCACACACACACACATAAAGAGAAGTCATACCGATATCTCTAACTTTTCATTCATTGTGTACTTGTTTGTAATTACTTACAATAGTTTAGTTATCTAGTTTCCTAAAAATATGTTTATCTGAGGGAGGAGCAGAACCACCCAACACAAGCATTACTACATGCTTCCTGGGAGGTTCTAGCCACAGGACAATATTGTACAAGAAAGTTACAGAAATAAACTATTTTAATTTAAACTATTTTTTTTTTTTAATTTGGTGTTCCATACATTTTGACCGCGTAGGCTATTGCCCTTTTCTATGAAAAAGCAGATTTATTTTATTTTGATAACAGACGAAAATTTCTACCCTAGAATCATGTGGTGAACCCATGATTACAGTTTTGCGCGTCGACGTATGCCATCCTGTACCTATATAAAAATGCAACAAAAAAATCTATGTAAAGGTAATCCCACACACACACACAAACTGCACGACAAAAAAAAAAACACTCGAAATTGCCGCCATATTTGAAACGAACATGCAATTAACCCTTCGAAAGCGCCCGTTCACAGCCCTTTGTTAACCCTTTAATACTACCCATTGTGTCAACTGTCACTCGGGGTTTGAATTAAAAGTGGGCGGATTAATTTTTTCCTACCCTCAGTAAAAATAGTTGGAACTGGGGTCATGAGTGGGTAATAATAAGGTACGTGAAGTGACAGGCATTTAGCCATCTTTTGAGTTGCTTCGTAAAAAATGTACGGTAGGTAAGTGCTTATTTGCTGAAAAGGGTTTTTTATATGGTGATTCTAGTTTGCATGTCAGATTGTTGGGTTTATTGTTGAGAGGGTTAATTAGGATTTTGAGGACTAACATGAAATAATGCTGACGGGTCATCCACTGCCGTCAGAGGGTTGCAGATTTAGTTCCGCCGACCCAAAAAACCCGACAGACAATAACTAACTAATAATAATTAACTAATGAGCGTTTTGACCACTGACACACAAGAACGGTGACGGGCCATCTACTGCCGTCTGAGGGTTGTCGATTTAGGAACGGATGAGCATTTTGACGACTGACATACAAGAACGATGACGGGCCAACTACTGCAGTCTGAGGGTTGTCGATTTGGGAACGAATGAGCATTTTGACGGCTGACATACAAGAATGATGACAGGTCATCCACTGACTGCCGTCTGAGGGTTGCAAATTTGACTCCGCACTTTCTGTATGGTGTTTGAGTAATTTTTATAATAACATTATTTTGAACTTTTAAGATACTCTTAGGGTTATCAAAAACAAAATGATACGAAGATTCGAACAGACCCCTTCGCCTAGAATAAAAACGTCCCTGTAACGCAAAGAATTAGAGAAACTACAAAGCGCCTGCAAACGGTTTTTAGCAAATGCAATTCAATTTTGAAAAACTGCCGCTCAAACTCAAAACAATTAATTTCAAATGAACCATTTACAGGCACTTTTGAAATGTTAAAAGAGTCGAACATTTAGAAAGATGGAGCTAGTTCTTTACGTATATACTGTTTTTAGTAAACTTAATAATTGTGGATGAGTCATATTTTTCTAGGTTTCATCACGACGAGTTGCTAAAGGTTTCCAAACTGAATAACATCTTTACTTTGACTTTTACTTTCCTAGATCAAAATGACAGCTAATATACTAAATAATGTCATGTCGACAAAATAAGCTCAATTGCAGCTGTCATTTTTGTATTTTAGTCTAGCAAATTCAAAATCAGAGTTTACGTAATTCAACCTACAGAGTGATATCCATAGATACTTAGTAAGTATACGGACAGTGTTCAAAGTGCACACTATTCGAACAACGTCGTGCAGTGAGCTGAGCTCAACATAATGACAGACAGCCGCGATCACGCGACGCGCGTGATGTGCACCGCGTGTGTACACGCCTTAACTATTGTGTGTAGAGTTAGCAAAAGTATAAAAAAAATAATGGCAGGTAATGGTGATTTATTGATTTACCTATCTATGTATTTACCACGACATGAACTAAGTATTAGTACAAGTTCTGGTCGTCACGATAAAAAGTAAAAATAATAATTATAAATGTAAAGTTCCCAGTTACTCGACGTTTGGGATTCGGTCTATAAGCTTTATGCCAAGCATGGAACGCTCCATGGCTGTCTGTGGCACTCTCTCCCTGTTCACAGACTCCTGCGTGAGCGTCCACGTCTCGGCACCATGGCACTTAAAAAGAAAGGCATATGCTCAGTAGTGAGTGAAGTCGGGCTGTGGATGACGACCGGCAACTACAGCCGTTGACATCGGTCGATGCCCACCGTAGACGCGTCGACGGCTGCCGGCGGCGGCGTCAACGCGCCGCTCGTTTATTTAAGTACGATGCTCAAATACAAGAGCGACATGTTGCCGACGGCAGCCGCAGACACGCGTTGACGGCAGCCATTGTCTCTGTCGTTGACGCGTGTCCCTCGTGTGTATGAGCACTAAGCCACATCTTCCTACAGTGCGGCCGTCGAGAGAACGCATTCCTGACACCTGTCAGTGCGACAATGCAGGTAACTAATAAAGATCAAATTCGCTAAACATGTATTCGTTTTTATGAAACTCTCTCGATCCCACTGTAGTTTTACTTCGCGGTCAGACTACTAAGTCTTCAAAACTTCCTCCAGTCAAGCAAAATTCTCGAGAAAATAAAACGAACTTTGTTTGCGAACTGTACAAAGCCTTAGAGAGGTTATCTCAGCTCCCATTGACAGTACATAATTGAAATTATTATTTACTATGATTAAATAACAGTTCGCCGTTACCGTATGACTGACGTGTATTCGCTATACACGTAACTTTGGAGAAGTATTTTATAGAATTTCGCTTCCCTGTTGTGTAACCAAAGTATGTTTTTGAGAATGGATGGTATAGACTTGATGGTATAATAGATTACATAGACATACCTAGGTGTAATATCTAACTTTATTGTCTGGCTGTGCCAAATAGTCGATAATCATCCAAATAGTCGATAGTCGATAGTCATAATCAGCCTATAATGTTCCCACTGCTGGGACACAGGTCTCCTCTCCGTGAGAGGGAGTGGGCTGTAATCCTCCACGTGGGTCCAGTGCGGGTTGGTGGATGTCACTGGTCTTCGATTTTTTTAGTTCTAGCGCATGTCGGTCTCCTCACGATTTTTTCCTTCACCGTTTTGAGAGCAATGGTGAACGTGAGTCGGGGCCGAAACATCTGGGCCACTGGAACCAAATAACAAAAGTTTATATAAATTATTAAAATTCATTTTGACAACTTTCTATCTACATTTACACCTACATAATTATAAATTAAAGTCGCTTTTCGTTACTGTGTGTCCACGTTGTTCTTATAAACCTTGCAACAATTTTTGATGCAGTTTTGACCATATTTTAGTAAAGTATGCATTAATGATAAAATGATTGAAATGTCGATGTTTTGTCAAGCCGTGAAAACCGTGCGCTCATGCATGTATCGCTAGTTCATGATATTTTAATATTTCTCATACATAACCATACCTTCCCATATATTTTAATCACACACCCCTATAGAATGACGTCGACATTCAAAATGGCGAGTCTCAGCATAATTACGGTTGACTAAATATGAATCGTTGCTCAAATAATAAGGGTTGAGGGGGGGGGACCCTAAGACTTTGAGCAAACATCTCAATTACTGTGGTTATTAATTCAGGGGTGATTATTAATCGACGTCTTTTGTCTCGGAAGCAGTGGGTCTTGGAGAAAATGATTATTTATTTTTTGAGGCTTCTGTCAAGGGACTTTACTTCCTACAAGGTTTCCTATGAGTGCCAACATTTTTTACACGTATCTAGTGTAGTAGGCACTTCGTCTATTTTGTTTTGTTTTCACTCATCATTCTCCTGTCCTTATCGCATTTTTTTTGGGGTCGGCACAACATGTCCTTTTCTTCCATACTCCTCTATTAGTCGTTATATCGGTAGCCAGCCGCTTTTTAACCATATGGTTATATGGTATGGTGGTATGGTAAGAAACGATGGATGGAATGTGTGAGTGATGATATTATCATTCACACATTCCATCCATCGTTTCTTTGGTCTTCCCCTACTCTTATAGTCATCGACATTCATACTCAAAACTCTCCTCATGACATTTTCCTCATTTCTCCGTAACACATGCCCATACCATGACAACCGATTTCCACACAACTTTTCAGTTACCGGTGCCACTTTCAGACTTCCTCTTATGTACTCATTTCTTATTCTATCCATTCGTGTTTCTTTCTATCCATTTGTTTTGTTTTGACTGTACACCGGCATTATAATGTAGTTTTAATTATTTTTGGGATAAAATATTACCTATATGTATTAAAAAAATAAAATGGATTCAGTAAATGATTCTGAACAAACTACTTTTTTAATGTGCATTCATTCAGTTACACATTGTATAAATCAGTTTACGTTACCAACCCACAAATTTCACCTACACTAATATTTCGGCTCGTGAAGACATTAGCCAAAGGAGTTTTGTTATCAAATCCGTCAGGTGGCGTTTCGCACGGCACGACCATTACGTTAGCACATTTATTATTATCTAGGTATCACACGACAACCGACACTTGCTGTATGAGTATCAAAACAATCAGCGTTGCAAGGAAGTCGGTACCTGCCTAACTAAACTAACTGCCTGCTAATAAATTACGTGATCATGAAAACAACATGTTAGTTAGGATGGCAATATTTCTAGACTAGACCAGAAGGCCAATTCTCGTAATTAAAACATTCAAAATCTAGTCGCAGTCTCATCTCAGCGACAAACAAATGTCAAAAACTTGTCAAAATGTAGGGAAATTAGAAGTATTTTTTGACAGATTGAGACTGAGATCAGACTGTGAACGGTCTATGATGGCTATTTTTAAGCAAACTTTGTATCAGAGGGCTGATACTAAGTTTGTATAAAAATAGCCATCATCTGTCATTATCATGTCTCTGACCCTTATTTTCAGCTGCAGCATACATTATGCTTGGTAGGAGTTAAATTTTGTCTTTAATAATTTATTGATGTTGCATTGCATTCTACGATAGATTTTCTCACATTCATTTCACACGTCATCATCATCTGCCTAGTCTTTTCCCAACTATGTTGGGATCCGCTTCCAGTCTTACCGGATGCAGCTGAGTACTGGTATGTTTTTATTTATGTCATACGTATTGACGAATATACGTGTATGACGTAATAGTTGAATTTATTACTCCGCGCTCAGATGCTTATAGTAAGATTTTCTTACTATAGTTGCTGTTTTATATTATTATGAAGCTAGCATAATATACGTTGAAAAAGGGGACAGATATTGCAAACGATGGAAAGTTCTGGAAGGAGAAAGGAGATGTCTTTGCCCAGCGTTGGGACACAATATAGGCTCAAAATTAAATACTAAATATGAATCAAGTAGGTATAGGTATTCGAACCATGGGAACCGCGGGTTCGAACCTAGGCAGGCGCTTTACTTTGTGTAAATAATTTCATGACCACTGCTTTCAAAACAGTGAAGGAAAACACTGTGAGGAAACCGGCATATCATAGAACCAAAAATTCGAAGACATGTGACATCTACCAACCCGCACTGGGCCCGCGTGGTGGATTATAGCCCACTCCCTTCCGAAGAGAGGAGGCCTGTGTCCTAGCAGTGGGAACATTATAGGCTGATTATGTTGTAGGTATGTTAGTACATACCTACAACATTAAATGCAGTAATCAGAGTAAATCCTTCACCATAATCAAAGATATCTTAATCAATCCGTCTACCAATTACTCGGAAACTCTATCCCACTTAGCACTTACAGTATTAACAGGGACACGCACGTAACGTATTACTAATAGGTAACAGGATCAGTTTGCAATTTGCATCCTCCGTTAATGAAGCCTCGTTACTTGTAGTTGTGGAAAGGGGATAGATTATGATGGAAACTGCGATGCTACATATATAGTCGATGAAGGAATTGAAAGGATTGTGGAGGATATGGATGTAAAAGAAGGTAATGCTAAGATGGTGGTGGATGAAAAAGGATGGAAGAAATATGATTTTGGTTAAACAAGAGTAAAGGCAAGTAATGAGGATGATAATGAAGAGAGAAGTACTAGTAAAACGATTTTTTCTAAGTCTAGATTATATGTTGTTGCAGATATTGACAATGACAATGGTGACGATATATCATGAATCATGATGCATCCAAGTAGGCTAAAAACAAACGTAAATATATGCGAAAGAATAATTGGCAAGAATGAAATTTTTTTAGCGAAACTTAAGCAATTAGAATTTGGATTGAGAAAGGATACATAGAATAATAGTTGACTGAATTTGCAATAATACTTACTTATATTGTTTACCCAGGTAAATTACGAGTAAGTATACCAAATTTCACCCCTTAATTTTATTAAAACACGCCAAGGTAAAATATAAACAATTCTCATCACTGCGTAATTGAGCAAGACATCAATTTTCTTCCTCTTCTTCATTTAACTTGTGATTCTCAACCACAGTTTAAGCAACTGAGTGTAAAATCAATTCGGTCCCTATCACCGGTAACCCGATACTACGGAACACCCCAAGTCGCGTCACCCTCAATTTGCAAAACAAATTAGCACTCCTTGACGACCGACGACAGAATCTATAGAGGTATCTGTATAGGGCTATATAGATTCAAGTATAGGGGCAGCCATTTTGAATTAATGGGGACAAAGGGGATTGATTTTAAGGAATGAAGACACCTATATCTGAACCAGCAGATATGATTGAAAATATAATTGAAATATTAAGACTCTTGTTGGAATGGCTTTTAGCTGCATTATTTTGTCGTCAGTCGTTAGATTGTCAGGCTTTTCACATATATTTTTTTCTATTCTCCTTTTCCACCTTAGAAGCAACCCTTTTTTTTTTCCAATTCCAAATTCCATCAAATGACCCCTCCCGCTCTGGGTGTAGCGGAAGAGAGTGTCAGACTCTTACTGACTAAAATCCACTCATGTTCCTTCCTTTGCTCTTTATGTTCCGGGGTAGCGGTAACCCTTTCGGACAATCCCGCTGTAGAAGCAACCCTTAGCACAATATAGATTGAAACAACCAAACGATAACGTTATGAAGTTAAGATGTGAAATGACAACGAATTACACCGACGAAGTATGTATATTAAGTATACAGATCTTACATTATATATTTTGACCGATGCTGGTAAAATGATAGACGATTTCGGTTCAGATCTTCAAGAAACATTAGTAATCAATGTAAAAGAATAACGCAGACAGACACTCCTCTCAATTTACGACTATTATACCACTCAACAAAAGACCACGAAGCATTAAGTTTTGAGACATCATAACACAACATAATTCTCATATTGCGTGCCAAAGGTTGATACAAAAGTTTCATTATAGCCACCAATTTGGCTTGACCTGCCTCCCCTCCCGATTGTAACGTGAAAGGGGGGAATTAGTTCAGGGTGTCAGGCCTAGGAAGACTGGTTAGGGAAATGCAGTAATAGAATGTGTTCAAGTGATGGTGTTTTTAAGGCGTGTTTATGGCTTTGATTTTGTTTAGTCGTTCACGCGAATGGGATGGTTGAAATATTTTCTTTGTAGAATGTCTGGAAGTTTGAATGACCAACATACAAACAGTTATTAGTTTATGCCTGTTTTTGTGTTGGTCTCAATCTGAATCTGGAAAGTCTAAGGTTTGCTTTGTGTCATAAAACTATCTGAAATAGGATGTACATTGCTAAACTGTTCATTACAATAATAATATGAAGATTACTCGCAACCTCTGCCATATCTGCTACAATAATATCAACTTTTTTCCTTACTCAATAAGGTATTGAGATGAAATATTTACATATATTATTTTTCTATCTTTCAGATCTCAATTTGTGCGGTGCTATGTTATATGTACTTTGAACTACTAAGATGTTAAGAAGCACTACTCAGGCACTGATAAAACCAAACAGAATCAAAAGTGACTATGGAATTCTACCACGGAAAGTAAGAGTAAAACCAAATGCCATGTTTTTCTACACCATAGACCATCACCTGACAGGAATACCATAGACAAACAAATCGTGACAACACAATTGACCATAGATACGTTAAACACAATAAACATAGGACATACGACAATGACATACCATTGATAATTCTATGCTATAGTTATTTTTTCTATTACCACTACACGAAAAAGAATACGCTAATTTTAATGTCAATTTTTTCAACATAACTTTTGGACTTCTGCCAATCAAAATTAAACTGTGACCTCGACGTTATAAGGTTGAATTTACAGTGTTTGGGTATAAATAAAGTTGTTTGTTAAAATACAAAGTATTGTTACCAACAACTGTCAATGATGTGATTTGTCACTTAGCTCCTGTGATAACTGATATAAATGGTAGTGATAATATGTATTTGAATGTGCAATAGATCATTGTTCGATTATTGTGCTTATGTGAATAGATTTACATGAAGAAGAAGAATAGATATTGTTACATGTTTCCATAAGTAATTACTATTTACGTTGATACGTTACGGTAATGTATCCTTGTGTGTGCACAATTTTCAGAGCGTTTTATATTTCCTAGGTTTGGTTTTTGACTATTTCCCATTTGAGGTACTTTTGAAGCTGGAGAAAACAAACGAACAGGATGGTCTACTTTTTTTTTTTCTGGTGGGAATTCATCAAATGACCCCTCCCGCTCTGGGTGGAGCGGAAGGGAGTGTCAGACAGACTCTTACTGACTAAAACCCACCCATGTTCCTTACTTCGCCCTTTATGTTCCGGGGTAACCCTTTCGGACAATGCCGCTGAAGGGTGGTCTACGTTAGCCCTGGATCGTAAGAGCTAGAAGTCATGGGGAGAGGCTTTTGCCCAGATTGCAAGATTGGTCTTTGCTTTGTGGGATGATGCAGGTTATCAGGAACAGTAACTTTTAAAGCGTGTTTTGCCTAAATAACAACAGTACTCAATGTTTAAAAAAAGCCAGGAAAAAAGGAATTTGAGGACGTAAATGAAATGGACGCATTCATTTCAATTTTATGAACATCTTTACCGTTAGGCAAATGATTTAGCGTTGACCACTTAGGTGGAAGGAAGGAAGAAGAAATGCAACTTGGCATTATTATAAATAAAACCTTACTCAGTTGCTCCAAGAATTGACGGTCAAAAAGGAATATCAAACGAGAATGGATTCACACCAACCAGAAGTAAAACAAAACAAAATCAAATCTAAACAACTCTACTTAATGTCATCAACAGCTTATAGGTACCATAAAGCCTAACTAAACCTAATAAAAATTAAATAATCTCTCAAATGACGGCAACATCAGTGGTACCCGTCATCCGCTGCGTGCCGGTCTCTTCGGCCCCCGGATAAAAACCGATTTAACCCTTTAAGGTGAAGCTTAAGTGTCCAATTAGCGATGCAGTGTTAAAACGACCGCGGCGACACTTAGGGCCCGAATTTACACTCCTCGTGTACAAAGAAGCGTTTTTATAGGGTTAACTAACGTTAGAGAAGACGGGAAGTATGATGTGCATTTGTTTTAATTTGATCAGACCCTATTACCAGCGCCAAAAACTAGTTGTCTGCCATTTTTTGCTGAACTGGGCCTTTTTGGCGCAGCCGTGAGGCACACTTTTCCTGCTAGTTTCTTACATCGGACTTCACACTTTTTATTTTATCTTTTATTTTTTTTTATTTTATTGTTTGTTTTATCTGATGTATGTATCTGGTGTATTGTGTGTCTTTTAGTTTGTGCCAAATAAATGCATTTTCTTTCTTATTACAACTATGGAAACAGAGCGAAGCAAAGAAAGTACACCAGTCATCTGACTTTTCATAGACTTGATGATACCACAACCAGCGAGGTAAGTAGATAACACACATAAAATGGCAATGGAACGCAATGCCATTCATTTTGACAATTCAGTCACGTTCATTACGTTATTTACGTTGTTGAGCAGAATTTTTTTTCAAACCTATGAAGCAATAGACGCTTTCTACAAATCTGCAGTTCTATTAAAGTACCAACCAACAAAATGAAAAATCAAATGCCGAGACGTACACATATAATTGTGTGTCCAAAATAATTTTCATTGAAAGGAATACGATAAAATTACTACACCGAGTACTGCCGATACTTGCCGAGCACTTAAGTTTTAGATGACAGGATTTAACAATATTTCTTGATTCGTTTTATATTTTCAGGCACTTCTATGAGCTTGTAAATTCTACGAAGCGGCACCACAAGGAAGACTGTCACAGTACAATGCAAAATGGCTTCTTTGTCTGTTGTTGTCCTTTTTAATTCGTGACTTATATGCGTCAAAGTGAATCACCCGGATTTTTACCGCTCAAAACAAACTTACCATTCACTCCCTTTACCTTTTATCTCTAATATTTTATATGTATTTGTTTGTTCAACAACTGCAGTAGTAAGTTTGTTCACATGTCGTAAAGTGACCGCTTTTATTTGGATGACACAAAAACTGCAGGCGAAGGGTTTGGACATGCGACTTTTGGAAACAGTCGCGGGTAGGTATGAAGTTTTGGGTTTCCTGTGATGATTCAGTGGCTATAATTATCGTATTATTTTATAATGTGCGTTTTATTTGTGTTTAACCATTTTTATTTCTTACTTTTCTTTTTTCTATTACTTAAGGCTGATTTTTCCATCGCCAGATAACTTTTATTCGAGGAATAAAATTGACGTTTGGCAGTTTTTGTATAAAATAACTGTCAAAATTTCAAAATTATTCCTCGAATAAAGTTATCAAATGATTGAAAAATCAGCCCTTAGAGTAACTAAAGCAGTTTAAAAAATCTGTGTTCTATTAAGAAGTTTGTCCGAGATTACTATAAGAAAAGGTTAAACGATGTTAAATTAATATTCAACAGAAGAGTTCCCAACCTTAGTGATTGTTTTAATAATTAAACTAAGCGTATTTAAAACTATTCATTTAAACCTCTGACATTTAATCATAACTTAACAAGTTTTATTTCCGTAAATACCCATACTAAAACATGAGAACACTACAACAATATGTAGTTATGTCTAAACATAATTTTTATCGTCAAAACATTTTAAAGAGACTACCTATATCCAATAGGATTTTCAACCTTAAAACTGAAACAAAAATGGACATTTTCCATTTTCATCAGAAGCAATCATGGCTTTATAAAAAAAATATAATCACCAAATTATTTTTAAATTCACACAATATTTTTCAATTGTAACGAAACGCAAACAGGGTTTATTTAAAAAAATCGTAACTGCAGATACGACTTTATTCTTCTAATATCGTATATAGTTACGATGTTATAGTCATGGGAATGACGAATTATATCAGAACTTAATGGTGTGCTAACACCACAGAATAGACCATAAATCTACTAAAGTGCCTCTGATACTGTAATTTCATTTAATTTTAGGTTATTATTTATTTTTCCATTCAAAGTCGCCTGTACTTACTCAGTCAGTTGTAGGGCTTGATTTATTTTTGTTACTATAAGTAAATAATAGTTGTAAGCATTCAGTTACCGACTTAAAGAGATTTTATTTCTATTATGATTTTATTCTTTATAAGTAAGTAAAATATCATTTGATCAGAATACCAATTCCCGTAATTAAAAACGTTCAAAATCTAGTCACAGTCTCGTTTCAGCGATAATCAATGTCAAAAATTTAGGGAAATTAGAGGTATTTTTGACAGATTGAGACTGAGATTAGACTGTGAACAAAAAACGTTAAAAATCTAGTCTCAGTCTCGTTTCAGCGACAATCAATGTCAAAAACTTGACAAAAATTTAGGGAAATTAGAGGTATTTTTGACAGATTGAGACTAAGATTAGACTGTGAACATTCTTAAAATTACAGGAATTGCCCCTCAGACGCATGGGAGTATTCTTATTAATGAAGCAAGTAGGTGAGATAATAAAAAATACTAAAATAGTACATTATGTAGAAGTCAGGCAAGAAATTTTACGCGACGCGGAAATTTTCAGCTTCTGCCTGCGATTACGTCCGCGTAAAATTTCTTGTTCCCTCGACCCACCCCGTGGCATCGCATCGCCTGCTCGCGCTATTAGTTTTTTTTTTCTTTTTGCTCGGCTCCTAAGAGTCCGAGCATGATGTTAAATAGCCTCAAGAATTGGGCAAACAAATAAAAATAAAAAAATGCTTGGTAGTTCCAGAGATTAGCGCGTTCAATCATCTTCATCAGCTTTTTTAGTATATATATTATATATAGTTAGATTATTTCAACCAAGATCAATGACAGCTCACAGAGCCCAAATTGTGACAGCATGACTTCACAGTTTCCAAAAAATCACAAAATAAAAAACCTACACATTAGCATGTCAAACGCAGCGGCATGGTTCAAAGTTTCAACTATCCTTTTACAAAAAACGCGTATATTCTTTTCCGCGTTTCAAATTCGAAAAAAATCGTCGAAGGTTTGCGGTGGCACTATCGAGACATCTATTAGCGTGGTGGAGGCAAACTGTTTAAAAGCTACCGGACTTGGCTATGTCAATGTTTGTCATCCGCAAAGGAACTTAAGAATCCGTCAGGGTGGGAAATTTTTGTTTTATTTCTGCAAATAATTCTAGTTTGTACTTAGTATGGAGAGAAGTATTAGTTTTTTTCTTTTAAAAAGTGTAATTGATTTTTATTTTATACCTTCAGTACATACAAACTTCTCTGTGGTGATAGTAACAAGTATCAATTTCATTACCGAAATTCATTGTTTCAAAAATTTGACTTCGATAAAATCAGCCACAACACATTAAAATAATCGTATGAAGAGATCCAAAATATTTAATTACTTGTATAAAAGTGTTAATGCGTCATTATTTTAACGTGCGTTTATTTCTCATAAATTAAAATTGACGGGAGGTTAATTGATACGAACGGATTAACTACATTCATAAAGTTACATGAGCTTCACATAAATGTAAGATAATAATGAACAGTGTTATTTTAATGGGAATATGCTTCGATTCACATATTGAAATATTAACTTTTTAGATTGAATGTACAGACGCCAGCACATCAAGCTACTACAATCTGTCAAATTTCTTTAATAGATTTTCAACTTTATCGTTAAAGCATTAAGCTTCAAGGTTGATTGGGAAAATTTGACAGTTTTGTGTAGCTTGATCTGCTGGCGTCTGTACCTAAGTAAGACGACGAATACTGGTCCAAGAAGCTTGCTTAACAAAAATAATCTAAAAGCCAACATTGTATGTCATAGCGCCACACAGTGGAGGTCCCAACCGCGTTCTAATCAGTTCTACACACAAGACCGCGCTTTGCCGTACCGCCGATATGTACACTCCTTTAAAACTTCCTCTCACTCAAAACCATAACGCCGTATCTCCATACTAATCTTTACACACTTACGACCTTTTATTTCTCAGGATATAAGTACAGGACTAATGTTGTTTAGAGACTGCAGTGGTCAGACAAGACCACCGTGATGTGTTTACACCCTAAGCTTTTACAGATTAGTGGCTCAGTAGCTAGGTTTTAAAATAACAATAACGTTATGATGTATGTTAAAGAGTTACGATAGTGTACGTACCGCGGGTTTGAAAATGTTTGAAAAATTGTCTGATGCTATAATTATGTGGACCACCTACGTGTAAAGCTGCTAATATCTGTGGTTATGTCTATGATAACTTTATTAAGAACCTACTAGATTTTGCCAGCGGTTTCGCCCGTGTGAATGTCGGAAATTGTCCCACGGGAACTGTTATGTCTATGGAAATTTGGAACAGCGAGGGAAAACATCATGAAGAAACCGGCATGTCCTAGAACAAAAAATCGAAGACATGTGACATCTACCAAACCGCATTGGGCCCGCGTGGTGGATTACAGATTACAGCCCACTACCTCTCGAAGAGAGGATGCCTGTCAGTGTCCCAGCAGTGGAAACAATTGAGGCTTATTATGCTTAATTTTGTATTTTTAGAGTTGAATTTTTTTGTCAAGCAATTGAGTCTGTTTCATTAATTATCATTAAACTAAACAAAAACTCATCATCAGTGGAGCTAAAACCACTCAATACTGACTCTCTTTTAGGTGCCTAAAAGTACACAACAATAGATATACTGCACCGGTTAACGACATCGCGTCAACGTCAATCAGTGCAGCAGCGACTGTCGCTGAAAACCAGCGCTGGGGCTCTGTCTCGCATAGGGTCGTAGCATTATGCTGAGCGATGGCCGTTTTACGTGGATGTGACGCATGTTTTTCCCCAACTTGTTCTTTTTTGTGATTGTGTTCTTTCTCTGCATCACGTTTACCGTAAATAAACGTATTTTCTTCTTCTTCTTTCTTCAGGTATACAACTGATCAATAATATTGTCTTTATCTACATATTACAATCTCAACAACTCATAATACATAACCGACACACATAAAATCGATCAAGCTATGAACCCTGCAACATCGAAAAAATTGGTCGCACCCTTTTAATCAGACCAACCCCAGTAATGAAATCTGGGACGCCATTAAGGGATTAAAAATAATAACTACCCCATAAGCGGGGGTTGTGATTGGACATGAGGGTCCAGACGGCCCTCTTAATGAGCTATTGACAGACTTTTGAGGGTTAAAATGGGAGCAATATATTCAAGAGGACATAGTTTGGGAATATGCAGAATGTTATGTATTTGTCCAGTAAAATCTCCGATTTCTCCGAAGAAGAACACGTAAGGTATGTAGCTAGGCAGTCTCCATCGTATCTGAAGAAGGTCTCCAATTTTGAGCATTGCCTAAATCCATTTTCTATCTATGTTTGATCATACTGATGGTATTATGTTTTCCGTTTTTAAATGAGAAGGACTGCTATGGGACAAATATAGATTGAAAAATCCTGTTCGTCAACACTGAATGAATGAAACTTTTTTTCCCAGTCGTCAACAGCGTTGATGACAAGGTTCAACTGTTTGGGAATATTTGATTGAAATTATGTTTTTAGAAGTTTTAAGTTCTAAGTTGTTTTAGTGATTTTGTACATTCTTCAGCGTGCGGCCAGTATCTTTCAAAATATTCACGCTCCCAATAAGAGTTTAAGGGTACGTATTGCAATATCTAAAATTAAAAGAACTAACGTAAAATAACCTACGCTCAAAATCCCTAAAATCTAAATACCTAATGTTTTTAAATACCTAAGCAACTAACACCTACCTACGAATTACTTAAGTTTAAAATACTGATTGGACTACATATCTATTATTCAAAAATATGTTTCTGGCACTCGCCGGCCGCTGTCTCGGCACCGCTCGCTTCGCTCGCTCGGTTCGTGCGTTGTGTGGTCACAGTTCTAACCTAACCTAACCTAGCTGTTTCGATATAAAAAAGATATATGCTTGTTACGCATGCGGGTACAGAAACATATAACGGTGAGGTAAACCAATTTAAGGAACTTTGTACATAGGAATTTCAAGTTTTAGCTTTATGAACTTCAGTAACATATCCATTTGACATTTTATGCTTTCGGTATTTTGAATATAAGTGAAACAATCATTAGGTATTTAGATTTTAGGGATTTCGAACGTAGGTTATTTTACGTTAGTTATTTTAATCTTAGATATTGCAATAAGTACGTAGTAGTAAGTTGGTCCGTGGATGGGTGACCATTTTCACATACCAAGACCCCTCCGTGCCTCGGAAAGCACGTTAAGCCGTTGGTCCCGGCTGTCATTCGTGGATCTTTGACAGTCGTTACGGGTCGTCAGTAGCCCGAAAGTCTGACAACCAGTCTTACCAAGGGGTATCGTATTATCCAGTAACTGGGTTGTGGAGGTCAGATAGGCAGTCGCTCCATGTAAAATACTGGTATTCAGCTGCATCCGGTTAGACTGGAAGCCGACCCCAACATAGTTGGGAAAATGCTAGGCAGATGATGATATTGCAATAAGTACCCGATTTTAATTACAGATCTTACAACACATCTCTGTTCAAAACCTACAGCCACGTTACAACACCCTATTTGTCCGTCGTATTTTTTTTCAGGAGCCATGAAATCAGAGCCATGGCGTCCCCTGTTTACCAATTAAGAGTTTTTTGTTTGCGCCAAACTCGTCGGGTCAGCGTTTTTAATTCAAAACGTCGGAGGGAAGGTTTTCGATGACGCTTTGATGAAAATAAAAATGAAAGTGAGGATTGAAGGGTTCGAAGTCTCGTTCGATATTGGGATTGATGCGTGGAGAATTTTTTGCTGAGGTGTTTAAAAATTAAAGCACAAATCGGTGTCTGTCTGGCAAAGAAGAAAATTATTTTAATGACACATATCGTTGTCTTGATCGACTTATTTGAGTTCTCCAACAAAGAATATACATATACAATAGAAATCACAATGATACAAAAGGTTATTTTACGTGTGCTCCTTTAATTACATGAATATAAGATAAGAAGATATTCTTAGGGCTGATTTCTCAGTCGAACGATCATTTTTATTCGTGGAATAAATTTGACTTCTGACAGTTTTTGTATGGAAGAACTATCAGACATTCAAAATTATTCCTCCGATAAAGTTATTTGTCGTTGGAAAAATCAGTCCTTAAAAGATAAGTCGAGATAAGAGAGCATAATACAATGTACATTACTTATTTTTTTTTCTTATTGCCTTATCTTGTTTTTCTTTTTCTTTTTTTTTAATTTATTTATGGATTTAACTTTCTTTGACTTGCGTTTGTTCTGGTAGACCTTGTATAATAACGTAATGTCTAATAGTGTACGCACACAAATTTACATTTTCTTTTTTCTTTTATACATTTATAAATATATGAGTATGAGTGATGAACATTTGAGTTATGTATCTTTGTTACTAGCTAGTTTTAAGTACTTTAAATTGTGATCTGTGGAGAACATAGTAGATACTATTATTGGTTTAAATGTTATATTTAGGATATTATGACTGTTTCTTATTGTGCTACTGTTTGTTTTTTCCTTAAATAAATAAAAGACCTTACAGGAACTGATGGACGCTGGTGATGGCGCCAAACAAGTAGCCGAATTCTGGGCCGAGTCCATTTAGATTGCTATCGACACGCTAAGAAGAAGATTATAAGATATTATGTATTTTACTTTTGAAAGATCATTTTTCAGGTAGAAATGATAAGTATACCATTTAGGCCTACCAGAGTTTTTACTATGTATATGTGGAAAGTGTGGAGGGGCTTGTGGCTAAGTAATAACAGCCGTACGTGTCTATCGATCAGGTTAAGCCACGCTTGCCATGGTTGGTCCGTGGATGGGTGACCAACTTCATGCCTCGCCTCGGAAAGCACGTTAAGCCGATGGTCCCGGCTGTCAATCGTAGATCTTTGACAGTTGTTACGGGTAGTCAGAAGCCCAAAAAGTCTGACAACCAGTTTTACCAAAGGGTATCGTGTTAGCCAGTAACTGGGTTGTGGAGGTCAGTTAGGCAGTCGCTCCATGTAAAATACTGGTATTCAGCTGCATTCGGTTAGACTGGAAGCCGACCCCGACACAGTTGGGAAAAGGCTAGGTGGCATGATGCTGTGGAAAGTCTATATAACTTTTAACAATTAATTTATTAAGAGTGGTGGGTAAGAATTATTCCACAGCAACTCATTATTGTTATAATTGTATTCAGCTTTTTCTTCTGTCTTACTCTCCCCCAAACTTACTGACTGGGTTTTAGACCTCATCCAATAGCTTTTTCTCTCATTCGACCTCAACCAACTCAATGAAAACCAGCCTCATACATGTTAATCCTTACTTTCGCTCCACCGCATCACATGCCCAAGCACGTACAACTCACAAAGCGGTCTCTATACCTCTTGACGTAACGCATCGGCTGGCGCCGTGTCTGTTAAATATAACCGCGGTTAAGTCACAGGGGGATGAGCAGACGTCACCCGTTAAGCTTGTTGGCAAGAGTGCGTCACTGAGTCTTGAGGCGTATAGGTATAGAGCTGATGGTTGTAATTTTACTGTCGTAAGCTGCGATAGTCTTGGATTAGGATCTGATATTAATTCTGGTATCTACTTAAAGCTTTTCGCTTCACATAGATAGGGTATATTCCCTATATAATAAATATACATGTAAAAAAATACATATTGTAGTATCCCAAGATTTCGGTTCTGCCAGAGTCTCTATCTCTGACTTCTCAGACCATTTCCTAGCGTGATAGAATCTTTCGGGATCTTTTTTGAGTGCTCCTCCGGAGTCTAGAGCATAATCAGCCTAGTATGTTCCCACCGCTGGGACACAGGCCTCCTCTCTCTGAGAGAGAGTGGGCCGTACTGGTATTCAGCTGCATTCAGTTACACTGGAAACTCTCCAACTCCAACATAGTTGGCAAAAGACTAGGCAGATTGATTGAGTAACATACAACATGAATAGACACACCAAAATCATCCAGTCACACTTAAACGCAAACTCTCTGCAATTCTACTTCAAAAACGTCCAAACCTTACGATCTTGTCTCAAATGATCCTGGATTACCGTTCACATGCCTATCGATACACCTCACTCCAAACTCAACCTACCATCTTCACGATAGAGCTGCATTTCTATTAAAAATTTTACTGAAGTCACTTTAACATCTCTATTGACAGATGTGATGATTTTATGCCTGTAAGTTTATCGTCTAGTTATCTTAAGGGTGGTTGCACATTTGACGGAAGATGCGTCGGGCGTAACTTCGTCATCAGTTAGTACGTTCGACGCACTAACGCATCATCGGTTGAGTATGAAGATTGATTGTTTTATTACCTTCTTGTACAAGTGAGTTCTGGCGTTACGCGACCGACGATACGCGTCGCATCTTCCGTCAGATGTGCGACCTCTCTTAGAATATCTTTTGCTCGAGTCGTAATATGTTATAGTGTAACAGTTTCATTGAGTGTTATTTACTGAGATAATACTAGATCCTTCCTGTTGTATCTTGGCACGGTTTTAGAACGTCATAAACCGCAGGAGTAGATATTGGTCTATTGCTAACTATTCTCTAGGGATAAAGCTAGAATTGCTTCCTGTAATTGGCATCTAAGTGTGATAGGTACATTCGTTTCACTGTTTGGGTGAAAACTAGACAATCCTGTTTCATTCAGTGGTATTCGTGAAGTTTTGCGTACTGATGGAAATTTAAAAGTTTAATTTTATAAATGGTCCAGAGCATTTTTATCCTACTAATATTATAAATGCGAAAGTTTGCATGGATGGATGGAAAGATGGATGTTTGTTTACCCTTTCACGCAAAAACTACTGAACGGATTTGGATGAAATTTGGCACACAGATAGTTTATAACCAGGATTAACACATAGGGTACTTTTTATCCCGATATTCCGACGGGATCGAAACTTATGCGGGTGAAACCGCGGGGCACAGCTAGTATTTCATATTTGAAAGATGAGTTAATTCTTTTCCCTACAGATATCACAACAGGTTACGAAGACCAAATAGATCTTCTATACTTGTAAGGGACGATCAGCAGCATTTTTCTTCCTGCTAAATGTAAAGACCAGAGATGAATACGTCTTCGTAACATTGCGGTGATTGCAACTTCTTCCTGAACCGGGCACCGTAGAGGTCTTTGGTATGCCCATAATCAATATTGTAAAACATGCAGTCTAGTGTAGCGTTGGTGCTCTGTGGTCACCTGTCACGTCAAAGAAATGCCACTTGGATTTTTCATGTAAATGGACAATATATTTTTCCTTACATACTTACGAGTATGTAGCAGTTTATTTCTATTTCTCTATTTCATCCATTTCATTAACAACCACATTCCACTTTTATTGTATATTTACTGTAATACTGTTCCACTAATAGCCGTAATATATAATGCATTTATTAATTTTCGCCGGTTCTTTATTTTGGGCGCATGCGACCGTTCACTTGTCACAACAATGCCACAGAGTGCTTCTGACACTCAGGGCATAGACAAGTAATGAGGTTACGTCTGGCGTGGATTAAAAATAAATAATATTTATTTTATTGCTAATATTTTACATAATTATATCTATTTTATTATTTATTTATTACTGTGATTACCCGTGACATCACAGCGGGCCCTATCAGAATACCAGCGCTGCGACATTTATTTTTAAATGTCGACGCATCATGCTGAGATAGGAGCCTTTTGGCCTCGTATAAGACTTTCTGTTTCATTTTACCTTTTACTACTTTTTTTAAATATAATTTGTTCTATTTTTATTTTTAATTGTGTTTAGTTTAGTTTATAATCCTGTACGAGTCGCAATAAATACTTTTTCTTTCTTTCTAGCATGAACGAACTAACGACTGATGTTACCTATATCTATTTCTTGTGTAGACTTTCACCTTCCGTTTTAAATGTTATATGTGTTTTTATGTATGTATACTTTGTTCATTATACCAAGTTATTGAACATTGTCATCTTTCATTTTTATCCCATACGTACCCATTTCATTGATGACCCTGACATGATTTGAACACGCTAGTATACGTGAGTAAAATATTACTTATCCGTGAAATAAAATTCCATTCATCCAAGCGTACCATCAAAATTGCAAACCCAAAAACGCTATTGCAACCAGTTCGCAAATAACACCCTATGTGCTCATCCCCTGCTGTACATGTGTACTGAATGGATAGTACAAACACTATGGGGGTGTAATTCCATCATTCCCATGACAGCACCCCGAATTAAATTGAATTCATGGCCATTTCGTGTCATCGCGGATGGTGCTATGCGATATAGAGATAGTAACATTGAATTTTCAACATTTTTCATCATCTGTAACTGTCATCGACGATAAAAAAAACCCGTCGATTGGAGGAAATTAAGGGGTAGAAATGTCATTAGTTTATTGTTTATTTTACACCAAATGAATGAAGAACAATTAGCAGCATAGACGATTACATAGATTAGGTGCCGATGACTACGCCTTTATAAACAAAAAAAAAACCTTAGAAAGCTGCTTATGAATACAGGTGTCAGTTCTTAACAATAATCCTCTATTTACAAGCAAATCTTGCCAAAGATACAAGAACATTTGAGAAAAGCTGTTGATACTTGATTATAGAAAACATACAATATCTTGTGGCTAAGCCGCACGGGTCGATCGATCAGGTTAAGCTACGCTTGCCGCGGTTGGTTTGTGGATGGGCATAGAAACTCGGGCCGCCGGCGCTGTCCGCGGGTGGTCCGTGTTGCTCTATGTGGATGGGTGACCATCTTAACATACCAAGACCCCTCCGTGCCTCGGAAAGTACGTTAAGCCGTTGGACCCGGCTATCATTTGTGGATCTTTGACAGTCGTTACGTGTCATCAGAAGCCCGAAAGTCTGACAACCATTCTTACCAAGGGGTTTTGTATTACCCAGTAACTGGGTTGTGGAGATCAGATAGGCAGTCGCTCCATGTATTCAGCTGCATCTGGTTAGACTGGAAGCCAACCCCAACATAGTTGGGAAAAGGCTAGGCAGTTGATGAGGTGTGTACCTATAGTTCGTACGCTCGACGACATATAAAGCTATACATTTCCAGTATAAGCTGACTTCTCATTGTACGAAAAGCCCGTGCAATGCGAGGTCAGCTAAAATTGGAAATGTTTAGCTTGATATGTAGTCGTGTTTACCTACATTTTGCTAGTTACGTTTAAGTCCATGTACCTAATAGGGGGCGAGTAGTCGCTCCATGTAAAATACTGGTACTCAGCTGCATCCGGTTAGACTGGCCGACCCCAACATAGTTGGGAAAAGGCTAGGCAGATGATGATGATACAATATCTTGCTTAGCTGTCTTTTTAAAAGCAAAACCACAATTTCACATCGTTTGATTTATACGGTGGTATTTCATTGACTGTGGCATATTGCAAGGGCGCCCACAAGCAACTTCTGTCCTCGCAACTAATTTGTCTGCCACACCTATTTATTTATTTATCAGGAACAATTTATATTGTGTTTGATACATTAGTTAACACTACATACATCATAATTTAATAATTTTAATATGAATTCTAAAAGTGAACATGCACAATAATAATAAAAAAATAAAATAAAAAAAAAAACATGTTTATAAAAATCAATAATAATAATAGAAATTTTTGTTTTCTATACAAAATTGTAATATTAAAATTAAATTACAGTTCGTCCAAGTTTTTATCCAACAGAAATACTTTGAGCTTAGCATTAAAAGAGCTAGTGTTTAATAAAATTTTCAAATCCACCGGCAGTCTATTAAACATTTGTACAGCTTGGTAATGAGGGCTATGCTTGACTATGTTAGAATTAGGTACAACTTTATTTTTAAAGTCCTTTCTACAAGTGTTTTCCCTGGCTATTATTTCTTCCCCGGACTCGTATTCATGGATATATTTTTTTAAATTAACTAGCAACACAAGTATGTATAAGATGGGCAATGTTAGAATACTTAAACGCTGAAAATGAGATCGACAGCATTCTCTCTGTGTAATTCTGACAATTGTACGTATTGCTCTTTTTTGGAGAATGAAGGCTCGCTGAGAATTGTAACCATAGCTTTTCCCCCAGAACTGTATGCTGTATCGAAGTCTGGATTCCACAAGAGCATAATATACCATTTTTAACTGTTCCGTATTTATTTCGTCTCTCAATGTCCTTAACGCATAACACGCAGAGAATATAGTGGAGTCTACATGTGCCACATCAAGTCTAAGTAAGACATTTTTGTCCGTGGGTTTGGACGCCATTGTCGCCCGTCTGTTGGTTGCAATACAAGTGCGCGCACGGCGACAAAAATCTTGCCGGTTAGCCAGTTGCCGCTTAACCGAAAATTTAACAAAAAAAAGTAGCGTTGCTAACGCTCCCGTGTGCGAATCGTCCAAATCTCGGCGAGGAGGCAGCGATAAAGACAAAGCCGTTGCTGGTCAACTAAGTTGCTCATGGGCTCTTCCTAAGTTGAAGCAACAATAAAAGTTGCATCATCCAAACAGTGTTTAGAATCTAGACGATGCAAGTCTCCTGTCCCTTCAATTTTATTGCATGCCATAGACCAAAAACTTGCATTATGCAAATGGGGCTTTATAGCATAAAAACATTCACAAAAATATGACATACTATACGTACAGACTTTTGTAACCCTCTTGCTAAGTGCACTTGTATGTAAATACCGACCATGGGGCACACACCCAGCGATCTATTCAAATATTGCTCACAAACTTTAAAATACTACCCAAAACAAACATAGAACTTTAAATCAAAGCAGTGAAGTTGAAATTCGATTAAGCATTTTTTGGACGAAGGTGGTTTAAAATTGTTCTGATAGTTTGCCCGAGAAAGGACTGCCATTTTGTAATCCTGACGCTAAAGTGCACTTTGACAATACTGAGGGGTAATTATTACTGTTGTACATAGAGGAGTATGTGATCGCCGAACGATGGGAAGATTTTTAATAACAGTTTTTTTCTCATTGTTGTTGTTTGAAAAGTCAAAATACATTTTTGATGGTACTTAATCACATAAACTCATGAACTCAGTTTTCGAAATGGGAACTTTTTTTTTTTAAATATACTACACAGATCTTTTTTTAGTTTAATATATCCTTTTAGTGTTAGAAATAAATAAATAATTAAGGCAGCAATATACCGCTTTATTTATACACGTTGCTTTAAGTTAATAGAAACTTAAACGTCATAAATGTGTGGTTAAACAGTCGCTAATCATGACTTAACTTTAAGTATCGTTTATAAATAAACCAAACCATCGTATTATTTATATATAATAACCATACGTTTGAAAATAATAATAATAATGTCACCTTAATTATCTTACTACCAATCAAAATTTAAAATCAAAATCAATAATCATTTATTCAAATTAGACTGAGAATCAGCACTTTTCGAACGTCAAAATTACAAATGATAGACAATCTTAAACGGAACTGGCCACATCTGTCTCATACCGGAGGAGCTTTGAACTAATATAACCATTTAGTCCCCAACAGCAGCCAAATTTAAAAGCCAAATATCCCTCAATTCGACCACACTCAATCAAAAATTGATCAAACAGACTTTACGCAAATTAAAACGTAAAATATTGAAATGGAAGTATGAAAACGAACGATTAAAGTTTACTCAGCCATTAGCCGTGTTTGGGGCCTTCACGACTTGCTCTAAGAGGCCCCGGCAGCTATGGAATTAAATGGCAATCGATTACAAGTAGCACCAGCTATTGGGGCAAATTAACTGTACTCGCGTTTGTGATGAGACATTTGAACCAAGTAAACGAAAAATTGGCATCGGAGACAAAAAGCATGTACGACCAGCAAATCTTAAAATATAATGTAAAATGTCGGAAGAACTGAAATGTTGATATACCTTTCTAGAGATTATGTTAATTCAGTAAATAAGGGGCTAAGATGTAGAATATAAATAGCTAGATCTTAGCCCCTTTATTCATAAACGTTACTTAAAGTTAAGTAGTGATTAGCGACTGTTTAACCATACATTTTGACGTTTAAACGTCACTTAACTTTACTCATCGTTTTTATATAAACTCTGTAGGGTAACAACCGCTCGAAATTTTAAAGAAGTCATCAACAAGTTTATATAGGTATGCTTGTTGTCAACCTACAATTTTCCCAGTAGTCATAACACGAAGCACGGGATATACGAGTATTTCACTGGATAGCAATACATTGTGAAAAATTCTACAGCATCTAATCCACCAACCATATCGCGACCCCAAAGACCTAAAGAAGGAAATATCCTAATTAAATATGGATGCAACGTAATGAGTTATGCAAATATTGTAGACGGTGGCTAACGATTGGGGAGTAAGGGGGGAAGCACCCCCATCGAGGGGGTGAGGGGGGGGAGATAGATACTTCGATTCAACAGTACCGTCGGACGAATCATTTCAAGTATTTACTTAAACAATCTTTGGTATGCTTTCTTTGGAAATTATATTGAAAGGGTTGCCCTGAATTACTTTGTTTGCAATATTTTTAGGGGTAAGAGTTTGCAATTAGATAGAATTCGAAATGGTAAAATCAAATTAGAGGGTAGTCCAAAGTTTTATAATTTTGTTGGTTAGTTTCGCCCGCGGGTTCGCTGTAAGGTTACAAGTTTTTGGAATAGATATACCTATGCTGTGTCTCTATTTTTGGGGTTTAATTTGAAGTTAATTAAAAGCAAGGAGATCGTCGGGCATTTGGGGAGATACCGCTTTCTTTAGCTGTCACAAAAAGGCTGACAACTTAGGCAGTAAAGAATGACTGGGTCGTGCCTAAGAACGCTGCTCAGGGTCTGCTAAAGATTTTGATTTTCCAACAGCAAAGCAGCTTATGATAACCAAAGCTTGCATGGAGCAGCTTTTACAAAAGACTTCTTCTCAAGTTACCTTACTCCATTAGCCTGACATTGGTACCTGCATTTATAAGTATACTTTTAAACTTAGTTTTTTTTTATTTTTATTTGATGACGTTTTCCAATTTCTGCCTACCCCCATGGGAAAAAGGACTGAGCTTATGTATGTATGTGTATAATTATTTTCCTATCTGTTCCTAAACCTTCGAGCCGGATAGCACATTAAACCAAAAAAACACAAACCAATTTAATATTCCGTAAAACTCCAACAAATTATGATGATGGTGCTATATTTAGCATTTTTCTGCGCTCAGTACCTTAATGCGAATTTTGAAGAAAAACTGTTTTGTTGTTCGACAAAGTCATTATTATAATGTAAGTCGCCAGTTGGGCAGGCAAAGTTTCTTAAGTGGGCAACATTTATACATTATTAAGTAGCTAGATGTTGTACTTTTTGAGGCTGTGTTTGTTTAATGGCTTAATATTGTTAATTTTTCCAGGATTATAGATTATTAAAATGTTTGTGGTGGAAAACGACATTTTGTTCTTGTGCTTTATACAGAGTGGCAGGGACATCGATGTACAACCTGTTACCATGGATTCAGTACATGATTTTGGTTTTGAAATTTTCGTCAGGTAAAACAAAAAATTGATGTTCCATAGATACATTTGACCGCGTAGGTATTGCACATTTGTAGGAAACGGCAGATTAAAAAAAAAAAAATAAACGTCATACAATTTCAACGCTGGGGGTTCTGAATTATGAACTGAATCCATGGTAACAGGTTGTGCGTCGATATCCCTGCTATCCTGTATTGTATTTCCATGTAATCTGGTCCTAGTTGAACAATAAATGTAAAGACCCAAGAGCCTAGACAAGATGTAATCGCTAATAAAGCGCTTCATATTTCTACAACGATTTTGAATAGGAATGACATAAGCTTTTCGGTACAACCCGTTCACATTTATTTTAACTCTGACAGCAGCAACCGAATGACAACCTTATAAACACAAAAATAAAGATCATTGTGATTTTGACAGACTTGGTAATAACAGCAACCCAATAGCAACCTTATAGCTACGATGATAAAGATCACTGTGATTTTGACAGTGATGCAAAATCAGAGGTAGAATAACTGAAAGGATTGTGGCATTATCGAGTTTTCCATCACCGTTAGCGCTTATAGAATGTCAGTCTGTCTAGGCTCTCTGATGTAGGTGTCTGAGAGTTTCAGTAGCTAAACAGCGGGGTAATTACGTAACACACTAACAGTAGCGAACGTTATTTACGTTATTGAGCAGACGAATTTTTCAACCATTATGAAGGAATTATGCAATATAATATATCCTTCAAAATGATTCAGATTGCGATTGATATTGTGTTACGCAATAAGGGTGGTGATCAGAGAGAACGGTACGTATACCAACCTAAGGCACATAAACGAAGCAATGAAAGGGATCTTCAGAAATAATTATGATGACTCACTATAAAAAATAGGCCACTTTTGAAAATAGTATTCTCTGCTGAATATACGCCTTTAAAAACAAATACAGGTTGTAAAAGAATAATGACATCTAAATACATCTCTTCACCTATTTTCAATGGAGTTTGCAGGAAAGCTCATGCCTGTTTACGCAAGGAACCAAACGAAACTCAATCTGCATGTGTTCCCTCCCACATTTAACCCGTCTACCTTCAAAGCAAGAGTGAGCAGGCATCTTCTGGACACGCTCGTTCCATCATAGCTCGTTCATCCATCGCTTTCCATCAGGCGTTATCTAGGTCAATAGCAGGCCCATTTAGCAATATTTTTATTTTTTTTAATCTTAGGCCTATTCATGCTTAAAATAAAAAAAAAAAAATTACACTACACACACTACTTTTACTTTTTTTCTTTCCCATCAAACACACACGCCATGGCCATAACACTATCACTTCAATCAACGAGTTATTCCTTCAAGTTACACACAAAAAACCTCATACTCTGAAACTAAAAAAAAACTTTAAAAGTAAACGACAAGTGTGAGTCGGACTCGCACACAAAGGGATCCGTACGCATCACCGTCAATATTTAACACTTCATATTTCTTCGAGGGACACGTGGCTAAATAATAACAGACGTACAGGTCGATCAAAGGTTAAGTTACGCTTGCCACGGTCGGTTCGTGGATGGGTGACCATCCATTGCATATCAAAACCCCTACGTGTCTCGCAAAGCACGTTAAGCGATTGGTCCCGGCTGTCAATCGTAGATCTTTGACAGTTGTTACGGGTAGTCAGAAGCCCAAAAAGTCTGACAACCAGTTTTACCAAGGGGTATCGTGTTACCCAGTAACCGGGTTGTTGTTGATAGGCAGTCGCTCCATGTAAAATACTGGTATTCAGCTGCATCCGGTTGGCGGTTAGACTGGAAACCGACCCCAACATAGTAGGGAAAAGGCTAGGCAGATTTATTGATATTTCTTTAACACGTTTCTTGTATGTTATTTCAAAAAAAGAAACACGATACCACTGTTTGTCTCTGCATCACCCAATGGTTGACTGGTAGAAAATACCCATGGCATTAAGTCCGCCTCAGAAATGTATGTGCTTGAAGTTTATAAATAAATAAATAAAATAAAATAAATTATAAAAAATATATGAACTTGATGTTATAGCGGCTATAGTAGTACCTACATACTCTGTGAAAATTTCAAGTGTCTACCTGTCACGGTTCAAAAGATACAGCCCTGTGACAGATGGACGGATAGCGGAGCCTTAGTAATAGGGTCCTGGTAATACCCCTTTAGCACCCTTTGGGTACAGAACCCTAAAAACAAAGTAAAAGGTTAACAATTTACTCAATTAAGATGGCGACTATAACAAATATAGTGCAATATAGATAAATGACGCAGACAAGCAGGTTACAGCTGTAAAATAATAAATAGCTGTAAGGTAAATAAAATGAGGACGCAAGGTGGACTGACAATTGACATGGAGAGGTAAATGTATAGGTCATTTATTTAAGTTGGTATCATTTGTGTGTGGTCTGTGACTTTTACTGATAAATAGGCCACCCTTTTGTGTAATGATGGTGTCCTTAGAGGAGATAATTAATAGTTGTTTTATTGGTGAAACATAATAGGAGACGCTTGCCTTATTATTAACAGTTTTCGCCACAGTAAAATTGTCAGCAGTGCCCTTTCCCTAGTTTACCTAGTGCATTTTTGAAGACGCTACAGCCGATCTATAGTATGAATAATAATTTAATTATTTATTTATTTCAGACATAAAAGGAGCCCATAGTTTTACACTCTTACATTTAAATTATAAACTATTTTAAAAACCATCCAAAACCAATTCAATAACTCATTAAATATACCTAATAACTAAAATTAACAAAAAAAATATTTAAAAAAAGTCACCTCGAAAACCTAGGTGACGTGAGCGTGAAGTGACCTGCCGCTCGATTCTGTAAAAATCTCACCTTGAAAACATAGGTGAAGTGAGTTATCATTCCACCTAATGCTAGGGATTGACACTATTGACAGCTCACTTCACCTAAGTTTTCACGGTGAGATTGTTACGGAATAACACGGGCTGTAAATAATGATAGCTCACTTCATCTAAGCAACGGTGAGATTTTTATAGAATAGTCCGGATAGATGTTGTTTTTAATGTCAAACCAAACACGATCAAACTCATTCAATACTGAAGATGATACTTAATTATTGTTATAATGCAAATTTTGTCTACATGCTTAACTGTTGGATTCGGTGTTTAAGGTTATTTTTTTCAACAGGTAGGTACCTAATTAATTTATAATTATATGCTATTCACGACATTCACGTAACTATTTTTCCTAATTTTATATAACATAATTTTATACTATAAAATCACGACATTCACATTATTATTTTCCTGATTCATGAGAGTAAGGAAAATAATGAGCTTTATTTTATATAATATTAAAATAGTCAGTTAGGTACATCCACCAATGAAGGGACTAAATTAGTTCCAAGCCAAATACTTTAAAGAGCGGTCGAAACTTTCATATTCATTCAATGAAAGCATAGGGGTCTAAAGTACCACTGCTGTAAAATTCATTAGAAAAGGGTTCCATACATAAAATGTATGTAGGTAGCGACTTCCACATATTTTTCACTTTATTAATAAAATAATTGAGAGCGGTGGTGGCCCAGTAGTAACGACCGCGACTTTCAACTTGAAAGTCGTGGTCGTAGGTTCGAACCCTGACAGGCGCTATGTGTAAATATTTCATTACCACTGCTCTCAAAACGGTAAAGGAAAACATCGTGAGAAAATCGCCATATCCTAGAACCAAAAATTCGAAGACATGTGACACCTGCCAACCCGTACTGGGCCCAGTGTGAGTTGGTACGGTTACGGCCCACTCCCTCTCACAGAGAGAAGGCCTGTGTCCCAGCAGTGGCAACCTTTTAGGCTGAGTATGCTAACAAAATAAAGATGTAGGTAAGTATGTAAAGTCTATTCAAATTTATGTTTCAAATTGATGTTATTTCAAGTTAAACAATTATCAACTTTTTTTAGCGGTAATTAAGTTCATTTCAGAGTGACTAGCACTATTGAAAAAGTTATAAAAATGTTTGAAGTTGTAGCGTAAACTGAACTTTATTGTGTAGGAATTATTCTAAGTTATTTTTCCATAAACAAATATTTGTTTACATTTTTGGCAAATAAATCGCGAATGCAGATTAAGTTTTACTACGCTCTATACTTTTTCTAAAATTATGAATTATGTATTATCTAATAAGGCTTTCTTGTAGAAAACATTTTTTTTGTTATTTGCTTGGCAGACAATGTTCCACAACAATTATACTCGTGGGCTGAAACCCAAATACTCAGGAAAAGTATCTAAATGTTCTGAAATTATCCGAGTTCTGATAAATTTCAAGCTTTATTAAATCATATTTAGGTACAAATAGTTTTTATTTAACTTCGCCTTTATTTTACTTGCAGAAATACACATTTGGTAGGTACAGTCACCAAAGGAGATAAGTAACCAGGGTCGTCGGATATAGTTCAAGTTTAGTAAGAAACCAATGGATATTTACCAATGATTTTAATTTAATTAATAGAAAACAAAAGTTCATGTATGAAATTTAATTTAATTCGAACACTTAAGTCGGTTTCTTACTAAACTTCAACTATATCGGACAACCCTGGTTACTTATCTCTTTTGGTGACTGTACCTAGCCGAAAAGTCAACCTACACTCAACAAAAAGAGTAAAATCTTAACTAAAGGTTACAAATTAAATAAGAAAACCTAAAACAAATTAACACATAAAAAACTCAAAACAAAATTAAAATACCTCATTCATATAATCCACGACCACCATTTTAAATCTAAACCCTTAACCCTAAAACGCGACGTTACATTTTAATAAAATTCTTCAGCAAACATTAATGAAGTCGGGTACTAAACAAGCACCGCTATTGTGCGCTCACGTCGCCATTATGATTTTAACCGAGATAATGCACGGGAAATGACGGCAAAAGAAATTTAATTCGCGTAACGATGAAAGGGTTATATAGGGTCGGCTTTGATAAATAAAGCGAAGGGACCCGAGGATATTGCCGGCCCCTTTTTTGCTCTACATATTGATATTAATGCTTGTGAATTTTGACAAAATTGCGCGTAAGCCTTTGTGTTTTGGGGTTCGCCTTGATTTTTTATGGCTGGCAAGCCCGTTGTCTCGTTTTGCGTAAATGAAATATTAAGGTTGTCTTTTTGGAAGCGCGGCAGTTTAGGGTTATGTACTTTTTATATCAAAATGTTACAGGTCGTGTAAGTATTGTAAATGTGGACGATAAATTTTGATACGCTGTATATTTTTATTTATAGCTTTTGGTGGGTTGAGCTGATAATATGTATAAAGTCACAGACCTACCTATGTATCATGTTATAACGTTATCATAATATATATAGTTAAAATATCGATATTGATGTTAAAATGTCGATGTTGATGTTAAAATGTCGATGTTGATGTTGTAATGTCGATGTTGTTGTGTGTTAAAATGTCGTGTAACAACGAACCTTACGCAAAAATTAACAGCTTTTTAAACGTAGGTAGGGGACGTCGATGACATTGTTTGATAAAAATACTATATTACATAGTTTAGCATAGCATAATCAACCTATAATGTTCCCACTGGTGGGACACAGACCTCCTCTCTTCGAGAAGGAGTGCAGACGGTAGTCTACCATGCGCGCCCAGTGCGCGTTGGTAGATGTCACATAGATTATTACAAATCGCTCATTCATGTCATCGAAAAACGCAAAATGTGGAAAAACGATAAAATTCCCTAATTCATCATTATGTTGCCCTTATCTACTTAATTCCAATTTATTTAGAATAGGCGCAACATGTCTTCATCCATATTAATCGTCATTTCGGTATTCACCCCCTTTTCAGTCAAGATTCCTTAGTTATGAACCCATATAATAATGTTCAGAGACGCATTACAAAATCAACCCTAAACCTACTACATATATCAATTTCTTTACCTCCCCTTAACACCAAAACCCGCATGCTTTTAATCCTTACCGTCGCATAAATCCCAAAAGTGTGGCAACTCGCAACATGTCCGTATCAGCAACTTCATTAATATTTTGCCATCATCCCGGTAATTAAGCGGGGGCACCGTCGCAGTTGAAGGGTTATGTAAATAAAATGGAGGTTATATTCAATATTCATCTCGGTGAATCTTTGTCAGTTTAACAAAGGTTTTTGAGGGTGGCAACACTATTTTGGGAGGGATTGTGGGTTGTTGTTTTGGTCCTCGGAGACGAAAATGGGAACGGGACTTTGAAGGGTTAATTATTTATTGTTATTTTGTGTACAGACGCCAGCACATCAAGCTACTACAATCTGTCAAATTTCTTTAATAGATTGTCAACTTTATCGCAAAAGTAAGTAAGTGTAAGTAAGTGTTTATTTATTTTCTCACCACAATAAACAATACAGACATTTTTACACATGATATGTTATTTTGCTTAGTTTACTGTGGGAGACTGGTGCCTAAGCTAGGCTTTAAGGGCCTGTGTTTCAGGTCACCAGGTCTCCGCCCTCTAGCAGTTCGCATTGCAAGATACTCATAATAAAAGTGATTTAACAAATTTTAAATTAATAGGTTGAATATAAGCTTTTAGAGTAGCTTTTTGTAGCTTAACATAAGGTGTTTGAGAAATTAAAAATTAAAAAAATAAATAAATATTAAATGAAAGGAAAAGACAAAATAGACAAAAAGAAAATTAATAAAAAAATAAAATAAAAAAAGGGTTTGTATAGTGTTGGAATTGTTAGTGGACATTATGTAGTGAGGACGTGAGTAAGATGTGTTTTGTGTGTGTATGTGCGAGAGTGCGTATGTGGGCGTGTGTGTGTGAGAGGGTGTGGGTGAGGGTTTATTAAATAGCAGTTGCTAAACATTAAGTCATACGGTAAGTAGATTTTCAGTGTCATCATAGTTGAGCCCCTGTAGCCACGTGGCAAGCTTCTTTTTACATTGTCCTTTATTAAGGTTATAAATCAGTTGAGTTTTATTGATTTTGTTGTACAAGAATCGTCCCAGAAAGCAAAAGAAGCGGTTACAAAAAAGCATTAGGTTCATGGTTGATTGGGAAAATTTGACAGTTCCGGGTAGCTTGACCTGCTGGCGTCTGTACAAATTAAATCGGAGTGAAGTAACAGATCAATATTTATCTAGTTAACATTGTTATAGCCTACATAAATAGCAATATCAATATTTATTTTTGAAGATCAGTATCTAACTTGAAAGCATTTATTTCTGCTGAACATCGGCCCCTTTAATGAATGTAGATAGTATCTATGTATGCAAGGCACCGCTCGGGTCATGGGGCGCGAATGCTCGTCTCCTTTTTAAGATTTCTCGCCGGCTGGTCGATACTTCACGTGACCAAATTACTGGCTCGTTCTTTGACCAAGGAATTAGCATTGCCATTTAATGTGGCAATGCTGCCAGTCTTCTGAGCACGTTTCCGAACGACAGCAATGCGGACGAGTACTTCGACGCTTAAGTGCCTAAGAATCATGTACTTCAGCGGGATTGTCCGAAAGGGTTACCGCTACCCCGGAACATAAAGGGCGAAGGAAGGAACATGGGTGGGTTTTAGTCAGTAAGAGTCTGACACTCCCTTCTGCTCCACCCAGAGCGGGTCATCTGATGATTTCCCACCAGAAAAAAAAAAAAAAAAAAAGAATCATGTACTGAATCCATGCGAAAAGTTTGCGCGTCGATGTCACTGCCACTCAGTATAAACATGTAGGTACTTAGGTAGGTTATCCACAATATATTGTATTCTCATCTGCACACATAACAGTGATAATTTCTACACGGAGGCTCGTGATTAGAAAGTATATATGAAACATAACACATTAGAATAATTAAAAACGTTTGCTGCACGACTTTGCTCCCTATAGTCAACGCTATGATTTCGTCGTCCGAATACGCACGTCTGCTTTTCGGCAGCTTGCTGCATGAAGAAGCAGGAAGGTATGGTTAGCAAGAACGATGATATTTTGTTTCGAAGGTTCCAAACTTTAAAAAAACGAGACCTTTGTTTTTTATTAGGTTTTATTTTGGTATCTTTATTGTGTACAAAGATTAATGAATAAGTCAACTGATTGAATATATTCTTATTTATGTTTTTGTTTAATGGCCAGATGATATTAATTATGTTCTTACCTTACCTAATTTAAATTAATTCACCATCTCATTGAGCACTCAAGCTTTGAAACTAACGCCTCATGCCTTGTTTCCCCGAAGGGTTGGGCAGAGGTGTACCTATAGTACACCCACATTTTGCCAGTTTAGTCCAGCCTATTGCCATCAACCGGACACAAAACCAGACCCCGGGCGGTTACTGAAAAATTCCAGAAAGAAAAACCCAATGACATTTGCCTGACCTGGCAATCGAAACTAGGTCCTCATGCTCAGGAGTAGCTGTTGCAACTTCTAGACCAACGAAGCAGTCTTAGACATAGTAGATATAATAATACTAGTGGCGCTGATTCCCATAACGAGGGGCCCCTCAGGGCCGAAGCCTGCCGGGTCAGCGGGATTGTCCGAATGGGTTACCGCTACCCCGGAACATAAAGGGCGAAGGAAGGAACATGGGTGGGTTTTAGTCAGTAAGATTCTAACACTCCCTTCCGCTCCACCCAGAGCAGGAGGGGTCATTTGATGATTTCCCATCCGGAAAAAAAAAAAAAAGGGGCCCCTCAGATTATGCTGACAACTCTTTGAGGCGCGCGTAGAACACTTACGCGCCGTCCGGCACGGGCCTGGTCCTGATCGGGCGGTGAGCTACCCATTGCTCTCCGCCCGCAGGCCCGCACCTACGGTGGCCGGGAGTCGTCACGCGGCTCCCGACGCCCGGAGCGTCTCCCGCGGCCGCTGGGACGGGAGGCTCTCTCCCTCATCCGTCCCGCCACCTCCTTCGCTAGCATGACTGCTTCGCAGAAGGAGGCGACTGTCTCCCACTCCCTCTCGCCCCGGACCATGGCTTGCACCAGGGCCGGGCGCGAGAGGCCGCCGTCGCTGCCGATCGCCTCTACGAGGACACGGCGGTGCTCCGCCCAAGCGGGGCAGACCTCCACCGTATGCTCCACCGTGTCCTCTGGGCGAAGGTTCAAACCCTGACAGGCGCTTTAATTTGTGTAAATTATTTCATAGCCACTGCCCTCAAAACGGTGAAAGAGAACATCTTGAGGAAACCGGCATGTCCTAGAACCAAAAATTCTAAGACATGTGACATCTACCAACCCGCACTGGGCCCGTGGGGTGGATTACGGCCTACTCCCTCTCGCAGGGAGGAGGCCTGTGTCCCAGCAGTGGGAACATTATAGGTTCATTATGTATGTATATTAAAAAGGCTACCATCAAACTCAACCAGATCAGATCAGATTAGCATGGCTTGCAAAATAACTTCTTCACAAAAAGAGCTACACAACACCGTGACTTCCGCCTTACCGCCATATTTTTACACAAAGCGGTAGCTTAAGGCTATAAAACACAACTTGGTTCATTAAGTTGCAACTGACATTGCTTTTTATAGCTAGAGCATAGCTTAGTGTACGTTGAGACCTTTTGTTGTGAATCCTTGAAGCCTTTGTTACGTTGTTGTGGGTAATGAGATGGATGGAAAAGATCCGCGGATAATCTATATCTCCTATAGGTACATATAAACTAGTTAACATCATTTAGATAATTTATTCCGGAAGATTATTGTTTATAATACATTAATATTTATCTTAAATGAAATAAAGACATAATTATTCATGTTTTGTCAAGTCGCAAAATCTGTGCCAAGCATGGGATCACTATAAATTATACTATACATAAACAAATAGGTGTATTGATAATATAGAATAGAATACTATTTATTATGTACACCATATAAATTACAGACATATATATAGAAATTTTACAAAGGGTGACACAATGCGCGGTCTTACCTCTAGGTGCGATCTTTTAAATACCACCTTTGGATATATTGCGTAAAATATAAGGTTAGTCGCCTATATTACTAAGAACATGAAAAATAAAACTTTGAGAACAATACCATATACTCAGAAATAAATGATAATTATTCTATTATAAAAATAATAGGTAGTGATTACTGTGAGAATGATGATATGGTTAGAAAGGGGTGACTACCGAGATGACGACTAATAAAGAAGTATGGAAGAAATAGACATGCGGTGCCGTGCCATTGGGATAAGGGCAGGAGGAAATAGTTAGCCTCTAAAATCTAGTTAGTTATAGATTTTAGATTTTTGATGCCCCAATAAAAATTAAGCCTTAATTTGGTTTCAGAAATGTTTAAGATTTGACTAAACAACACTGGGCTAGTTTAGCTTTAGTATGTAGAGGTACGAGGAACAGGGTGTAAAGTTCACTCATACTCTATAGAAAAGGGAGGATCCTCCGACCAGACGGGTGTTGTGTGTGGCGGGCAATTGCCCTACGATTGATCTTGCGAAATTGTATATATGCTAATTGCGCGGTAAACTCTGCTTTCGAGATGCAGGATTTGCGTGGCGTCAGTATGACGCGTTGTTCGCATATGGCGTTGTAGATACCGATACAAGTATACTGCTGCATCAAAAGATTTCACACAATCACCATATTGAGTAACCAAATCACATCATTAACAAATGCAAATGACAGAATTAATATTTTAAACTGACATCTTCCTGCTCCAAACACGACTAAAGCGCTTATTACCAATAATTGCACCTTATTAACAAACTTTTAAATAATCGCAGATAATAATATTCTCAGAAAATATTATTGACTGATGAACTAACCGTACCAGTAGTTACGACTGGTCGTATCGTAATAGTACACTATCAAATTCACACGATCGCCGCTGAACATCTGTCACGATCTTCAGTATACGCAACTTGTCTTGGAGGCCATGAAGTAAGCGGGAAAATAAGTGCAAGCGCACTAAAGAAAGTAAAACATTGTATTCTTCTTCTTCTTAGCGTGTCGATGGCAATCTAAATGGACTCGGCCCGGAATTCGGTTACGTGTTTGGCACCATCACTAGCGTCCATCAGTTCCTGTAATATGCAGCAGACAGGAGAGGACATGGTATTAAGTGTCCCGTCGTTTGTGGAACAGCACGACATTTACACTCCAAGGCAAAGTCGTCTATGAATCTCCACCTGAACAGGTTTTCCTTGCTTCGGCCAACCAGGGTCCGGAGTCTGTTAAAAGACTTCCAGGTTACCCAAGACAACTCATGTCCAGGTGGGAAATCTTCAGCGGGTGGAGCGAATAGTTTGGGTAAGGAAGCACTGTCTCGCCATAGCTTCAGTATTTATTTTGTTCGTTCGACAGCTGTGTGATAAAAAAAACTATTTGATCTACTGTAAGTCCTGGACTCTCAGGAGCTTCTATGTAACTGTATTAAATCTGCCTTTAGCTTAGCTAGTCATGATTGCGTGGAAGAATACTGTTGCCTTGTAGAATACAAGGGGTCTACTCCGAAGTGGTATCTGCCGAATGTTCGGCCGTTTCCTGCTACGAAGTTACTATTTGATCCGGTCGATCCTGATCCTACACTCCTACACTCTTTCGAATATTGACTATGGTCCCGACCCAACTGAGCCGATCCGAACTTTTTTCGCATTTTTCAATAATATTTGGTTCGGCCATATGTCGGTCCGATCCGATCATTAGCACTTTGCACTTCGTAGTAGACCCCCTTTGTTTGGTTTTGGCGGTATCCACGATATGGAAATAAAAAGGGTTGTCGCCTAGTATATCTATCTAAAGATCCATTGTTCTTCTTTTGCCAACAATTTTCTTTTTTTCTTATAAATATATTTTTGCGCCTTCGCTGGTCACTAAAATAAAAAGTCAAAATGACACAATGAGAATCAGCACTTTTTGAACGTCAAAATCACGTAAGATAGTCCCCCTTCACCACTTCCTAGTGCTTTAGCTAGGAAGAAGAAGTCACTCAACAAACTCCCCAGCAGTAAATATTCCCTTGCTACCCTTTTTTTTTTTTTTTTTTTTGGGGTGGGAAATCATCAAATGACTCCTCCCGCTCTGGGTGGAGCGGAAGGGAGTGTCAGACTCTTACTGACTAAAACCCACCCATGTTCCTTCCTTCGCCCTTTATGTTCCGGGGTAGCGGTAACCCTTTCGGACAATCCCGCTGCCTCCCTTGCTACCCTGACTTCGACTTCTACACGGCTTCGCCCGCTGTTTTAGCAGGCACACTTAACCCGTCGCATCTACCGCGCCACTTGCCCGAACGTGCTCATTATTTTTTATACATAATCTTGTGCGAGTTATACTTTTCTATGATTAACTGTACTTTCGTTTCAAAGATTGATTATTAAAAATTTTGTTCGTCGTTAATTATATGTTGGAGTTAATTGAGTAATTTATGGTGATGCGTTTGGTAGTATTGGAGTATGGATTAGTTTTCGTAAGTTTTATGTGTGACAGAACTTTCGTAAGGCTCATTTTTTTTTTTGATAGTCTATGTACCCACTGCTTGTGCGGCGATGTCTGGCCATTTTGACCCTATAAACCATATCAGATCGTCACACCACCTTCACCATGGTCTACCTCGACGACGATGTCCTCCCTCAGGCGTCCAGTGAGTGACGATCTTTGCCCATTTCAATCATTATCAAAGGTATTTACTTATTTAAAATCTTTATTCTGAAAATCACAATGATTTCAAATAGTCATTTATATTTGGGATTTATTTGCAAAGAATTAATTAAAGTAGGTATGTAAGTATTAATTACGATGTCATATCCTAGAACAAAAATTCGAAAACATGTGACATTCACCAACGCACTGGGCCCGCGTGTTGGGTTATGGTCCACTCCCTTTCACAGAGAGGAGGTCTGTGTCCCAGCAGTGGGAACAGTATAGGCTGATTATTAATTAAGAAGAGAATACTTGGTACACAATTGTAAATTAAGAAGAGAATACTTGGTACACAATTGTAAATGGCTAAACGACTGTAGTGTTTGATTAATTTCTCTCTTCCGACAGTTTATTAATTATTTTTCACTTTGAGATCGATTGTCTCAAAACCGAGATAAATGATCAGACATCTTTTCCCAGTCCCCGTTGATTATAAGTTATGGTTCAATTTCTTTGGATGCTCACAGCTTCTAGGCAATCGAAAACATCAGAATGCCTTAAGTTTTCCAAGCAAAATTTCTAAGAAAGGCATCCGACATCCCTCACTGATGATTAGAAACATAACCTTTTATAATCCTCCACCAGCTTTTCTACAATACCATCTTCGTGTCGCTGGTACGACTCTTCCCAGATCTTGTTAGCCCAAAACTTCGCCATTTCTATGGTGTAGTCACTGGTAGCGCAGAAGTCACCTTGACTTGTTTTGGAACACAAAGGGCAGGATAAAATGTGGAGCACAGTTTGCGACATACATAGCTCCTCATTCACACCCTGCTGCCGTTCTGTCGAGATAGCCCCACTTTACCAAGTTGGAGTTACATCTTCCCACTTTTCCTGGAGACGGTTCAAGGACTTCCAAGTGGACCACGAAAGGTTTGCACCCTGCAGGGAGATGCTCCTTTGGTGGTAGATAGTAAATGGGAGGGAGAAAAGTATCCTGCCGCAGTTTGCAACGAGCTTCGGTCGGGTTTCCTGATATAGAATTGAGTATTGTCAACTCCATAACTATATCGCAGATCGACATCTATGTAGGCAGGTTGATGTGACATTATGTTCATCATCATCATTGGCAACCGTACTCCACCCACTGCTGAGTAATAGGCCTCCTCTCTTTATCCGTTAGTCTACAAATATTGGCTCCTTTGCTTATGGCCGATTCCTATACGGAATACGACTGACCGACCGATTATTTTCGGACCGTTATTGGTTAAAATTAAGACTCTGTTATCTTTACCAATAATGAAACAAAGACCTCATTGCTTTGCATAGTAGACCCTCCCATATGGAAGTAGCTATCACAGGTAAAATTAGCTAACGAATCTATTTGCCGAGCCCAGTTTGGCAATAAAAAATGCTACCATTTGCAAACAAAACGATTCGTTTTTGTTTATAGGCATCGAGCATTAGTTAAGCGTAGAAACAAAGCCAAAGATGAGACATAATTACAACATCTGCCCATAAACAAGCCTGCCTATAACTTTGGCGACTAGCAACACTTTTGGTGAGCGTACGCGCAATCTGCAGCCCTTACAAGCGACGTAATGATGAACAATTGCGCCAGAGACCGTTTGAGAGCACAATCACGATCGCGCCGCCCTCGCTCCTTCTACATATCTCGATGGAAGATCTTGGTGCAAGGTGGAAGATTACAGCGTATGAGGAAGTTAAAAGACGTGCAAAGAAAAGGTGATATTTCAGATCAGTTGTTGGTTTAGCGAAGGTACTGTAAAGGTTGTCTCCTAAAGTCGACCTTATGTAGCGCAGGCTGGCAATAAAATAACTCTGGTTACTTTAGAACAGTCAACCGAGTTTAGAATGAGCTTTAAAATGTTTCTATTGGGTTTTTGTTAGTAAGAAGGAGTGATAACATAGCCGGGGTGATTTAAAGACTTGGAATAAACGCAAAAAATATAATGTTATATGATTTTAACACACAAAGTCCTTCAGACCTGCGTGCCCCGTTTGTATGACCTGAGACTGGGTTATATACTGGCAAAACTGCAGTAGTTATGTCAAATAGACAACCCAGTCTCCATCTTTTCCAAGCGAGAATCCCTGACAATTTACAAACATTTTAAAAACCGGTGTAATATCACGTCTAGTTCCATTTTACCCATTCAGCCTGTGGGTGCCTAAGGGTGATTACTCATACATGCCGAAGATGCCTTACAGCGATGCCTCGCGGTCTATTAGCATGCCTTTGTTTTACATGGAGGTGGCATCGAGGTAGCGAGCTAAACTGGGACCACGATGTATCGCAGTAATCTTCGGCAAATAATTAGTATTACCCTAAAATCTTCCCAAACATGTTCTTCTGCAGTTTCGACCTCAGCTCCCAACTCACACCACAACCGAACCACGCACAGTACACCTAATATCATCATTAACGACTGTACCAAATACCTAATGATTAATGATCTCTTTATTGTCTTCGCAGACACGATTATACCACGATTTCTTAGTTCGGTAATTAGATGGGGCAAGATTTAGACGAGTGATGCTGCGGGCTGTGATTGTGATGTGATTCGAAGATCCTTGTGAGACGTGATTATCGTCGGGTGTTTGGAGTTGGGTAATAAAAATGGAGTACGTGATGCGGTGTGGGTTTGAACTGTGGAATGAAGCTCAATGTAGTCTAAGACGTATATTAAAACCGAGAAATCATAGTGCATTGACTATAGAATAAGTATTGCCAGAATAAGGAGTGGATTAGGTAAAAGGTGATGGGAGATTTTGTCAAAAGCATGACCAATACTTTTGTCCAGCGCCCTAATTGCGTAATACGCTTTCAATGACAGTCTGAATCATTATGAAGGATACTGCTAATCCAATACTTCATATGTTTGTTTGTCACAAACAACGCAATGAATTTTGTTGGACTGTCAAAATTAAAGCCATTGCTACTGTTAGTGTTTTACGCAATTACCCCTCTCTAACACAGGCATTACTTGCTTAACAGGAGGCTCCAATCACCAACTAATGTAAAACTTTTTGGTTCAGAAAATAAATTTGATTTTGATTTGATTTGACCCCGAAGTACTGTCTTCGCCAATTTATTAAGCAAAATCATTGCGATGAGTAAGTGCTAGAGTTAAGGCTTGTTATTTTTTAATATTCCATTGAATTAATGTTTTCTTGCAACATGAATACAATTAGTAGTTTTGAACACTGTTTCAATTGTAGACCAATAATATAACATAGCCTTTACGAACGTTACATAGGACTTTAAACTTTCTATTTGATTTTTAGGGTCCAATACCCAAAGGGTAAAAACGGGACCCTATTACTAAGACTCCACCGTCCGTCTGTCTGTCTGTCTGTCACCAGGCTGTATCTCATGAACCGTGATTGTTAGACAGTTTCAATTTTCACAGATGATGTATTTCTATTGCCGCTTTAATAACAAATACTAAAACCAGAATAAAATCAATATTTGGGGCTCCCATACAACAAACGTGATTTTTTGCTCGATATTAATAATGGCAACAGGTAGACGCTTGTAATATTCACAGATTATTTAGTTGTATATGCACTTTAAAAATAAATAATTAAATTAAAATAAAATAAATATTTAAGGGGGGCTCCCATACAACAGACGTGAGAACCCTTCGTGCGCGAGTTTTATTTGTTGCTATCTGATCTGGTGTACTGTGTGTATTTTAGTCTCTGTTAAATAAACGTATTTTCTTTTGTTAAAAAAAAATCGAATAACTGTAATGTAATCACAGCTCCACAGCAGATGTCCACCAAAACTTGCTTATTCATACATCTGTAGTACAATACATACATACATAGGGTGCTTACGTGGGCGCGTGGCCGAAGGGTAGGGTTGGCAGCGTCAACGCACCCACATCAAACTTTCAGCTGCTCGGACCGTCCGCACATAAATCAGCTAAAGAGCAACGTGACAGCCCTGGACAGTCGCGAAGAAAAGTGTTGCAGTAACATTTTCCCGTTATGATTATTTTGTTGATAATACACCTTTTTTCTACGTTTAACTTTTTCTATCAAAAACTAAAGTTGAATTAATACTAAGACAATAAATTATTCGACCCTAGTATCCTGCTATCGGACTAATTCATTTGTAAATAGCATGATGCACCCAATCAATCCACCTAGTCTTTTCCTAACTATGTTGTTGTTCTGTCTAATCGGGTGCAGCTGAATACCAGTATTCTACATGGTGCGACTGCCTATCCCGCCTCCACAACCCAGTTCCCGGGTAACACGATCCCCCTTAGTAAGATAGGTTGTGAGACTTTTCGGCTTCTACAGATTTCGAGGATACTAAATTTGGCAACGATACCGACAGTTAGTTACTGTGTACGTGTGATAAGTTAAAAGACCAGAGAATCCATGCTTTAATTTTTAAGATGAATTGGATTAAAAAATCAAATAGGTATGCGATTCAAATCCTGGTACTACAGTCCTACGAGTAGATGGGCTGTATTTTCTGATTAAGCTACGTTTACTATTACTCCTTAAGAATCCCATAACTAAATATGCAACAGCACATAGGCTCTCTACAAACGACAATTTTCTTCAAACATGAAAAAAAAACTGGATTTTCATTTTCATACACAACAAAACACAAAACAAATGTGTAAGTACCAATAAGTATGATACATACGTGTGCCCCACTGCCTCAGTTAGGGTACAGGGAGACGATACAGTGACCTATTTGAGGGGATGCCAGGGGTATTAAATATCCCATGGTTTTCGTACGTTCCGCTGGTTTTAGGGGATGTTTCGTAAATAATTAACGAAAGTATTTATTTTTGTACGGATTTTGTGGTATTTTGCTGTCGTTACTGACGTGTTTGTCAACATTTTCAACTAATTGAATTATTTAGTTCCGATTTTTTATAGTAGTGTAGTTAAATTATTCATAACTATCTTCAAAGGTTGCTCAAACTCTAGAAAAAAAAAGAAAAAAAAAATTGTTCTCCGAAATCATTTCCGCGCAAATACCCGATAAGTTAAGCATTAAGTATTAATAAGTTTTTTAATGATTTTTCTTTACTCAGATCCCATGCTACGCAAGTAACATTGCACCTGAAATTTTCCAAGACTGGACATCCACACAACCTAGGTATAAAGCCGATAGAATGACGTCGAATTTTATTTTATGCTAAGTAACACTCGGACAATAATTAATCAGGGGCGACGACAACAGCTCACGCTAACTACACAAGATACTATAAGATGATTTCATAAGTAGTTATTTATATTCTTGAGGTCCGAGCGCTCATGGTTTATTCAATGAAATCTCCAATCCGTTGACAATATCTGTCACCCATGGGCTGACTTTTACCTTGGCCAGATTCTCTTGGGTATATTACCAGGGAGTCTACTCCGAAGTGGTAAATGTATCGTATCGGCCAAATGTTCGGCCGTTCCTGCTACGAAGTTAATATTTGGTTCGGTCGGTCCCGATCCTACACTCCTACACTCTTTCGAATATTGACTATGGTCCCAACTGAGCCGATCCGAACCTTTTTCGCATTTTTCAATAATATTCGGTTCGGCCATGTGTAGGTCCGATCCGATCATTCGCACTTTTCACTTCGTAGTAGACCCCCAGCAATGCGGAGGAATTTTCCGACGCCATATATTTTTAGTTTGTTGATAGTTTTAGTTAGGTTATGATAATATATTTTTATTTTAGTAGTTTTTTAGTTTATTTAGTATTAGAAGTGTATCCAGTCAGTGTATATATTTTTATCCTTCCTAAATAAATAATAAGTGGTTATTTAATTGAACGACTAACCTGAAACATTTCATCCAGATCTTCACTGTGCTTTTTCTATCCAGTTGATGATCATCACAACCAGACAGTACGACAGTAACCACAATACAGTTACGTAGCATAGCTTGCATCAGCCTATAATGTTCCCACTGCTGGGACACAGGTCTCCTCTCGGAGAGAGGGAGTGGACCTTAAACCACAACGCGGGCCCAGGGGTTGGCAGATCTATGTCACTTATCTTCGAATTTTCGATTCTAGGACATGCCGGTTTCCTCACTATGTTTTCCTTCGCCGTTATGAGAGCAGTGTTGATAATGAAATAATTAAAACACAAAGTAAAGCGCCTGTCTGGGCTCGAACCTGCGACCTACAACTCGTAAGTCGCATCCGTTACCACTAGGCCACCACTGCTCGAAACATAGATACAGTAACAAACATTACTAATCCAAATCACTTCACAACTAATAACGAAACTGAAGTACACTCGGAGCACAATTTATCAACACACATTCATATTAAAATATAAAAATCTCAAGAGCTGTTTGCAATGTTTAAGCTCGGTACACACTACCACCTAAGGCTACGAACACATCTGCCGTATCCGTCTCAGGATTATTATTAAACTCTTTAATAAAAGATTATTATTCAAGATGGCGGATTGGGTGCTCAAAGGGGTGGGAACGGGACATTGGTGGGACACAATCTCAATGGAATGCTTTTTTAAGAAGGGAATTCAAAGGCGACTTTCAAAAACGGTAAACTTGATTAGCAAATGAAGAGTCCACAGTTTTAGCTCATATTCCTGTATTTTAGGCACACTTTCGGTACCCTTTCATGTCCTAATTTAAAAAGCTATAACTTTGATCTAGAAAAACGTTAGGTATAGCGTCAGCATTGAAATGCAACAGACCAAGTCTGTTTGAATTTTCAACTCATAAACTTTCACAGGGGATAAGCCAAATCCTGATTCACGATAACATCAAATTGTACAAACATACTTTCCAAAACGAATACATAGATACATCAGTAACAAAAGAGACAGTCGAAAAAAAATAAAAGCTTACAATGTATCAAACGCTCAAACAGGAGGCGTCCATGTCCCTGTGACCGCTAAAAGGGCCCTACGCACACCGTATCGAAAAAAAAACATACAAAACGTCTTTTTTACCCTTAGGGAACCGAACAGCTGCGCTTTTGTATAACAATGATACAGCCGTGTTATTTCCACCAACCCAGGGCAATCGACACACTGGTCTGTTAACCGACCTTGTAAAAACACCCGTGCAATACTCTGCAATACTTCAAATAAAGTGACTACTAAAATTGGCTGCGCACTGCATGCCCTTTGTTAAAAAGTCACGCTTCATTTGGGTCGAAATTGTGTCCTTTTTGTTATTCCGAACATCGTGATGAGTGTAAAAATTGTTTGTATTGTCGCATTTTTATTTTCTTTCGATATCATTTTTTTTTTCAACATATTTGAATAAACATTGTGTTGATTAAATACAACATGAAATTGCATCATCGCCATTTTGAAAATTCGAATAAAGAATCGAGACACAATAGAGGTTTTATGTGCGACGATCGCAGTGACAATTTCATTTGTGTTCCGTTTTCGAAGCGGGGGATGTGATTGGTTGGCGTTTGGTGACAAATGGGCGACAAAGTGTCGCGCCAACCAATGAGAGCGCGGGAACGCGGTGACTGCCGTCGACCGGAATTATGTCATATGAATAGCGGTAGATGTCATTACGCTGTGGTGACAGTTTTTATGTAGTCACAGATGCTATTATCTCTTTAGGTACTCATTTTGTGTACATTATACGCCATGTATGGGAACTGCCTTTATATCTACATGGAGGCATTGTTTATGAACTTAAAAAAGTAACGTTAGTATGGCTAAAATAGTCTTTTAATTTTTGTAAATACCTAAACGGTTTTTAATGTGAACCAGGTTTTTTATTGGTTCTTTAAACTAGAACATGGTTTTAAAACTTTTGTGATTTTCTAAATAGGTATTTACCTACCTCTAAAAACTCGATAGAACTATTGATCTGTAATTACAGACAGCTCAGCCGTAACTGCTCTAATCAGCTAGCTGTTATTCCGGCGAGTCAGCATTTAATCCATCCGCAGGGTAATAATCCTTACCTACCCAATTTTTTAATCTTCATGAATCTCGCAGGCCAACCTATGAGGTAGTCGGCTGCTTAACCGGCGGGGTTAATACACAACACACTAACAGTAGCAATGGCTTTCATTGTGACAGTTCAACAACATTCATTGCGTTATTTACGTTATTAAGCAGATACATTTTTCGAACATACGTAGCAATGGTTTAGCAATATCCTTGAAAATGATTCAGATTGTGATCGATAGTGTGTTGGGCAATTAGGGTGCGGTTCTAAGTGTTTTCATCAGGATTCTAATTTATGCTTTACCTTTTTGTCATTCTGACCGCTGGGTCAGAAAGATCAAAATTTAATGGAAAACAAACAAACGTGGTACTGAGCAACCAGAAGCGTCACTTCATAAAAAACCGTTCCGTTAGTGTATGAAAACGGTGCCTTGGATTTAACTTTCATTAAATCTCATAAGTCCCTACAAACCTTCTTTTTTATATAATCACATTACTATCAACCACCTAGCGTGTTGCTTAGTTGGAAAACGCTCGCGATTACAGATCTTTATGTACCACATTACACGGTAAAACTGTTTCGTTCGCCCATAACGCCGACACTGTGTCGATCGTCGTTTAGATTAGGCTTGGCACTCAATTTCGTCAACTAGTGGGTCAGAGGTGATTATGGCTGGATACAAGGGTTGTAACGTGGGGTGATATTTTAATGTTAGTTGATAATGGGGTAATAGGAAATTGTAGAGGTGATACGGTCAGTTTATAGAGGTCAAAAGGATTATGCCGTGAGGTTGATTACCGAAGAGATAAGATACCCTTCTTTACTCTTTCAAACTCCTATAGACTCCTGAAAGTAGTTTGTCAAGTTGCTGTAGGTAGCCCAGGTTTCTTCGTACGGGCGCTTTTTTAACGTGACGTTTATTTTTTTTACCGGGCACTGGATTCGAGCATTAAGAATCTAACAGACTGCATCCCAGCGCAGCAAAAAAAATACACTGTTTGATTTTCAACTCGCGGCGCTGAGCAGTGCGTTGAAAATCCAATGCTCGTAAAAATATCGTCTGTCGGTACGGAGAGCTTGGTGGAAAAACTCTGATTGAAAGCTGGCTTCTACGATCTAATCTATCCGGTATCCTGTATTGTCCTACTACAGGGCAAAGGCCTCCCTGTCCCTTCACACCATTCTGTCTTTTGCGAGTCCTTACGGTAGGAGTCAAAATACATGATACTAATATTATAAAGGCGAAAGTTTGTGAGTGAGTGTGTGTGTTTGTATGTTTGTTACTTTTTCACGCTCAAACGGTTGCACCAATGTTGATGAAATTTGGCACACAGATAGTTTATAACCAGGATTAATACATAGGATACTTTTTATCCCGATATTTCCACGGGATCGAAACTTATGCTGGTAAAACCGCGGGGCGCAGTCTATGATCAATTAGACAAATTCTAAACCAAATAGTCTAGACAAAATACTTAAGGGGTTGTGAGTTGTGATACTCAAAGGGATCAAACAAAATTAATCTGATAAACAAAATATAAATTACAATCACTCAAAACAACTCTCTACCCAACTTTAAATAATTACCCAATCCTAGTTTCCACCCTTTATCAGTTACAACCAACGTTACCCTCATAAAACTTTGTTACCCGCTTACGGCAATTACCCGTAAAGATGACAGACTTCGATACGGCGATGTCATTTGTTATTTTTTTACTTGTTGACATGAAAAACGTGTTGATTGCCGTTATTATACCGATGGTGTGTGATAAGCGGAGCCGCCATGTAAATCATATTTTGTAAATACGGTGAAAATACTCTGTAATGATATTGTGTTGTGGTAATGTGATTATGGTGGTAATTTTTTTTGTTGATGATCTTTATTTACGTTCATTTTTGACGACTGAAAAAAGTCAGTGGCATGGGATTGTATGCAAATAAAGCCAATGATGATCTGCCTTTCATGATGGGCACCTAAGTACAGGACCAAAGTATTCTAGTTAACGAGACGAATATTGTATAATCGAATCAAAAAGAAGAGGAAAATATAGGCAGGTACTAATGTTATGTGAGTAAGTAGCCTTAGTCGAAAACAAGGACACAGTTACTTAGCTCTTTAAAGGAATCATACGTAAACTTTGTAACTAGCCTGTAGATACATAGGTACGAGTAGGTACAACTGGCCTCTTTACTTCGGGACTTCACACTTTTTATTTAATCTTTTTTTTTTTTTTGTTTGTTTTATCTATGTATCTGGTGTATTGTGTCTTTTAGTTTGTGCCAAATAAATGTATTTTCTTTCTTTCTTTCTTTCTTTCTTTCTTTCTTTCTTTCTTTCTTTCTTTCTTTCTTTCTTTCTTTCTTTCTTTCTTTCTTTCTTTCTTTCTTTCTTTCTTTCTTTCTTTCTTTCTTTAGAGTTAGGTAATACTATTTGCAGAATTCGATATCATTATTCTATACCTAGGAGTACTTACAATGTGTAAGTGATTTAATGCACATTATGAAAGTAGTTTTGTTCAGAATCGTTTACTGAATCTAATTTTTAATAGGTATAGGTAATTTGTACAGTCATACTTATGCTGTACAGTCAAAACAAACCAAAATAGTAGAGAGCATGCGTGGCCATTTTGAAAAAAAAAAAACAAAATGGTGCGACAGTAGGTATGCCAGGCTCCATATAAAAATCTTAAATCTGCAAATCCTCTTTGTAATTGTATTCCAGAGTTTTCTGGCACAAGCAGTAGGTACTAACTGGTTTTATAATTAACCAATGTTTTATACGTAATAGTATACTCAGCGCTGGGATGAAAAGGTGATTTTATTCAACCATAAATGCAACATGGACGGAAACCGACAAACCCATCCAACTTCAAAACAGAAATCGATCTAATAAACACCAACCAAATATGATTTTCCCAAACACTATGATTCGTTACAAATACACAGCAGGCTCTAAACATGTCCAAACAAGTATTTCCGTGGGACTGTCGTAAGAGCCAAAACTGGGCACTATTTGTACAGACATTACCGGCACTTAGAGGGACATGATGTTCTATCATTAGCGTTAGCGAGCTGGTTTGTGGGGTTGCTAGCGTTGAAGTTTTTAAATTCCCATTACGAAAACATTTTTTATATCTGTGAAGCCTACCTAAGGCTGGTTTTTCAATAGTCAGATATATTTTATACATGGAATAAAATTGACATCTGACAGTTCTAGTATGGAAAACCTGTCAAAAATTCAAAATTTATTCTCAGAATCTTATTCTAGGTATAAAAGTTTGTAGGAATTCGTCTTTAGTAGAATACAATTGTTCAAACTAAAAAAAAAAATAGAGTGAAGAAAGGGATGCCAAATCGATATTTAATTTTAAACTGTTATCTGCCCATCAAAGATGAATGAATATTTTTGGTTTTGGTTCAGCCCAGATTTCTATCTAGGTAGGTACCTATGCCAAAAATATTCATTCATTTTTGCCTATACTAAGTACCTATAGAATAATTGCTAATGAACTGGTTGGTCATTTGCGTTATGACAATTCTTGCTAGGAATTAAAAGTAGGTATCCGATATAACTTTTTCTTTGGCTCGATATCGAAATAGGTTTTGTATAATAGCCGGTTCTGTCTAACAGTATGTAAGAACCTATTGATAGGTACTGTAAAAGTACATGTCCCAAAAATCTTTTTTTATATAAATAACCACAAAAATGAAAATACATTCGACTAGCAACACAGCGCTGTCAACATGGTCTATTTAATTATAACTTCGTGATGAACAAGTTTAGATCAGTGAGATTCGTTACCAGCTTGCCAGTGTCAATCGCTAAGACAATACGTTAGCATGATCATACGTGAGAGTTTTAGGTACTCGTATGGCTCACCATACGAGTCGAATCGTAATTGAGTTTGGGTACTACAAACTAAGAATTTATTGGGAGTGTAAGATTCTTGAGAAGTACTTTTAAAGAAAGGTTTGACGAACTTTCAACTATAAGAGACGAACTGAAGATTAAGGTATTCTTTTAGTAATATAAAGCAAGACAGTTTCCTCTAACTAGAGTTAGGTACCTAAGGCGTTATTATGTGTTAAAGATAAATGCTGTTATTTCTTCAATGGACCTATATTTTGTATTTTGTATAAAAACCTAGAATAACACAAGTTCTTTCAATATTAACATCACGACTACCTATTTATATTCCTAAAAACACCTAAGTAAATGTAAAATTAATTTACAAAAAAATCCACAAATACCCACAAACCCACCGCATTGGTACTTCACACATCTGGCTATGTATAATTATGGTAAATAAATAAATATCGCAAGTTTATTGTGTCACAGACTTATTCTTGAACCCACCATTTTGAATTGGCCCCTCGTATACCGCTAAGCGAATGAGACGTTTGAGGTATTTTGTATTTGGAACTTAAAGGTCGGGCTACACTGGTTTTGAAAGGCCTTGTCACTGTGGAAGGCGACATGTGGCACCCATTTGTTTGGATAAATAAAGTCGTATTCACAACGTTGGTCGCCCACCATATGCTGTTAAGTATATTGTAGGTGTCTCACAAAAAGATCCACCGTTCTAGAACAAAATGTGTAGACTAAGAAAATTTACGTCAAAATGGGTGAATTAAAGTTTGCAGACTTGTTAAACGTGTAGCGGAGTTTGTGGTAAAACGGGCGAAAAAAAAACAAATAACCGCTCATTTGTTTCTTTTTTTTCCATTTCGTGTAGTACCTAATTATTTTGCTGTCGAGTTGGGATAATGGTAGGGATGGGGTACCTAAGTGAGGATTGGTGACAATTTCCTTACATAATGTGATTGGTAGGTAAATATTTACACCTGTGGTTACAGGAGTATTTACATAGGTATCAATGTGGGTACTCAATCGATTCGTTATTTACAGTATGTACATTTTTTTATTCATTTTTTCTTTGCGTCGCTGGCACGGCAGTTATTCAATTTTGTTGGCCTAAAACTTCTCCACCACGGCATTATCGGTGGCAGCGCAGAGGTCATTTTGGCTGCATGTTTTGAGGCACAGAGGGCAGGATAGGAGGTGGAACATAGTTTGTTACTGAGTTCTACATCCACACCCTGCTGCCGTTCCGTCGAGATAGCCCTTCTTTACGAGGTTCGAGTTACACCTTCCCACTTGGGTTCGGAGACGGTTCAGTGACTTCCAAGTGAACCTCGGAAGGTTAGACTGTACAGGAAGTTTGGTGGAAGGTAGATAGTGAGTAGATGGGCGAAAGGTATCCTGCCATAGTTGGGAACGGCCGTCGACCGAATTACCTTCAACTTTAAAATATTTAAATTAAATTTAAAAAATTAAATTCAGTTTAAAAAATTATATTCGATATAAATTTTTAAATTCAATTTAAAAAAAAAATCAGATAGTTAAATAAGTACCTATCTACTGAAAACTGAACAATGTTTGTCGGCATTTCTCATCTCAATATTTTCGTCAAGATGATCAAGTACCTAGCCTAAACTTTCGGCCATCACGGTATGGTTTTTAAAAACGACTTATTATAAAATAAATAAAATCAATTTATTTCATATAATTTTTGGCTTACATTGCATGTCGAGGAGTCACAATTTAGGCATAGCAATGCCTGTAGTTGAAGGCTCCGCTCTTCCCTTGCATTATAAATTACAAATAGGTAAGTAAAAAAAAGAGAAAAAAAAAATAAAGGAAAAAAGAGAATACCATCATTATGAATAGCATCATTAAGCCATAGTCAAACTACTTTCCTGAGCAGTGTTGGCCAAGTAGTAACGGCCCCGACTTCCGACTTGTAGGTCGTGGGTTTGAACCTTAACGCTTTACTTTACTTAATTTATTTCATAACCAAAGCCCTTGAATGGCTTCCTCACGGTGAATGAAAACACCGTGAGGAAGCCGGCATGGCATGTCCTAGAACAAAAATTCGAAGACATGTGACATCTACCAACTCGCACTGGGCCCGCGTGGTGGATTTCGGCCCCTCTCACCGAGAGGAGGCCTGTGTACCAGCAGTGGAAAAATTTATAGGCTTATTATGCTTATGCATTCTACTTTCTATGACTTAAAGATGCTAGCTAAGTACCCCAAAGTGACTCGAATTTTATGCAATGAAGTTAAGAAAAAAAATACACATTTTTGTCATCTCGCCTCCAATTAATTCTACTTCGTGCGAGTCGCCTATAGAAAATATAATATTATTTAAAAATGACTATTCGCACGTTTCGGGTGAGTAAATTCGTGCGAATCGACTAATATGCCAATCTGTCAGTTTTATCAGTCTATTAACCTAAGCGGTATTCGCCACTTATTCAAATACTTCACCACAAAAAAAGCAACAACAAAATGAAACCCAGCAATAGATCAAAATTAAGCGTCGGCCACACTGCGATACTTAGCGACACGCGAACGGTTAATATATTAAAATCGCAGCGACAATCGCAGACTGTTTCACGGTGCCGATAGTAATCTAACCACCCAGTTAAACGTGCATGAATTTATTAAAGTTTAGTTTATTAAACTTTAGTTTTTTTTTGTTTTCCTCAAAAATGCAAAAATGGTTTGACGGTAAATGCAGTTTGACTTTTTCCGTATGGAATTAATTACGTGGTTTTATTATGAACATGTTTAGAAATGTTGCAATTTAAATCGTAGCGTTTTAGGATCTCATCTTGACAGGATAAATTTCTTTTGAGACAAGTTTTAGATATGTTAGACAGACGGATGCTTTGTATTCTTTTCAGGTACACGGATTCAAATTACTTGTACGCACACATCGAGGACATAATTATCAAGCTATACATTTCCAGTATAAGCTGACTTCTCATTGTAGGTACAAAAAGTCTATACAAACGCAAGATCAGCTAAATCTGAAACTTGATAGCGTGGTATGTCGTCGTTTACATCTAATCAAATTTATCACGTGAAACGCCGGTGAAATCGAAATAAGTTACAAATTAAAGCTCACCCATCATTAAAGCTTCCGCAGAGAGGCGCGTCGCGCCTTTATGAAAATTTAGTAGGTATACGCAAAATTGTTGGTATGTCAAAATCCACCTCAAAGTTTTTATTCCGTTTAGAATTGAATTAGGTGAGAAAATTAAAACCGGATTTTTTATTTCAAAAACAGTTCATAAAATATCTGGTAAAAAAAAGTAATAACCTATAAATTACATTTTTTTTTTACAAAGCTGTTTTGTCTAAACCCGCAAACCGGTATGAATCATTCAACCTCATTAGGTACAGTTTGACCATTTGTCACAAGCATAACTATGTCGCTTATAAATTTCTCGAAAAAGTATTAATGCAGTAATAAAGCCATTGAATTAAATCTAAACCCTATTTCAAACATTAATTCATCCTTTTCATACTTGCGACTAAAGACAGCGACAATAGCGGACTGTTTCACGGCGCTGATAGTAATCTAACCGCCCAGTTAAATGCGCATAATAATCGCAGTGTCGGAATATTATGCGATCGAAGATATGAAGGGTTTTAAGAATGGAAGGGTTATGAGTGCGTCGCTTTTAGGGAGGTGGGCAGAGTCTCAGGATTAATTACCTTTTTTCAATTCGATATATATATGAAAACTGAGCTGTTACTGGCCTGAATAGGGCAAGTACGTCCAGGAAGAAAAAAATGCTTTCCCACGTAACGGGCGCATGTCACCTTTTCGAACTGTCATTTTCATTTAAATTGTTGGCATTGAAGCAGTCGAAAAATTATAAGTTGTACGGAAAAATACCTTAAGTTGCCTAACATATTTATTTCTTGACTGTACAATAATGTGTTGCGATTAGTCGACCGCGATATTAATTTATTTTTAATTTAATCTCTTAAAAAGCTGATTGCATAATTTTTCCAGTTTTGTTACCATTTTTACGTGACGATATTATCAACTCTTTTTAACAGACATGGAAGAGATAAAAAAAAAGGAATATCCAAAGAAAAAATTGGTTTTCTTGAAAAAAATACATATACCCACCATACCCACGATTTTCCATCATATCTAAATATCATGTTACAAAGACCCATAAATTTTCTTCCACCGAATTTTCCCCTCCATTCCTTAGCACGCGAAGGCTCGCACTTTGTATACAACTTCCGGTGGCCGGCCGGTTCCGGTCCGGACAACTTGGCCGGAAGTCGGTCGTGCAGGCTCTATGTCACCTTAAGTATGTGTTGTGATTAGTTTAAATTTATGGTTATTGTAACCCGGGCATGTAATTACGTCTTTATTTATTTATTATTAGGTACCTAATATTAATGAAGCTTGAAATAGGAATTAAGTTTTAATTAGAAGGGGGTTGTAGATTTTAATTGTTTTTGTTAAGTTAATCTTTATGGGGTTGGTTGTTTATGGTATCTATGTAAACAGTTTTTGGCTTATTTGTCGAGTAATGTAAATTTTTAACATGTAACCAGCCCCATTATAGAATAGAATAGGAAACTTTTATTTCAGACAGAGTCCATAGGGTTAGTAACAATTTTACTTAACATCTAGTGTTAGTAGGTTCCACTGACAGATTCACAGATACAATTAAAATTCAGCGTGAATCAGCATCGAGGAATCCCACCGATCTGCGAAAATACTGAGAATAATGTTGGTGCTAACGCGAAAACGCGTCATTAGGGATGCACATCTTTTTCTAATAATGGTAGAAACAATATTATTATCCCCAAACATCTCTGACGAAAGTACTGCTGCGGGTGCCGTGGCGTTAGCAGCAGTACGCTCACTGAGGTCGCTCTAGGTATGCCCGCTGAGTGAAGTTGACCCACAGGCTGCGTGTAGGAAGACTGACAGTCCACTTTGTGTGTACAGAGTAGAATATTACCTACATATGAATTTATTATCTGAATATATACCCAACGACTTGGCCTTATCCCTGTTTGTGTCACCTTTTTTCTTTTCTGCACCCAATATATTGACAAAACGATCAGTATTACCGCCAATAATAATTCAGCATCGAATACGACATCCCGTTCTAAATCAACCCAAAACACATAAAATTCACAAAATTATTTTCTCACATTACCGACTGTTGGTTGAAGTCTTCGACCTCTATTCATAACATTCATGTCATCACAACTGTTCACCAACTTATCATCAATCATCACCAAACTACAAAACATTTGAATGGGAACTTTATGGCAGTGAAAATAAGGTTTATAGAGATTGAAAATGGTGGTAAAGTCACCGTGGTATTTTGATGACTTTGGTGTTTATAATCTAAACAACTGCCGATCGAAAATAGATATTGTCGTTGTCACTTTAAGGCGTTAAACAAACGAACGACTGCACCGTTATGGTGTGGAGGACACTTGAGCACTATAATACTTTAGGCCGCGTACGGATTTGCGATTTTAAGACTTTAGATGTATGTATGTTGTTTTTGGTTGCGGATCGAGAGAAAATAGTAGTCGGATCAATATTGTTTGTTTTAGACTTGCTGCTTCGTTAGGATTGATTTTGATTCAAATATCCGTGTAAATTCTGACAACTAAAACTGGTTTTGGAAAATAGGTAAGTAGGTACAGTATGTACTAAATATAAAAGTGACTTTTCGGCTCTTAGTGTTTTAACTATTAAAACTTTTAGTGACTGAAACCATGCACTTTATGGCGTACGTAGAGCCAGGGAAATTAACTGTTATACAAATTAACAACCAACTTTATTTGCCCCTATATTCAAATCATAACTGTCATTCTTTGACAACTGTATGAAATGGTTATAACACGGCAAATTGAACTAGTGTCTCAATTTGATAAATAATTTGTTTCCCTGCCTTTACTTTCATGCGATTCGTACAATCTAAATCAATTTAAATAGTACCTATTTCATTATTTATTTTTTTACCACTAACTAAACAATCAAGCGGACAGACTCACAGGAAAACAGAAAGCGTAACAGAAGATAAGAAATCGTGTCAACTAAATCGCAACTCTTGCTGCGACAAAAGTAGGCTTTAATTAGATGCTTATCAGACGACCACCCACAGTGCACCAACGCAACGACACGCTCGTTGCGACACTGCGTGAGTCAACATCTTGTCGGCTGTGTGGGAGGAGCTTTATGTACCGTTGACGTGTGACACCGCTTCAAAAGTAAGTGTGATCATATCATTGTTGAGGGCGGGAAGTGGTTAAAGACTCTTGAGTATCTTCTTTAGTGACAGTGTAACGTTTGAAGATGGTATACCTACCTATGTTGTCTTCAATTTATTTGGTTAATTTTGTAAGTATTCTTCTTTGCAGTCAGGCTCTTTACTTTGAGTAAATTATTTCATAACCACTGCTCTCAAAACGGTGAAGGAAAACATTGTAAGGAAACCGGCATGTCCTGGAACCAAAAAAGCGAAGACATCCACCAACCAGCATAGGGCCCACGTGGTGGATTACGGTGCACTCCCTCTAACAGAGGGGCTGATTGTGCTTCATTGTTGAAAGTGAATTTTCTCTTTTGTTAGGATTGATTCTCTTGATGACTATTGTACTATTTCTCAACAAACTTTCATAGGTATTATCTCATGTTTATTATGATTACACGCAGAAAAACATACTGTTATTTTGATAATCTTCTTTAAGCGTGAGCCTAAAATCAACCTCTGCGCATTATTAAAGAATAAGAATAAAGAATAAAGAATAATTTATTGTTCAAGAAAATACAGTTAATGCATTGATTCCTGAAACTCACACTAGGATTCCCTGTGTCGTGAGTTCCAGGCTCCTTCGCTCCGTTTACAAGTTTTTGTTACAACTAATTCTTAAATAAAAAGAATAATTAATTTTTTAATAATTTAAAGATAGTACTCGTAATCTTAAAACAAGGAATACAAAAAAATAAAGAAAAAAAAAAAAAAAAAAAGTAACAAAATCAAAATAAGGAGATTGCCCAAATTGCCCAAATAAATATAAATTAATATATGTATATATGTTATTATTTATATATATATTCATATATATATTAATAAGTTATTGATATGTAAAATGTGTGTGTGGGGGTGTGTATTTGTGTATGTTTGTATGTATATGTGGGTTACATGCATTTTTAGGATAGTAAGCTTTCGGTTGAGTCATAGTCCAGTGTAAGAAGCCATTTAGTTAAAGTAATTTTACATTTGTTACGTGTTAGGTGCAGAATTTTATGTTGGTCGTTGAGTTTCGCGTAAATGTGTGGTCCCATGAAACTGTAGCACTTTCTGCCGATTGTTTTACGGCATCGAGCCTTTTCCCAATAAACCCTTCGACTTGACAGAGAGCAAGTGCTCAGAGAGGTTTGGTGGAATCTCAGAGTGACAGACAGGATATAAAGCTGTCTGACTCTAAGAACCCCCACTTCAGTGTATAGCGTATTAGTGGGGTACCGGAACGGTCGTCTATAGGCAACTTTGAGCAGAGCTCGCTGAGCTCTTTCTACCCCAATCATTGAGGTTTTACCAGCCGCGCCCCATGCTACTACACAGTAGTTAAGCACCGATTGACACAGAGAGTAATAAATCATCTTTAGTACTGAGTCATCTGCAATCTTGCCCAGTTGCTTAAAGATCCGAAGCATCTTTCTAATCCTGCCCCTTAAAGCAGTTAGATGTGTGGACCATGATAAACGGTGATCGACAAAGACTCCAAGATATTTAATCGTATCTGTTTGCTCGATGTATGGACAAGTACAATTTTCTGGGCTAGAGTAGACAGAGCAGGAGTGTAGCTGTAGACAAGCAACACTTCCTGGAGACGTGCGTTTTGAGATGGCAAAGTTTATTGCCTTCGTTTTGTCTACATTCAGCGTCAGGAGATTATGTTGCAGCCAGTTCGCCACAGCTTTGATCCCGGTTTCAACTGAGAGCTGAACGTCATCCCAAGTTTTCCCGTGAAATACGATTGCAGTGTCGTCCGCATATGTAAAAATTTTAGCTTGGGGGATTTTCATGGCGCATAGTCCGTTAATGTAGACAATGAATAGGGTTGGTCCCAGCACGCTTCCCTGTGGCACACCAAAATGCGCCACAGTTGAGTCGCTAGAATATTCCCCTAAGATGACTTTTTGGGCTCTATTGTTGAGGTATGAGGTAAACCAGTCCAAAGCAACGCCACGAACTCCCAGAAGTGACATTTTTTTAATCAAAAGTTCCCTAGAAATTGTGTCAAATGCTTTGGCGAGGTCCAGGAAGATGCCAGTACATGCCTGTCCTTGGCCAAGGTTGAGGGATATGAAATCGGTCAGGTTGGTTACTGCATCCTCCGTGGACCTGCCGACCCTAAAACCGTATTGGTTGTCCGATAATAACCTATTTTTTTCCAGGTATGCGAGTAGTCGCTTGTTCACTACTTTCTCAAGGATTTTAGAGAGAGTTGTCAGCAGAGAAATAGGACGATAATTTGAGGGGACCTTGGGATCTCCATTTTTAAATATCGGGCATATATTTGCAACCTTTGCACAATCAGGCACTATACCCGTAGTTAGGCTTAGGTTGCATAAGAAAGCAATTGGACCGGCTAAAGCATGTGAACATTGCTTTAGGAATGTATTACTAATGCCATCATAACCAGTTGCTGATGCCGTTTTCAGATGGGAAATAATAGAAAATATTTCTTCATCGTCAGTCGGTGTAAGGAAGAAAGAGTTTGAACCAGGGTTGACAGTACTGTATTGGTCGTTGTTATGTGCTAATTCAGTTTCAGTTAAGCCCAGCTGTGTGAGTGTTTTCGCTGCAAGGGAAGAAGGTTATTGAAATCTTACACCTTTTTATACTTAAAAACATCAGAATAAATTGGTAGTAGTAGTTTAGCAAAAACGACTCCACCCACATTCTTCCCAATAACTCGAAAATTGCGTTAGTCTATGTAATACAACTTGACTCATAAAAACATTGGTATATTTGCCAGTGATAATATTTCAAAATATTACATATACTCAATACTCAATCATTAATTGCATTCCACAATGTATATGCTTAGGTGGTAGGTAACATTTGTTGTAACAATCGTGGACCCTACATATACAACATCATTGCGGCAATACACCTCTAAACTTAAAACCTCGATAACTCAAAAATTACTTTTTGTGGATTGAGTCCTTTTTGCTAAACTACGTCCAATTCACCTTGTCACCAACTTCAATCAATCTGTCTAGACCTTTCCCAACTGTTGGTAAGACTGGATGTCAGACTTATGGGCTTCTGACTACCCTTATGACTGTCAAAGATCTACGTATTTATGACAGCTGGGACCAACGGTTTAACGTGCTTCTCGAGGCATGGATTTGTTTTGATCTGTAGTAAATGGTCACCCATCCACGAACCGACCGCGGCAAGCGTAGCTTAACCTTCGATCGACACGTGCTGCTGTTATTAGAAGCCCCTCAACTCAACTTCACCAATCACAAATCCTACATTTAGCAACAGACATAAAAATGCACTACAATATCAATACTTACATATTATACTTGCTATTCTCAATTTAACTACACACAACACATTAACAAATGATAGCGTCGTATGTACAGTCGTAAAACTATTACATTCGCCACCTTGAACCATCGCCATGTGTGAACTAGTCATTAGCACTCACTTATTAGTTTGCAGTCCTCTCAAGTTTATGCTACATGATGGAATATTACGAGTTATGAATGTTGTAAAGGGTTTTAAAGGTGACAATATTGTTGCTGGTTTGTAATAAAAGAAAATAGTATTTTTTATTTAAACAATTTTATTTTCACAGTAAGATAATTCCATTTTGTTGGTCTGTGGATGGGTGACCATCTTCATATACCAAGACCACTCCGTGCCTCGAAAAGCACGTTAAGCCGTTGTTCGCGGCTGTCACTTGTGGATTTTTGAGAGTTATTACGGGTCGTCAGAAGCCCGAAAGTTTCGTATTACCCAGAAACTGGGTTGTGGCAGACGCTCCATATACAATACTGGTATTCAGCTGCATCCGGTTAGACTGGAAGCCGACCCCAACATAGTTGGGAAAAGGCAGATGATGATGAGTCAAGATAATACCATTTTTCACGGTTTTTTTTTTTTTTTTTGGGATGGGAAATCATCAAATGACTCCTCCCGCTCTGGGTGGAGCGGAAGGGAGTGTCAGACTCTTACTGACTAAAACCCACCCATGTTCCTTCCTTCGCCCTTTATGTTCCGGGGTAGCGGTGACCCTTTCGGACAATCCCGCTGCCCCGGCAGGCTTCGGCCCTGAGGGGCCCCTCGTTATGCTGACATCTCTTTGAGGCGCGCGTGGAACACTTACGCGCCATCCGGCACGGGCCTGGTCCTGATCGGGCGGTGAGCTACCCATTGCTCTCCGCCCGCAGGCCCGCGCCTACGGTGGCCGGTAGTCTCCAGTGGACTCCCGACGCCCGGGGCGTCTCCCGCGGCGGCTGGGACGGGAGGCTCTCTCCCTCATCCGTCCCGCCACCTCCTTCGCTAGCATGACTGCTTCGCAGAAGGAGGCGACTGCCTCCCACTCCCTCTCGCTCCGGACCATGGCTTGCACCAGGTCCGGGCGCGAGAGGCCGCCGCCGCTGCCGATCGCCTCCACGAGGACACGGCAGTGCTCCGCCCAAGCGGGGCAGACCTCCACCGTGTGCTCCACCACCATTTTTCACGGTAAGATAGAATAATCAGCCTATAATGTTCCCACAGCTGGGACACAGGCATCCTCTCATCGAGAGAGAGAGTGGGCTGTAATCAACCACGCGGAACAATGCGGGTTGGAGATGATGAGATTTTGGTTCTAGAACATGCCGGTTTCCTCACGATGTTTTCCTTCACCGTTTTGAGAGAGGTAAGATAGAATGTTCCACTAATGCTAGGCGAGATCATGATATACCAAGACGTAGATGGAAGGACGAACTTGACATGTGCCGAAAGGACTGGCCCACAATAGCAGAAGTCAGAAGTGTTTGGAAAAGGGAGATACATGCCTTTGCTTAGTAGTGGGATATTAAAGGCTATATAGATTGATAAAATATTGAACATACTTGATAGCGCTGGCAAATAAAACAGAGAAAAACAAACGTCTTAACAGTTGATTACGTAACGGAAACCCGAATCAGTACAATAAATAAATAAGTGATTTTGCATTACATTATAAAATCGTATTAAATTAAGTATTGTTAATTTGAAGGTTTGTTTTTATTAATCTAAAAGTCTAAAAATGAAACATTGTAACTGTCAGTTCTTTTGATTAAAATTATTGTTACCTAACTAAATTTACAATTTAATAAGTGTTATTGATTACAAATCAAGTTTTGTACACAATTAGATTATTTTTACTAAATACAATTTAAATTTTGTTGTAAAACAAGTGTCAACGGAAGTCGTTGCTGTCTGACGTTGACAGTTGTTTCAATGTATAAATAGGCTCGCTCTAGTCGCTGAGCGCACAGTATTAAATTATATTTTGAACGGTGTACATCTCTTGGTAAAATTAATTTGTGTGATTCATTGTTGGTTGTGAATAATTAAAAGTGTTTACAAGATGTCTGATCGTTATCATTCGAGATCCCCGAGTCCACCCGCTCTTACATCAGAAGAAAGGGATGAGCCCGCTCCTGAACTGAACCAATCAACGTACTCGCCTACCCTGCCGACCTCTCGACCAGGAATTTCGGAGGAGCTGACTTTACTTCGCTGCCAGGTGAAGTTGCTGGAAAGGATGGTTTTACGGAACCAAACCACGAGTACCCACAAGCTAAGTGAAATTTATTTACCAAATTATGATCCCGACGAGCATAAAATAACAGTTGAGGAATGGTGTAAACAAGTCACCTCTTTAATCACCATGCGAGGTTGTTCACAATTTGTTGCTATGATGAAGGGATTAGCATGCTTGCAAGGACGCGCGAAGCAATGGGCAGACACTAATGCTCATTCTCTTGCTAATTGGGATTCACTCCAAAGAGAACTCATAGCACAATTTAGTGGCGAAACAAGGTACATTGTGTACGTCAATGCATTTCGGGAATATACTTCAAATCAGGCTAAATCTTTTTCTGAATATGTTGCCGAATCATGGCGTTTGTTTTCAAGAATTTCTCCGAATGCTCCAACTGAGCTCATGGTGGAGGCTGTAATATCTGGCATAAGACCAAAGTTTTACCAAGCTGAACTCCTCAGGTCAGCACCTAGATCACAAGCAGAACTGATAGCCACATTGGCGAACTATCGTAAACGACCCGCCGATGCAATGTCAGATGAACCCCGTGCTAAGCAACCAAGGCTTGACCTTCCAACAACTGCGACGTGTCACAATTGCCACAAACCAGGGCATATTTCTCGTGATTGCAAAAACAGACTTTGTGAAATCTGCAAGAAACCAGGCCACACATCTGACCGCTGCTGGCATAAAAAGAAAAACGAGTCACAATCTGAGAAGACTTCTGTTCCTGTTACTGCTTCAACATCTGCACCACCACCTTCACGCCGGGAAGTCAATACGATACAGAAGGAAAAGCTGCCCAACGAAGTTCAACTACAAATAGGTGATATCTTTCTTTCTTGTTTAATTGATAGTGGTGCCGAATGTTCGCTTATTAAGAAAAAAGTTTCTGGGTCAATTAAGGGTAAACGCCGAATAGAACTTTTGCAATTACGAGGGTTTGGGGGCAGTAGCATACCTTCAAGTGAATCGATAAACACTGTAGCCACATTAAATGGTGTGACATTCGAAGTAAAACTTCATGTCGTTGATGATTTAAATTATGATGTAATTTTAGGACTAGATTCTATCAAAATACCGGGGATTAAAATTTCAATTACAAACGAAGGAACTTCAATAGAAAGAGTAAGTTACATTTTTAATTACGAAATATCATCTTTGGCTAATATTGATACTGATTTGAAAGATACTTCTCAGTTAATAAGTATCCTAGAAAAACACACAGATTTATTTACTTTCAATAAAATGAAAAAAGTCACCACGGGAAAATTAACTATCAGATTAAAAGATCCTAATCGTATAGTGCAAAGAAGGCCCTATCGACTAGCACCGGTAGAGAGAGAAAAGGTTAAGACAATTATTGAAGATCTTAAAACTAAGGGGATTATTAGAGATAGTTGCTCACCTTTTGCAAGTCCTATTTTGCTAGTAAAAAAGAAAAATGGTGATGACCGGCTTTGTGTCGATTTCCGCGAACTAAATTCAAATACGGTTCGTGACCACTATCCTCTGCCACTGATACAAGATCATATTGATAAACTTGGTAAAGCTCGATTCTTTTCAAGCCTTGATATGGAATCAGGGTTCCACCAAATTAGAATTTCAGAGGAATCAATCGAAAAAACGGCCTTCGTTACGCCCGATGGCCAGTATGAGTACTTATCAATGCCATTTGGTCTAAGTAATGCACCTTCAGTATACCAGCGCGCCATTAATGCAGCTTTAGGCGATTATCGCGACGACATTGCACTAGTATATATTGATGATGTTTTAATACCCTCATCTAGTGAGCAAGAAGGCTTGGAAAGGCTGGCACTTGTATTAAAAAGACTATCAGAAGCAGGATTTACGATAAATCACTCAAAATGTAAATTCCTCAAGACGTCCATAGAATATCTCGGTAATATTATTAAGAATGGTGAAGTGAAGCCAAATCCTACTAAATTGACAGCACTTAAATTTTCAGAACCACCCAAAACACTTAAGCAACTTAGGCAATTCAATGGTCTGGCAAGCTATTTTCGACGTTTTATCCCTCAATTTTCCCAACTAATGACTCCACTATATGGACTTACAAAAAAAGACGTACCATTTGTATGGTCTCCCGAACACGAATCAAGAAGGCAACATGTCATCACACTTTTGATCTCTGAACCTATACTTTGCATTTTTGATCCAACTCTTCCAATAGAAGTCCATACAGATGCTAGCGCGAAAGGTCTCGGGGCTATTCTCATTCAGAACGACAATAATCGTCGCAAAGTCGTTGAATACTTTAGTACGCGCACTAGTGATGCTGAAACAAGATACCATTCATACGAATTGGAGACTTTAGCTGTTGTCAGAGCAATAAAACATTTTCGCCATTTTCTATATGGCCGCAAATTTACAGTTGTAACTGACTGCAATGCCCTTAAGGCTTCAAAACATAAAAAGGAACTTACACCTCGGGTTCATAGGCTATGGGCATACTTACAAAATTTTGACTTTGATGTTATTTACCGTAAGGGGGAACAAATGGCCCACGTAGATTTTTTGAGTAGAAATCCACAAATTAATATTTTAACGAAAGATCCAGCGTGGATTGTAGTTGAGCAAGAAAGGGACAAAGAACTCAAAAGTCTTCGCGATGCTATAAAGAATAAAGATGACTATGACAGAAAATTTTGTATTCGATCGAATCTCTTGATGATAACCATACAAAACCAAAAAAAAGAATCACTAACTCGTACAGTAGTCCCCGAATCACTTGTTTGTTCATTGATAAATAGATACCACGAACATCTTTCGCATACGGGATGGGAACGTACTCTGGATAAAATTCGGGAACAGTTTTGGTTTAAACACATGACAAAACGAGTACGCCAATTTTGCGATAACTGTTTACAATGCAAAATTGGCAAAGAGCCTTCCGGTAAAAAGCAAATGGAACTACACCCCATTGATAAAATAAGCATACCTTTCCATACGATACATGTAGACCTTATGGGTAATCTTACCGGCACAAACAAAAAAGCATATGTTCTGGTAGCTATTGACGCATTTACCAAATTTATACTTCTGTATCCACTGAAAGATAAAAGTACTAATATAATATTAAAAAGCTTCCGCGAAATGATTAATATTTTTGGCACCCCATGTAGAATTATTTCTGACAGGGAATCGGCTATTATGGGCACAGAAATTCAAGATTTTTTTAAATCTTTCGGTATCGAACATCATGCTATTGCCCGCGGTACACCTAGAGCTAACGGTCAAGCTGAAAGACAAATGCGCACTCTTAAGGATCACCTTACAGCCATATCTCTAACGCAATCGAGAGTTTGGGTTAATAAAATAGGTGAATTGCAATTAGCATTAAATTGTACGAAATCTAAAGCTACAGGGTATTCCCCTTTAGAACTTCTGCTAGGTAAAAGATGCTCTCCCCCTGCAATCGAACAGATATCCCTATCTAACGAAGATATAAACAAAGATGAAATCCGTTTAGACGCTGAGCACAGAATGGCCGAAACAGCAGAAAAAAAACAAAATGCGTTTCGATTCTAAGTGTGCTAAAATTAAACCCTTTCTAGAAGGAGACTTTGTTCTTTGTAAAGACACTCAGTGGTCGGGTAACAAACTAGGACCAAAATATCTGGGACCCTATCAAATAATAAAAGTCTTAGACAATCACAGATACGAAGTAAAAGACATTCGGTCTCAGCGAAATAAAAATACTGTAATCACACATGAACACATGAGATTGGTACCTAATCCTAATTTAACTGAATGAATAGACCGTGATAGCGAGAATAAGGTGAGAAACAGTTTATGATTGAAAAGTTAAGTTTATGGATAAAATTATGTGAAACGTTTTATTTCGAGTTGACAAAATTGTTGTATTCAAAGGCCTTGGTCATGGCCATGGTTTCGGATGGTTGGTTAAAAAAAAAAAAAAAAAACATTTCAGTCGAGCCAAGTCAAAGACAGGCCTCTGAATCTTTATGATCAAGCCACGATCTGCGACCTCTGAGTTTGACAGTTTCACCAGACTAAGCAATGTTGTTGCCTCTGAGTCTGGTCTAAAAATGTTTGCATTTTTTTAAAGTTTTGTGTGTTTTTCAGAGAGATTCGCTGGCCCTAGCAAGGCCCGCTCGTCAGTATGGCCGTGATAGCGCTGGCAAATAAAACAGAGAAAAACAAACGTCTTAACAGTTGATTACGTAACGGAAACCCGAATCAGTACAATAAATAAATAAGTGATTTTGCATTACATTATAAAATCGTATTAAATTAAGTATTGTTAATTTGAAGGTTTGTTTTTATTAATCTAAAAGTCTAAAAATGAAACATTGTAACTGTCAGTTCTTTTGATTAAAATTATTGTTACCTAACTAAATTTACAATTTAATAAGTGTTATTGATTACAAATCAAGTTTTGTACACAATTAGATTATTTTTACTAAATACAATTTAAATTTTGTTGTAAAACAAGTGTCAACGGAAGTCGTTGCTGTCTGACGTTGACAGTTGTTTCAATGTATAAATAGGCTCGCTCTAGTCGCTGAGCGCACAGTATTAAATTATATTTTGAACGGTGTACATCTCTTGGTAAAATTAATTTGTGTGATTCATTGTTGGTTGTGAATAATTAAAAGTGTTTACAAGATGTCTGATCGTTATCATTCGAGATCCCCGAGTCCACCCGCTCTTACATACTTATTTACCAACATTTTCCGTCGAGATCGTATGATATTTTCTCAAGAAACAAAAGACTGCGCAAATTAGAGGATAATAGAACGCAGTCTGTGGAAATAAAAGAGATTTCTCTCTTGTTCATTATTGTATGTAAAGGACATCAACATAAAACAAATAATGCCACGGAGACCTGAAGGCCAATTCACGTAATTTAAAAACGTTTAAGAACTAGTCGCAATCTCATCTCGGCGACAAACAAATGTCAAAAATCGGTGTAGAAAAAATGTAGGGAATTCAGAGGTATTTTTGACAGATTGACACTGTGAACATTCTCAAAATTACGAGAATCCGACGAGATTACGAGACCCTCTGATTTTCAATATCGTAGTTACTTAACGTTCTAGTATTTTTTTTTAACACGCCTGATGGAAAACGATGGATGAGGTCTATGATGGAAGGACCGTGTCCAGAAGATGGCTGTTCACTCTTGCTTTGATTTAGGCAGATAAGTTAAACGTTGAAGGGAACACTGACGTTGCAGATTACTTTGTCCTTTGGCAGTTCAAAACTATTTTTTCTTGCCCAAACAATACCACACTTAATGATTTTAGAAGGGCATCACCATTCACTATTAAAAAAAAAACTACATTGTCCTAAATGTGATTGTTAGCTCTCACGTCGGCCTAGTCGAGAGACGACTACCGGCCACCGTAGGCGCGGGCCTGCGGGCGGAGAGCAATGGGTAGCTCACCGCCCGATCAGGACCAGGCCCGTGCCGGACGGCGCGTAAGTGTTCCACGCGCGCCTCAAAGAGATGTCAGCATAACGAGGGGCCCCTCAGGGCCGAAGCCTGCCGGGGCAGCGGGATTGTCCGAAAGGGTTACCGCTACCCCGGAACATAAAGGGCGAAGGAAGGAACATGGGTGGGTTTTAGTCAGTAAGAGTCTGACACTCCCTTCCGCTCCACCCAGAGCGGGAGGAGTCATTTGATGATTTCCCATCCCAAAAAAAAAAAAAAAAGCTCTCACGTCGGCCTTCCGGGCTTCTTTACTGAACATGTAATTAGAGCATTTAAATACATCGTACGCTATCAAGTACAAACTCTAAATCGTTTAGCTGCACGCCACCACATCGATTGTTAGGCTACGTGAGGCTCTAATAGCAAATATATTCAGCAAGGGGTGCAATAAAAATTACTGAAACTGTGACGGAACCTACCTACTTGATTTGACCAGCCATCTGGGGCTGCAAGCTCTGCTTTCAACTTAGCAGACTTTCATTGAGCGATGTTTGGTTCCTGAAATTTGAAAGCGCTTTAAAAAAAAAAGAAGCGAGATGATCTTCCCTAGCAATATTAATATTTGTATATTTTTTTAAATGCTTGTGGCTAAGTAATAACAGCCGCACGGGTCGATCGATCAGGTTAAGCTACGCTTGCCGCGGTTGGTCCGTGGATGGGTGACCATCTTCACATACCAAGACCCCTCCGTGCCTCGGAAAGCACGTTAAGCCGTTGGTCCCGGCTGTCATTCGTGGATCTTTGACAGTCGTTACAAGTCGTCAGTAGCCCGAAAGTCTGACAACCAGTCTTACCAAGGGGTATCGTATTACCCAGTAACTGGGTTGTGGAGGTCAGATAGGCAGTCGCTCCATGTAAAATACTGGTATTCAGCTGCATCCGGTTAGATTGGAAGCCGACCCCAACATAGTTGGGAAAAGGCTAGGCAGATGATGATGATGAGCAGAATTGGCCTGCTCTTGGCCTCGATCACGCCTGATGGAAAGCGATAAATGAGATCTATGATGAAACAAGCGAGCCCAGGAGATGCCTGTTCACTCTGGCTTTGAAGGTAGATTTAAGAGATTTAAGAGCTTTTTTTATCTTTGTTCCTCTCAACCAAAGCACCTGCCATCTAATCTCTTCACCACCATCGGTTGACTGGTAGACAATGCCTAAGGCATTAAGTCCGCCTTTGTACCTTTTTGTGCGAAAAGTTTAATTAAATAAATAAATAAGGTAGATGGGTTATAGGTGAAAGGGAACTCGGAGGTAGAGAGTTCCACACTTCGGCCGTGCGTATAATAAATGTGGACGAAACGCGCTGAATACGACTGATCGGGATATTAGACACTAAGCAATTGATTTCTCCATTCTTGAGGGATACGGCACTGTTTCTTTTTAGTACAGGCTATTATGTAGCCTATCTAAGAGGACAGTACCCCAACTATTTATGCTGTATACCAGTGTTCATTTGTAAAGTGCAAGTGTTTTTATTGTATTTACTGCAACACCTTTTATGCAATAAAGTTTTATTATTAATATTTGTTTTTGTCTTTGACATATCTCGGGACCCTGGAGTCCCGGACCTTTGAAAGACATACCAGGGGCCGAAACCAACTCGCAGAGGCCCTTTAGATAATTTTAAATGAATATTATTATTAAAGCAAAATTGAAGAATTTCCTAAGAAATGCCTTCCTGTATAAAAAATACCCATTTTTTGCCTTTCCAAAACAATGAGACATAGCCAAGTCTCAAGAAACTGTGTCCCAAAAGATGATCAGTACATAATCAACATCTAATGTTTCCACTGCTGGAAATCAGGCCTCTTCTCTTCGAGAGGGAGTGGGCTACCTACCACGTGGGCCCAGTGCGAGTTGGTAGATGTCACATGTCTTCGATGTTTCGTTCTAGGACATGCCGGTTTCCTCAAGATGTTTTTCTTCACAGTTTTGAGAGCAGTGGTGATGAAATAATTTACACAAAGTATAGCGTTTGGGTTCGAACCCACGACCTACAACTCGTAAGTCACGGCCGTTACCACTGGGACACTGCTCTCATGATCAGTGCAACCGGTACTTATGGACAAATCAAGTCTGTTCCAGTCTCAAATGAAAATAATTTCACGAACTTTTCAACACAAAGGCCCACTTCGTTCTGCCAACTTCGCAACCACCATCCTTACATGATTAATCGTCGTCCGTCCATTTGTCTTCTACTGCGGACGTTAATTGGTGTGTGATTACCACCAAGGTTGTACCGAGGTCGGCATTGCAATATGAACTTGATTTTAAATAAAAATATTCTATTCTTCATTCACTTGTTATAATAACTTGAATGGGAGGCCTTAGTCCATTGTGTGATCTTCAATTGAATTGGGTTTAGCCAATGTAATATTATTTTAATAGTTAAGTTAGAGGTTGACATTGAAGTCAGTAGAGTGTTTGTTTTAGAGCTGATGAATGAAGCTGTCGAATCATCCTAAATAATTAGCGAAAAATTTGACTCATCGTCTTGCAGCTCTAAAATGCCTCTTATCAGACTTTAGTTAAACTCTATTCTATACAAGACTTCCTTCAGTTGTCAGTGCTGAGTCTAGCCTTGGTTCTATCATCAGTTTTTCACATTTAAGATCATTTACAGATGCATCTTTTGGCATGTCGTTTGGGCTAAAATGTATAATGTTTATTGTCTGTTTTGAGGGATCTGGCGCTGTATACCGAGATATAGGACTCTTCCTAGTTCGGCTGCAAAATCATAATCAGCATATAGTGTTCCCACTGCTAGGACACAGGTCTCCTCTCCTTCAGCGCGGGTTTGTAGATGTTACATGTCTTCGAATTTTTGGTTCTAGGACATGCCAGTTTCCTCACAATGTTTTCCGGCACCATTTTGAACAAACTACAGATGCTTCCATGTAATTTATTTACTGCAAAGTACTGTAATGCGTTCTATTATTTTTGGTCAAATCTATTATTTTCTCATAGTATTCATTGTTTACCACGAAAACTGCTGTAAAAGCGCCACTTGACGTAAAATTACACCCTCGCAGACGTCGCGTTTTATATCCGTAGCCACCCAAGTAAAAGCCCCAACACACGACTTAACAGATGCCATACCATAACCGTTTGTCCAAACAACGCAGCAACCCCCGTGGTTGACAACGCATCATGCGCCGACCACTGTAAACAGCGTTTATTATCACGATCGTAAAACGCAGCGTTTATTAGCGCAGTGTGGGTGGTCCCTTAGAGTTCATGTGAACAAATTATGAGGGTATGAAAGGAGCGGATGATGATGAGCTGATTTTTCAATCAACCGATATTTTTTATTCGTGGAATTAAAGTGACGTCTGTCGTTTTTTTTATGGAGGAAATGTCAAAAATTCAAAATTATTCCTCCGATAAAGTTATCTGCTGAAAAATCAGCCCTAAATGGCCAAGTAAACTCGTTAAATCAACCATTAATATGTATTTCCATCGACAAACGATAGGTAGGTACCTACATGTTGTTTAAATCTTCTTCTACTTCTTATTGGGAAACTGAAAATGAAAATAAAAAATGGCATCAACAACAAAACCATAAAACTGTTTTGTCATTGTAATTTCTGTTTGCTGATGGCAACTCTAGTGCTCAGATTTCTTGTTAACCGACTTCAAAAAAGGAGAAGGTTCTCAATTTGGATTTGCAAAATTCTTTTTTTAATGGATAAGGTACGCCTCAGGCGTGGTCCCTTATACCTACATTTTATTAACTTACCTAGGCTAGTTTTTGAATTAGCTTCACTATTACGATATTTTTCCACTTATTTTATATTGATGATGTTTTAATAACTTCCTGTCACTGATATTTACATAGCAAGTAGTGTTATATGAATTTGTGTGGGGTAGTGTACAACAAAACATTAGAAACTGTATCACAGTATGTACAGACGCCAGCAGGTCAAGCTACCCGAAACTGTCAAATTTTCCCAATCAACCTTGAACCTTAATGATTTAGCGATAAAGTTGAAAATCTATTAAAGAAATTTGACAGATTGTAGTAACTTGATGTGCTGGCGTCCGTACCTATAAGATCATTGTCTCATATTGATGATGAATGTTTGGTTTTTTTAACCTACTTCAAAAAAAGAGGAGTTTCTTAATTCCGATGTGTACTTTTTTTTTAACGCTCCTCTTTTTCTCGCTTCTTTAATGGCCACGTGACAGGAATAGCCAATGAGTTCAAGTGTTTAGATTTTGTATTATTGTCGAAAAGAACTTGCCGATAGTACTAATAATTAGGTAAATGAAGGCTGAAAACTTTCTTGATAGAATTTTCAAACAGCTAGAGGTTAGGAATGGAATAGGATCGGATATGACAAAATAATACAATACAACTTTCTTAAACTAGTTAAATAAGTTTTATAACATTCGCTTAAAATCTTTTTATAATTCATTAATTAAGTATTATTTACATATAATCAGCCTATAATTTCCCAATTGCTGGAACACAGGCCTCCTCTCGGTGAGAAGGAGTAGGCCATCGTTCACCACGCAGGCCCAGTGTGGGTTGATAGATGTCACATGTCTTCGAGATTTTGGTTCTAGCACATGCCGGTTTCTTCACGATGTTTTCCTACACCGTTTTGAGAGCAGTGGTGATAAAATAATTTACACAGAGTAAAGTGCCTGCTTGGGTTTGTACCCACGACCTACAACTCGTAAGACGGGTCCGTTACCACTTGGCCACCACTGCTCACTTGGCCACACGCTAGTAATCATAAAACTGATAAATAACGCAGTATCGTCGTATGTAATAAAAATAAGACAAGACCCAATCGTTTTATTCACGGAAATGAACTCAAAAATTCACTACATGAAATATGCTGAAATATTTAGATGTGTCTAAAAAGCAATCATCAGAAAAAAACCTTATGAATTCTATATCTCAAATACGGAAGTTTGTTATACGTATTCGAGACAGAATCTTTTAGATGATTTTATAAATCGGCATTCAATCAAAACTACTACAAGAAAGAAACCTCATTAGCCAATTTTTCTTCAAATTGCTACATCCGAAGCCATTCCTACGTCTCGTTTCATTGAAATTAAATTAAATGAAATTGTTTATTCTATAAATATGTAAGATATCGGAATCACTTTTAAAGGTCATGTTATATAATAAAATAAAAAATAAGGTGAGGTCGGCGTTTCCTATCTGACTACGCTGAGAAGAAAGGTCACAAAACTAACTCAGAGGTTACAGTCTCTTTTAAAGTCCAGGTATAATCTTGGTTAGATCATGTGAAGACCATGTAGATTGATGTCTAAAATGTTGTTTTCCCTTCACATATCTTGCAAGTAACCCAACCCAACTCTCACTTCCCCGCCTAGATTTACCTTCCATAACCTAGCATTCACTATAAACCTAGCAATCCCAATCACAGCCAGTAGCCTATAGCCGACAATAACGCAATCAATAACGAACCAATATCAATTAAATACTCGGTTAACCCCTGATCTTCCATCGCACTCCTCACTCCAAGAGCCGTCACACTAACGAGTTGGTCTAAGCTTTCACAACCCATCATAACACCGAAAACCATAGGAATTTGAACCTTGTTTTGAAAGACATAGAGGTGATGAGGTTTGAGGGTTTGGGTGTAATAAATATCCTTCCCGATTTTATGATGACAATTAAGCATGTTTTATAGTTTTATAACACGGTCTCATACTGTCAACTTCTGGGAAAACGGTGTAACATGAGGGTTGTCATTAAGGATTGTAAAGAAGATGACAGTGTCGTAACAAGCCTTATAATGAACGCCATTTTATGGCCGCCGGCGCGGGCACAACGTATAGTTCGGATAGCTCAACTCTTTATTTTGGTTCTGGCTTCTGGTATTGTGGTGTTTATTGCTCATAAAGATAGCGTGTGAAATGAAGATATCTCGGGATTTGTCGGAGTTGATTTGTCCTGTAAGAGATGCCGATGGCATTATGCCGATACACAGTCTGATGGAGTAATAAAACCATTGTGATCAAACCTTAGCTAGTTACGCCTCTACCAATTAAGTTTAGTTTTAGTTTGTGTCGGTTTCAATCTATACAAATAAATTAAATAAAGTGTCTGTTTGTAATGTCAAAATAACAGCGTTTTACTAAATCCATATGAAAGTAGTACATCGTTAATTATAACCAAAAAAACTTTTTTTTTTAGTTTTATCTTTCTGTCTTTCCCGGCTAATCTCCAAAACGGCTGGACCGATTTTGACGGGACCAGATAGCTGATGTTATAAGGAGTAACTTCGGTTCATTTTACAAAAAAAAAAAAATTGCCAAGAGACAAATTATTGTTTTCCGACATCCACGGAAACGAAGTCGCGGGCGCAGCTAGTATCATCATAATATTTAGCATAATCATTGTTTTGGTTTCTTACTTGAAAATTCAATTCATTGGCCTAGGTATAAGGTATGTTATATTTTGGACTGAAGACTGAACTAAGATACCTTTTTGTGTATCTTAAACTTCAGGTCGTTGGAGATCTTCAAATTCAGTGCACTCATTTTTCTTCTACAATCTAATATACCTATTTCCACTTAAACATTTTATACGATAATTTATTCCAGGTTGTACAAAACAAAGTTCTCAAGCATATTTAAATCATAGGTCTTACGCCGACAGTATCACCCTGGGCAGATACGATCACTACGAATACGTTGACATGCGTAGGAGCATTCTACGCTAATTTAATATTACTACACGAATCAACTTTAACACAACCTCCTTAGGGTCCAATTTCATTTAACCTTCTCAAGACCTAGGAGAAAATTTTCTTAGATGAATCATTTTACTGGCTACTCTCAAAAGTCAACTTTAAATTCCACAGATAAAGTATATTTCATTTTTTCGTCAAAATGTTTCACATCTCCACCGTTTTGCACAGCAAACTTATCAATGCCTTCTTCAAAGACGTTATCTGTAAGTACCTAAAGCTTATAATCCTTTGATTGATCTGCTCCATGAGTTTTCAAAGAAGGTAGTTCTTTCGGCGCATGAGCACGACGTCCCCAGTAGGCACACATGTGACGTGTTTCACAAACGGCTGTTGTTTTGATCTTTATAATGTACTATGTAATTTGCCTTATAATAGGTACTTACTGGGGATAGAACAGCATCATAAAAGACAAGTAATAAACACATTTTCATGCGCTATCATCGTCAGAAAGCGGGAAGTTTTCTGGTAAGTGACATTAACTAGCGGTTTAGCTGCCTCATCATTAAGTTCTTTTTGCTGCAAACTATTTTCGATTTTGTTTAATTTTCTTACGAAATACAAGGCAAATATTTCAGTTCTCTGGAGCAGCATGATAGGTTTTTCTTAGATATCTTTTTTAGAGATCATGGAGATGCGCAGTTGGAAATGTGTGGAGTGCTTATCCCAATAGTATGTTTGCGCTGCGCATTTAATTTAGACACTAGATTCGAAGCCCGCGACTTCGTTAGCGTGAATTTTCTTGTTCCCCCAACCCACTGTCGCATCCACAGATTTATAAACTAAAGGGGGATATGCCAAGGGGGCGTGGCGCGTGCGAACAATGTATGCACAAAACAGAAACAAACGCGGGCGCCGTTGATTTGTCAATAAGAATTGTCAATGTAGTTGTGTGTCTCAACGTTGCGATCTGCGTTACGCGATTGGCTCGCGTTGAGTGTGGTGACTGTTATAGTGTGAGTGAGCGCGTGTTCGTATTGTTGTGCCAGCCGGAATCGAACAGTTGGGCAGCCACACCATATCTCCCTTTAGTCTATAAATCTGTGGTCGCATCGCATCGCCCGCCCGCGCTATTACTTCGTTTCGCTCCTTTTTTCCCCTTTGCTCGGTTCCTGAGAGTCGTATCGTAATGTTAAATAGCCCATAACCTGCCTTAAGAATTGAGCTATTAAATGTGAAATGAATTTACCAATTTCGCCTGTTCAAACAAACAGCAAATAAACTCTTCGACATTATTATTAGTATAGATATAATAGTTAGATGATAGATTTTCAACATCACATAACGGTCAAAATTTTTCGTGTCTACTTTTAGGCAAGAGCGTCTACACGTGAATGTAAGTTGTGATACATTTATGTTTTATAATTTGTATGGTGTACAGACGCCAGCAGGTCAAACTACCCGAAACTGTCAAATTTTCCCAATCAAACTTGAACCTTAATACTTTAGCGATAAAGTTGAAAATCTATTAAAGAAATTTGACAGATTGTAGTAACTTGATGTGCTGGCGTCCGTACAATAAAGAGTATTCTATTTTATTCTATTCTATGTTTAGTTACGAAATAAGCAGTACCTTTGTACTTAATAGGTACTAATATATTATGTTGTATCTGTATCCATTTTACTGTGTCTAATTAACAAAACCATAATTATTAATTTCACTCACTCTTGGATGTGTAAAATCCACCACTCCACTTTATGCAAACAGGACCATTACCATCCCATAAAATAGAAAGTGACGAAGTAGTTTAATGACAGCTGCCACAGAAATTAGCCAAGAGAGCAATAAACGGCCATCTTCTAACTAACCAAACGCACAAGTCAGGCAGGGTTAATTGGTCACTAGTAATTAGCAGTACCAACTAGCTATGATTTAACACCCTGACTTTTATGTACTTTAGCAATCTGATTGGTGGTATGCATATTGAAGCAAGTTGAAGAACCATGGTTAGCATATACAGAGTGGCAAAACGACGCAAAACTTGTTACCATGGATTCAGTTCATGGTTCTGAAACGACGAAATTTTTAGTTGGTTATAAAAAACAAAATATACAATTTGACCGCGTACGTATGTCACTTTTCTATAAAACAGATGATTTTTTTTTTATAACCGACGAAAAATTTCAACCTTTCAGAATCATGCTACTGATATTAATACTGGTAACAAGTTTTGTTACCATGCATTCAGAATCATGTTCTGAATCCATGGTAACCGGTTGCGCGTTGATGTCCCTACCACCCTATATATGTCATGTCCAATTCTTCTTGATCAAGCGTGGTGATCTATGCTCATGCCTTCTCCCTACTTATGACAAGAAGCCTTTACCCCGCAGTGGGACAATAACAGCCACCCTATTATTGTCTCACACCCTATTATTATTTTTAATATGATTTTTAGCCTTTTTTCACAGAATAAAACTTCACTTTTTTAACCATGGTCTCAGTTCTATCGGTTAGAAAAAAGTAACCACAAATTATAAATTCTAATCGCATTTGCCTACAGACCCCTAACCCAAGTAATTATTCCCCAAATTAATCAATAGACTCGCTAACATAAAGCCAGTGACACACTTGCCCGCGGCGAGGTGGGTTCAATATCAACTGTCACATGCAAACATCTCTACAGTAAAGTATTACTAGTTAAAAGGGATGCAAAGGGTTCGTGTTGGAGAGAATGAGTTTTAGGAAACCATGTTATAAATTAGTTTTGGAAATTAATAACGAATTGTGAAACTTAGTTGTGCTGAAAGTTAATTAATATTGATTATAGATGGCTGTGCTTTATTGAATGACGTACTCACCAAAATTTTATGAAAGTTACTACACAACTATTCAATACTGCTAGTGTTTTGTTTTTGTGTAAATATTGTATGCATTACTGGCTGGTTGGCTGGCTGGATATAGTGTAGCAAACAGACTGCGTCTGCGACGGCCCCCTAACGAATAGTTGTTTGTTCCGCTTATGAAGACTTGCAACAGTACTTACAACACTGACGTCAACTGGAAAATGTTCAACAGCTCTTATCCCTTCAAACTGGAGCAGAGTAATGCTGCATCGCGACAAAAGGAGACATGATGGTAAACCTGCCACGGACAAACTCTCGCAAGAAGATCCACATTGTATAAATTACTCAAGAATTCAGCAATGAAACGCACAAATGTAATATGGATGTTATACATACATAACTCAAATGTTCAAATGCTGCTCAAGTGTTCTTTTTCTTAATGTATATCGTACGATTACATAACCAAACAAGTTACACGGCTGGCCATCAGTTGACACATAGCCAAGGGGCGTTGGGTAGCATCGCTGTGCGCAGTAAAAGTTGTTTAGCATATCCAACGCACATGAGATCTATGTCGTGACTGTAGAGTGTTGGTGTAAGTTATAAGCCTAAAACTAAACAAGGAGCTACCGGATAAAAATAAGTAACACTGAAGAGAAGAGAGACACATACTTATTGTTATCTCCCTCGCTCTTATCAGGCTATGGCCATCCATTATCCCATTTTAGTGATGGTCATGGTCAGTCTTCGTCAGACGTGCATCTTTTAATTTATCGAGACATCTTGTTTATGACGGACCTCTAAACTGCTTTGCAGTTTGGCAGAGGTAATAAATCTTGTTAAAAAAAAAATTCTGTGAAGAAACACTTTCATTTTCTTTTTTTGTCAATTAGATAAAAAAAATATTATGTGAACATGTTGAAATAAGGCGTATTTAAAATAAAATTGCGGTACACAACGATTCCGCTACCTTATAGCTGATTCCTATGACCTTTACTCATGCATCATTTTTGACCTGCTGACTTTTGGATAGCTCCAGGGATGGTCATCTTTGACCATCCCTGGAGCTGGGGCTAAAACCTCTTTTGAAGATTTTGGTTTTTGTTTCAGAACGCAGTTTGGACATTTATTATTTTACTAGCTGCGCCCCGCGGTTTCACCCGCATAAGTTTCGATCCCGTAGGAATATCGGGATAAAAAGTATCCCATATGTTAATCCTGTGTATAAACAATCTGTGTGCCAAATTTCATCAAAATCCGTTCAGTAGTTTTTTCGTGAAAGAGTAACAAACATCCATCCATCCATCAATACAAACTTTCGCGTTTATAATATTAGTAGGATTTGATACCCGCTTCTCTTTTATAGATTAAACCGCACCAATAGTCTGACCTCTTGACAGGCCAGCTTCCAAATAGTAGACAGATTAATTTAGCCATCATTACTCGCCTCAAATCATTCTCATCATCAAATCATTCCTCACGACTACTTCGGACGAGACTTTCATATGTCCGGGTGTCGAGGATTTATGTTTTTGGAGCGTTTGTTTACCTTCAAAGGAAACTGGTCACTGTTTAGTTTACCGTTATGCGTTTTTATTGGTTTTCATACAAAATTGTGTTTCTTGAATAAATTAATAATGAATGATTAATATTTTTCTTTCTTTAATTCAAAATATTTTTTTTATTAATTTTCTCCTACCGTAAGGACTGGCTGGAACCCGCAAAAGATAGAATTGTGTAACCATAGACTGTCCCACTACTGACCAAAGGCCTTCTCCAAATCCTTCCAGGCATCTTTTTCTAGATACATTGCTTATTTTACAAACATTTGCAACCCCTGAACTGGAAAGAAAAATGTGTGAAACAGCTTATGACGTTGCACCAACACCAAAGATAAATTATTACCCAATAAAAAATATTTAAAAAAATCGTTTAATTTAGACTATTTAAAATGTCCATGTTATTTTAGAATTACATTATCTTAAAACTATTTTAGTCATATGGAGATCAATTAATGTATTTAAGTAGGTAACATAAAAAGTCGAAACAAATGATTGAATATAAATTAAAATATATTTAATATAATATATTAATGCATGCATTTTTTTTTTTGGTATTCAGCTGCATCCGGTTAGACTGGAAGCCGACTCCAACATAGTTCGGAAAAGGCTAAGCAGATGATGATATTAATGAAGAATCATTATCATTAATCAAAATTTTAGAAACTGTTGCACTATAGCGATTTTTAATAAATTTTTTTCTCGAAACTTGTGTTTGTATGGAATAGTCTCAAAAGGCTCATCACCACACTACATTCCTCGTAGACCAATAACAATTAATATGCAAATGATTACTTTTGACTGAATAATAAATTAATGTCTCCAGGCAATTCTCTTTAGATGGCTGTGAATGGACGCCAAGAAAGTGTGACAGACGGTTTGGTTACATCAAAATTTAATAACAGACCTGTCCAGATGCTCTTTGAGTCTAGCCACTATTTACTGGGTCAATGAACTCAGACGCCATAATACAGTCTTCTTCTGAAGTCAATAATTACGCTGTAATACTAGGTCCTCCAACTTTGAATGGAGGAGAAACTTGCTCGAATGGAGGGGTACTCATGACTGATGTCTTTATCCAAAAACTTGTCCTACATGGGACAAGATAAGTATGTTTTTGTGTGTAGCATCTTATTGGGTACAGACGCCAGCACATCAAGCTACCCGAAACTGTCAAACTTTCCTAATCAACCTTGAACCTAATGCTTTAGCGATAAAGCTGAAAATCTATTAAATAAATTTGACAGATTGTAGTAGCTTGAAGTGTTGGCGTCTGTACAATTTAGGAAGTGGTGTTGTTAACCTACCGGTCTATTCTGTAAAAGTGAATTGAGCTTGAAGTGAGCTGTCATTCCATATGATGCTAGGAATTGACGCTATTCAATTAAAAGCTCACTTCGCGTAAGTTTTACGGTGACATTTTACAGATCGACGGGGCTGGATCTAAGGAAGCTAGTAGGTTGTCCGTTTACCATTTTGTGAATTTAGTAGCTACCGCTACAAACACTTTTATAATGGCCGACTATATTTTTGATACTCTTCTTTATCTAGCTAATGCACTGATGCAGCCAACGTCTAGTAGTTTCAAACAATCGGGCAATATCTATACATTTATACATACAAATAAATAAACAACTTTACTTAATACATATGAAAGTGTATACGGTACTTATAACAAAAAAACAATTTTAAAAATGTTTGTCTGTCTGTCTGTCTGTTTGTTCAGGCTAATTGTCGAAACGGCTGGACCGATTTAGATGAAATTTGGTATGGAGTTACTTTGAACCCTGGGGAAGGACATGGGACATACTTTTTATCGACATACCACGCGGGCGAAGCCGCGGGTGGAAGCTAAGGTATACAATGTCTCGTTTTCGATCCATAATCAATATTTTATCAATCATAAAGAGCTACTCCACGTAGGTCAACCAATTTTCAGACTTCCAAAAACTCAGAGAGAGCTAAAGTATCAAGTACACAGCATCTCCGATACGGTAACTCTGATAATGATCAATCATGTTTTTCGAGCAGACTACATTAAGCTGTCAGTCACACGAGGGGCCTTTAAGGTGCCTTCAACATTTTTGACAAGCGCCAACAGCGTAACTTTACGCTCTTTTACCTTTACGAGGTAAGTAGGACTTGATGTTGTGTGGTTTTAGCAGAACTGACAGCTAGTGGAAACTATAGTTCAATGGGTGAGACATTGTGGTCTCAATTGGTAGGGTCTTCATTCTAAATCCTGGTATTTATTTATTTTATTGTGGGAAAAATTACAGCTAAACAGATGCAGTAAGTAATAGAATAAACATGATATGGCCAATTACAAGTTTCCACATGTAGTATATAAATCATATGAAACAGAAAATTGATTACAGGTAATATATAACACAAAACAGAAAAATGACTATTTACGCTCGAAGAAGCAATTAGATTAAATTTTCTTCAATTTAGCGACACTAGTATTGAAAATATCGATATCAGCATTAGTTATTATTTCATTAGTTATTTATTATTTGAGTTGCCAGGTGTTGTGAACCTTCCAGATAAAGTATTATCGGTGCTACTTGTATCGAAGTAACCAAATCAAAGTTCATCATTGTCATCTGCCTAGCCTTTTCCCAACTTAGTTGGGGTCGGCTTCCAGTCTAACCGGGTGCAGCTGAATACCAGTAATTTACATGTAACGACTGACTGACCTATCTGACCTCCACAACCCACTTATTAGGTTACAATATCATACCCTTGGTCAGACTGGCTATCAGACTTTCGGGCTTCTGAAGACCCGTAACGACTGCCAAAGACCCATGAATGACAGCCGGGACCAACTGCTTAACATGCTTTCCGAGGCACAGAAAGGTTTTGATATGTAAAGATGGTCAGTCATCCATGGACCAGCCGCGGCAAGCGTACTTAACCTGATCGATTGACCCGTGCAGTTGTTTTTACTTAGCTACAAGCCCCTCAAACAACCAAATCAAAGTTATCATTTACCACTCCACCTATCAGAGAAGTCTATGAAGAAGAGAAAATAAAAGACAGTCGTAATTTCAAACGTGCTTCTTCTATTTTTAGCATGTTCATTTGACAACACAACAGCCCCTATGCTAATTGCGACAATGAACGAACATTTAGCCCGCAGAGATAATAAATAAGTCCCAATGCGTAGGCGACCAGGCACAATCTGTGTGATATGACATGCTGTATTTTAAAATAGAATAATTGTTTATTTATTACGTACTAAAAATATGTAGATGCATTTTCGGTAATTATAAAATACGAAGAATAAGTACCAAAGAGTTTTTTAGTATTTCTTATTAAAGTAGTTCGATAGGAAACACCGACCTCACCTTGCTTCAAAACTTCATTTATTTTAACGTGTAAATTTGTTTTTTTATAACCTATTTACAGAAATAAATCATAGAAAAAGGTGAAAATTCTGCAGCAGAGGAAAATAAAAGCCAAGGTATAAAAAGACACGGAAAAAATGGTTTAAATCCACCTTAAAATTGATGGCTTAAATATTGCTTTGAACATGATGTTGACCTTTTTTTTTCCGGATGGGAAATAATCAAATGACCCCTCCCGCTCTGGGTGGAGCGGAAGGGAGTGTCTGACTCTTACTGACTAAAACCCACCCATGTTCCTTCCTTCGCCCTTTATGTTCCGGGGTAGCGGTAACCCTTTCGGACAATCCCGCTGAATGATGTTGACCTTACAACGTCTTCACCCATTCCTCCTTTTTTCTCTACTTTATTCTCTTCTTTGCGTGTTGATAGCAATCTAAATGAACTCAGTCCAGAATTCGGCTATTTGTTTAGGGTCATAACCAGCGTCCAACAGTTCTTGTAACGTGCAGCTGACAGGACACGCAGGACACAATATCAAATGACCCATCGTTTGTGGAACAGCACCACATTTACACTCCAAGGCGGAGCCGTCTATGAATCTTCAACTGAACAGGTTTTCCTTGCTTCCACTTACTTCCAGGTTACCCAAGATAACCTATGTCCGGGTGGGGAGGTCTTCAGCGGGTGGGATGAATGATTCTACTTTATTAATTCCATCGTGGTTGGGAATCTGCAGCAATGTTTTTGATAATCTTATAAACAAACGCCCGGACGGACGTCATATCAGCCATCAGCCATGAAACGATACCAATCTTCATTATGACGTCCTAGATAAAATCTCAACACACGAGTTCAACCCAAAATATCTCCAATTACGGTAGAATATGATATATTACAACGATTTAAAGGATGCATCAACCTTTATAATAAACATAGCGAAACTTCCAAGTCTACACACATGCGATACCACCAATTTACGAAGACCTCTCGCTGGTCTTAAAATTGGCGTGTTTCGTGAAGATTTGGAAGATGTGGACTGGTCATGTTACGGTAGTGTGTTTAAATTGCGTAAATATTGTATAAGTGAACGTTAAATTGCTCTACTGCTAGTTTAAGATTTGTTTCACTGTGTTCTGTTGTATAATTCCTTTACTACTAGACAATAATATTTAACACTGCATGAAAACTATACCCAGGAGTGAGGTTATCATCGATTGAATTACGTGTAGCTGGTTTTCTGCTTTATAAATTTGTTTTCCATACATTTAAAAAGTCGTTATACATATGGTTTTTAGATATTAATTTTGATTAAGGACCATAGGTTATCACGAACAGTGACCAGTCGGCAGTAACTCCATCACATTAGTACCTAGTGTCCAGCTACTGTTTAGTTTGGATCGGGTTCTAATCAAAAGTACCAAGAGGTCAAAATCAAGTCAAATTCGCTACAAATTGCCACACGATATGACAGTGCGATGCCGTCTAAATTAATATTACGCAATGGTTGTAAAATATTTACGACAAAATAATGCTGATGATAAGCAATTAACTATTTTGTAACATGGCTACCTGTTCCTAGGAGCAGATTTTGTTATAACATCAGAGGGGCAAACGAACGAACGAACGAACGAACGTTCTTAAAATTACGAGAAATTTTAAGAACGTTCGTTCGTTCATCTCAGTCTCAATCTGTCAAAAAATCCTCTAATCTAACATTTTTGACAAGTTTTTGACATTTGTTTGTCGCCGAGATGAGACTGCGACTAGATTTTTAACGTTTTAAATTACGAGAATTGGCCTTCTGATGAGTCTTGGTCCTTGCGGGTAGTCAATCAGCTCAGGCCCGAAAACCTGACAACTCGTCCTCAGGGATAATAATAATAGTCCTTCAAACCGAATTTCGGTCATTGCGACCAATCTCATCGGAGACACGCCTTCGGCGCGAGAGATATTATAGTGATAGATAGATAAAACGTTTATTCAGTGCAACAAAAGACACAATACAAGTATTAAAAAAAACATAAAAAAGTGAAGCAAAAAAAAAACAAAGATTAAAAAGATAAATAGTAGACAAGATAGTACACAAGTGCGTGCGCAGACACAGGTACAATCTCTCTTCCCAGACTCTCATAAACCGATGGGACGGAAATTCAACGCGACTGAATAGAGATCAGGCGCAGGACCAACGGCTTAACATGCTTTCCGAGACACGGGGTATCACACCACCAACATCCAAATCTCCGGGCTGTTACTAAGAAATTCCTAATGGAAAAACTCAATAAGACTTTGACCGAACTAGGATCCGTCCTCGGGGATATCGTGTTACCCAATAACTGGGTTGTGGAGGTCATACAGGCAGTCGCTCCATCTTCTTCTTCGTGCCGCGCTGGCACGACTGCATTTCATTTCTTGTTGGCCTAAACTTCGCCACGCAACAGCGCAGAGGTCACATTGACTGCATGCGAGTTGCTTCATGTAAAATACCGGTATTAGGATGTACCCCATCATATATAGTTGGAACAGACTAGGCAGATGATAATGTCATGACTTTTGGGAATCGGCCTCGTCAAGTTCCTATTTTTCAATATAAAGCGATGATAAGAGAATAAACAGTTCTTTTACATTATCATGTATTTATTTTGCCCGTGGCTAAATAATAACAGCCGCACAGGTCGATTGATCAGGTTAAGCTACGCTTGCCGCGGTTGGTCTATGGATGGGTGACCATCTTTACATACCGAGACCACGCATGCACGCGAAAGCACGTTAAGCCGTTGGTCCCGGCTGTCATTCGTAGATCTTTGACAGTCGTTACGGGTAGTCAGAAGCCCGAAAGTCTGACAACCAGTCTTACCAAGGGGTATCGTATTACCCAGTAACTGGGTTGTGGAGCTCAGATAGGCAGTCGCTCCATGTAAAATACTGATATTCAGCTGAATCCGGTTAGACTGGAAGCCGACCCCAACATAGTTGGGAAAAGTCTAGGCAGATGATGATGGTGCCTGCTACACAGGAAGGTACTTTTATTGGACCTTCTTCTCAATCTTGCTTTTCTGTCTGGCATTGTTAATCCCGTCATCAGCCTCTGCATAGTTAGGTTAGCACACGGCTGAACGTATTTAGATGAAATTTGGCACACAGATAGTTTATAATCTGGATTAACACATAGGATACTTTTAGTTTTTTACGTTTCTATGGGATAATTTCAGGTCTCCACGCGGGCGAAGCTCGGGCAAAAGCATAAGCAAAAATAAATATTTTCTAAGGCAAAAATGAATGATTCCAAGAAGTTCAACCAGCATCAACCTTCATCCAATTCATGTCAAAGATTTCCATAGTTACCGCGATAAACGACGGTGACTGGCAATCTTTCAAAGTTCGGAGGAAAACGGAAAAAATAGGGGAAGTCGGGGAAAAAAGAGCATGCCTCTTGAGATATCAATTTAGAAGAAATTACCAGCTAATCTGTCACATCTTGGGACGCTTGGGGCAAGTAATCGTGTCTCCCCTGCTTTTTTTCTTTTTTGGCAAACGAGGGGAGACGCCGAGGGATATTCACAATCTTGTTAATTTATCAATTGTTGTCAAGCGGCAGTTAGGTGTAACAATTGTATTGTTGGCGATTAAGACGGTGTCATTGGTGATTAATGGTGTTTTAAGGAGTTCAGGGAAACTTAAGAAGGTAGTAAAAGATTAACATCTTTGCACATATACTCATGACATGATTAATCATGTTTGCAATTTGATTGAACATGCAAACAAGTTTGTAAACCTAATACGTTTGATTATTGAGTATTTGATTTCAGTTCTGACGAATCAGTGAAACTGACTAATCAACGAAACAGGCGAATTAAATAAACAGACGACTGAGGAAAACTGACCAGTGATACGCGGACTCATATGCAGTAGGTACCTACAATCCTACATAGTTTTTCGCAATACATAGGCAAAAATATTTCTCCACTATAATGTTACAGCAAGAACTGAAAAGTGGAGCTTCTATGACATCACCATCGATTATTTCTTCATAGTCTAATCAGCTTCTTCATACGATTTATTTTCACTTAACTTTCTTAACACGAAAAAGCTGTTTTATTAAAACCTTTTAGTCCTGCATAACATCTCATTACACAAAGACTTTGCACGCCTTAACATTATACAGGGCGCGCAAAAATCTAAAAAATGCCAACTTAAATTTTCATAACAGCCCCCTTTTATATCTTACTCGGGTAAAAAAAGGTTCGTTTAAAAAGACAAAGTATCACACGTTTAATCCCGTATCTCCCCTCGTGCCAAAATCTTTTATCACGAATCCCGGGGGATTGCTCTTTTTTATAACTCTTCCCCTACTCCGGGGTTGTACCGACGACAATAATTGTCTCATTGTTTTATAGCGGTACGTTTATGATTGTCCCTTTTTCTGGTCTTTGTTCGAAGATTTTGCTCTTTTTGTACTTGAGGGTCGAGTGATAATCACTTTATTAGTTCTCCTTTTGTAGTCACTTAATTGTTCCATTTAGGGCTGATTTTTCTATCGCCATACAACTTTTATTCGAGGAATAAAACTGACGTTTGACAGATTTTGTATTAAATAACTGTCAAATTTTCAAAATTCTTATTCGAATAAAGTTATCAGATGATTGAAAAATCAGCCCTTAGAATTCTTTAACTTCTGTAATTCATTCAATTTCGAGGAATGATGGCCAGTTTTACCTACTGCAAAAGATCGGTTAGATTTTTGGCAGTAGGTACAGACGCCAGCACATCAAGCTACTAAAATCTGTCAAATTTCTTTAATATATTTTCAACTTTATCCCTAAAGCATTTTTTTTTTTTTTTGGGATGGGAAATCATCAAATGACCCCTCCCGCTCTGGGTGGAGCGGAAGGGAGTGTCAGACTCTTACTGACTAAAACCCACCCATGTTCCTTCCTTCGCCCTTTATGTTCCGGGGTAGCGGTAACCCTTTCGGACAATCCCGCTGCCCCGGCAGGCTTCGGCCCTGAGGGGCCCCTCGTTATGCTGACATCTCTTTGAGGCGCGCGTGGAACACTTACGCGCCGTCCGGCACGGGCCTGGTCCTGATCGGGCGGTGAGCTACCCATTGCTCTCCGCCCGCAGGCCCGCGCCTACGGTGGCCGGTAGTCGTCGCTCGACTGGTAGTCGTCGCTCGACTATCCCTAAAGCATTAAGTTCAAGGTTGATTGGCAAAATTTGTCAAGTTTGGGTAGCTTGACCTGCTGGCGTCTGTACCTTCGATGATTTCTATTCTGCATATCATTTTGGTCATCCACTTTTTCAGAAGTATCTTCTTCTTCGTGTTGTGCCAACCCTAACGAATATCTGACAAGGTCAGAAATATGATGATGATTTTTTCAGAGGCTCCACAAAGGGTCACTGGGTCAGGTGCTTTTCTTACCTAGGTAAGAAAAGCACCTGACCCAGTACAACAGGTTGTAGAAGTGTCAAAACATTGATATGTATGATGTTCCTTTCATTGCAGCTCAAAAGAAGCCTGTCCATCGACTGACTAATATCTAAATCTGACGCATCAAGAATTTGTCACATCCAACTTAACAAAATGAAGGAAAACGAAATTGTTAAGTTAATGAGAGAGAAATGCCTTCTCGCAATAAAGTAATCCACAACTCGGCTTATTATCATTGTTTTAATACTCGTTTCGTTATTGCTAGGGATGAAGGTCCACTATATGCTATGGTTGGTTTAACTCACTGGTTACTGCATCTGATTTCATTTCTACTATAAACGCCAACAAAATATGCTTTATCATCATATTCTTTGCCAATTTTCTGTTGTTGTTTCTCTTATATCGTCTATCGCTTTTTCTCTTATTTAGTTCTCTGCGAAATATAGGCTTAACCGGACTGTCTACAACTAGCTTAAGATCCAACGACGTTGTAGGAATTAACGATTAAGCCTATATTTTGCCATAGTGACAAAGTTTCTTTAATGTCTTCCCTAGCAAAGTGGCCGAGTGTCGTTCAGGATCTAAAAACAATATTGACAAACTGTTCGACCGTACCGCACCTTACAAAATTTTGTTTCAGTGCCGTTAGTGGAAGTGTTCAGATGCAGTCCGGGCAAGTGGTGTTGAAATCAATGCTGTGAGTGGAATAAATCGAACTACACGTATTTTTTTTTTAACTATTGGACTTGTGGAAACAAAAATGTGGACAAATAATAATATAGTGAACTCATTTTCATCATTTCTAGCAGTCCCTCTATATATTAAAATTGCCATTGGCTTGACTCTTTCTTAATTAAACCTTATTAAAGATAATTTAATTATGAAGCAACGAAAAGTTGTACCTAAGTACTTCATAAATATATCTTCACACAATCGTCGCTTCTACTGCACCCCAAACCTATCTCAAGTTCGTAAACATTAAAAAGCTTAATAAAATAATAAATGCCGCTCGATTGGGACCGGTTCTCGGTAAGGAGCTTACGAAGGCTTAAATTGTAAAGTATCGCCAAACGTCGCCGTCGCCTGCGCCGCCGTCGGGGCTACTCGGGACATGTCGGAGGCAGGCGACAGAACTTGTTCGCGTTTATTTTGTTTAATTAGGATGTTTATTGAAATTAAATGTGTACGTTGATTTAGATGAAGGCTTACTGTTTTTTTTTCTTTAGTGCAGTATTTTGCGGCTATTTTCTGCACTGATTTTTTGGACAGTTTTTATTACACCTAAACAGTTTTTTCTTTAATTAAAAAGGTATATTTTTTCAGGTAAGTATTATATTTGATTGTTTTAATTTTTAAGTGCTGATTTTTCAATAGACAGATAATTTTTATTCGTGGAATAAAGTTGTCGTCGGACAGATTTTGCATGGAAGAACAGTCAAAAAATCAAAATTATTCGAATAAAATTTATAGCGTTGGAAAAATCAGCCCTTAATTTAAAAATAACTTTTCGTACTTTAGCTTGTCAAATAAAGATCAACTACTAGAGATCAGAGGGGCAATTCTCGTAATTTTAAGAACGTTCACAGTCTCATCTCAGTCTCAATCTGTCAAAAAATACTTCTAATTTCCTTACATTTTGACAAGTTTTTGACATTTATTTGTCGCCGAGATGAGACTGCGACTAGATTTTGAACGTTTTAAATTACGAGAATTGGCCTTCAGATGTTTGTAAATCTGCTTCAATACATTTTTTATTAAGTAAACACACTGTGGGCTTCCAAGCCATATTATTTTAAATTTTTAAATATTTTTTTATACCATATTATTATGACATATCCTCACTGGATGCTGATCATCCTCATTAAAGTCAATAACAACTTATACTGCTTGTCAATGTTTCAACAACCGTGTCCAATAAGCCTGTTTTATCAGGACAAATTAAATATCGAAGAAGACATATAAATGAACAGTTAAAATCTTAGGGAACGCCACACGCCACATTTCTTTACGCACCGTCGACGCGCGTATTGGTACGCACAACGACATATCCAGCTATACTTTTCCAGTATAAAGAGGGGCTTATGGCTAAGTAATAATAGCCACACGGGTCCATCGATCAGGTTAAGATACGCTTGCCGCGGTTGGTCCGTGGATAGGTGACCATCTTTACATACCCCTCTGTGCCTCAGAAAGCACGTTAAGCCGTTGGTCCCGGCTGTCATTCGTGGAACTTTGACAGTCGTTACGGGTCGTCAGAAGCCCGAAAGTCTGACAACCAGTCTTACCAAGGGGTTTTGTATTACCCAATAACTGGGTTATGGAGGGCAGATAGGCAGTCGCTTCATGTAAAATGCTAGTACTCAGCTGCATCCGGTTAAAGTGGAAGTCGACCCCAACATAGTTGGGAAAAGGCTAGGCAAATGATGACATTTCCAGTATAAGCAAACTTCTCATTGTACGAAAAGCCTACACAATGCGAGGTCAGCTAAAACTGGAAATGTAGATATAGCTTTATATGTCATTGTGTATATGCGCTGAAAACGCAACTAGCGTTGTTTCTTGCAAGGCAGAAAACGCACCGTCAACGCTCTAACGTGGCGCGTTATATACATCATCAGCCTATAATATTCCCACTGCTGGGACACAGGCCTCCTCTCTGTGAGAGAGAGTGGGCCGTAATCCACCACGCGGCCAGAGCGGATTGGTACCTAAATGGCACATGTCTTCGAATTATATGAAACGCGCGTATTAAACAGGCCTTTGACGCCTATTTCCTTCAAATAGGCCGATGTTATTAATTTACCATCGATCAGCATTATATTGTGCAAAGCTTTGTAACACCCGTCAACACACAACAATCCCCTTTAATCGATTGGTTCGGGTGTTGTTCAACAATACATCTGCCGCGTCCCCTTCCCTGTTCCGTCCCTGACTAAAGTCTCACCATACAGGCGCGACGCGACGGTGCGACTTCGATTTCGAGGTTCGATTCTGGTAGAACAATTTCGATGAAGTTTTATAGAAATTGTTCTACTAGAGTCGCGTCGTGCCTGTCTGCAGGAGACTTAAAGCGTAATTACTGTACGATACTGAAAATTAAATCCTAACTCAACTAAAACTACTTACAAGATAAAATATAGAGTCGAAAAATGCATCCGCATCGCTCTCGACTACGTTGTATGGCAATCTATTTAAATGAAATCATTCATTTCAGTTTTTTTTTTCAATACATATTTTCAGACAATAGATTTGTAGTTTACTTTCTCTCAATCTAATACCCTAACTGGAACATGCGATACCTACAGCATTATACCGGTTTGTCTTTTTATCTAAAGCTTGCTTTATCTTATAGTTTACTAGCTTTCGCCCAAGACATTGCCCGCGTCAGCGGGATTGTCCGAAAGGGTTACCGCTACCCCGGAACATAAAGGGCGAAGGAAGGAACATGGGTGGGTTTTAGTCAGTAAGAGTCTGACACTCCCTTCCGCTCCACTCAGAGCGGGAGGGGTCATTTGATGATTACCCACCGGAAAAAAAAAAAAAGACATTGCCCGCGTGGTAAGTCGATAAAAAGCCTATATCCCCCGGGGTTCAAAAGATCCCTATACAGAATTTCATCAACATCGGTCTAGGCGTTTCGGGGATTGGTCGAAACAAACAGACAAAAACATAAACAAAATGTTTTTTGTTATAAGTACCGTATATAGGTACTGTCTGTGCATTGTTGCATTGCACTGTGCATTTAGTAAAAATCTGTTATTTTGACAATACAAAACAAACACTTCAATTTTATTTACTTCTATAGATGAATAGACATAGCTTTTAAAAATAATTAAAGTTCAGTTACCTGACATCTCATTTTTAGTCCATATATAAACTTACTAAAAATGTGATGTCAGTTAACTGAGCCTTCATTAAAAATAAAGTATAAATAGGCACGCATTATTTCCTCATTGTAATAAACAACAAACACAGCAATCGGGGAGTAAATACCTCGAAATTCGCAAACAAAAGTCAGCTTAATATCTCGCACACCAGAGCTCAAACAAATTAAAGAAAATCCCCAGAATGAAGGAACAACAATATTTCGTATCATCACCAGTACACAGTATACAGGTTATATTGAAATTTTCCTGCGATGTAAATCTCGCATAATCTTTAATGTCAACTCAGAGCTTCTGAGACGGGGAATTTAGGGTGCTCACATCTTGGCAGGCGGAGCGATATTGGGGTGACATTTTGTTAAACTGAAGAAAAAAACAAAACGCCATATTTTTTCTTGTTGAAAAAAGTTCTCAAGTAGAAGTAAGTTAATAGACGTTTTTAGTAGTAGTTATCTAAAAGTTTCAAGATAATGAATTGGTTTGCGATTTTGTTAATATAAATAAGGTCCTTATTCCACTGCTCTGTGTGTATAAATATAAGTTAGTGGAAAAGGGTTCCAAGGACATGACTTTGTTGTTAATCAGGCGCCTATTTATACACAGAAAAGCATTGTGTCCTCCAAGCATTAAACTACTGACTATAAACAAGCCTAAGAATCAAATTTCAACAAAAAAGTAAAATAAGATCATTATTTTTCAAAGCCATCCCATAAAATATGTGCCTTAGTTTTTCCTTTCCCAGAAACTTTTCTCCCGCTCCTTTACCCACTAAGTCCAACCCCCAAACTCCACAAGGGGTACAAACGTCCCTGTGATCTGTGACGCGTATGATCCGCTCCGCTAATATTATTTAGAACCGAGTAGCAATTGTTTCCATGCGGTGGCCTCAGGCAGGACAGCTCTAACTTTTAATCAGTTAGCAAATATTTAGCTCGGTCGTGCATATTGAGGAGGCCTGTGCAATTGCATTAGAGGGTTAGGTTACACACCAGTGATCAACGGTCACGCTTCAACGGAGTGGTATGTCACATTGTAAAGGGTGGAATATTAAACATTGTTGGGAAATGGACTGGAAGATTTTGGATTTTTTATTGCATATGATTGGATTTTGTTTTCACCTTTGTGCTTCGATAAAATGGAAGCGCTCTAAAGCTACGGCTAGTCCAGTAAAGGAATAGAAGCTTGCTTTTAATTGGCTGTTGGCTGAGTCTGATTTGATTCAAACAAACCTTGGAAGGGGCCGTTGTTTGTAACCTATTTCATGTTTTATGTAAGTAGCGTAATCAGCCAATAATGGGCCCACTGTTGGGATGAAGCCTTCTCTCTTCGCAGGGGAGTTAGCCGTAATCCACCACAGGGGCCCAATGCGGGTTGGTAGATGTCACATGTCTTCGATTCACTATGTTTTGATTCACCGTTTTGAGAGCAATGGTGATGGAATTATTCACACAAAGTAAAGCGGCGTCTTCTTGGGTTCGAATCTACGAACTACAACTTGTAAGTCGAAGCCGTTGCCATTGGGCTTACACTGCTCCCGACTTCAAAAACCTGGTACAGTAACCACAAAAGAAATCAAAATTACAAAGCTCAATGTGACATGAAATTATGCATATCTATCTAGGCTCTAACTGTGCACAAATCTCCCACAATCCAACATTCCTTTCACAGACAAGACGGTAGCGTACATTCTCAATTACAAGAAGATTTACTCGTACGTGTCTCATCGGACGCAAATGTACCATTACCAGGTACAATTGCGTACGCAAGTGATCGTCACGGTGCAGTGGCGGCACGGTGGCGACGCTGCGTCCGTCACGGGACGCGTATTTGCGCAGTGTCGTGCCGTATTGCGGACGATTGGCGCACGTAGTTGATGTCATTACTCGGATATGTACGTGGGTGACGGGTACAGGTGCGGACCGAAGTGGAATTGGATGGTTAAAAGCACGTATGTTGTGGCAGACTTCATAAAGTTAAGGACAAAATTTGAAAATAATATTCTTTTAATAAAAATATGTGGACTCAAATCTGTATGTGATTTGCAATAGGTGCAAAATCAGTGCCAGTAATAATGACAAAAATTCAGGTTAAGAATTCTCTCGACGATTATACTCACGTTTTCCATTGACTTTCATGTAGTCCCTGTATTTTATGTACGAAAGATGATGAGACAATAGCCAATGGAGCTCAAACCTTCTTCCATACATTTTTCTTAACTTTCCAAGATATGTACAAAACCTCTTTGCTGCTCGGCCAATCAGCTCAAAATCACGTTTTTGGTGGAACATGGCGCAATTTTTGTAGCATAAAAGTTCAAGAGAAATATGAGCTTAAAGTTTGAGAACCACAATGTCCCATCATCGACTGAATTAGCGACGTAATTGGGCCTACCGCTGCGGACAACTACATAAATGGATATGCGTACATACTGGCTAATATTTGAAAAGGATATGAAATAGGAGATGCGAATTGGATTTACCATAAGTGAACTCAAAAATGACATCATTTGATTGAAATTATACCTTCGGATGTCGATATGTCTGGCTCGTGGAGAGTCGATGCTATACGTTATGTGATTGGTAATCATACATTGACTTTATTGATTGATTTGAATTATATCTGCTACTGCAAGAAATGTAAATGTAGTTAAGTGTAGTATACATTCAGTCATTTAAAAAGTTCATTAAGATTTGTACTCTTACCATAAATCATATCAATTTCAACTTCATCGTCATTATCTTCATCACTTCAGCCGAAAGATGTATCTTAAATAATACTATAGCTACAGTCTATCTCAGACATTTTTTACAATTTCAATCTAAAATTTTCCCAGTATGATCACAAAACCAAAAACAATCTAAGAACAATCGCTAAAATTACATATAGGCACGCAATCATGACAGGAATGCCACAAAAGATGAGCCTTATAAAGAAGCAGATAACCCTTCGCCACTCGCTGGCTAAAATTGACACAAAGTTCGCTCACGACTAGCTAAAATTGACACTGACAACCGCGAGCCTATTCAACACAAAACCAAAAAGGAAAAAATCATCCATATAGCGCCATCCTTATTCTGCCCATAATGAGGGAAAGGGAAGAAAAAATCGTGCGCTGCAATCTCGATGGGTAGTACGACAGTATTCAATTCAATTTCGAAATCATGATACAATCGAGTACTTACACGCTACCAATATGAGAGGCGAAAATTGGCTGTACCCATGATAGTATGACCGAAGCTATACTTAGAAGCGTGATACACTGGCGTTAAGGTTGGCAAGCATGCTGTAGTACTTTCGTCAAGCCGGATTTTTGTACTTTACCATGGATTCCATGATGGACTATCTATGGATAGTCCAGCATGGAATCCATGTTTACTCTTATGAAATTCGGTTGACTTTGTTTCAAAATCAAAAGTTATTTATTTAAATTAGGCTGAGAATGAGCCATTTTCGGACGTCAAAATTATATTAAACACTAGATAGTCTCTTAAACGCAAGCTCTTCAGCACTCCCTAGTGCTCTAGCTGGCAAGAAAAAGTGGCGCTATAAACTCACCAGTACCACAACTATCTGTTAAGTTAGCAAAACTTGATTCTATACAACAAGTTATTAACAAAACAAAGAAACACAGAACATTAAATTATTAGCCATATGTCAGCTAGCACGGTCTGTATTTTTCTTGAATCACTATTTAATTTTACATTATTAGTTGTATCTACAACATTCCCATCATCTCTAACGCTTTAAATTGTATTGTCAATATTAATAACAGTATCCAGATAATCAACTTCTGCACTTACCTTAGCAAAATTAACATGGCCAATTCTAATCTGATCACCAACCACCCAACATTTGCCCAAAGCATGTCCAACCTTACCACCAGTATTTCACTTCCCAGTCCACACCCAGAGCCTAGCTCGTGAAACGATATTGCCATATCATCAGCACCCAGTTATTTGCTCTCCAATCGTGTGAGAAAAACGTTACACAGCTATCGAACCTACAATTTGGTTCGACGGAATGTCAAATGTTGAGAAACTATTCTGGTTAAGTACGTGATCTTTTTTTTATGCGCGTGACCATCGTTGTGTGATTACTGTGGGGTCTAGGTGCTTATTTGTTGACATTAGAATGTGTGAGGCTGTTTGGTTATGGTGTTATAATTTATTTAAGTTGTAGTATTGACATCATTTTTCCTCTTATCAATAGTGTCTGGTTTGTGATGATAGTTTGCTTTCGTTACATCCATTTTACATTCACAGAATTCTCTTCCAGAATCACTTCCTTCAACCTACAATCACCGTTCCTATTGTCCTTTTTTGTATAAAAAACTTTACTGCGAATGTGGGTGTACTGTTAGTTACACCTCTGCCTAACCCTTTGGGGATTACAGGCGTGATGTTATGTTTACTTTTGTAGTTCCTTTTTTCAGTTTTTACATCCTTCGTCACACTGTATTCGATCAAAATTTATAATATAATATTAATATATTTTTCAGTGTCTGTTTTACAATGCCTATTACAAAGTAATGAATTATCCTTTGATCGTATCAGTATTCATTAGATTTCAACTTGGTTGACCTATGAACTTGTACCTACTCTTAATTTTATTAATATACCATTGGCCAATATTCAAATTATTAATATTCAACCTTTGACTAAGGAATAGAATATTGTTATCTCAAAAATTATCTTGTCATTATAAGTATGTAACACACTTGCTAACAAGGAGTCATCGCACATGACCGCTTTTGAAACATTTTGACGCCCGTCACTTTGAAGAAGCGCCTTATCAGACCACCTTCGCATCACAAGGGTTATACGTTTAATTACCAAACGAAAATAGTCTCTACACCTTAAAAATTAAAGTTCTACTGAAGTGAATAAATAAGTTGGCAGTGCGGTGGTCTTTTACAAAAGCTATGACGGACAGTCGCTTGACGAATTCCTTTATGCTATATTTGATATTCAAACATCTATCCAGGACTGTATGCTCATTACTATAAGGTCGATATTTGAGAAGCATATAGGCGGATGTATTCAGATGTTTTCGCCTAAATATAATAGTCATGAAGATGTCAGGCGCGTAGTATCGAGTGACACACGGTAAGATATTTAAATATATCGTGCTGAGAACAAATTTCACTGTTCTTGAGTAGCGTTTGACGGGCGGGTCGCGTCATGCGTTAGGCGTCAGGGAAGACACTGACGGTTTTTGACGCCGACGCTTAGTGTATGACGTGTGCCCATCCGTGTTACCTGGGAGACTTACAGATGATGTGACGTGGAACTGAGTTCAGACGTTTCGTGTGGCTTTTTTGGAACTACATTTCACATTCGACCTTTAAATACGTCAGAGAATATCTTCCTCTTTTATTTATTAATGTGGCACCAGCAGCTAGTTCAAAGTTAGTTTTAAAATCAATATTGATTTATATTTTTACACCTTCATACACCTCGTGGTAACAAGTAGAAAAAAAGCATCAACAGTGTTGTTAGGGCAATTCTCGTGGAGACAGGGACACATAACAGTTTATGATGTCAGTATATATCCGGCTAGTTTTCATATTCATAAGACCTAAAAAGGCTGAAATTGTAAATAAGAACAATCCATGATGCCCTTTCTTCAAATAACCAACTGGTATATTGCAAAGACAGATTGCATAAAAGTCCTACTTGTAAGAAGAACTCTTAAAAAGTACCGTCCTATTCGCTGTGTCCCACCGTGAAAACATGCATAACTTTCAATCACCATCATTACTAGACGACCATGTCGTTTGATCAAACAAAATATAAAAATAAACAAGCCCACATCTCACGTCCCAAACAGTCATTATAGAGATTGTCCAATCGAAAATTACCGACACATCGCCGGCGATAACTACGTGACTTATCCTCCTTCATATTTAGTTGTAAAGGTGAGGTAATGCTGGAAAGCTAAGCGAGGAATGAGCAGGAGATGAGTGAGGAAAGAAAGGTGAAGTGAGAAATGAACGAGGTTAGTGTGAATGTGATGTTCAATTGATCGTTGATAAATGCATGTCTGACTGAGAATCAGTTATGTATTGCAATGCAAAACTAGTGTTAATATGACGTATTTATAACACTGTAGCTGATATGATTGACTCTGTTAACATTTACCTAGTTTGAGTGAGAGTTTTAACATAACTGGCAAATGTGGGTCTTCCTCTACCTAACCCCACGACGAACACACATAGTATCTAGCTCTTACTCTTTCTTATCTTAGTCTCCTTTAAGGCTGTGCTGCTGGGGAGTTCGTTGCACCACTTCTTCTTCCCAGCGATAGCACTAGGAAGTGGTGAAGGGCGGGCGTTTTTGGGGGGACTGTCTTTTGTAATTTTGACGTTCGAAAAGTGGTGATTCGCAGCCTAATTTAAATAAATGACTTTTGATTTTGATTTCTTAAGAATCCACTCAGTCTAGTAAAAGTATAAAATAATCTGTATCCTAAAAATTTTTTCAAGTTCTTCTAACTTAAGGCATTGACTGCCACGGCGGTCACCGGTGACCGCCAATAATAGATTTTCTATTGTGTCTGTTGTCTGGTAGTCAACGTGAACTGATAGCTGTGCTGTTGCGGAGTTCGTTGCGCCAGTTCTGCTTCCCAGCTAAAACACTAGGAAGTGGTGAAGGGCGGGCGTTTTGGGGGACTGTCTTATGTAATTATTGTGACGTTCAAAAAGTGCTTATTTTCTCTAATTTGAATAAATTAATTTTGATTTATTAGAAAAGCTCGCTCAGCTTAACTATAAAACTTATCAACAAAACCTCTACCTTATATTCTGTGTAGTAATATAATCTGAGGCTAGTAATGGTCAGTTTGTACAAGAAAATTGCATGTGAAATTGTCGTAGAGACAGGTCCAAGTACACTGTTATGTCGATTGTTGATCTTGACGGTACGTGATAGGTTTCATATTATAGATTTTGAACGCTAAAGGGGGCAGCTTGTTGTGGTTGGTGATAGTTTCATTGATTTATTTGAATAAGATGCTAGTAAGCCTTTGCTTACTAGCACAAACTACAAAAATGCATCAAATTGGCTGTCTGACTTTTGAGCTTTTTTTTTTTTTTTCTGTTGGGAAATCATCAAATGACCGCTCCCGCTCTGGGTGGAGCGGAAGGGAGTGTCAGACTCTTACTGACTAAAACCCACCCATGTTCCTTCCTTTGCCCTTTATGTTCCGGGGCAGCGGTAACCTTTTCGGACCATCCCGCTGACCCGGCAGGCTTCGGCCCTAAGGGGCCCCTCGTTATGCTGACATCTCTTTGAGGCGCGCGTGGAACACTTACGCGCCGACCGGCACGGGCCTGGTCCTGATCGGGCAGTGAGCTACCCATTGCTCTCCGCCCGCAGGCCCGCGCCTACGGTGGCCGGTAGTCGTCACTCGACTCCCGACGCCCGGGGCGTCTCCCGCGGCGGCTGGGACGGGAGGCTCTCTCCCTCATCCGTCCCGCCACCTCCTTCGCTAGCATGACTGCTTCGCAGAAGGAGGCGACTGCCTCCCACTCCCTCTCGCTCCGGACCATGGCTTGCACCAGGGCCGGGCGCGAGAGGCCGCCGCCGCTGCCGATCGCCTCTACGAGGACACGGCGGTGCTCCGCCCAAGCGGGGCAGACCTCCACCGTGTGCTCCACCGTGTCCTCTGGGCGATCCTGGCAATGGTGACACCTGGGCGTTTCCTCCCGCCTAATGATGTGCAGGAACCTCCCGAAACTTCCGTGTCCGGTGAGGACCTGCGTCGCGTCAGGCGGTAGGTGAGGGCGCCGTGGCGCCTCTCTAGCCACTCCTCAAAGAGGGGTCTTATCACCGCTATCGCGGCGTGCCCTGCGCTGGGTTGCGACAGTCGCTCTTTCCATGTCGCTGACTTTTGGGCTTCGGATTACCCGTAACGACTGTAATTTGCCTAATACCTAACTGCCTAGCCTTTGCCCAAATATTTTGCGGTCTGCTTCCAGTCTAACCGGATACAGCTAAATACCAGTATTTCATGAGGAGCGACTGCTTTTCTGACCTTCACAACACAGTTAGGTACTGGGTAACACGGTACCCCTTGTTAAGACTGGCTCTCTGACTTTTGGGCTTCTGACTACCCGTAACAACTGTCAAAGATCTACGAATGACAGCCGGGACCAACAGCTTAACGTGCTTTCCGAGTCAAGGAGGGGTCTCGGTATGTAATGGATCACCCATCCACGGAACGATCAAATGTACCTATCAAACAAATGCCGACAGGTAAAGTAGCGATCCGTCTCTAATTTATAAATTGCAAATAACAAAATACGATATGAGAAACTTTCACAAGTCATTTTAAAAACAAACTGAAGAAAGCTAATAAAATTCTGCAACCAAAACAAAAGTCTCTATAAAAGCTGTCACTTTCAGTTCTGCCAATTAAAGTCACAGACTAAAAAAACATAGCAACATGCGAGGAACACGTCTCTTGGTGACCTTTCACCCTTCAGGACCAGTTCTGATGATGAATGGCGTCCGTCTAATGAGCCATCAGCGAGACCAGCCGGGATGTCGTGACATCGATTTGCACGCTGTCTTGCGTATGCGCGTGTACTGTCATTCACAAAAGTGTTTTAATTTTTTTTTATTTAGAAACAATTTTCACTTAAATATGGAAAATGGTATTTAGCTGTTTCAGGTTAGATTGGAAGCCGACCCCAACATGGTTGGGAAAAGGCTAGGCAGATACCCAATGATGATCATGACGTAAATGTAAAATAATCTGAAGCATATTTTTTTGTAATATTATTTTAAGTAGATAACTAAAACTTGAACAAAATGCTATTTTATTTATTACCTTCGCAACTAAAGATATGGAACGCGATGGTTGTCGTAAAAGATGGCTCTGGTATCCTTCGCCTTGATAATGAAAAAACCTGTACGATACATTGTAACATTATTTGATGACTTATACTAAACACAATATTAGTTGATGATGCAAAACGTAATTACTGTCATAAAATTGATTGCGTCGGCGACGTTGCTCGCCCAATATTTATTCAGCATACTTTATTACTTCTAGTTAGAATTCCTATTAAATGCAGAATACTTACTTTATAAACTTGTTAGAACCGTGACATTTTGTCCGCCATTTTGCATGAGAGCCTGTCGTCGTCTTTACTAGTAGTAGTAGTTATTACTTTTGAATACTGATTTTTATTATTTTATCGATTCACGACATCTTTATTTTTTATGATTTTTTTTTCTTGTCAGTTAAGAGACGTATGGCAATAGGGGTAGTGTTTTTTTAATAGACTGTCATAGCTGAAATATGTATCTTATAACATACAGGTACGGACTATATATACCTAGGTCTTTTCTTTGTTTATTTTAAAGATTAGCCTTACTACCATAAAACCATGTTTATCAGTTGTTTAGGCTACACACATTTTAAACACGACATAATTATATGTACTTTGACGTAAGATTAACATAAGTTGAACAAGTGTTTAAGTTTTTATACTAAGACCCGTACAGTCTATTGGTCTACTCTGCGCTTTTATAATTTCTAACATGACGACGTTATCGTGGATGACCACGTCCACGTCACGGTATGACAACAACACAGGGGAGTAAAATGTATGCACTTGAATTTTCACTTGGATTTAAGTAAGTTCTGCAGCCACTGGAACGGGTGAAGGAGCTTAGGAGCTTTTTTATTAGTCTACTTCTTTTCTCGTACCAGCAAGAGCTGTGAGAATTACTCATGTCGTGGGAAAACACATTAACCAATCGGCAAGGTACCTGTGCGTTAAGAATTAGTTAGTTTAATGCACATCATTAATTTTCGGTTATGTTTGATATTTGTAAATATAATTAAAATTTAATAGTTATAGGTGTACATAAGAAATGTTATTATGTTTCTAACAATTTAAATGTTATAAACAAATTTTGTTTGCAATGTTGTTAACTTTGTTTTAGGATATTAGATATAGTTTAGCTCTGATAGCTTTTCATTTAATTTGTAACAAAAAATCAATTGTAACTTCGTGTGCCTATTTCGACTGATATTTGTACGCCGCTAACGGCAAATCATGGAGATCTCTGTACTTATTATATTATTACACGTACCTATTTGTTACACCTATGTTTAACAAATAAAAAACTTTGACTTTGACTTTGACCTACCTAATTATCTATATAAATAAAAATTAATCACCGAAATGTATGTACGCGCATAACTTCCGATCGACTGCACCAAATTGGATAATTCTTTTTTTTTTTTTGTTATTGTCATGACAAGGTTTGTATAGAAGAAAATTAAAAGAAAAAAGAAATATGGCGGTACGACGTTCGCCGGGTTTAATATAAGTATCGGTGTATATCACTGTGTACTTTTATGACCGATAATACCGACTGAAGATCAGATGATTAGAGAGCGGCGATCGAATGTGTCGCTTTTGATCCATAGATTTCTATTTTATGATCAAAACGAAGATGATTTATTTACGGATCTGTTTTATTAATAAGGCCTTTCCATCATTTGAATTTTAACTAAATGAACAGCGCGTTAATTGCGTGACACACTAACAGTAGCAATGGCTTTCGTTTTGACAGTTCAACAACATTCATTGCGTTTTTTACGTTGTTGAGCAGATTTTTTTTCGAACATAAGAAGCAATGGATTAGCAATATCCTTCAAAATGATGCAGATTGTGACTGATGCTGTGTTACGCAGTCAGAAGTGCTGTCTGTTAATCTAGTTATGTATACTAACGTGATTAACGTTTTTTTGTTTCTGAAAACAGGTTTCTAGTAGGTAAAAAAAAAATGTAAAGCTAGTTCACACGCTGTTGTCAATTTAACTGTCCATATTTAATTTATTAATTGCATGCTGTACAATCGAGTACAACATATATTTGTTGCGTGTTTATAAACGTTTTTATTGATTAATTTGCATGTTTGTCGAATTAATCATAACAGGTTGCGGTTTGTCCTTCATTTTTTATTATCGTCTTCGCGCTATGTCTTTTATGGCGTAAGTAGAAAGGATGGAACGATATGAGAATAATGATGTTATTTTCTAGTAATTTCTCTTCCTTTATTCATTATTGAGCCAGAAAATTATCATAAAACTGCTCTAATTTCAGAATTTATCTGATGAGAAACTTTTTTATATCTTGTCGCAGATTTAAAGTAAAAAAATAATATTTATTATTAAAATTTAATAACAAAAATAAATTTATTTTATTTTGTTTAAAATTTAATATTTATTTTTTACCTATGAATTTTGCCTAACATTCTAAGACCCTCTAAGCAAGAATATTGAGATTGGTTTATTAAATTCTATAAGAAACGGGCCTAGTTTTCAAAGTTGCAGTTACAGTTTTATGAACAAATGTCTATCTAATTAGGACATATATACAGACGCCAGCAGGTCAAGCTACCCGAAACTGTCAAATTTTCCCAATCAACCTTGAACCTTAATGCTTTAGCGATAAAGTTGAAAATCTATTAAAGAAATTTGACAGATTGTAGTAACTTGATGTGCTGGCGTCCGTACATTTGTACAAGATGTGTTCTCGAATAGCTTTATTAATTTGAACTACGCACGCACTGCGATCTTTTAAATCAAATACTAGCAGAACTTTGGGTATGAATCAGACAAACTCTTCTAAAAAATACCTGGTAATGGCTAGATACTTCTCTTGATATTTTTGCCTGTTGCCTACTTGAATGATATTTTTTAACAGTAAATGAGTGTCTAACTAACCTAGCACGACTACGAGTAGAGTAAGGAGAAGAAAGAAAGATAAAAAGAAAAAGTATTTATTGCGTCTCGTACAGGAAGATCATAAACTAAACTAAACACAAAAAAAAATAAAAACAAATTATATAAAAAAGTAACAAAAAGAAAAATAAAACAGAAAGGAAACATTGACGAATATTCGTGTAGCGTTGTAACCACGCTTCTTTCGCAGCACAATGAAATAATGTATGAAAGTGATAATGTAAAATGTGACTATGAGACCAAAGGCTTAGTCTACACCTTGTCTTATTCATACTCTAAAGTCCAGCCGGCAGTTTGTTTTTTTTAATTAGCTTGTCAAGTTGACGCGAGTAAAAGGGAACTGTTTGTTGAACGTTCGTTTAGTACATTGTCGGAGTGTCACGCTCTTGTACTGGTCAATCTGTTAATTTTAATCAAAGCTTTATGTTGTCAAAATATTGCTAAGCTCCTAATAAAAATGTCTGAGACATGATTAGTTACAATATAAATCTTTGGATCAATAGGTATTAAAGAAAGGTGTTTTTTTTTTCATTTAATATGTGGTATTATGAACTTACCTATAGAATAGAATATTATTTATTATTGCTATACAGATGGTTTACAAATAAAGCTGGACAAAATATTTGCCATTAAAACACATTTGTAAATGACTTTCGCAAATTGAAAACAAAATATTTATGTTTAGAGAAACTGCATCAAATATTTCTATTCCTGGGTCAAGAATGTTTAGAATGTTCGTAGATTCAAACTGACACAATCAAATTAAAAACTACAAGGACAGCTTCTGTTTTCTTAATTCTTCTCCATTACAAATCTAACCACAAGATACCTATACCATTTAAATATCAACGTCCACGCCTCAAAACATTAACCACAAACAAACACACGACATTTGGCAGCCAATTTTTCTAACAGAATCCAAAGGTAATTATAATTACATAGCGCAAGGAGCGACACTTTGACCTCTCGTTCATCTTCGTCATAATATTATTATCACATACGAGTAGGTTGTGTCTAACGGTGATTTTTAATCTGTCGTGTCCCAGACTAACTATCGGGTTTATATATGTACGGACGCCAGCACATCAAGTTACTACAATGGGTCTCCCTTGTTTGACCGAAAGGAATTTGACAAATTTTCATTTCCCAAAAAATGTTTCGCATAATTTCATTTGCCAAATTATTACTTAGCAAAAAATCTATTGACAAAAAATTGTAACGCAAACCTAATGTTTGGCAAATGAACGTTTAAACTATAACTTGTTTACCAACTAGTACTTTTAACATTTTTCATTTAATCAAATGTTTCAGTTGGAATAACAGTTTTTACGCAAAATCAAATAAGCCAAATATTTAGTATCGTCAGTTTTCAATTCACCCTTTCCTATTCAGTCAAATGCTTCAATGACAAAAATGTGAACTGCTAAGTGGGTAGGAGGTAAATCAAAAATTCTAAACAGGTAATAATAATATGAATATTAACTATTTTTTTTCTATATAATGTAGTCGTTCCTGGCACTCGCCGGCCGCTGCCGCGGCACCGCTCGCTTCGCTCGCTCGGCTCGTGCGTAGGAGGTCACAGTTTTAACCTAACCTAACCTACCCATTTTTTTTAAAGAAGAAATTAACCTAGTCTAAATAGTTGAGTTCCGGGTAACTTAAAGCAATATTTTTTTTTCTATTAATGCAAGTCGTGTCTGGCACTCGCCGGCCGCTGCCGCGAAACCGCTCGCTTCGCTCGCTCGGCTCGTGCGTAGGGGGTCACAGTTTTAACCTAACCTAACCTAACCATTTTTTTTAAAATACGTAATTAACCTAATCTAAATAGTTGAGTTCCGGGTACCCTCCTAAAAACAATATCTTTTTTCCTATTAATGCAAGTCGTGTCTGGCACTCGCCAGCCGCTACCGCGGCACCGCTCGCTTCACTCGCTCGGCTCGTGCGTCACTCACAGTTTTAATCTAACCTAATTACCAAAAATGCTATTTTTGCCTTAACATTTTTTGTCTTAACAAATCATTTCACCAAACGTTTATTGTCTGAAGATTGTTTGCTGTAATAAATCATTTGATTATAGACCAAATGCCATAATGACATTATACTTGGCAATATTTTGCCAAGTAAAAATTTGACCAAATGAAAATATGCGAACTAAAATCATTCGAAATATTGCAATGGTATAAAAAAAGGTTGCTAAAATTTGTTTGGGTAATGAAATTTTGGCAAAATCTTTTCGGCAAAACGGCAGGCACCCTACTACAATATGTCAAATTTATTTAATAGATTTTCAACTTTATCACTAAAGCATTAAGGTTCAAGGTTGATTGGGAAAATTTGACAGTTTCGGGTAGCTTGACCTGCTGGCGTCTGTACCTACATACATTGTGCAGTGGTGGTGGTGGTGGTTGTTGGTTGTTCACCAAAAGAGATAAGTAACCAGGGTCGTCGGATATACCTATGTAGTTAAAGTTTACTAAGAAAACGATAAATGTTTTCCAATGTACGTATGTACATTCGAAAACATTTAACAGATATTTTACAGAAATTTACATGGGACAGATAGAGACCAAACTCTCACTTCTCACTCCTGACTCCTCTTCTTCTTCTCACTTCTCTCTCTCTTTCTCTATCTACAAGTTAAGTGTAATTTTGTTTAAGGATGCATACTTCTCATCCTCACATATGGTGGGCAAACATGGTCTTTGACAAATCAGCAGAGGTCCGCGCTCGAGGTTTGCCAGAGGGTTATAGAACGGAGTATTCTGGGTATCAAACTAACAGACCGGGTTAGGAATACGACCACCCGTTCCATAATAACTGATGTCACTTGGATAGCTTCCACGCTAAAATGGAACTGGGCTGGACACATCTGCCGCATGTATGACGAACAATGGGCCAAACTTACCACCCAATGGGTCCCTCTTAATGGCAAGCGACATCACGGCAGGCCCAGACGGAGATGGCGGGATGAGCTGGACTCCTTCAACAAGAACTGGTCCTTAGCAGCTTTGGACAGAGAGAAGTGGAAAGAGAGTAGGGAGTCCCACTGCTGGGCAAACCCAGCAGTGGGACATCACAGACTTTTAATAAGTTCCCGCTAGATATTAATCACCCCTTCTTGTATAGTATTATAATATATTTAGCCTATAATGTTCCCACTGCTGGGACACAGGCCTCCTCTCTTCGAGATGGAGTGGACTGTAAGCTACCACGCAGCCCCAGTGCGAATTGTAAGATGTCACATGTCTTCGCATTTTTGGTTCTAGGAGATGCCGGTTTCCTCACGATGTTTTCCTACACCGTTTTGAGAGCACTGTCTTCTTGAGAGTTTAGCAGAAGGTCTCAAGGTATTGGTGTACACTTAGGAAATTGATACGAAGGATTTGCAGCAGAATCTAGCCTTTGCCACTAATTTTCTTGTTAAGCTTAGTAATTATGAAAAGATTCGAATCCACCAATTTTCCGAAGTGATCAATGAAAAAATTCATGTTCTAGCATTGGTTTATGTGAGGGCAAAATAACCAAAGTTAATTAGCTAACTGCAATTGATGAACACAATTTTAAAAATATATTACTATCGGTTGTCCCATAGGACTAGTGAGACACATAATTAAAAATTAAAGTTAGTATCAGTTGTCCCATGGGACTAGTGGGACATATAATCCCGCTTGTCCCATCATGGGACTGGGTCAATGGGACTAGTGGGACAGACCCATTTGAACACACAATTACATCTAAATTATTTTTACGGAAATTATTAATCAATCATCAGCCTAGCCTTTTCCCAACTATGTTGGGGTCGGTTTCAAGTCTAACCGGATGCAGCTAAATACCAGTATTTTAGGTGAAGCGACTGCCTATCTGACCTCCACAACCCAGTTACTAGGTAATACGATAGCCCTTGGTAAGACTGATTGTCAGACTTTCGGGCTTCTGACGCCCTGTAATGACTGTCAAAGATTCACGAATGACAGCCGGGACCAATGCCTTAACGTGCTGTCCGATGCACGGAAGGGTCTTGGTATATAGAAATGGTCTCCCATCCACGGACCAACCGCGGCAAGCGTAGCTTAACCTGATCGATCGACCCATGCGGCTGTTAATACTTACCCACGGAAATTATTAATCCATTGCTTCATAATTATGTTTGAAAAAATTGTCTGCTCAACAACGTAGGTAAGTAACGCAATGAATTTGGCTGAATTAACAAAATGAATTGCATTAGAATTGCAACAGTGCAATTAACACGTTTATTACAATCCCTGCTAATTTGCATGCATATAATTGGCTATCACTACAGGCATCGTTCCAAAGCATGCAAAAATTCAAGCAACTCTCGCTTTCTACGAAGTCAACTGCTTTAAACTTAAATTGCTGGACAATTTAAGCCGGTCTTCTTCAAGACAGAAAGAAATAAAGTAAATGAAGAAATCGTCTGTGAAAGTCTCAAAGCCATTAAGACCATCAACGCATAAGAATCGCAGGTGGCCAAAGGTCAACCACCAACTCAAGCCTACCACAGTCAGCAAATACGCTTCCTTATCAAACATGGTCATCTGCTAAAGCCATGTAGACTTTAATGGAGTCGGTGTTAACAACAATATTAGTTTTATGAAAGCCGTCACCTATTTGCCCAACATTGATGACATTTTGATGGGGGCTGGGCTTATTTTACATTTATTATAGCGCAGCGGGTTGTTGGAACTTATTTGTTCGCAGATTTATGATACTGGATGTGGCAAAAATGAGTGGAGAACAGAACTGTGGGAACCATCTTGATTTTCTTAGACAGCTCTTTCGCAGGCACTTCATTTTGTTCATATTTTAGTTTCAATTATGCCTCAAACAGTGCAGGTTTAATCAGACAAGACGAATTTCAACACACCTTGGCATTGGCACCTTTATTTTTGTTAGCCTATTTTGTCCTACTGCTGAGCAAAGGCCTCCCCCAAATCCTTCCAGGATCCCTTTTCCCGCGCCACCTCCAACCAGCGGTACGCATTCAGATCGTCTCGCCATCTCTTTCACCATACCTAAGTATGTCAAATACCCTACGTCTGTAATGCTGCTGGGCAGTCGGCGGCAATACCAACCTTGCTGAATTGGCTTTACTTTTCGCCACAGCACTTGCGTTAACCGTGTCGAAAAGAGGGCAGAAGATCGAACAACATTGAATGGCTTTGCAACTGTTTCTCTGTCATCATCTGCCTAGCCTTTTCCCAGCCATGTTAGGGTCGGGCTACCAATCAAACCAGATGCAGCTAAATACCAGTCTTTTAGATTGAGCGAATGTCTATCTGACTTCCATATCCCAGTTATTGGGTCTACCTTGCAACTACGTCTCTTTATATATAAAACAGTGGTTTTGGCTTGGAACTGATCAGTTCTATATTAAAACATAATAAATGATCCGCAAAACCCATCCAGTAACATCTATATCGGAACCTTCAAACTCAATAATAAACAGGCAAAAAAGTCACGCGTCCATTGCGCCTCCGATGGTACCGATAATTTTTCAACACACCGTCTACTTATTACGATCATAGGTAGAGCATTAACTAACGCGCAGTCTTTTCAATCGTGCTCCATTCCTTACAACCAAAAATTAACCTTATAATATTAGAAATGTAGTTCAAAATCGCCTGAGTTGAAGATACGATTACATTATTACTCCTCGTCCAAAATGGTACTTTGAGTGTTGGATAGTAAGGTTGATTATGGAATGGTGGGGCCAGAGAAATGATGGTAGTATTTCAGCTAGACATCGGTCAAAGAATCGTGACCGGCCCGTCCCCGGCACCTGACGTCCACCGGTGTCGGTTAATGTAACTTCACCGGAGTACAAAAACAGCATTTCAAAGATACTGTTTTAAATACCAGTGTTGTTATCCGATCGTTCAATAGTTGACCAAGAATTGTTGGTTATTATGGGTAATCGCAGGATTTTTTAATGATACTAGACGCATGTGCGTGTATGTACAAAATCCAGGCGATAAAGGTAAAGCTGAAATGTTACAGCCACCTGTAACCTCCCTACTAGTATAACAAATGCGAAAGTGACTCGTTCTGTCTGTCTGTTATGAAAGACAGATAGGAAGCCTGGGACCTTAAGAAGGACTTAGGCTAGTTTTCATCCGGGATACTAATTTGTATGCCTTAGAAGTTGGGTAGGCCTTTAGTGTGGGATGCAATTTGTACGTATCGACACCCTCGCGCCATTCCATCTTCCTAGTACGGTGGGCTGTGTTGGAACGGCTGCCTCAAAAACCTCAAACGGCACAAATATAACAACCTTATATTTGAGCCATTTGGGGTTGAAACACTAGGGCCGTGGGGTCGGACTGCTCATCGAGTATTTCGGAACATCGCCAAACGGTTGGTCGACTCTTCACGTGACCAGAGGACTGGCCTATTTTTAGGTCAAAGAATCGGAATTGCCATCCAACGTGGCAACGCTGCCACACTGCTTTTATATATTTTAGTGTTAGATTATATAAGATTTCTTAATAAGCAATGTAAATTATAAATATCGAATAAAAAAAATCTAAAATGATGCATTACAAAAAAAATCTAAAATACATGCAGATGAAGTCGCATTCAAAAGCTTAGTTACCTATAATTATTGAGTATAAGCTGTTAAAGTTTCTTCTTCTCTCGTACGAATCAAAGAAGATTTGATGGGGACAAAATGGTAAGCTGACAAAAATTCTTTTGTATTCCAAATTGCAGACGGAACTTATAAAGCATTTTTTGTCTACGGCATACCTAGACTCAACGGTCATACCATATCATATTCTTAACGCAGACCTCACAGAAAAAAATAAAGAATTGATTTACCATCAAGGACTATCGCATGCCACAGCTTCTATAGTATCAGCTAATCTATATTCTTTAAACATGCTCACGTAACCAATAAACCCCAACCAGTAGGGATGATAAAAATTCCTTGAGATTCCCTGTTATTCACTTATTATATACAGGGTGGCCGGAACATCGACGTCCAAAAATAAAATTTAGGTCCCTCGTATCGTGGGGTATCCGAATCACCCCCATGTATGTTCTGCGACTTTTCATAGTTTTCGAGTTACGAATTTTTTTCTGATTTTTTGAGAATGATCGACCTGACCAATCTAAAAAATGGCTTTGTCGAGATTTTTTTTTTGCAACTGAATCTTCGTGAGTAGTACTTTTATGCATAAAATAATCAGCTTCGTAACTGTGATGAAAGTTATGAAAAAATTGGTCTAAAGTGAAAAAATTACGTTCGGTAAATTATGGCTTAGCATTTTAACTTTAAATAAAAAATTTAAACAGGAAACTTCATGGTTCCTAAGTAGGCTTCAAGAATGCGCCAGACTCTCAGCTTTCATAATCATAAAAAAATTAGCACTTTAGACCAACTTTTTCATAACTTTCATCACAGTTACGAAGCTGATTATTTTATGCATAAAAGTACTACTAACGAAGATTCAGTTGCAAAAAAAAAATCTCGACAAAGCCATTTTTTAGATTGGTCAGGTCGATCATTCTCAAAAAATCAGAAAAAAATTCGTAACTCGAAAACTATGAAAAGTCGCGGAACATACATGGGGGTGATTCGGATACCCCACGATACGAGGGACCTAAATTTTATTTTTGGACGTCAATGTTCCGGCCACCCTGTATATTGAATGCTTAGGTACTGATATTGCTATTGTTTATCAGCCATCTTGTTACCATAACACAAGCATTAGGTTGCTTAGCTTGGGACAAATGGTGCTGTGTGAAATGTCCAGGGATTTATTTATTATTTATTTATTATTTATTTTTTATTGCTGTTCATTGATGATTTCAGTTTAGTGCCGTTGAAATGCCATATTATCGCCATTAATACTCATGATGTCTTACAAACTCAATACAGGCTTCTTTTAACCGCATTTAGTTTATCTTAATTTTTTGTTGTTTACCATATTATTTTCTATTTTTGTTAATCTTTTTGCATAAGATTCTGTACTATCTCCTACTGGGAGAGGGCACTGGCTCTTGTAACACAGGTCTATCACCTAGCACAGGGTCAGGGACTTCACTCTATTTTGTAACCACTTTCTTGTGTAATAAAGATTATTATTATTACCTCTTATTTCTTCTCTTTCTGCCTGCGACTTCGTCCGCGTGCAATTTCTTGTTCCCCCGACCCACCCCGTCGCATCGTATCGCATACCCGCTCCGTTACTTCGTTTTGGCGCAGCGTTATTTCTGAGTATTTTTTCAATTTTTTTTTTGCTCGGTTCCTTTGGTCCTAGCGTCATGTTAAGCAGTCAGTTAATCAGCCTTCCTCAAGAAAATGGCTATCAAATGCAAATTAATTTTTCACATCGGACTGGTAGTTCCAGAAATTAGCGCGTTCAAATAAACAAAGTCTTCAGCTTCGTTATTAGTATAGATATGGCTTTAGGGCTCCAGTGTTTGGGCCCTGGTCCTATGTCCTGTTCTTGTTCTTTTTTTCGCACCTCTTATGTTCGCGATACCCATCCTGAAATACCCATTATAAAACGATCATATAGTCCTGTTGCATACTGTATAGCTCTTTATTTTAGCCTGTACTGTCACACTGCTTGGCAAAAGCCTCTCCCAAGTCCTTCCAGGCAATTTTTGCCCGCGACACCTCGAACCAGCCTTCGCGGTACGCGTCCAGGTCATCTCGATGGCGCCATCTTTCTTCAGGCTCCCATTGTGTGGAAACTTTTGCCCAGCGATCATCCTGCATGCGGCTGACGTGACCCGCCCAATCCCAGTATATCTCTTAAACACAGAAAATCACTTCCTCAATGCAAATATTCCAACAAAAATATATATTCTAACCGATCTCACTCATCTAACGCCAAAACCAATCACAGCTTCCGTAGACAAAAAAAAAACACTTGAATAAATATGTAATCCTGCTGCTCATATAACTGTTCATTGGCTGTTAATTTTTCTACACTGTGATTAATATAAATTCTTGGATTACTTACGATGAGCGACAGGTCACGAAGACCAGTGGCTTGTTGACGTAAGCTTTCGAAATGAGGATCTGACTTCATCTACCTTAGCCTAAGTATATATGCTGGCTTTAATTTCCGTTTCTATAATTGATAGTTAATTCATGGATGTTGTGTGAGAAATTCATGAGAACGTTTTTATGGCTGCAATCATTATTTTGGCGCCAGTTGACTAGCCACTACCATTTAGGAACGATACTTTTTTGTCTGCCATCTTATCCTAATTAGCAACTCCGCGCATGATTCCATTGGTCTCGTGTTTATCAACAGAAAATATAAATGATATTGTTATAATATATTAGACTTGACAAAACATCGAAATGTCTATATTATTATGTAGTCTAATATACACATAAACCCTACTAAATAATCTTTGTACATGGTGGTGAAAACCACATCAAAATCCGTTGAGTAGTTTTGAAGAATAACGTGGTCACACAGACACGAAAAGCGTCTTTAATATAAAGTATGTACTACTGCACAGCACAAGCATAATCAGCCCTTAATGTTCCCACTGCTGGGATACAGGCCTCCTCTCTGTGAGAGGGAGTGGGACATTATTCACCACGCGGGCCCAGTGCGGGTTGGTAGATGTCTTCGAATTTTCGGTTCTAGAACATGCCATGGTATCCTCACGATGTTTTGCTTCACCGTTTTGAGAGCAGTAGTGATGATCTAATTTACACAAAGTAAAGCGTCTGTCTGGGTTCGAACCTTCGACCTATAACTCGTTTATATTACAATAATATGTACAGATATAGATTAAATTTCAAATATATTTATTGATTGTACAAACGCCAGCAGGTCCAGCTATCCGAAACTGTCAAATTTTTCCAATCAACTTTGAACCTAATGCTTTAGCAATAAAGTTGAAAATCTATTAAAGAAATTTGACAGATTGTAGTAGCTTGATGTGCTGGCGTCTGTACAATATGATCAGACGCGCACAGGTAACCGTTTCTATGTTTGGTATCAGCCTCAATCTTCTCAACCAATTTCACACAGAACAGCAAGCATACAACTACTTATTTGCCTAATGTCTACATGTCAACCATCACCGATACTTTACTACACCATAATTACCGTCCACCATTCTTTTCCCATACAGAGTGGTCACAGACAACACACATAGTTCACGTCGTCGTGACCACGCCATGACAGCTACTTTTTATGCTCATCTCGTCTTTTTGCGGAATTGCTCTCTTTGTCTACTTTTATTTACGTGCTCGAAGCGGCTCTGCATTCGCAGGGTGGGGAGTTCGCAGATACGGAAGTAGGTAGAATAGTGCATGTATTGTTTCTGGAGATAATCCCTCTTATTACAAAACGAAATCTAACTTTAGTTCTAGCCTAAACCTTTGAGCCAGTATTATAGTATTTAGAGCTTTATTTCGATTTAGCAAAGTTTAATACTAAAATGACAACTAAGCTGTCATTTTTGTATAAAGAACTGCATTTATATAGCAGTTAGGCTCTTAATTTAATAACTGGCTCGGTGTTTTAAACCTGATCTAAAGAAAAACCTTGTTTTGTAATAAGGGGGGCTGAGTTTTTGTTTGAAAGGACTGTTTTGTCTCATTTCACATTAACCAAAGGACCAGAAAGAGAAAAAACATATGTATTCATAATGTGACAAAAATTGACACATTACGAATATATTTTTTTTCTTCTTAGCGTGTCGATGGCAACAAAATGAACTCGGCCCAGAATTCGGCTACTTGTTTGGCGCCATCACCAGCGTCCATCAGTTCCTGTAACATGCAGCTGACAGGACACGCAAGACATGATATTAAGTGTCCCATCGTTTGTGGACCATCATCACAGTCACTTACTTGCTCTCCACCTGAATAGTTATTTATTTAAGTTGGGGGTGCAAAGGAAGAAGGAAACGTTGAGGTCAAAGAGACCAATTGGCGTACCTAGGAGGTGGAGAGCAAGCTAAGGATTATTTCATCAGGAATTTTGTCATTGTGTTAGCGTCACACGCAAACAAAAAATAAGAAGAATGTGGTTTTAGCAGATAAAACGATAGAAACCAATTAAAAATAGGCTCATGTGGTTTGTATGGTCTATGGCTGTGACCATAGACCATCATCGTCGTCGTTGCATAAAATCCAAGTCGCGTTCTTCTTGGTGGCCCTTTTGGTGCTTCCCCAATTCATGAAGGTTGGTATCAACTTCTAATCTTTTCTCTTATTACTTTCTAATATTTTCTCCTTGTTTTTTGCTTAACACGTTGACTGCCAGACAACAGACACAATAGAAAATCTATAAGTTGCAAGTCAAAGGCCCATCACATCTGCACCACTCTTTCCCACTTGTCGCTATCCAGGAATGCCATGGGAACGGGTAGCCCCGTCGTACATGACACGAAATTATTGAGCCCGTACAAGTCACTATTACCCTATTACACTGGACGTCTGTGTTTAGCCGTAATGTTCAGAGGTACTGCGTGTCGCGGAAAAATAAAGGGTCCCGGTGAATTAGGTGGGTGTTTGAATTGTCTGGAGTAAGTGTCTGGATATTTGTTGACTGAAATTATTGGGTATGTATTCAGTAAACATAATTTGAAAATAGTAGAGTAAATACTGTCAAAAAATCAAGTCACCGACAGCATTTTGTAATGTATTTTTGATTTTATTTATATCTAATCATATGCTGTACCGGTTGACGTCATCAAAACCAGCGCTAGGGCTGCTGAGCGATGACCGTTTTGCGTGGATGTGACGCATGTTTTCCTCCAAACATGTTATTTTTTTTTTGTGTTTTTGTTCCTTTTATACGCCATGTTTACCGCAAATAAACGTATTTTCTTCCTTTCTTTCTAACTGAAACTTCCTGCAAAACGCAGAATGCATATTTTACAGATAAAACTGCGGTCTTGGAAACTGCGTATTCTTTTTTAAATTTAGTTTTGGTGCTCCGAAATCATCTAACCTTTATCAGTTTTTTTTTTTTTGTTATATCAATGAAACCACGAAAACAAACTTTGATACCTATCTCTTTAAACCGTGACGGTACAAATGTTTAAAGAAAAAACAGGGCATTTGAAATTATGAATATTAAGAAGTGACACATGTCATGTAACAATTCAAATAAATACTAAATGCCAGACCCAACATCTTACGTTATTCTAGTAATCTGATATAACAGTGCATCAATCAGATAGTGAGGAAGTGCAGCCCGAGTGGCACAGTCGAAGGGACAGCCACGTGAAAGTGATTAGCTGCACAGTGCTGCGTTGTCAAGACAAGGAGCCCTTGTGTAGGGGGAGAGTGGGGCTATTAGGTATACAGTTGCATTTATACATTTTTATTTCTTGAAATTTAATAATATAAAAATTATGAAAACAATCTAAAGAAGGTGGCTGGTACAGACTGGATGCGGAAGGCTGAGGACAGGGTGTTGTGGCGCAGCCTGGGAGAGGCTTATGTGCAGCAGTGGCCTGCAATATATGCATATATATATATAATTTCTTTATTAAAAGTAAGTTTACAAAAATCTTGCTTATAAACTATGGCCCACAAAACCGTTTTCACGGTTTGTCTGTACGAACGGAACAAACAGTACAAAAAAGAAACCAGATTTACAAGTGCGGACATTTAATTTCCAATTAATAACCTTACCAAGTAGGTAATAAATAAACGAACATAGTTTACAAACTCTTGAGTAAGAACAGCTTAAGTAATTTGGCTTTCCCTTTTATTTTCTGAGTTCTTATGTCAGCAGGCAAATGGTTGAGAAGGAAAAGTACTCTTTTATCAAGCGTTCGGTCGCCAGAACAATTTCTTATTCTCGGTACATAAAATTTAGTGTCCTAGGTGTAATAAGCCGAGTTGATGCAACAAAAACCTCAAAGGTAATTTGTAAATAAAATCATTTAAAAAATGAGAACCGTTGATAAAGACTGGTCTCAAATAGTTCTGGATAGAGAAAACTAGAAGGAAAGTAAAGAGGACTTTGCTCTGCTGTGGGAAAATCCATGCAACGCTAATATAATTTGACAGTTAATTTTAAAAAAAACTGATATGACAGATGACTAAACAAAAACGTTTAACAATTATTTATAACATAACTATATGTACTAATTTCATTTTTTTTTTCTGTTATTTTACAAGGCCTTCGAGTTTCTTGTCCGTCTTCTCCATAGAGGTCTACGTTTTACGATGGGCAACTAGCCGACTCTTTAATAATTAAAAAGTGCCTGTAAACGGTTTATTTGAAATCATACATTGTATTCTCTATATTTTGCTATGACACATTCAATTCATTGTACAAACTTTCCTCGCACGTCGTTCAACCCCACTCTCCTCTCCGCGGCGGCAATGTCGCGTGCTATCAAGTTTCACCCAATACAACGGCACCTCTGTCCAGGGTTACACCACAGCCACAGACAAACGGACAAACAAACAAAAAAACACAAAGTATTAGCGGCACTTTGCGATGCAATTCCGGCCATTCGCGCTAATTACCTCTTCAAAAAACCATTTTATATAGACCTCTGTATCTTTTATAGTATATGAGGAAGCTTCTAATTTAAGAGGTCAGGTTATGTTGGTAGGAGGTTAGTGCCAAATTTCTTGAAGTGTTCGGTAATTGTAAGACAATGCGGGGTCATAAACGCTTGACGTGGTCTTGTGAAGGTGTGAAGGGATACAATGAGGTCACGCAGTTCGTTTAGCGGGCCTCTGTCTAATTACAAAGTGAAACTGTGTTTTAAACTCCTTTTGTACTGAATTTTGTGTTTTGTTTCCTAATTTGGGCAGTTTGGAACATCCTAATAAGTGGCGGTGTCAATAATGAGTCGCCGCAAAAACGAGCAAAAAGTCAACACGTTGGTCTCTGGTCCTTACTTACAAAAATGTATCTTCTTAATAATATATTCCCGGAAGAAAAAATTAACAATGATTGCCAAATCCTTTATAATTTAGGAACATATCAATTATTGTAGCCAAAAGGACCAAATTAACAATTTCAACAGAAAATCACAAAGCATGAAAACAAAATTTCGATAATATTTGCGATAACAACCAAATATTACAGCAAATATAATAACTTAACCCAAAACAGGAAGCCCTCGTTGTACAAACACTCGATCCAGTTTACAATCCGAATATAATCGGCGGGTGCATTCGATTATCCATTTACAAATAATTCTCCGATTTTTTCCGAACACCACTCGAAACTTCCAACTTCGGACAAAAAAATCGGGCCACTCTAACTGAGCGTGAAATATGGAGAAAAAATTACGCAAGTGAACAACTGCCCTTATTGAACGCATCATAAAAATATGATTGACATGTTTCTTAATATGACATCTTTCGGGCGGTGATATTTTTTTGTCGCATATGTGTACCGGGAATTATGGACTAGTTTTTATACGACAAACTGTGTTACAACTGTTAAGGAATCTTCAACTTTGTTAGGTTGACTTTAGGGTTGAAATTAGAGGGGTGGTTTACCAAAATAAGGGCCTAACATTTTGCGAACGACATTAGAAAGGAGATATTAAGTGCTGGGTAATCCAATTACATGTTCTTTGTCAATTTTAGGATGTGTATTATATTTCTATAGAGAGGCATGTTATCCTTCTTATATTTGTAGTTATGTACAAAAGGATATCTATTGAAGGTTTTGTCCTTTTGTCAGTTATTCTGTAGTTCGTAATGACGCGGTTGAAAGACACCGCTTTTTTTCTTATTATTTTTTTTTTGTAATATTTCATAACTATGTTGTACGTACAATTTTAATGTTAAGCTAATCTTCATCAATATTTTCTAGAGCCCTTTTATAAACGTTGCATAGTAAAGGACCAAATCCGTATTGAAGGACCAACTTTTTTGTTAGAGAAATCAGCACGGGTCGATCGATCAGGTTAAGCTACGCTTGCCACGGTTGGTCCGTGGATGGGTGACCATCTTCACATGCCAAGACCCTTCCGTGCCTCGGAAAGCACGTTAAGCCGTTGGTCCTCGCTGTCATTCGTGGATCTTTGACAGTCGTTATGGGTCATCAGTAGCCCGAAAGTACCCCCCAGATACCCCTTGTTAAGACTAGTTGTCAACTAGTCTTAACAAGGGGTATCGTATTACCTAGTAACTGGGTTGTGGAGGTCAGATAGGCAGTCGCGCCATGTAAAATACTGGTATTCAGCTGCATCCGGTTAAACTGGAAACCGACTCCAACATAGTTGGGAAAAGACTAGGCAGATGATGACCCGTAGCTTAGTTATATACGGAATTATGTCAACAAAATCACAAATTCTAATCAAATCAAACCAAAACAGACAGCCTTTCACTGCACATACAGCACAATTGTCAACAAATATTATCACATAAATTATCAATAATTCCTTGAAATCGGTCCATTTATTACAATTTGCGACGATAGACCGACCGGAATACGTCACTGCATGACATGTCGGGCTTATTGTGTCTCTAGGTTAGTCAGATGAGTGCACAGGGTTATCAACAGTACGTGTCATTAAAGACATTTTGATACGTCCTTAGTTCTTACCCAACGTGTGATATTTGCCGGCGACAACACCAGAGAGAAAATCAGTCAAGAAAATTGTATCACATCCCTATAACATGGTAATAAGGCGAGTGTTCGAATGTGTTTTGTTTTTAGGAGTGTAGGGGTTAACTTGGCAACAACAGCTCATACAATTAAAGTCCAATAGATGTAGCGATAAGATTCACAATACACTTGAGGATGTCATAAGATTATAATAACTTTTGAATGCCCAAGGCGTAATTATACCTTATGAAATTTGGAGGACCCAGAACAAATAAAATATAAATTAAATTGATGGAGAATTGTGATAAACGAGGCGTTAAATTCAAAGAATATACAGTTCGAAGACGTGATTAATTCTGGCTTAGATAGCTTCGTTTGCAAGAAATATATGTATATCGTGCATTTATAATGAAGGAGCGACGATTTTCGCTGGCTGGTAGAAGCTGGATGAGTATGGTTGAGGATCAAGTTGATTTACGTGCGATTGGAGAACAAATTCCAGCAATAGACTAATGATGAAAATGATAGAAGTATTTTTTAACTATTTTATTTAAATATAAATAAGCTTTTGCTACATTCGAATACGTTTTTACTTTTTTATCTCATGATCATGTTCTGGCCAGACATTTTTTATTAGGTAAGTACTCAAAAAATAGGTAGGTACTCCTAAAAATATTTTTTTAGCCAATGAATTCCATTTACATTGACAACAAGATGAAGCATAGAGAATATCATATACCTACAGGATAAATTTTTACCCAGTGCACAAACTGTAACCATGAATTCAGCATATGATTTTAGACCCCTAACTCATAAATATTTCGAAAGTTATCAAAAAAAAAATCTCCTATTTCATAGAAACGTGGAATACCTACGCGGTCAAAATATATGGAACAACTAATAATATTTTTTGTGATAACCGACGAAATATTTCTACGCTAGAGGGCCTAGAATCATATGCTGAATTAATGGTTACAGTTTTTACACTGGTTAAAAATGTATCTTGTATATATACAGCAGCCTGTGGGCCTGTGGCTTATATACAGTACAATAACGCTTTTAAGGTGCTGTTGGGGCTCCCGCGGTTCTGTAGCGCATCGGGCATGTATGCTGAAGCAGGTACAGATAGCTTTCAAACAATTATGCAAAAAAGAACAGCATACCTGATGCAAAGGTTTCGGGGGAGCACCAATAGTATTTTAAAGGTGATAGTGGATAAGCCTGACAGCCCGTTACTGGGGCACTGGCCCCGTATACACAGCTGCAGATCTGGTGCTGTGGGAGGCGGACTTAGTAATTGTTATATGTTTTTGAATTAATTATTATTTTATTTTAATGAAAAAAAATATTTTAGATATTTAATGAGAATGTTACGAACATAGTTTATAAGTGTTACTAACAACGATATGAATAATTAGTGTTCGATTTAAATAAATAATAATATATGATAGGTAGGTATTACGAGTGTGATTAAAAACAAAAATAATGCAACGTTTAATTGAAATTATAACTAGACAGAACATAATATTTATTACCATATTAACACACGAGTATTTGCATATTTATGATAGATAAGAGACGTCTGAGGGGTTTAACTTGATAGATTACATCATAAGCAGCTGTTTACTAGAATTATGATCTGTTCTTTATTCTAAGCAATGTGTGACTTAAAAACTGAAGCTTTCATTTCCAGCTTTCTGTAAATAATTATGCTCCTGCTTCTTAGAACTTATTTTTTTAACTTATTTATTTTTAATGCAATGGTTTTTAATGTGTAATGTGTTAAGTATATTTCTATGTCATTTGCAGTGCTTAAAATGGGAATAACTTCCTGAAATAAATGATTATTTAATTTAATTTAAAACACTATTTAATCACATTGCTGATAAAATAAAATAACTAGTGGCTTGAATTTTAAGGCGACAACCTAAATTCCTGAACACTTCTCCTAAACCTAAACTTCTCATTTCATGATACAAAACGTAGTTCAGCAGCAGATGCTAATAATTAGACATAATTGTAACTGGTTTACTTGTGAGCACATAATTATAAGTAGCTAAGACAAATTGTGTAATATGTTGATTCTTTTTGGTCTATAAAGATTTTTTTTTTTTATGTTAGCCTACGCTGTCCCACTCCTGGGCAAAGGCCTCCCTCCACTCCTTCCATCTTTCGCGAGCCCGCGTGTCCTCCTTCCAATTTTGACGGAACCTATCCAGCTCGTCCCGCCATCTCCTACGTGGTCTGCCGCAACTTCGCCTCGCTGTCTCAGGGCACCAATTCTGTGCTATTTGGGCCCACAGTTTCTCCGGCATGCGGCAGGCATGTCCTGCCCAGTCCCATTTAAGTTGGGCAGCCTTTTGATCCACGTCAGTTACCTTTGTTTTGGAACGCAGTATTGTGTTTCGAACACGAAACGTTAACTTAACGCCTAGTATACTCCGCACCATTGCTCGTTGGCAGACCTTGAGTTTGGACTTCTGGATGTTAGTCAAAGACTAAGTTTGTGCACCATAGGTTAAGACAGTTCAACAATATTTATATTATTAAAATATAAAATAACTGATGTCACTCGGAAAGTTGCCACGCTTAAATGGAATTGGGCTGGACACATCTGCTGCATGTCAGACGATCAGTGGGCCAAACTTACGACCCAATGGGTCCCGCTTAATGGAAAACGATATCGCGGCAGGCCCAGACGGAGATGACGGGATGAGCTGGACTCCTTTGATAAAGATTGGTCCTTGGCAGCTCTGGACAGAAAGAGGTGGAAAGAGAGTAGGAAGACCTTTAACGGCTAAAAAAGATATAAAAAAAATTTGACTTCACACCGGTTTCAATTCAGAAAGCGGGAAAACAAGACAACTTTTCACCCATAATCATCGTACAACAGGGTATGCCCATACCCTCCAAAACCTAATTTAATTTTCAAACTGTCATACAGCACTAACATAATAATTAGCTAATTGGTCACACAGTACTTTACGACTGAGAAACGTTAAAACAAAATTATAATTAGTCATAAATCCGAGCGTGGAGACCATCGATCGATTCTCGATTCTCGATTCGCTCACACGATTATATCGATTTATTTTCTTGTGTGCGTGTATGTGGGCTTGTCTGTCGGTGTGCGCGTATAGGAACAACAGATTTATTGTTAATGGTGTCCCGAACATAATTAAAATGGTTGATGTTTCGCCCGGCCCGCTTGGCCGACGTCCTTCGGTCGAAATGTAGAGTAGCATGGGTGTAGAGATGGGCTCATGGGTTAAGGTTGTTATTATTTATTTATTTAATACTTCAAACACATACCTACATGTACAGGGTAGACTTAATGCTACAGGCATTTTCTACCTGTCAACCTTTGGGTGATGCAAAGACAAACAGTGGTAGGTGCAATCATGAAACTTAAGGAATCAATATTTTAATTATAAAAATACACATAAACCTTTATATGTCATTAGTTAATGGCATGCAATTGGCAATACAAGAGGATAATCCAGCTTATAAAGATGATGCCCAAATGAGTTCTTCCCTATTTTTCCTTCATATACTTGTACAAAATATACGTATATATTTTACTGTTAGATTGTATATTGTATTAAGATTTATATAAATAAAGCATGAACCTTTTAAAAGGAAAAACATGTTTTAAGGAATCATAAAATGCAATGTAGGAAAGTAAAAGGTAGGTTGTGAAAAAAAAATACATATGTACATACTAATTTATTGCTAGGTATCTACTATTCATTCACCGAGAGATGTGTTAGAGATAAATTATATCTAAGGTTTAAATTCAAATATTTTATTTCAGATAAAAATCCACATAATGTTAGTAGTAAGTAGTTATAACATAGCCTAATGTTAGTAACAATTTAAATTAATAATAATAAACAACGAATGAACCGTAGCACTGTTCGTTCTTTTTACCATATTGAAGTTGACTACCTAAATGGCATGGCAAGGATAGTTATGACTTACTTCACTGTTACTGTTAGCCTACATCACCCCACTGTTGGGCAAAGGTCTCTCTCCAGAACTTCAAGCTCTTTCGATCTAGAACTAAAGTGGACCGCTGGTCATTTGTTTTCTCCTGCTCGTCCCACTATCTTCTACGGAGTCTGCCGCGACGCCTTCTGGCTATTTCAGGGCTCCACGTAGTGGTTACTTTGACTTGAATTACTTTAATTCAAATAGATCAAGTATATTCCTAAAATTAATTAATTGACGAAGCTCTATCGTAAATATGTCTGCTAAACCTGAGAAGATTAATAATATAAAAATAATTTATCATTCAAAAATATTATTCATGATGCCTCTGGACTTATTCATTACTCTGTACCGCTTATAGTGTTATAGATAATGGTGAGAGATACCCCGTGCTATACAGCTTGTGGCGCCATCTGTGTAGGTACTACAGACCATTGTTTGATCGTCACCTGCAATGGTACTGATTGTGTAGTAAGATACGTAACGCCACATAATCTTAGGGCTCTCACGACAAAAATCAGTATACGCAATCAGCCTATAATGTTCCCACTGCTGGGACACAGGCCTTCTCTCTGTGAGAGGGAGTGGGCCATAATCCACCCCGCAGGCCAAGTGCGGGTTGGCGGATGTCATATGTCTTCGAATTTGTGGTTTTAGGACATGCCGGTTTCCTCACGATGTTTTCCTTCACCATTTTGAGAGCAATGGTGATGAAATAATTTAAACAAAGTAAAGCGCCTGCCTGGGTTCGAACTCACGAACTACAACTCGTAAGTCCGGTCCGTTACAACTGGGCCAACACTGCTCACAAAAAAAAAAACTGAATAAAAGACTTTAATACTACACATTAGAGGGCCACAAAAATCAATGGTAATTAGGTATAACTAGATAAGTAAGAAGCCAGCAGAAAAATATAAAAATAGAATAGTAATTCATGAAAGAAAGTCTAACCCTAAGCTAAACTTACAATGTAATGTGCCTACCTATGAGTGTGATAGTAAACTAATCAGTCAGGTTTCGAAGATATCAGAATGCCAAATCTCGTAATTAAAAACGTTCAAAATCTAGTCATAATCTCATCTCGACGACAATCAATGTCAAAAACTTCTCAAAAATACAGGGAAATTAGAGGTGTTTTGGACACATTGAGACTGAGATCAGACTGTGAGCGTTCTAAAAATTACAAAAATAGCTCCTCTGAGCGAAGCTGGTCTGTATAAAAAACTAATAAAACAGCTGCAACGAAGACTAGATACCGACTAAAAGGCAATCTGACTTCAATTTAAAGAAAAGGACGAAAGGAAAACAATGATAATAGAGACTATTGGCTACCTAAAAACCAATTATACCGTCAAGTGTCACTAAAACAATACAATTTGATGATAATCTTTTGTTCTTTTACTGATTCTTCGATTGTTTGGGAAACACGACAACCATCAGTAAAAAAATACAATAATAGTAATTAATATGGGATCGCGTTATTGCTTAGGGCTTTCAATTGATTACAATATCTTCAAAATATTACCGGTATATAGGTACTTATTGCGTCTGTCATAAATACAAAACATACATCTCTTTGAATAACCCAATCACTTAGTCACACTTTTTGTCCCAACATTATCCCAAAATCCGTCCTCATTTTACCTCACAAAACACCAATGTCAACTTCTCAGAACCCTTAATCACCAGATTCAAACGGTGATTAATCAAAATCGCCATTAATTATTAGACGCGAGTATTTATACTGATTATTATGGGACGTCCGAAACGCTGTGTTGTCCCGCCCTGCTATTACAGTTCGGCCTTTCGGTATTACGGACGACGGACGGTCGCTGGTCGTATATTAGGACTGGAATATTACTGGTGCACATTACGCGTTTACAAAAGGTTTGGTGGGAACGCGTGTAACGAAACGAGATGAGATGTGCATGCGTTTAATTATGTAGGTGAGATAGTTATGAAGTTATGGACGTGTATATTTTTCGTGTGTCGTTTTCCGTGTAGTTTTAAATTAAGAAGAACCGTTGACCGCATAGATGATAAGTATCAGTTTTTTAGTATTCGTGAAGGATGACTAAGCCATGTGGATATCCGTAATTATCCGTATATATAAACTATTTTCCCCTTGAGAAGGTCAGCCGGCAAAAGCGAAGTCGTGATAAGCCACTGAAATGAATTAGAACTAAGCACTAAACATGCAGCCAGACAACATTAAGTCTAAACATTACACAATCGAATCAAAGAACCTTCATAAGTCATTAACGACAGAATATCAGTCAATCACTAATGATAGCACATGGCGTTACCACCCCGATTTAAAACACAATCGATATTACAAATCGTAACAATCAACATTTTTCAATCGAATATTATCATCGTACAATTAATAATTCGTAAAAAATCATTAAGGAGCAAAACAGGAGAACAAAAGTCGCGGTCCTTTGAGCCGTGTATAAAAAAGGAGATGAATAAAAAAGGGAAGGCGTCCCGCGGGGCCAGCGTCGGCGGTGCGTATACTAAACCAACACAGTATGTGTCGACACTGGCCCGTATGATATTGCCGCACGCATTATATGGATAGTGCTTCAGATGATGGAGTAATGTGAAACGGAGGATTTATTCAATTCAAAAGTAGAGAATAAAATATGGGTCTCAAACAAGGGAGCTATTGCAGTAACGTTTTCCTATAAGGAAGCAGCTAGCAATAACAGTCTTTCAAATTCAGGATAGGAAAGAAATGACATTAATCACAAACTTGCGAATATAAACAACTTTGATACTTTATCTGTCGCTAATAATTTTATTGAAGGTATTCTAATAAACAGAACACTAATTTACAGAATTATCACTAATCTTCCAAATACCCACAAATCTCAATCCAATCCTTACAAAATATGTCCTCACACAATGTAATATTACTCAATAAATACCAAATCTAATAGTATTCATTGAACTCTTCCAGCCGTTCGACACTCCACCACATTCTGCCGCCACCACCCGCTGGTCCTTAGGTCCTGGTGACAGGACACGACATGTTATAACGATCGCCGATGAGTAATGAAACTTAAATTGTATTTAATTGGACTTTTAATTTGTTCTTTGGAACGGACTTTGTGATGAGTATTTGTTTAAGCTGATTAAGGGACTTGAATATAGATTGAGATAATAATATCACTAAAAAAACTTCTTGCAGAAAGCTAAAGAAACAAATGAGAGAGGTAACGGTTGCATCAAAGTTAGATAAAAAGAAAAGAGGGGATAAATTATTAGAAACGCCAAAATCTTTTCTATTACATCAGCAGCATTACGGTTTGGTAATAATAACTAAACAATACCAAATGTTCTCTGATATCTAACAAAAACAATACCAGACTACAGCGACAATCCCCTTCGATTAACCATAATGAAAAAATAACCTGTCGTCATACCTTAAATGGATCCGTCACCGTAAATAAACGAGAACATTGGAGAGGTCCCGCAAGGCTCTCATCTAAGCCCTGCGTGTCCTTACACAGCCCATAAAGCCGACTTCCCTATATTTATGCCCTTTTGTCACGACACCGTCCAATTGGATGTCCCGATAATTTACGCTAACGTGACGACATTAATACACAGCTAAGGGCACCGTGATATAGGGCCTTTTAATAATCCATTCAGAGCGCGTGCTGTGACAATATTTCCCGTGAACTTATAGCGTTTTGTCTCGTACTTATTTATGTCTTATCGTTAATTGAATGGCCTTTTTTGATGTATATTTTATTTCGATAACGGTATTTTAATTTTCGTCCTCGGTTTTATTTGGTGTCATGAATCAAAATTCAATTATGGCAGTGTATCCTGGGTCGATGTTAGTGTTTAATTTTGCAGGCTGTGTTCTGCCACCGCTGCGGCGTTGGCAGAAATGAAGTCACGAACGGGGAAGGTAGCCACAATAAAGTAGATAACACTTTCCTGATTTGAAACTCAATTGTGTGTGATTGTCCGAGGCTCAATTGTTGAAATTGCAAGGGTTACTGGAAGCCGCGAAGCTTGCGAAATAAGATGAAGTGGCTGCTGTTTTTTTGTTTCAATGATTGAGCCATTCGGTCAGACCTTAGGTATCTACTTTATTAGTACCTACTCAGATTGATACCTTCGGTTTTATTTTTTCCTGGTCTATAGTGTTATTGATGGAACTCATTAGTCATCCGTAAATAAGCCAATATTTTTATGAGTTGTCCAACAGCAAAAAAGCTTGTAAAGGTTCAGTTTATCGTTATATCGCAATCTTATATGGTAATTTTCAAGTAGGTATTCACGTCAACATGATTAATTTCTTTGTAATTCATCTTCATATGCTTGGCATGTAAAGGAACGTTTATGATTTGGTAGAATTTACTGATGTTATAGGTTGTATTGTTGGCATGTGTAGGTAAATCCCGGTATATACCTAGATATTTTTTTTCATTCATTCTCTCTCTCTCCTGGGTAAAGATGTCTTCATTGCTTCTTCCCACATTATTTTAAAATATTAAGATACTAATAGCTAGCGATACTGTTGTGGTTTTCCTCAATCCTTTTCAGAAATAAACTTTATTTAGGTACTTAAAAGCTCAAGTAAAATATATACAAGGTGGGCCAAAAGAAATCACCCTATTGCTCTATGCTCTTATTTTTGCCATTGGCCGCCAATGTAAAATCTGTTTTGACATTTGTGGACTAGACAGATGTAAAATACAAGTGAACAAGCCATGGAGCAATACACTCCCCAAGAACGCGGAATAATCGTGTCTATTTTTTTGCGTAACAATTCGTCTGTGATGTTCGCACAGCGCCAATTCCGTCGCCGATTCCCCGGTCGTCCGACACCGACTGCGCAAACACTGCGCCGTTTGGCCACCAACCTTGAAGAGTATGGGACCACACGAGACGTTGCCAAGAGTGGCCGGCCCCGGAGCGCCCGTTCTGCCGAGAATATCGCGGCTGTTGCCGAGGATGTCGAGCTGTCGCCGGAAACATCGACCAGACGCCGTGGCTCGCAATTAGCCATCAGCCGGTCGTCCCTAAGGCGAATTTTGGTCAAAGACCTGCGCATGTTCCCGTACAAAGTCCAGTCCGTGCATCAGCTGCTGCCTGTTGACCGCCAAACGCGTGTAACCTACGCCCAAGCCGTCCTCAATCTCGAGGACGAAGTGGACGATTTTTCGACCAAAATCATAATGAGCGATGAGGCTCATTTCCACCTCAGCGGGTACGTGAACAAGCAAAAGTATCGCTTCTGGGGCACCGAAAATCCACGAGTAATGCACGAGGAGCCATTACACCCGCTCAAAGTAACTGCATGGTGCGCTGTTCACGCTGGAGGAGTCATCGGGTCATTTTTTTTCGAGAACGCCGCTGGTCAAACGACAACAGTGGATGCTGCGCGCTATAGGGCCATGTTAACCAAGTTTTTTCTGCCGCAATTGGACGAATTAGGACTGGAGGACATGTGGTTCCAACAGGACGGAGCAACGGTACACACTGCGCGAGCCACAACCGATATTCTGAAGGCGGCGTTCCCGGGTCGCCCCTATCTCTCGTTTTGGCGAATTGCACTGGCCCGCAAGATCGCCCGATTTAACCGTTGCAGACTTTTTTTTTGTGGGGTTTTTTGAAGTCCCGTGTTTACGTGAACAAGCCCGAGACCCTGGAAGCCCTCAAGGTCAACATTCGACACGAGTGCGAGAATCTGTCGCCCGAAGTTACCGCCGAAGTGATGAAACATGCCATAAAACGAGCCCGTGTGGCAACCAATTGTGACGGTGCCCATTTGGCCGATATCATCTTCTCGACTTGACCAATAAAATTCTAAAGGTTCAAATAAACATAATCAAAAAACAGAATCAATGTTTTTCATTTAGAAAAAAAATGAGAGCCAAACAACATCGGATGACTTCTTTTGGCCCACCTTGTAGTTCCTTAGAGCCTTCTTAGTAAACAAAATTCGAATTAGTTCGGAAGTCTGTCGTATCATTATTATACTGCAATATTACTTACTTGACTACGTTAGAGAGTGGAGTTCACGCAGCTGAGTTTTTGGGCCAAACATATCCGAACTTTTTGCCATCGATACGCTAAGATTTATAGAAGATTTCAATATATCACCACTTAAAAAACAACAGAACTAGCAAACTACATCAATCAAGTACGTTACAGCAATCAAAATTGACTTCACACATGACAGAGGAAGTGTAGAAATTCGTCTCAGTACTAGCGATAGCTAAAGTACCAACAATTGGCCTCGACGATAACATTCACAATTGAATTGAGGGCGAAACGACGCCAATTAAACACCGCTTCTGTTAATAACTGTTAATTAAGTTAAGAGCTTTTAACTGGTTTTGTGATAAAAATAAAACGTGATGGATGATCGGTTGATATCTACGTGATACTACTGACGGTGGAGGACTTTGGAGAATTGATTGAAGTTTTAGGCTTCTTAGCTTTGCGGTTAACTGACTCTGTAGCAAATATGATTGATTTATGGTTGAGATCGACACTTTACTCATTTTGCCTAAAGAAGAAATTAATTTTAACCAACTAACCAGGGAGAATTCAATCTATCATATATTTCAAGTCATCCAAAGTAAAGCAAGTTTATCGAAGCCTAAGATAAAGAACACCATCATTTGCCTAGCTTTTTCCCAACTATATTGGGGTCGGCTTCCAGTCTAACCGGATGCAGCTGAATGCCAGTATTTTACATAGAGCGACTGCCTATCTGACCTCCACAACCCAGTTACTGGTTAATACGATACCCCTTGAGAAGACTGGTTGTCAGACTTTCGGGCTTCTGACGACCCGTCTCTACTGTCAAAGATCCACGAATGACAGCTGGGACCAACGGCTTACCGTGCTTTCCGAGCCACGGAGGGGTCTTGGTAAATGAAGATGGTCACCCATCCACGGACCAACCGCGGCAAGTGTAGCTTAACCTGACCGATCGACCAGTGCGGCTGTTATTACGTAGCCGAAGATAAAGAAGATAATAATATAAAAATTTTAACTATTCGCACCTTTTTAAACTCGAATCCTGCCAGTTTCCACTCTTAAGTGGTAGGTATTATTCTCAGAAAAAAAAGCGCAAATCACCATCACAAATACAAAAGTTTCAATTTCATCAAATTCGGAAGGCATCATCATAGTCGAAGGGGACAACCGAAACCTATTATTACATAACAAAAGCAACAAAAACAGAACTAATGAAGTCGGAGTCGAATTTTATTTCGCCCGCACTAAACAATTCACATCGTAAATATTCGTCAGTCAAAACGATTAACAGAAAAAACTGTCCCTTGAAAAAATGCAATTTACCAAATCCAATCAAAAATCACCCTTACACTTTAAAAATAGAGGTTCTAAGGACGGCATTTGTTAACTTTGCATTGCAAGGTCCCGAAGTCAAACTGTCATAAGACAAGTTCGGTCACTTTTGGGCGATTCGACTTTTTTTTCTAATTTCATGTTTTTCTTTGGCGGCTCGTTTATCGGAACCAAATGACACGACAGGTGACGAGTTTTTTTTTTCTCGGGGTCGGATAGAAAAGAATTGTTATACATTTTATTGCGTGTCCCATCCGTGTATCGGGCGATCTGAATTCGTAGGGCTAATTTGCTGGCTTTTGAGCACAGATGTCGCGATAAAGATGTCGGTGTTATTTTTTAAGTTTTTCTTCGGTTTTTTTATTAAACATCGTTTTTGGGAAATTATTCAAAGCATGCGTTAACTTTTGCAATCACCTACTAAAACAAATGAAACAATAACAACAGTTATTTTTGAAGCTCTTACTCAATCAATCCATCAACTCAGCCTATCGCAGTCCACTGCTGGACATAGACCTCTCCCAGACTGCGCCACAATACCCTGTCCTCCACCTTTCTCATCCGGTCTACCGCAGCCGCCTTCTTTAGGTCTTACTTATCTAGCCAGATATAATAATTGGTATGTATACCTACTTGTAATTTCTATAAATTACTTTTTACAACAAATATAACAATTTATCAAATGATATGGCATGGAGATTGTTAAATTCAGATGACCAGCAGACTAACTTACACAAGACCAACAAAAATATTAGGCGAAAAATTAGCATTACAACAGACGCAATCATCCCCGCCTAAAGGAAACAGCCCACAACCATAAAAACTATGTAAATAAAACAGCCATTAGACTGATTTAAACAAATGACACGCGATAATCTGCGGCCATTAACAGACATCAGTCAAAATCCCGAAACAATAGTAATTGTTGTAATAAATAACGTCCCTGGGTTTCGTAAACCACTTGTCTACAAACGAGCTATTAAAATTACATTACCAATAGTACTGCGGAGAAAAAATGGTAAAAAAAAACGAAGAAAATGTTATGGATGTTTATTTATAAATGGTAAAGTTAACTCAAGCGATCAAGCGAAGTCTACTATTATAATAAATAGTTACTATGTGTAAAATACTAATTTCTCGTAATCACATCCATAAGTTATCTAGAGTACTTTCAAACACATTAGGTGTGTTCATTTATGAATTTTCAGACTACAATCCACATTGCAACCCAATCCCCTCTGAATCTGGACAGCTATACCTACCAAGGGAAACAATAATCCAAATATACTTCACCATTGCAACTCATTTGTTTGTTTTACTGACCGTACATGTGTGGCACAAAACCGGTATGTTTGACGCACTTGTTACTAATGAGTGCCGTATTATTGAAACAATTTCAGAAACTCATACACAACTTATGATTTTCAAGGATTCATTAATTTACGGTGATTTGATTAAAGTATTTTAACGTGTCCTTCAATAATGCTAAACTATTTTTGATTTTTTTATGAACGTAATTTAAAAAAAAATCATACATTTACGTCGCAAACGGGGCAAGTAGCGCAACCTATCGCCAAAATACAGGTAACAAAACATCAAGTCACAGAATCTTAAAAGAAACAGAACTTGGCAACAGATAGAAGTTGGCATAAGGAAAACGGCAAATTGGTCTAATTACTAGACTAGCTGGCCAGCAATTAGAGGAGTAACCCTAAAATTTCTAGTAAAAAATATCGTAAAAATAATATTATTTGTTTTTAAGGTCTTTGAATACAAATATTTATCATATGTTGACGATGACGATGATGTTGAACCACTGACTCTAAACTCACTACATTTAATTCGATACCAATTTAAAGTTTCAATGTAAACACCGTAATTTACCCATACAATACCCATCTACTTTCTATCCATAAAGAACGCAACAGTAATCTTATAATCACAGTCAGTAACGTTGCCGACAGCTTATCCCATACCCAATTTCACGCTACCAACTCCGTGTGGGTGGCCAGTGACATTTGCAAGCCAAAAAAAAATACAAAAGGAGGTTGTATCCGACCGATGATAATTCAACTCCTGTGGGCCACAATGTGATAAACCGAGAATGTCACAATCTCATTGTCAGGATCCTATTCTGACCATTGTGTGGTGGCGCTACTGCTTTGTGCCCAAATTGGATGAGCTATTGTTGAAAAGTCATACTTTTTTCGCCCAAATACACAAGTGTTATCGGACAAGTGGCTTTGGAAAAGGATTCGAGTAATGACATTTGGATTTTTTGCTTACGACACCTTTTGCAAAATTAGGGCGTTGCAGAATCTCGTTTAATCTAAAAATAAAAGGACAAAACAACGAATCCAAATTCTGTTACAATTCAGAAGGCCTTTAATATCTGTCTCAAATCTCAATACAAAATTCACAAAACGCGTCATCAGTTAATTAAAATTCTGTGAAACATAAATGTTTTGTGTTAAGATAAGCATCATGTTTATTTTCATTAGTATAGAAGTTTCCGTGAACAAAAACAATTCGCCTGAAATAAACAGTCAACCGCAGGACACAATTTAGTAGCGGTAGCACAAGTGCGTACTGAAAAACCCACATATGCGCAAAAACGTCACATTACAAATCCGCAGTACGCCTCTGTTTGTGCTCATCCGGCTTAAGTCCCTAAAAAGCGCTCGTGGTGACACCTCCCCGTCTTCCTCCCACCCCACTGCCTACATGCACCCATCCCGCTCGCACACCCGCGACTCCGCTACAAAAGCGACAAAACGCGACACACACTTTGCCCACCAGACGACCGAAGCGACAGAGCACGCGCGCGCAATACTCGTCTCTACACAACTTAGTTTTAAAGCTAGCGCTCCGGATTGCGCGACACATTAGAGGACATTTACTCGCCATCGCTGGAACATCCTAAGCGCCAGCATAAAGTAACCATATTCAACTCTACGTTCACAGAGATAGGTACCGTTTTCCTGTGTCGTAGCTAAAGGTGGTGTAAAGACACAGTTTTCAAATGTCACGCAGTGTAGTCGTCTCTTTTCTCCGGAGTCCTGTCGCATCTGCCCGGCTCCTTTGGCATCCTTCAGCATGCATGTGTCCCCCCGCATATCTTTCATCCCGCTCTACGCCGCCTGAAGCCCAGTGTCCGGTCTCACAGACTGTTAGGCGGTCGTGTTAGCGTCGCTCTTTGTATATGTTCCACACGATATAATCACGAATATATTTGTGTCTTGTACGTACGTAGTACATGTATAGCGTGAAGGATTAGATGTGAAATGTACTGTGAAGTGACGCTCAGTGCCGTTTGATGTTTGTTTGTGTGGAAGACAGTCACCAGAAGCATTCATGATTCAGGTTAGTTTGCCAAATTTATGTATACCTTCCGACGTTTACGACCGTCCAGAAATATTATTACACTAACAAAAGCAACTAATGGTGGAACATTGGAGTTCGTGGAACGAAAGCTTTTGTGAGCTGGTGTATCTTTTAGATAAAGCTTTAATTTTTAAACTCCGTTTCTATTTTGACAAAACCTCTAAAGCTAAAGTGACTTTTCGCGACTTAGAAAATTTTAACCCGATTACGCCTCTTAACATCAAAACATATTTTCACGTTACTCACTGGATTATGCGTGATAGAAAAACCTGTACTTGCTTTTTTTGTTCTAAATAAAGCAAACAAGCGCCAACGGACAGTAAATAAATAAACATCGAATCAATCGATGGTGAAACATCAATCAGCTGCTATTATTTATTACCGCAAGCCCATGCGTGGGTGTACAAAATGGGCAATAGATAATTTAATTATAGATACGAATGTATTCATTAAGTATTGCGAAGGCTTGATTCGTAATTAATTTTGAGGTCCCAATACTTTCGGCGGCATAATGGCTAAATATAATGCCCACTTCGTTAATGAAGAGAGACTTTTCAAAAATGATTTGAAGAACACTTTAAAACTTTATGTACGAAGAGAATGTACTGTCTACCTCTTGATCAATACATACGCCCTTATTATATTATTTTTATTATGAATAGTTAACGGTTATGTTAGAAAAAATAAAATTTCAGGTTGTGACATTTTGTCCCAGTGATTTGATGTGACATTTTTAACAATCTTATGAGATCCTCAATTGTTTCATGTTTGTTTCAATTTTTGAATTATGGCAGAGTAATATTTTATGTATGTTGAATCTTAAGTTTTTTGTAATATTTTGGACGATGAATAATTTACTTATTAGATGATTTATATAAAACATTACTTAAGCAGTAACGGTTGGTTTAAGAAAAGTAATGCCTTTTATAAGTGTTGTTTTGAACTAGAGAGTAAAAATTCATGAATAAATATTTCTCACTTACGAGTAAACACATTATGAAGAAATGCATAATGCGATTCATATTCATATGCATAATGAATAAATTAAACTTTCAAGGGAAGGATTCATTTACTTTTATCTTTATTTTATTATGTTGCTTTGAAGTGCAAGTTGTTTCTGACCCGCGGCCTATTTTAGAATCTACCATTTTTTTGAAGCTGAATTGCTATACTTATATTTTTACCATACTCGTATCATTGTAGACTGAAATCCAGCCCCATCATAGTCTGAAAACGCTATTTTTAAAACAAGTAGGTACCTACTTTTGTATGTGGAAACACAGAACATGGACACGCAACGATATTACTGAAGTACTTACTTACCTACCAGTAATGCTTGTATAGATAAATACGTATTACATGTATCGGCAAAATGTTGTTTCATACAAGTATAACAGTCGAGTATACCCTCGCACGTTGCACCTTTAAATGGCGCCTGGTATCAAACATCAACATATAATTTTTGATACCGAATTAATGGTCTACATGTCGGTACGTAGGGAAGGCAAACAATTTATTTACTACTTTTTTTGTATCTATGGGATAGCCTCGAGTTTTACTAACGCTCATGGTGTAAAGCAATGATATTGTCGACGATGGTGTGCAATCTTGTCTAGAGAAGTATTAACATATTCACAAGTTGTAGGTACCGACAATATATTGTTAGTAATAGACGATAGGTCTAGCGAGAAGTATTAAGGACTAGGCATATTTCTAGCATAGGCTTTGACGTAGCATAAACGCCACGTAGCGTAGGCGCTGTCACGTAGACGCTGCGTTGCGTAGCGTAGAAGCCATAGTGAGGTATTGACGGGGCGTATACGTAGTCTGAACGTTGCGTAGCGTCGACGGTGCGTAGCAGCTGTGTAGGTATAGGATTAATTTTGAGGTCCCAATACTTTCGGCGGCACAAATATAACAGTTGGGTATAAACACCAGTGTGGCGCCAACTGTCTTCAAAGGATGCGTTTTCAACCAGGAGCCAATGTCATTGATAAAAATGCAACGTCATGATATCCAGCCGAGGATAATTAAACTATGCGGCACCACAAAAGGTTATTTGAAACTACTCGTAATAACAAAAATGAATGATTAATCAATTTTACTATTAACGAGGCAGTTATGCGATGTGAAGATTTATTTTTATGTGATTTGTCTTATATTGTAAAGCCAGAAATTGGTTATCCTTGTGGTGTTAAGGCAAATGCGGATTTCAAGAGGCGCTAGGGAATTGGCAGGAGCTGATAAAGGTATTCTTTGACGATAAACTTTTAAATTAAAATGGTTAATCGGTTGGTGTACGTATAGGGGAGAGTGGGGGAAACGCGAACGCGGGGTAATCCCGAATCCAATGGTTTTAATGTGTTAAAAAGAGATAGACATATTTTACTTCCCGCCATTCCGGAGATCACGCCACCACTATTGCCAGTCAACAACACGAGAGACGTGGACGCACGTACCTGTCAAAGTATGTATTTTTCAATATTTTGCATGTTTTTGATGTAACTTTTTTGGTAAATTCAAGTTGGTGTTGCTTTATATCTATCTACAATAGTAATTCAACTTTTACATAGTGGAATACTCACATATTAATCAGCTAAGTGGCAATGACGCAATCGGCAAAAGAAATATAACCAAATTTTTATTTTCCATTTTATTGTTTTCGATCCTGCGGGGTAAAGGCGAACACTCCATGTCGGGCAATCTCGATCGTTCGGCATTACCCTCCTCCCTTTTGTTGGTTCCCCGTTCATCTTTTTTTTAATATTGTTTCAGTTGCCTCGTAATTACAAACAAAAGACCAAACCGAAGTACAGTCTTGAAGATCTCAAAAAGGCTATAGACAATGTTAAAACCAAAAAACTTAGCATCGGCAAAGCAGCAGAGACTTATAATGTTCCAAAAACAACAAATTTTGACCTCCTAAAGTAAGCAGTGATAAAACAGCCAAGGTCTGGACGAGAACCTTTATTTACAGACGAGCAGGAAACATCAAGCAGGATTTTGATGTCCAGGCTTCCGAAACAGGTCCTGTTAACTCACAAAGCGATGACATAAGCGTGCATGCAGTTTCCTTATCCGAGATCATTGAATTGCCTATTATTTCTCCAAAAATATATAAACGCAATATCAGGAAGAAAAGGTCAACTATTCTTACGAGCACTCCTATAAAAGTCCAGTTGGAGGAAAACGAAAACAGAAAAAGAGCTAAAGCAGAAGAAATTAAGAAAAAATCAGAATAAATGCCAAAAAAGGATCTCAAATAAAAAGACTGGAATGTAGTGATAGGAAACCTTTAAAAAAAGAGACCAAAAAAGTATTAAAGAATTTCAAGAACATAAAAGACTTTAGTGACTCTAGTCAAAATAAGAAAAAAAAGGAAAAGAAAAAGGCGAAAAGGAAAATGAAAACTACTTTTGTATTTTTTGTAGAGATAAATATATAGATCCCCCCGTTGAAGACTAGATTATGTGCTACGCGTGTAAAAATGGGCTCACGAGAATTGTACTGACGGAGAGTCAACATCGTTGGGTTATAAATGTGATCACTGTCGCTATTAATGTTAGTACGTAATTACCCCACTTGGTGTTCGTGTTTACCCGACTAGTGTCGGGTAAAGCCGAACACTAAGGGTTTTGTTTTCTTTTCATATTGTTACAATTTATTAAAAAAATATAAATGTTGATTAGTGAATTCGTTAGACAGATAAGTAAACTTTATAATTAAACAATAAAGAAAGTATGTGATTAAAATTCCACGGTTTTATTTAAGTTTTCCCTTAGGTGTTCGTATTTCCCCCACTTTCCCCTAACTTTGATAACAGAATAAACTAGTTGATTAATATAAACCTATGGAAGTCTATACATCTATACAAATAAATGAAATTGAAGTGTCTGTTTGTAATGTCAAAATAACAGCGTTTTACTAAATGCATATGGAAGTATATTATTATACTTCGGACTAAAAAAAACAATTTAATTTCTTATTGTCTGTCTGAATGTCGGTGTCTGTCTGTTTGTTCCGGCTAATTGGATTTTGACAGGACTTTCACTGGCAGATCGCTGATGTTATAAGGAGTAACTAAGGCTACTTTTTTTTTTAAAGAATTATGTTTCCGCGCAAATACATTAAGACCCATGAAAGTTCGGATAGCCACACGGTCGAATCCGAATACTTAATAAAAACGTTACGAAGCTCGCGCTGTATGTGCTTAAAGACACAGTGTCATACATAGCCTATTGGGTGTGTCTAGGTATAAAATATTCCTATCCATTTTGACATAGTGGCTTAACGTCTGATTAGTCTATAATTATATCATCCTTTGGGCCTGTTTTCCGCCACTAGCTTTAGGCTCTGTGGGGAGGACAGATGTTAAACTTTTCTCGGTTATAAGAAAAAAATATTCTTTGAATATTTTTATTTAACATAATAGTCTATAATTTTATAAATGTTTTGCATAAAATATGAGTATTCAATACAATGACTCCACCTTTGTGTCCATGAAATACCTATTATGTTGAATTTTTTATCCCTCTTGTTAATGACAAATTGACGGGATGAAAATTAGAAGACACTAGCTGCGCCCTACGGTTTTACCCGAATAAGTTTCGATGCCGTGGGAATATCGGGATAAATAGTATCCTATATGTTAATCCTGGTTATAAACCATGTGTGCCAAATTTCATCCAAATCCGTTCAGTAGTTTTGGCGTGAAAGAGTAACAAACAAACTTTCACGTTTATAATATTATTAGTAGGAATAGTAGGAATTAGTAGGAAGTAGGATAGTAGGAAGTAGGATAGTAGGAAGTAGGATGTGACATCTACCAACTCGCACTGGGCTCGTGTGGCGGATTACGGCTCTCTCTCACAGACAGGAGGCCTGTGTCCCAGCAGTGGGAACGTTATAGGCTGATTATGCTTATCCTATGTAAACGGAAGTTGAACCGCAGTGCTTAAACAATCAACCTAAGACAGTTTACTGTCCCAATTGCATCAGCTCAGAAAACTTTGTCTCATTAACAAAAATACAATCAATAAAAAAGGGAGGGGAAATAATCAAAGGGCATAAAAAACCTCCACATCGCTGGCAATAGGGAAAGTGCCCAAAAGGCTGGCAGCATTGCCACGTTGTATGGCATTGCGGATTATCTGGCCAAAAAATTGGTCACGTGAAGAGTCGACCAACCTCTTGGCGGTATCTCGAAAAACCAAATGGGCACTCGGACCCCCCATGGCCTTAGTGTTTCAACCCCAAACGGCTCGAACATATAAGTTCCAAAAAGATTGGAGTATTCGCGCCGTTTGAGATGCTCCGCACCTGCAGCAGCCGCCCTAGCACAGCCCACCGTGCTTGGAAGATGGGATGGCTCAAGGGTGTCGACACACGTTGCATCCCACACCTACCTACCTACCTTCCAAGAATGTAATATCATCAATAGAAAATAGATTTGTGCAAGATTGACCACTGATCAGATAAGTTTGTGGCAGTACCTACCCATGTCATGTCCAACACTTCATAAATAGCCTTTTCCTTACAATAAATGTCCACATATTTATTATTTAACACCACCCTGTAGGCCCATAAGTATTGGTAGTAATTGTAGGGTACCCGTAATGGCGGAAAATGCGTCGCCGTGCAGGATGCGTAAACGTCGCGAGCGTGACGCTATTACTGTAAATGTTTTGCCGCCGAGAGGCGCGGGCGCAGCTGAAATGTAAAGAACGGCGGTGTTGTATATAATAATATAACGTAACATCACGCCTTGTTTCCTGGAAGAATTGGGCAGAGGTATACCTATAGAATACCCACATTTTGTCGATTGTTTAAGTCCCACGTAATAGGGGGTGAGCATATTGCCATCAATCGGGCATAATTCCAGACTCTGGGCTGCTACTGAGAAATTCCAGACAGAAAAACCTAATAACACTTGGCCTGACCTGGGAATTGAACCCAGGACCTCATGCTCAACAATAGCACATGCGAACATTAGACCAGTGACGCAATCGACATAGTCTATCTTTATATTTAATATAGTTGTCATTTGGTTTATAAAGTTACAACATGCGTTTGTGTATAAAATAAGGTAGTAGCCGGTTATTAAATAAAACGTAATTATAAGTTTAAAAAAAAGAATAACGTCTATTTGGACACAGTTCGTGAAGCACAACATACAAATGTGAAAATAATGTTTTAACAACAATAGTGTGTGCCTCACGGATGCGCCATAAATGTTAATTTCAGTATGAATCCCAGACAGATGTTGTCTGACGCTGGTTTTATAATAGAAGCAACGTAATATGAATTTTACAATCATCATCTTCCTTACCTAGCCTTATCTCTATGTATTTAGGAGCTAGCACAGCACGTCTTTTTCTCTCACACATCCCATAGCAGTCATCTGAGAATTCACTTTGTTCTTAGCAATAAATCACACAATCCTCTCTGTCTCCTTTCTTGTTACCACCAACTTTCATACTACCTCTACTTACTTACTTCTCTATCCTTACAGAAACTTACAATCACAAAATATTATTACAAACATTTATAAAAAGAAACATTACAAATCTTTTCATTTGAGAAACTTCACTCTGAACTACCCGCCACAGCACACCCGGTGCATATTCTGTCGGGATGCGCTTGCGCCGCAAGCGTGACGCCATTAGTTCGTACTGCAGCCGAGCGCCGGAGGCAGCCGAGACTTGCCGAGAATAGCCGGAGATGTCAGCTCGTTTCGAAAAGCTTTTCTTTAATATCACATGCTTGAAATATATAATTTCTTCGTCATCATTATCTTCCTGCCGTTATTAAAATGTATTTGGGGTCAGCACAGCATGTCTTTTTTGTCTTTGCATCTCAATTAGCCGTCATCTCAGTAGTCACCCCCTTTGTGACTGTATCGTCTTTAACACAATCCTTCCATCGTTTCTTTGGTCTTCCCCTGCACTTATAACCTATTTCTCCGCATCATGCGTAGGGATAGGTGTGGAATATGTCATGGGGAAAATTTTAAGTATGAATGTGGATGGCTATAAGAGCAGGAGAAGAAGAAATAATGGATGGATTGTATGAAAGACGATACAGCCACAAAAAGGGTCACTACAAATTGTGTCAAAAGTTCCACCTTCGAATCTGCTGTTTCAATATTTTTTATACCAACCTATACCGATACGATTTAAAGTTTCTAAGGGCTGATTTTTCAATCGACAGATAATGTTTATTCGTGGAATAAAATTGACGTCTGACAGTTTTTTTATGGGAGAACTGTCAAAAATTCAAAATTATTCCTCATATAAAATTATCTGGCGTTGGAAAAATCCCTAAGAGAGTTAACTCATATATACGTATCTTAACCATATCTCTACATGTACTATCCAATAAAATAAATAACAAACAAAATATCCAAGAATATCACAGTTCTAAGGCCGCTACAGATGTCGGATGCTCTTGCGCCGCGAGCGTGATGCCATTAGTTCGTAGTGCCGCCGAGCGCCGGAGGCACCCGAGCCTTGCCGAGAACAGCCGAAGCTGTCGGCTTCGACGCTAAGTATTATGAAACTGTGTGAGGATAGCTGAAGAATGGGCGGAATAAAACGCGTTTTTGAATAAGATGTCTGATTTAAGTATCTGGATACTTATGTAGATAGACAAGGGAAAGTCGTTAATCACGGATATAATACTACGCGTTATACTTTACAAAAGTTAAACTAAATTTAGATAATAACACTTTACATTCTACAACCGCCTATTGTCCTGGTATATTGAAGTCCATATACCCAAAAGCAAGTCACAGTTTGCGCGTCGATGTCCCTGTCAATCTATATTTACTATACTCCGTTAGTTTAGGTAGTTAACTAAAGGTAAACAAAAAAAACCACGTGATGGTGCCTTTTATTAGAAATTATAAAATTCTTTATATTTATTGAACAGGGCTACAACATAAATACTGAAATTTCACCAAAGCCTATTCACACGCACTTTTAACGAAGCTATTTCTGATATAATTAGGCATTTTAAATGGAAACGTCAAAAGTTATACTTGATAACCGATAATGTTTTGAGTGAATTTATACTAAACAAAAGAAACAGACTAAACGTAATACCTGTCACTTCAGTTGTCATGCTACGTCACAGTTGTACTCTTCAATTTAGGAACGTTATATAATTCGCTGCATTTTGTAAGCGGTTTAGAGAACCTGTCTTTTTGGGCTCTTTATAATAGACAGATTACAAAATATGATATTATTATAAAAAAATTAACAAAAAAAATTTGCTCAAGCAGTTACCTACATCTACGAAGAATAGTTTAAGAATAGGTAAATGTTAAAGTTTAATACAATAATAGAAAAGGGAACTATAGTTATAATCTAAAAAAATATGATTTGTGGGTAACGTATTTTTAAACAAGAAAGTGTCATCTATAAAAAAAAAAACCTTTTTACGATTTGTTTACCTTTAGTTAATTATCTAAACCAATGGAGTATAAGTTTTTTTTTAGTTTACTACAAAACAGTCTTTAAATTACGGTGTACAAGGACCGCTATCGATAGCGGTAAAAACCTCCTCCAGCCGTGTCCAAGCTGTTCAGTTCTGTCCCTGGCGATTCTACTCCATGTTCTGACTCTCTCACTAATCTTTGCTATAACTTCGCTCCTTTTGTGTGATGGCTACAGTGCTACGAGTGCCTACGCCTAAGCCTATGTTATAATTATAACACAAAGAGAAAAGTATAATTAACGTTTTGCAACTAAAAAAACCTTGATTGGCGGAAACCTCTGTTAAATCATTTGTTGGTCAAAGACTAATCCGTGTTAGCTCTTTATATTTTATAGGTATTAATAGTTGATCGCTGATTGTTCACACCTCCGGCGAGTTTTTATTTTGTCGCAGCCACAATAGCTATCAAGGAGAGTGCTCGCTCTAATACATACAGATCAATAACATCATGTTCTATGTTACGGGTTTGGTTTCCGTACTTAGTCCTTCAGGTGGAGCATTGTACGTGGGCCATGGCGGCCGTCGGTGGTTATTCCAACCAGCCCACCTCCCTCCAAAAGCTTATTAGGTCTCCTGGTCTGTTGAGAACATCTGTGTAAGATCTGGGTGTCCCGAGGGTTTCCGACCTAATCTGAGTGACGCCTGTGCACTCAAAGAGCACATGCGCGACGGTTTCATCAGCCTCCATGAAGGCTCTGCATAGGGGGCTATCCGTTATACCATTCATTACCATTACCATTCATTATCATCATTCTCCAGCTCTTATCCCAATTTATTTCGGGTCGGCGTAACATGTCCTTTTTTCCATACTTCTCTATTAGTCGTCATCTCGGTAGTCACCCCCTTTCTAACCATATCATCATTCACACAGTCCATCCATCGTTTCTTGCTTTCTTGCTCTAATACAAACAAATATGTATTACAAATCTGTTTCTATGATCCTTAGATGCATAATTAGAAACACAAACTACAAAATTGATTTTTCAATAACCGCTAGTTGTCCAAGGCGGACGAACCCGCGGGGTTGAGAGTAATATAATATAATATTCCCGTCCACGGTCGGACATTACCGCAAGGTGGATTATTGAAATAAATCGCGAGTGATCAGCAAAATGCATAGTTTGCGCGTCGGGCCATTACGCTGATTGAGTTTCCCGGAGAGCCGGAGAACATTCCATGGTTTGTTGGAAGAGTGGATTAAGGTAGGGTCGGACTAAGAAGGGTTTTATATTAACAGGGGAAAGTATATCGAAAATTGTGTGAATTCAAATTAATTAGGTACCTATACCCTGTCCATTACGTTAACCGTTTTTTGACAGCTGTCATAGAACGTAACTAATCCAGATTACGTAAAAGTTAACTTGAAAATGCGTAATAAAATAAATATATAAACTGCCTTATTTTATTGAATTATCTTCTTTAGGGCTTCTTACAGAGACAGACATTATAACACCGAACGTGTATCAATCAATGTATTGTGTGTTGCTGCAATCACTAGTTCTATCTGTCAAAAAACGGTTTACCTAATGGACAGGGTATAACTGGTATTCGGCTTCATCCGGTTAGGCTGGAAGTCGATCTCAACATAGTTGGGAAAAGACGATAGGTACCTAACTTAACTGCTGGAACTGCTGCAGCCATTCTTAACATTATAAATGCGAAAGTAACTCTAGTCTTTCTGTTACCTTTTCACGCCTAAACTACTGAACCGGTCGTTATGATATTGGCAAATAGGTAGCCTGGGACAGGCAGGACATACGGTTACGTACAAAAATGATATATCAAAAAATGTGAAGTATTGAAAAAATATGAAATACCAAATATACGCAGGCAAAATTGCAAGCAACAGCTAGTAGGCTACATAATGTTGCTTCCGTCACGGATTGCTTTTTAAACTAAACCTTTTTCTACTTGACCACCATCTTATTGTTTCTCATATCTTTGGTATGATTAAAGCTGTTTAGGTAGCATTTACTTACATTAAGGTGAACTAATCCCTACTGTTTTCCAAACAGTGTTATTTGCTTTAAAATAATCAGGGAACAGTCTACCTCTTTCTTACATAAAAGTTTAGGTACAAGCAAAATCTTGAAACATGATACCGTGATCAAGTAACAGACAACTTAATGATATATAAATAATGTAGCAGGTGGAACTTCCATTAGCCATACTTAATATCACTTACCGACTACCTCAAAAAGGTGGCTGGGACAGATTGGATGCGAAAGGCGGAGGGAGACAGGGTGTGGTAGTCTGGGAGGGCTAGTGCCTAGCAATGAACTTCGATAGGCTGAGCTGGTTGTTAATTGTTTTTTACTAAATTATGTATGTAAAAAAATCACCTTTGTGACAGTAAAACAATAACACCAAAACGGGCTTCAAAAAGCATCAAAATCCTCACACATTCGTCAAAACGTACATACTTACCAGTGTGTAAGTACGTACCTCTAAATTAATTTCCAAATCCGTATAACAGCGAGTGGCAAGTCGATGTCTCTTGTCATATTTCACATTATGCCACGACGTGAATGCAATGCCCGTCAGATACGCGAACTGACGGCTCGGATTTGATGTAAACTGTGAACGTAAATAATATGGCGGGTTGATAAGAAGCGTAGGATTTATTTATTTATTTATTTATTTATCCATTTATTTCAGGCATCAAGGCCCATAAAAACACATACAATACAATATTAATATAACTTAAAAATACTATAAAAATACTATAAATACATACAACATTATAATTACACTAAAAAACAAATTAACGCACACGAAGTGTCTGCGTCGTGTTTCGCTGACTGGTGTCATGTAGCCGACCACGAAACCGGCGGTACACAATACCCTTCGGCCAGAACTCTTCCTTGAGGAACTTCTCGAGATGATGTGTCGGAACACGCACCACGAACGACTTGAAGTCCGAGTTGTGACGCGACTCCAACTTCTCGACCCTCAAAGTCCAGTTGGTCTTCACACGCATGTACTCCACGATCTCCTCAACCTTCGTGGAGTGGTGCAGTCTGGACACGTACAGCTGCGTCGTCGGGATTTATGGCTGAGTTTTGACCTTTTCATGAATACTTTTGCAAAAAATGACGTTTAGATGAAAATTGAATATATGCACAATTTAGTAATAAATAGGCACACACTAATAATAATACTTAATTAGAGGCAAAAAAATAAAAAGTAAATAGTTAAACTGTGAAGTGCTTGCCAAGCAAAAAAAAAAAAGAATGAACTAAATCATAAGTATTCGTAGCATACCTCCAAAATAATAAGTAAAAATGATATTTCCTAATCTGTAGTATTAAATTCAGGAGCCAACCGATACCTTCTAAAAATAAGTTCATCCAACATGATACTACTAGCGCCATCTATTAAATATAAATAGAACTAACCTACTCTACGAAAGCTCTCATGATATTTTGCTATTTATTAGGTATTTAGATATAATAAGACAACAGGCGCACACAACATTGATTTAGATATCGTTACGCTAATCTATGTAGGTATTATTCGGCAGATCTTCAACCTAAGCAAGTGATTTAGTTTGAAAAAGATCTTTACCCTGTAGTAAACAATTTTAATGTCGGGAATTACCTACCTACCTAACCTTTCCCTAAATATGTTGGGGTCAGCTTCCAGTCTAACAGGATGCAGCTAAGTACCAGTATTTTATATGGAGCGACTGCCTATTTAGCTGACCTACACAACCCAGTTACTTTTTCACGCACTTGATGTACCTAAGTAAACTTACCTAAGTATATTTTTTTTTCACCAAAACCAACTTGTAATGCCAGATTAACACAGCAACCTAATTAACCCAGACTTTTGGTTCAATAGTTCTGAATACCGTCTCCCATTACAAGGTCAAACTGAAAATCGATAAAGTTCAAGGTCGCTAGTTCAAGGACACCTTTAATAAATGCTACTGAACTAGTAAATAGTAAGTAGCGGGAAATCGTGAGTGGGTGCGATTAAAGTAACAATAGTTAGTATTATTGTAGGATTTTCATTTGATAGGTGACATTCGTGTTATGAGAGACTAACTTTTGCTAGCGACTCGAATCTGTTCGTATTATTATAAGCCTGTGTTGTCCCACTCTAGGGCCTTCCATCCTCCTCTTTCAACTTTTCTCGATCTACTGCGATTGCGGGCCAATCCTTTAACCCTTCGTATGAACGTGGATCCACGCGAGATACAATGGCTTTTTAATTGTTTTTATAATTACGGCATTCAACCGGTTAAGAAGGAGTCCAGCTCATCCCGTCAATAGCTTTCCAATTTTCACATGCAATATTCGAATTATCAGATTTGATTTAAGTACGAAAAAGCTTTATTAAACATAGGTTTCCGCCTTCGATGTTTTGGGTTGTCCGTTCTCTGTAAGTTAGTACATCAATCAAGTCAAGTGCACAGTTACATAGGTAGATATAGAAGAGATGTTAGAAGAAATTTGTCACTCCAAAAAAAATTTGAAATTTTCATGTAATTTCCAATTTTAAGTGGTCATCTATAATATGATATTCCAAGAATCTGGACCGCGTAGCTGTATTGCACTTTTCTATAAAACAACTGATTATTTTATTGAGATCAGCGAAGATTTGAAGCTACTAGGGGGACTAGTATCATTTGCTGAATTTCACGGTTACAGTTTACTTGTCGATGTCCTTGCCACCCTGTATTAGTGTCAGTTCACACCGAGACGCGACGCGACGCGACGCTGCGCGCACACTTTAAAAAAGTGACTCAATATATACTTTATTTTCTACACGAAAAGGTACACATTGCATTGTGAGAGTTCGGCGCAACGTATTCTGAACTCTCTAAAATTAAGATATTCGAAAATAAAGTATATTTTGAGTCACTCTTTAAAAGTGTGCGCGCAGCGTCGCGTCGCGTCGCGTCTCGGTGTGAACTGACCCTTATTATGCATATCACAAGTTTGTAAACTTTCCATAATAATTTTAACATTCATTAAGTATACCTAATCGTTATCGTAGGTAGGTACAAACGCCAGCACGTCAAGCTACTACAATCTGACAAATTTCTTTAATAGATTTTCAACTTTATCGCTCAAGCATTGGTTTCAAGGTTGATTGGGAAAATTTGACAGTTTCGGGTAGCTTGATGTGCTGGCGTCTGTACCTAATATCTTTTTAACATAGCCATTACTATTTCCTCATTAAAAATAAGTTACTCGAGCTACTTTATAGTACTAGTTATTAAATATTTTGTCGTCACCTTGAAATCCGTCCTAAACAAATGGTCGTTATATCGCCCTTTATAAGGAAGCACCATTCATAATTATAAATATTTGATAGCTTATAAAATCTTTTTCTTGTTAATTAATAAGACGACTCAATTACGGTTATATATTGATTAATTTGTTATTATTGTGCGAAAACACAACCATCGTTAGCACCTATTAAATTTTAATGGTGATGTACTTAGGTGTTTAAAAAGTTCAAACGACCTACCTCTCTACCCGTCCCTTCTAAGAATTCAGACATGAGTCGTGAAGTAACATGGCACTGGTGGTATCATGCTCTATTAATTGTTTTATTTGCGTTTGCAAAACATCACTTCATCGCTGTCAGGAATTTGAACAAGTAGCGCCATCTCTTGAAGATTTTCGATATTTTTTTTTCAAATATTGTTATTTAATAGGTAAGCAATTAAGTAATTCTTAATTGGTACAAGACACGAGGTGAAGTTAAGCTGTGGATGATGAGATAAAATTAAAATTGAATTCTTCTAAAGAATTTTCTAGATACATAATTACAATGATAAAATTCTTAATTGCTTTTTAGTTTCTTCGTAGTTTGAATATACAGATTAAACTTACCTTCCCAGGTATAATTATACCAATTTCGCAACAAAACAATAAATCACAATAAACGACAATACTAACCCTAACGAACTTAAGTTCTAACAATAGATGCGCCCACGCAACCGAATGAACTAATCGCTACGATGATCGATTCGGATCCCGATAAGAAACTATTCTAGCTAGATGAGTTTTATTGTTCGGTGTTGCTACTTATAAATTGTGATTTGGAGTATTCAATTAAATTATTGGAAGTTTCAAAGCCTTTTAGCCTCAATTTACACTGCCGTGGAACGGAGTGGAGGCGAGTTTTTGTAGGGATATTATACATAGCAAAATTAACTTTATATCAATTGTCTAACGTACAAACTAGATACGAGCTTATTACTGCCGGAATTCCCGAGAATGCGCGATAATTCTCCAGAAGATGCGCGACCTGTGCGTATGTGTGTATCTAATTTGTGCGTTATACTTTTGGCAAAAAGTTCATCATGCTTTGTACAAAGAAAAATTGCTTCCACTCCGTTCTGCGGCATTGTAAATTGAACCTTAGAGTCACAAGAATTGCCACCGAATTAAGATTCAGATTTTTAGTTTAAGTGAGTCCATTCATATTGACGCACAGTTTTTCTTGAATGGGTCTAAATACACAATTATTTAATTAACTTGTGTTAGTAAGTAACTTACTTAGCGTTTTCTTGTTTTCCAAAAAGAATATTCACCTAATTTTAATGAAATAACTAAATATCGTTTTTTAAATTGAAATACGAGTAGTTTTGAATCGTTTTGAATTGGAAATTTTTTATATCTTTCTTTTATTTACGACAGCATTATTTAGAACCAGGATATAACTACTTACCTGCCAAAAGTTCACACATATTTTTGTTAATTGTTGCTAGCATTAATAATGCTTAAAAAAATCCACCTGGCCAACTTTCGCCAGAACATCGTGACTTTGTCAATAGCTGACAATTAAAATACTAAACTAAAGAATTTTAACAATCGCCATTCTCTCGAGCGTCCATTCATAAAATTGATTTGATCAGAAATTCACACCTTTAGGCAATTATTTTATAAATTTATCAGGTCACAGTGAAAAATTATGTTTTAATGGTTTAATTGCTAAATGGCATCATCAATTTTGAATTATAATAACATGTAAAATATCTTGTGGCTAAGAAATAACAGCCGCACGGTTCGATCGATCAGGTAAAGCTACGCTTGCCGCGGTTGGTCCGCGGATGGGTGACCTTATTTACATACCAAGACCCCTCCGTGCCTCGGAAAGCACGTTAAGCCGTTGGTCCCGGCTTTCATTCGTAGATCTTTGACAGTTGTTACGGGTCCTCAGAAACCCGAAAGTCTGACAGTCTTACCAAGGGGTATCGTATTACCCAGTAACTGGGTTATGGAGGTCAGATAGGCAGTCGCTCCATGTAAAATACTGGTATTCAGTTGCATCCGGTTAGACTGGAAGCCGACCCCAACATATTTGGGAAAAGCCTAGGCAGATGATGATGAATAACATGTAAAATATGTAAATTATTGTTGGTAAGCGATGCGGGCGACTCGTTTTTGTTACAGTGTGGGTTATTTATATATTTTTCTTTCACCTAAAAGTAAGTAAATATTATGTTTGTGTAATTTTACTTTATCGAATGTAGGAACACAACCTAAATGAAAAATGGCTCATTTTAAATTTTATATTTTGAATTGTTTTTTTTTTTTATACATTGTTCTCACTTACTGAAGTAACAAGCATAACGTACCCAAGTTTTTTTTAATATCTTGTTTTAAAAGAGTCCTTGGAGTTTCTTGCTCGTTCTTCACCATAGAGATCTACGTTTTGGAATGGGTAGCTATATTGCTTAAACTTTCTGAATATTGACCGACTCCTTGACTATTCAAAAGTGTTTGTAAATGGTTTAAGTTTGAGTTTGATTCAAGGAAAGTGGTAAAGTGGAATTGATTGTGGGTGAATCTTTATGTTGGAAAATAATGTATCTAAACGAGATCAGGACTCTCTCTAAACTCTAAAAACTCTAAAACGCGTTCAAGTACAATAGCCGTTTGTCATCATTGTTGTGCAATATTGCTGGGGAGTTTGTTGCGCCACTTCTTCTTCCCAGCGAAAGCACTAGGAAGTGGTGAAGGGCGGGCGTTTTGGGGGACTCTCTTTTGTAATTTTGACGTTCGAAAAGTGCTGATTCTCAGCCTAATTTGAATAAATTACTTTTGATTTTGATTTTTGAATGATACTGACAGCTCTTGAACGCGGTTTAGATATACTGATTGCATCCAATAGTGCTATTCTGTAAAAATCTCACCGTGAAAACATAGTTGAAGTGAGCTGTCAACAGTGCCAATCCGTGTCAGGTGGAACGACAGCTCACTGCACCTAGGTTTTCACGGTGAGATTTTTACAAAAAAGATCGGTTGTTTCAATCAATAGTGATATTCTCCCTAATTGTATTACCACATCAAATCTTTAGGAAGGTGCCTTATAGGTTACAATTATATAATTCTGCAACATTAGGTAAACATCTACCACAATAAGTCAACCGTACATATTACAAAGCAAACACTATAATTACAAAACTTAGGTCATAAATTAACAAAGTGGGTGATCACTAGCAGTATTGCAGCTGCAATGACGAAGTACAAAGGCAACACCCATCACACTAGGTTTCCGAGATCATATCAACATGACGAACATAAATTACGATGTGATTTTACAACTGGTAATTAAATACCATTTTGGTACAAACTTGTTTGGAACTTGGGACTTGAAGTTTCGAAATCTGTAATAATTAGCTTTAGTCTCTCTATGGCACTAAACAATTCCTCTAATAGCACCTGTCACATGAAATGGGCAATTAGGCGAATAACAATGCACCTATGAACACTTTAGTGGACAAGTCACAAGTCAAGCGCGAGTAACTTCAGGGCGAGGCAGACCTGAATTGACACTAGAAATGTTGTACCTACTCAGTGTACACAAACTTACACAAGAATTTTATTCGAATTAAAAGTGCTTTTTTACCTTAATTTTAGTAACGTTCATTGCTGAGCATGAGAACCTCCCTGGTCGGGCAAAGTGTTAATTGGTTTTTCCATCTGTAAAAACCCATGAACTCTGGAATCTGGAATTTGTCAGTAGCAGGCCAAAGTCTGGATTGTGGCCGGTTGATGGCAATAGGCTCCACAATTACATCGGATTTTAACATAACTGGCGAAATGTGAGTGTACAGACGCCAGCAGGTCAAGCTACCCGAAACTGACAAATTTTCCCAATCAACATTGAACCTTAATGTTTTTAGCAATAAAGTTGAAAATCTATTAGAGAAATTTGACAGATTGTAGTAACTTGATGTGCTGGCGTCCGTACTTCTGCCTAACACTTCAAGGAATAAAGGCGTGATGTTATATTGTGTTAAAGATCTTAGGCAGACGTTTCGTTTACGAACTTTCACAGATTATTAATTCCAGTTTCAGTACCTATACTTATTACAAGCTTGCTAACAAAGTAGGTTCGTAAGATAAACGCATTCTAACAATTTCTACCTTATAGGAGGCGTAAACTGAGCTATAAAATCCACATGAATATTGATTTCTCGGTTTAATTACGTAAAACGAAATTGGATCTAAATATCTGTTAGGAATCGAATATTACATTTGCTAATAATTATCATTATCATGTTAGTTAGTCTTTACGGGACTAACAACTGAGATTTTCATTTATCCTAGGCACTTCGCTGAGGATTTAACATTATAAATATTGAGGAGCCATTATTTTATATCTTAAGTATATTAGTTTACCTATTCCAATTACTTACTACATACACATATACATAATTATGTAGGTACACATTTACTTATTTCAATTTTCCGTAAATAATGTAGAATTATATAGATGTTTAAAACCGTAATTATTAGTGTTTAAGTAAATTATATAATAATAAATTAACTAACTATGTCACTATTCTTAAAACTTATGTTAAATATTATTATGAAATAAGTTGTCCTAACTTTAATTGTAAGAACTCATGCCGCCTGTGATACAGACTCCTGTATCACAGGCGGTATGAGTTTACAAAGTATAATTTGTACATTTACAAAGTATAACGCTTATACACATCCTAGTACAAGCATTATACTTTGTAATACCTATATTATTTCTAAGATGTATACTGTATTTTATTATGTTTTTTTTTATAATCGTCATTTCCTACGTATCTACTTTTTGTAGTAGTAGTTCTTTTTAACAAATGACAGTACTAATTGATATATTTTTTTCTCCGTAGACTATTTACTGAGATTAACATTTATTCGTTTTTTCCATCACTTAGGAAGCTAAATACATTTTTTACAACCTTCAAATTCATAGAAACATTTGAAAACATCCATCTTGCCTACTCAACTTAAAAACTAATTAACCAAGTACAGTCAACAACAAAAAACACTGTCAAAACAGGGCCAATTAATCAATTGTACAATCAATCAGCAAATGACATAGCAACGCCCCCAAGTAGGTAGACAGATACGAATAAATGCCAAGAAACATTATAGAATTATTATTGCGGCGCGAAATTATAATTGCATTTCAAAATTATTAGGTGCAAAATTATATTATTGGTGTTGTGGGCCGCGGGCGTCGGTATCTGATGCGTACGCTTGCTTGACATGGTAAGTGATGAGCCGAGTGATAGAAACCTGCTTTCGTCGGGCGGGTTTGAGTTATGGCTATGACTGTACCTTTGTATCGGATTTGGAATTATGTAGGTATTCAGATAGGTAGGTTGCTTTTGAAAGCGTTTGCTTCGATTTGGATAGACTTGTCAATAAATTCAGGTTGTTAATAATATACAAAGATTACCACCTAATAAAATAAAGAAAGAAAAATTGTTTATTCTGCATAAAAAAAAACGCACATTATAAAAAAAAAGTCAATAGTCTCGTACTCAAGCATATAAAAACTTGTTAATTTTGTCCTTTGATGTCAGAGCCAGGGACCATAAAACACACATTAATTGACAACACAAATTAATCCGTGATGCGCCCGCGATACTGGCAATGAAGAATGGCATATGAAGTGAATATGAAAATATGAATATCTTCAGCCTTTTGACCTTTTGCCTTCAGCAACATTGTAACATTACATACATAAACTCACGCTTTTTCCCATGGGGTAGAGCAGAAACTACAGGACAATCCTTACTATGATATATTTACTAAGTGATTGTGATGGAGTATCCAGTTTCGATCGCTTTTCAGTGAACCTTTATCTTTCCATGACGAATCATCTTACTCTGAAACTTATCTTATTCGTTCTGTGTGTTCATATTTTTTATTTCTTTACAAGCTTTCTTTAATTATGATAAGCTAGAAGCTTACCTTTTTGTATTTTTTTGTTTATTCTGTTTATATTCGATGAAATTCTTCCTGCAAATCATTCTTGAATACTAAGTCCAGTGTGTCCTATCTTTTTCCTTACAAATGTATGTCAACAAGACGTTTATTGGCAGTGTTAGAGGCATGTGCAAGCAATAAATCATCTCAAATGGTTGCTACATTGCCCAACTGATTTTATAGAGCTATATAAATAGCCCCAGGTCTTCTTACCTCACCATTATATTTACACTTCTATGAGAACCAATTATTATTGGTTTATTGAAATTCTAAGTCTTAAAAGATTTATTACTGGCCAAATAAAAGACGGCTCTACAATAACTTCAGTATAAATTAATGCGATTAATTAATAGCTACATATTTATCTACACTACAGGCAATTTTGGTTGAGAAATTGTGTCCGAAGACTTTTAAAGTTTGTCATGATTCACACCTTAACTGACTTAGGGCTGATTTTTCTAACGCCAGATGATTTTATCCGAGGAATAGTTTTGAATTTTTGACATTTCTTTCATTCAAAGACTGTGAGGCATCAATTTTATTCCAAAGTTATCTGTCGATTAAAAAATCAACCCTTACTTAAATATTTACTTCAAAGTAACAAGTAGGTATCGCTGATAAGAAGAGGTATAAAAATAGCTAACATTAACAGTCTTCCTAAAAATCGATGAATGGTACACCTACCTCACTCTCCGTACACAAAACAAAAAGAAAAGAGTCCCTTATCAGTAGGTACAAAGGCTCTATTGTTAGTCGTGACGCCTCGCGTTATACTCTTATTATCTATGTGTCTCACATACGGTCAACTTCAAAGGTGCCGAACCTTTTTCTGGGAAACGATTCTTTATTCTTTTGGGTCCACATTGGCTTTTTATTAACAAATGCGCTTTTTGGGTTCCAGTATTTTGCATTATTAGTGAATCTTTTGAATTTGGTGTAAGGTTTGCCTTTCACACAGCCAACTGCAAGACAAATTAAGCTTAAATTGTATTCTGGGTAGTGTAAAAATTCATAGTACTTTAATTATTATGACAAAAGTAAATAATGTAAACATGCCTATGGTTAATGAGTACCTAAATCGCCACATGTTCATACTTCGTACTAGTCTTAATACTTTGGGAATGGTGTTTTATGAAACCATACAGGATAGCAGGAACATCGACGCGCATACTATAACCATGGATTCAGCACATGATTCTAGACCCTCAAGCGTAGAAATAATCCATTGGTTATTTTAAAAAGAGCTGTTTCATTGAACGTTTCAATACCTACGCGTTTAAAATGTAGGGAACACAAAATACTTTTTTTTAATAACCGACTAATGATTTCGACGCACGGGGTTTCAGAGTCATGCCATCCGTCGATGTCTCTGCCACCCTGTATACAACTCATTTTGTGACATAACAAGCAAATAAATAGGACTGAGAAAGAGCATGTTAGATTAAAAAATAAATTATATAAAGTTTGATTTAAAAGCAGAAATGCGTCGGCTAAAACTAGCAATCAATATTTACAATAGATCGCTAGTTCTTTCCTCAAATTCTTTACATAAATAACCAAGAGGGAAACACTAATTATTATAAGATGAACGGAAATGCTTTTTTTTTTTTTAATTTAGCTGTTAATTATTTGCATATTCAGTGTGGCTCTTTCCCAGTAAATAACACTTTAGTGCCAATTTGCGGGTAAGTTATTTATAACTTCCATAAATTCGAAAATCTTCGTCTTCAATTTACCTAGATTTTCTCTTCATCCTATTTGTTAGTATTAATTTCCTTTTACACTCTTGAGTCATCATAAAAGGCAATTTAAGCCCGTAATCTTTACGTACCACAGGGGGTGCCCTTAGCGTGTGGTCGCTTAGTTTTTAAGTTTTATAAGTCCTGGCTGGAGGGCTTCATTTATTGAAGTATCCACAGGCAATCCCGGTTAAGCAGACGACAACCTAATAGGTTGAACTGCGAGATGCCAAATCGAAAAAATACAAAATAAACGTACCGCGTTGTTCTTCTAAGCTCCGCAACGGATTTTGATGCATTATTAACCATCATTTAGAGAATTGATTCCGGTAGGTTTGTGAGTATAATATATTAATATTTAATTTGTCTATTGTACAGAAATCTCAATATTTTGGTAGATGGACCACTGGGTAAAGCAAAGTGACAGACACCTATATTTAGCTATATATCTTTAATAAGTTCGTTTATATAAGAAATCCAATAGCAGAATTTATGAAACTTAGTTGACTGTCCAAAACTAAGCAAAATTTATTTATCTACACTTTTATGCACAACGGCTGGGTACATAAGTTGGACAATCTAGACCTATGAGTAAATTAAAATTGCAATTCAATTATAAAGCTGACCCACTACTAAATGAACTTAAACGAACACCGGAAGGTCAATTCCTGTAATTAAAAACGTTCAAAATCTAATCGCAATCTCACCTCGGCGACAAACAAATTTCAAATACTTGTCAAAAAAATGTAAGGAAATTAGAGGTCTTTTTGACAGATTGAGACTGAGATCAGACTGTGAACGTTCTCTCTGATCGACTATAATAAATCCACTTGTACCATCGCGAGACATTCTATTCAAATAATAAACATATGTATGTAACCCTACAAATAATTCGATTAAGTATTTGTTTCAAAAGACAAAGCCATTAAACAAATGACTGCTAACTAGTACAGACTAAGACGGGTAAAAAGTCTCTATTGTTAAGCCACACAGGTAGTTAAGGTTGACTTGACGCCTTTACCACCCCCCCACCCAAATACCTAAATATCGGTGCCTTTGAAGTGTTGGCAGTTATGTCACAGGATTAGTGGGATTAGTCTTGTCTTAGACATCAGAGCCTGCCGACCGCACATACCGTTGACCACATAATCGTGACATATCTTTGTCCACACAAGTGACAGTTTAACCCCAAGTGATGGTTCCGTTTTCGAATTGTTTGGTGTTAAGTTCGTAAAAGTGATCTAGTGAGTGAATGTTTAGTGTTGTGAAATGTTTTGTGAATATGGTCAGTATCTGTTCGTGTTCTGAAGGCCAATTCCCGTAATTAAAAATGTTCAAAATCTAATCGCAATCTCATCTCATTGACAATCAATGTGAAAAATTTAGGGAAATTAGAGGTATTTTGGACTAATTGACACTGAGATCAGATGGCTAATTCCCGTAATTAAAAACGTTCAAAATCTAGTCGCAATCCCATTTCAGCGACAATCAATGTTAAAAAAAGAGGGAAATTTGAGGTATTTTTGACAGATTGAGACTGAGATTTATTTATTTATTAAAATCTCCAATTACTATCATTACAGGCTATACCCAATACGATAGCGTGGTCTTAAAATTAACATATGTACAGACGCCAGCACATCAAGCTACTACAATCTGTCAAATCTCTTTAATAGGTTTTCAACTTTATCGTTAAAGCGTTAAGGTTCAAGGTCGATTGGGAAGTTTGACAGTTTCGGGTAGCTTGACCTGCTGGCGTCCGTACTTACAACTATGAAAATCGTAAAAAAAACTATGTAGTAGTACTTATAATATATGTACCTATCTAAAAATAATAACTACTTTACTAAATTCCCTATATAAAATAAAATAAAATAAAAAACACAAAATATAGCCTACTCTAATCTACACTAAACATAAAAAGAACATCAGTGTTTTTGCGAATTCACTCAAATGGCATTTAAATACATCGATTTTCACGTGAAGATCGTTAATAACCCGAATTGCGCGGGTCATTAGTGTTTTGGCTAGAAGGTTGATCCTGGCAACAGGCACGGCCACACTGAGATCACACTGTGAACGTTTTAAAAAATACGAGAATTGCCCCTCTAACCGCGAACGTTCTTAAAATTACGAGACTTGCCCTTCTGTTCATCATGAGTGAGTGTAGTGAGAACCATTTGGAGAAACTCGCCCAGTTTGTTAAACGCTGGTGGGAGGATAATTATAATAAGGTAACTTCTCAATTGTCAAACTTATGCTTCTCTGGGTAATTTCTGTCAAACTAATCTTTTGCATCCATCCTCTCACTTGACCCCTGACTAATTCTGAGACCAGAGTCCAGTTTCAGACTGTCCGATTCAGTTCAATTTTAGACTGGTCAGAGCAACTTATTCTGTGATACCTATAGGTGTCACAAAATAAGTTGCTCTAGTTGTTGGTCTCTTTGCAATAGTGACTCCTAAAAGCGCCTGAAAAATTATCGCTAATATAACTTTATATCACTACGTTTTACTTATATACCTACGTCATTTAAAAAAAAATTAAAAAGAGAATGTTTTCCGCGTTTTTTTTTTAAACTTCCATAAGGGCGCATTTTACATCTTGTGTTACAATGAACATAAGCACATTTCCTATAATGCTCCCACTGGTGGGAAACAGGATTCCTCTCGGTGAAAGGGAGTGGGCCGTAATCCACCACGCGGTCCCAGTGCGAATTGGTAGACGTCATATGTTTTCGATTTTTTGGTTCTAGAACTTGCCGGTTTCCTCACGATGTTTTCTTTCACCGTTTTGAGAGCAGCGGTGATGAGGTAATTTACACAACTTATAGCGACTGTCTGGGTTCGAACCTACGATCTACAACTCGCTTAACAGCTCTATTTATTTACATGATCACCAATAATGTCACTCCCACACGATCCGCCCAATTTTTCCATGGTACTCTTGTCAAATTCCTGAAGGCGGTCCAAATCTTCGATCGATACTTGACCCCTGGCTTATCCAATTATTATTTAATACCCATAACGACTCCACGAGGCGCCTTAAGCCGAGATTAAGATAAGACCGGGGGACCCCACTGTATCATTACCTATATTAAGTTTAAGCGATATCCCGGGATAATTTTATATAGAATCTAAATTGTATCAAGAATGGTTTTCAACTTTAAAGCGTTGATAGGATATGAGGACAGATTATAGTGTCCCTGATGTAAAGCCTGTTATAATGTTTATTTTGTGATCGTAAGCGGCCGTGTAAAGAATAATGGGTGTCGTGATATCGGTTGATGGAAAAAATGTAGGCAGTAAGCTTTAATTTTTTTTTTCTTATTTCTGATAGATTGCATTTTTTCTGATGGGTTCGATGAGTTGAAAATAAGCACGGCTATAAATCGCGCTGTCAGTTAAAAAACTTAACATTTAATTAACAGATGACGAAATTCAGTAGTTATTCTAGGGAAAGGCCTGGTTTTTCCAACGCCATATAATTTTATCGGAGGAATCATTTTGAATTTTTGACAGTTCTTCCATGCCAAAACTGTCAGACGTCAATTTTAGGTATTATACGAATAAAAATTATCTGTCGATTGAAAAATCAGCCCTAAGTAATCTTTCAAAAACACATATCATAAAATTATGTTCTCAAAGTAACGCCTGATTCAGTAACATAAAAACATGTTATAAATTGACAAAAAAATACTACTTATGTGACAACAGTTTTGTGATGTAAGCGACGAGAATCGCGTCACAATGAAAAACGTAACTCTATTAAAAAAAAGATTGCTAAGTACTCTCCAAACTTGAGGGATCCACTTTCACTCAATCACTGATTCATACATAACATAGTGTAATGATAATTAAATTAATAGACATACACGAACAGGCCACCCACACAGCGATCATGCCATTGTTGAACGAACGACAAATATTGATACAATCACCGTGTTTGATGTCGAATTGTTGATGTCGACACAGACTTGTAATGTAGGAATACATTTATTGTGATGACAATGGCAAGTTTTATTAGCTTGGGATACGGGCGGTTGGAGGTGTTTTTACGGCTTACCTACTATTCAATTCAAAAGAATTTACTAATTTTTGCTATCTCCTCTCCTGTTCATTTATGTTTTTTTTTTTGATCGCACTATACGTGTTTATTTAATTTCGTTTGTTTTGTCTATTTATGGTTTAGTAACTTATGACTCGCACTTTTCGGGCGAGTAAATTCGTGCGAATCGACTTATAAGCCGTTTTTGCCGAAATAAAAATGTGAAGTAAAAAGTGAGCATCTGCATTTTGTATGAGCTAAAGTGATGTCATTACTTTTAAAATTATGATAGGCATCTCGATGTTCGATTCTTCGAAATTCAAATTTGCTCTAAACTTTTCTAAATAACTTACCCAGCAAGTTCTAAATTCGAAGGACTAACTAATGCTACATAATATGTCAAGTAGGTACCCTGAAAACTGACTAACTTTTGGGTTTTTATGGGGAAAATATTAGCCTATTTTAGGGTAATTCTCAGGCTTTAGGGCTTGATGATTAAAAACGGGATTTTGCCATATAGTGTAACAATTTTCAACGAATAACATAAACAGCCTTTTGTGCCTTTACATAGTCTTCAAGTACTTAAACATGGCATTAATTCACTTGCAATTATACCCCATTAAATTAAAGGGTACGTCTGAAAGTCGTAGCAAAACACCGTCTTAGCACACACCGTCCTTATGTATTCAAAAATCGTACTTTCAGACAGATGTTTCAAGTAAATATAAAGGCAACAATGTTGGACGTTGGTTAAGGTTACAATTGGCGCCAATTATTGGCGTGTACGGCCAACTACCAACAAATTGCAAGGCTAGTAGACACTTCACCTAGTTGCCTACCTATGTGTGCATAATTATTAGTTACTAGGGTAAATTCGAAGTGCAGGGGTACAGGTGGTTGCACAAGTGGTAGAGATATTATGAGAAAATGATTTGAGTTTTTTAGAGAAAATTTAGAGAGGCTTCTGGCTAAGTAATTAACTTAGTAACAGCCGCGTGGGTCGATCGATCAGGTTAAGCTACGCTTGCCGCGGTTGGTTCGTGGATGAGTGACCATCTTTACATATCAAGCCCCTCCGCACCTCGGAAAGCACGTGAAGCCGTTGCTCCCGGCTGTCAATCGTGGATCTTTGACAGTCGTTACCGGTAGTTCAGACGACCTTTCAGGCTTCTGAGCCTGAAAATCTGACAACCAGTCTTACCAATGCGTATCATATTACCCAGTAACTGGGTTGTGAAGGTCAGATAGGCAGTCGCTTCATGTAAAATACTGGTATTCGCTGCATACGGTTAGACTGGAAGCCGACCCCAACATAGTTGGGAAAAGGCTAGGCAGATGATGATGATTTGAGTTTTCTAAAGCTTAGAATTAAATTTGTTACGTTTTTTTTTTTTAGTTTAGTTGTTAAAAATCTTTTTGACTGCACTTGTCATTTCAAACTTTGAGTTTACTGTCAGTAGGTACTGCTAACGCCTTCTGCAAGATAAGTAGAATAATACTAATTTCTGTGAAGAATTCATTATTCAACCATAAAACGGAAGTTAATGGCTCAAATATAAATTAGCTGTATAGAACTAAACATTTCCCACAAGAAAACAGCGGGGCGGTGCATCTCAGGTGCGTGTTTAAGCAGTCATTAAGCAAAATGGCAATGCGTTTTGCGCTTCACAGTACACAAACCTGTTTACTTACTTCATGTATCATGCCCTGAACAATATGGCATGTCACGACAGCGAGCCAACGAAAAACGATCGCGAAGTACACATTTAAAAAACAAAAAAAACCTCTCACGACCAACTGAAATGAGACCATATATCAAGGTAATAAGATACACTTTGTTATGTTACATTTAAAAAAAATGCCATGAAATATGTCCGCTTGTCCATTGCTCTGCCGGTAGGCGTGGGTCAGATATGTGCGCAAATTTATGTTTTTCACTCACAGCGGCGGAAAATAGTCTGTTTTAAGAGGTAATAAGAGTAATTTCGGGTGTACGGCTATGTTGGTGGGTCAACCACCTCGGGTTAACATCGCGACTTTGAATGATTTTTTGCTTCTTGCAACCTTTTTGTGTACTGTTGACAATTACTTGTTTCGTTCCCACAGTCAGGCGGTGTCCGCCTTATAAGAAAACACTTAAAGCAAACGCAAAAAATCACTGTCTAGACTTCCATTTTGTTTTCTTGTTTCTTTGCTATTAAAAGAACGGATACTTAGGTAGTTGAAAAGCTAATTTTAAGTTTTATTTTACTTCAATAAAATAAAAATATTTATTTCAATAATGGGGAAAGCGGCAGGGTAGCTCGCGATATTCAATTTTTTTTACGTTTTTTTGTAATTTTTTTCATGAAATAGTCATTCAATAGGGTTTAATTTTAATGATTATATTTCTGCAAATACATACTCGTTACGGTCGCGAATTATATTTTGTTCAACATGATACCCTGACACTGACCTGCGTATTGCATAAAACGTAACAAAATTTGAATTTTTTACTTGAAATTTTTAATTTTACAATAATTTTTACTTGAATTTGAACTTTTTACTACTACTTTAACTATTAAGAAATATTAATGTTTGTCATAGTAGGTACTAACCCACTACGCCAATCGGCTATAAGTATTTTTAATTATAATATTGTATTTTCTCTGTAAGTGATTGTAAATCTTTTGAGAAAATAAATGTTTTACCCTGGCGCTTCCCCTTTAACACAAATGCACAAGGTTTGAAGTCACCTTTTAAGCAAGAAATTGCTTATAGCAGGAAACTACGGACGGGGAGTCCGTAGTTTCCTGCTATAAGCAATTCGTGACATCGACCAAAAATATGCAATAGACGGTGTAAACGGCAAACTATTTAGTTTTGCCGTTAATAAAACAACGTTTCTGTAATAGAATTTCCCAGTACTTTTAAACGCTAACTAACAGTCTTAAAATAATAATATGTACAAGAATACAAAAAGGAGGTGAAATAATCAAAGGGCATCAAAAAATTCGTCCGCATCGCTGTCAATAGAAAAAGTGCCCAAAAGGCTGGCTATTATATAGATATAAATAAACGGTATTATTAAAGATACCTGTGTGAATCTATTCTGTTGAGGACTTTTCTCCGCCACAGTACCTACCCCGACGACAAGAAATGCGTTATTCGATTAAAGAATTAAAGTAGAAGGTGCGCGTGAGTTTTACGCTGTGATTGGTTAATGATACGCTGTGGGGCTAATGATAATGATAAATAATAATGATGAGGTTAACGTCGGGTTTCGTGGTCACTCGCCGTAACGAGAGAGATACATCGCTGAAATTAATTTCAACAACTTTGTTGCCATGTCTTCTATATTAAAACAGTTATCGTCGTAAATTATACATTGTCGACTGCCTCGTTGGTCGAGCGGTCGTAAGCGCTACTCAGATTCAGATTCATTTATTTGCAAAAACATGTGTAGGTAATATGTTATAGGTGTCACAAGGTATTTTTTGGCTCAACATGTTTGACCATGGCTGGTGTACGGACGCCAGCACATCAAGTTACTACAATCTGTCAAATTTATTTAATAGATTTTCAACTTTATCGCTAAAGCATTAAGGTTCAAGGTTGATTGGGAAAATTTGACAGTTTCGGGTAGCTTGACCTGCTGGCGTCTGTACAAATCGAAAGACAACAAGATTTCAAAATAAAAATACAAAGAAGAAAAATAAATCAACAATTAACATTAATATTAAATTTGAAAAATAGGGCAATAGTCATACGGTTCAAAATAAATAGAATAGATGCAGTCAATATCTTCAGAGCGATTTATCATTTAAAAATTCATTAATATTTTAATAGGCTTTAACTGTCAGTATTTATTAATGTTTTCTTAAACTGGCCTGTCTTTAATTTCTTAACACAGTTAGGGATATACTGCTGAGCATGAGATGGCAAAGTATTATTGGAAATCCATCTGAAATTTCTCAGTAGCAGCTCGGAGCCTGCATCCGTGCCTGATTGATGGCCATATTCTCGCCCGCCGGCGGCGGCTCAAAGCTATTTTTTGAGTAATTCCATTACGATATCAGCATTAGATTAGCTGTGTGTAAATCCTTGCAATTTAAGAGAATAAATATTACAAACATCATCGGTCGGCTTCCACTCTAACCGGGTGCAGCTGAATACCTGTATTTTACATAGATCGACTGCCTATCTGACCTCCAGAACCCAGTCAGGTACTGGGTATAATACGAAACCCCTTGGTAAGACTGGTTGTCAGACTTTCGGGCTTCAGACGACCCATAACGACTGTCATAGATCCACGAACGACAGCCGGGACCAACGACTCAACGTGCTTTCCGAGGCACGGAGGGGTCTTGGTATGTAAAGATGGTCCCACATCCACGGACCAACCGTGGTAAGAGTAGCTTAACCTGATCGATTGTTCTGTGGATCGATTGACCCGTGCGGCTGTTATTACTTATCATCATCATCATATCAGCCGCACGACACCCACTGCTGGGTATAGGCCTCCCCTAAGGATCTCCACGACGATCGGTCCTGCGCTGCCTGCATCCACTGGCTTCCCGCGACCTTCACCAGATCGTCGGTCCACCTTGTCGGGGGCCTACCCACTGAGCGTCGTCCGGTGCGCGGTCGCCATTCCAGAACCTTTCCGCCCCAACGGCCATCGGTTCTTCTCGCTATGTGTCCCGCCCATTGCCACTTCAGCTGAGCAATCCTTCGAGCGATGTCGGTTACTTTAGTTCTCCTGCGGATCTCCTCGTTTCTGATACTTATATCTCCTCGTTACTTATATCATGTGTAAAAATGTCTGTATTGTTTATTGTGGTGAGAAAATAAATAAACACTTATACTTATACTTATAGGTGCCGAATTTGATATAACATGAAAAATCCATAATATTACATTACAGACTTATTGCTTCGGGGCGTCGCATTGTATATTTTCGATTTAGGGCTGATTTTCCCATCGCCAGTTAACTTTTATTCAAGGAATCAAATTGACGTTTGACAGTTTTTGTATGAAATAACTGTCAAAATTTCAAAACTATTCCTCGAATGAAGTTATCAGATGATTGAAAAATCAGCCCGTAGTCACACAAATATTTCAAATGTTTTTAGAATGATACAACACTGTTAAAAAGCTTCCTAATACAAATATAATAGTTCGTAAACACAAAATAATCTTCTAAACATCTGTTTAAATTATATCATCATAAATACGATCACTCAAATTTTCTTAAACTCTTTAAACGTCCTCTATTACAGTAACGACACAAAAACAAAACCGACTAACAAAAACGACACAAAACGCAATCCCAATTTTTACGAAACGACTTTCGAAAGCACGAAACGACTTCAGAAAACTCTATATAATTATTTCCCCGCATATTTTTAAACTCTCAGACGTATATTTTTCTAAAAGACACTTTATTATCCAACGTTTATCCGTTTTGTGGCAATAGAAACTGAATCATTGTAATAATTGGTCGCTTTTACGAAATTGCCCCCGACGCGCCGACTCCAAACGACAATATAATTCCGGGGAAACGGATAATGATATGGCAACCCCATCGGTTACACGCCGTAATCGAGTGACAAACTGTTTTAAAAAGCGACAATCAAGTTCATTATAAGTGAATGCAGGGTGTTGCCAGCTATTATGCGTTTAAACGAATTTTTAAATGAGATGTGGTTTTTTTGATAGAATTTTAAGTGACGTTTTAATGCGGTTTTGTAAATTGTCTGTAGGCTTTTATATTTATTAAACGTTTAACTTTATAAGGCGGAAAGCTCTTGCTAAGTACTTACTTAGCGAGGGTTTTCCGCCTTATAAAGCATTGTACAGACGCCAGCAGGTCAAGCTACCCGAAACTGTCAAATTTTCCCAATCAACCTCAAGGTTGATAAAGCATTAAGGTTCAAACCTTAATGCTTTAGCGATAAAGTTGAAAATATATTAAAGAAATTTGACAGATTGTAGTAACTTGATGTGCTGGCGTCCGTACTTACAATGTCCGTAAAAATTGTGATAATGTTGACGTAACACAGGAAAAAAGAATTGCCAGTAAACTGTAACCATAAATTCAGCACATGAGTCTGTCTAGAGTCGTGTGCTGAATTTATGAAAATTTCTACGCTAGAGTCTTCCAGCGTAGAATTTTTTTGTCGGTTATCAAGTGAAAAACCAACATTTTCATAGAAAAGTGCAATACCTACGCGGTCAAAATATATGGAACTACTACTTTTTTTACTACGCTAGGAGGTCTAAAACCATATGCTGGATTCATGGTTACAGTTTGTGTATTGGTTATTTTTTTTCCTGCATGTATATTCAAATTACACCGGATTTTACAAAATGGTTGTACAAAATTCATTTGTCAATGAACACTTCAAGATTAGTCAGACGATAGTGGCAAACAACGTTATTTTCGTTTCAATTGTTCAAAGTGTTTTGCTACAGAACATTTTGGTGTTATTCTCACGACATCACAATAATAATTACATACAAGTTTTTGTTTGAAACCTGTTCAAAGGCAACTAAGGAGTGGTTGAATTAACTCGAAAATTTAACTTTGACATCGCGAGGCGGCCCCGAATGCTTACCAAATGAATAGTAATTTAGTTTTCGGATTAAATCGTTTCAAACACGCGACACAAAACCACTTTTCTATTCTCAAGTCGACTCGAAACCGTCATTTTACACAATTTTACCCAATTGCTCTGAGTTCTCAGAATTAATTTGATATTAGCCTTTGAAAACGCAAGGTGTGGTTTTGTGTCGGCCTGATAGTTATTTTGAAGAGGGATTTGAACAACCAGTGTTTAAGGCTTGCTCTAGACTCGATAATCTTTTAGAATTAGCCGCGCTCATTCATAATTTTATTAAATGGACTGTTTTGTAAATCGACTCATGATATGTTATTTCGTTTTATAGACGGTAAACGCTTTGGTACAAAACTCGGGATACCGGAATTGTTATAATAACTGATGTTTTGCAATTTTGCATATTCAATTTTTGCAGAACTTATAATTTGTTTAGAAGAAAATATTAAGTTGAATTCACATTTGATTGGTTCCATCATGAACATTCGCCATTAGTTGCGATAAACAGTACACACCATCACACCGTGTGTCCTCTTATATGTAAATGAAACTACAGTTTTATTTATTTCTTGTTCCAGGAATCACAATCAAGTAGCGCTGAAAGATGGAGTGGTCGCGGACCGGAGCACAACATGGCTCTCCAACAGATCCTCAAGCTACAAGAAGCGAGAGCTCTCCACAAGACCTCTCTTCTTCCCATCTACAAGAAGAACGGTCTTCCATCTCCGCCGGGAGCTAGTTACGACAAGCCTGATAAGAGACCAGAGTACCCTGATACGAGAGCCTTCGAGCAATCCAAGCTTGAGGCAGAATTCAGAAGACTAATGGAACACTCAGGCAGAGACGTCCGAAACGATGAATCTCTCAAATACTTCCAGCACATGATGGAAGCAAAACAACACTACGATTATCTAAAAAGTATCCAAGACAGAGATACAAGGAGCAGCCCTAGAGAAGGTCATACAGAAGTCAAGAAGGAAGCAATATCACCCAGGCATAGCAGGTCATCCCCAGTGCATCAGTCACCTTCTCATAGAGTGTCATCAGCCGAAGTATCTCCCAATCATAGCATCCGCCTATCTACCTCATCCAGTCCCCTCTCAACTACTAGTCCAATAAACTCATCGCCTTTAAGTCACCTCCAAAACATGCAACCTTTTGATTTCCGGAAACAAAAAACGAATGAGAGCAACGAAAAAGAAGAGAGCAGAAAACCCTACGATTTAGGATCTGCTGAAAAAGCAACTATGGATTTAATGAGAAGTCAATTCTTTAACTTTCCATTGCCTACAAATTTGCCTATTCCGCCAATGGGAATGCCTTCAACGTTCAATCACCAGGCAGCCATGGTAGCTGCGCTCAGTCAAAACCCAATGGGCTTAGCCTCACTCCAAGCTCTTCTACCTCAAATGTCAGCAAAACCTGCGGAACCATCAGAAAATAAAATCCACAGCAATGGCAAAGGAAGATCAGATGACCACAAATCTGAAGATGACAACGTTCTCAATTTAAGCAAAGATGCTTACGCTGAAGTGGCACAGAACTCTAGGAACATGATGTTAGGCAAATGTATTAGTCCACCTAAAAGACAATGGGGTGCGTCGCAAATGCCGCTGAATTTAGGAACGCACTTTATCAATCCAGCTACTGGCAAAAAAAGAGTTCAGTGCAACGTTTGCCTGAAAACCTTCTGTGACAAAGGAGCTTTGAAGATCCATTTCTCCGCTGTTCATCTACGTGAAATGCACAAATGTACTGTTGAAGGATGCAGCATGATGTTCAGTTCAAGAAGATCTAGAAACCGTCACAGTGCTAATCCTAATCCGAAATTACATTCGCCCCACCTACGACGGAAAATATCACCTCATGACGGCAGAACCGCACAAGTTCACCCAGTCCTCATTTCACCACACAGAGGTGGCCTCAATATTCCACCAGTGATGAATCCTATGCACCCATTCGGATCATATCCCCTTTTGAATCCACCGCATAATATGGGTCAATTCCCATCGAATATACCATTAGACTATAAAAATAGTATGAACATGAATTTCTCCCCATCTTTTGACCACGGCCAGCCAATGCGACGTGAGTCTGATTCCGTGGAAAATAAAGACCAAGATGGTCAAGGAGAATCTGATGAAGATGACGGTATTGTGGTTGTGGCAGGAGATGACGACGATGATGATAATGAACACATCGATACTAGTGATTATTATTCAACTTTAAACAAATCCATAGGATCTATAGATGACTCAGAAACTGATTTTGATCAACAGAGTGTTAGTGATAACAACGAAGTAACAGATAATAGAAAAGATGAAAATACTAGTCCCGAAGTGATGAAAAGGAAACGCAAAAATCTTAATCCTACTCGTATACAAAACCATTACATTTCCGAAAATGGTACATCAAATTCAAAACGTGACCATCCGGATACTGATGAAAATGAATGCGCAGTGGATTTAAAAAGAGTTAAAACTGAGGACAGTCAATCTAGCGAAAATAATATCGATGTTACTCATGAAGAACCTAAAAATAACGAAGCCAAACATGAAAACCCAGTTATCAAAGATGAACCTACCGATATGAGCTACAAAATACAAGACTTAAGAGTAAAAGATGAACCAATTGATAAACAAGAAGTGTACAAACCTGCAAACAATAGATCTACTGAAGAACAGTTTTCATCAGAAAACGCACTGAAAAGACTTGAAAGTTTATCTAAAGGTGACTTCCCTAGCATTCCTAAGAAACATGATTCTCAATCCTTGGGCCCATATAATTTATCAATGAATGAATCGATAGATTATTCTGATCGATCGCCATCTTCCTCAGTCTCCAGTTTTGATTATAATGCTGAGGATACTCACGGGCAAATATTTGGACATTTCGACAGTGGTTTCTTTGTCAGTACAACTGATGTTCCCATGGACCATGAGAACCCCCGCAAATGCACAGTATGTGGAAAGATTTTCCAAAATGTTTATGTACTAAAAACACACTACCAAAATGCACATCTGAAGCTTATGTACAAATGCAATGTAGAAGGATGCAGAGCAGCATTTTCATCCAAACGGAGCAAAGACAGACACAGTGCAAACATGAATTTACATCGAAAAATTGAAGAGTACAGAATATCTGAAGAATCTTCACGGTTTTTAGACAAAATACGAGAACAAATGGAACTAATTTCACGATACAATGAGGAGGAGCGTGCTGTCCCTTATGTAGAATCTCATATCTATTATCGAGCGAAGGAAACTGATAAACTGAAGAGCCAATTGAGCCAACAGCTGCCGTTCACGTCACATTACCCACATCTACAGCTACCAGAAACCTACCTTAGTAACAGGGACATGTTTGCACAACACTCGTTCCTCTTCGCTCCATTTGGTATGCTTCCTAACTTCCCTCCGATCCCATTAGGTTTTCTACCTCCAAGTTTGAATGCTTTCGGCTGCCAACCAAATTACTCCCCACCTCATTCTAGAAAGCTAAACTATTGTGTAGAGGATGAGGCGCCGCGACCAAATAAAGATGGTAATTACCCATGTCGGGGTTGTAAAGACTGCTTCAAGGACCTAACCAGCTTGAAACACCATTGTGAAAGCGTGCACGTACAATCTTTGCATCGGTGTTCGGTCAGTGGTTGCAACGCTGCCTTCTTCTCAAGAACTAAGAGGAACATGCATTACGAATCTCATGTAGCCCGCAGACAAAATGGTAGGATGCACGGCAACCCCTCGTGACCTGAATATTGACTGTGTAGACGAATCTCCAGTGCATTTGTGATTTAATTTAGTATTACCAAATAGTGTTGTAAGGTTCCAGTACCTTTTTATTCTCATTAGATTGAGGTGCGGTGTACAAAAGTGGCCCAGCCGTTTGTGAGGTACCAGTGGAGTCCGAACTCTTTGCAATGTAAATATAAAAGTAGAAATCGCTTAGACTTTTCCATGTGTTGTAGCATAGATAGTATTTAAATGTAATTCAACATTCCATAGTAATAAATCGTGCAATAAAATGTAAATAAATAATAGTTTTTAATGTACAAAGTTTTGGCTGATATATTTAGAATTGATGATGAGTGTTTATGTACTTACAATTTTGTATGATGTATAGTTGTGAAAATTGTAAATGTTTCCGTCTAACTTACTTTCTTTGGTCTCTGGTCTCTTAGCACAAATGGAATATTTTAACGAGCTTTGAAACTGTTTTACGTAAAATTAATATACTTAATTATAATTATCGGTGGCGAAGCGACATGGATGCCCTCGGTCCGTGGGTAGCCGGACGCGGAGCTGATGTCGCTGAAGGCTTAGAATAGAAATGAAAGAAATTCTATCGAAATCGTCTGTTTTTCTTCAAAACTCGTTGCAAATAATTCCACAACTACTGTAGAATAATCATTTGATCATATCTCCTAATATTTTGGTGCTAACATATGACAAATTATTATTTCAGTTTCATTACTGTACATTTCTTGGTGTTTCTCAATCAGATCTACGTGTTATGTGAGGTAATTAGAATACCTTAAATTGTATAAGTACCAAAAAGTATTAGAAACTTAATTGCTAAGATTGTATTATATAAATAAAACATATATACTTCCTTTTTGCCAAACGATAATAAGTATGTAATAAAAATGTTTGGAAAAACTTATTCAGGTTTTCACTTTTAGCCCTTTTAGAATTAAAACACATACACGCATTTTTCACCAAAATTCCTCGAATAGAAAGAATCAACTCAGCCTATCGCAGTCCACTGCTGGACATAGGCCTCTCCCAGGCTGCGCCACGACACCCTGTCCTCCGCCTTCCGCATCCAGTCAGTCCCAGCCACCTTATTTAGGAGATGAATGGAAAGAATAAGCCATCTTATTTCTTTGTGGGTATCGTAAGAGACGACTAGCGGCGGATTTCCCCAATGAAACTAAACGAAATCAGTACAATATCTCAACCGCGTTCAAGAGCTGTCACTGTCATTACAAATTGTTCTGGAATATTAAGAGCAGTTAGTAGTGGTCCAGCGAGTTGTAGGTCGAAGGTTCGAACCCAGTCAGGCGCATTACTTTGCGTAAATTATATCATCACCACTGCTCTCAAAACGGTTAAGGAAAACATCGTGAGGAAATCGGTATATCTTGTATGTCCCGGTATGTCTTTGAATGTTTGGCTCTAACCTTCTAAGGTTAGGTCCCAGCAGCGGGAACATTAGTGACTGATTATGTGACGTGTGGAATTTTGACATTGACAGCTCTTGAACGCGGCTTAGATGTGCTGTTCGCGTTCAGTTTCATTGGTGAAATTGATCCTTAAGCTTTTATTTTGTCACAAAAATGGATAAGTTTCCCCTTGACAACATACAACAATAACATACTGGGATTAACAACCGTTATAAGAACGGTTATAAAGCAGCTTATTTCTTTCGTTTAAAAACTAAAATACTTTGATCACTCTACAGGGCGCTTAACACCAGCTCTTAATATAGCAGGGCAGAAGGTGAACTGCACTGCGTTTTTGTTCTATGACTAAGTACAAAAAAGCAGTGCAGTTCAACTTCTGCCCTGCTATAAGAGCTGGTGGTAAGCCCCCAGTACGGATGGCTGGTGGAAAGTGGTCACAGTAGTCATCGATCGTCGCTTATGCGTATTCTATGCAAGTAGGTCCACAAAAGAAGATTGTCCTATTTGGCTACCATCGATTGCATTTCAATGCCCTGCCAATAAGGGCGATGCCACACGGGCGTTGCCAATGCGTTGCATCGGTGCTGCAACGCCTGAGCGGTGACGTCATCGCAGCGCTCAGTGTGGCACTCACTGCATTGAAATCACTGCGCTGCGACGACGCAACACATTGCCAACGCCCGTGTGGCATCACTCTAAGGCAATATTAATTAGGGAATGAAAACTTTATAATCTATACTGTTAATAAAATCTGGTCATGGGCTTTCAAAATTAGACAATCTACTCTATGGAAAGTTATTATTGTCTCATCCTAAGACTTACGTATATACCGCCAGGCTTACAGACAGCGCTAATTTTAATACAACCAACAACGGACACCATGGAACTTAGATATACCTACGCATGTAATGGTCCAGCACCCTTCTTGCGTAACACAGTATCAACCTATATGACGCTATGGATATTACTAATCCATTGCGTCCTAAATTCGAAAAAATTGTCTGCTCAACAACGTAAATAACGCAATGAATGTTGTTGAACTGTCAATATTAAACCCATTGCTACTGTTAGTGTTACACAATTATCCCGCTGGTCCTGGCCACATATCTATGGACTAAACTACTACCCAGATCGAACAAACCACCCAATTGTAATTGTGACACAAGCCTCTCATGGTGGCAAAGTGTTACTGTTTAAATCAATACTACACACTTAGTATTTGTGTCTACCCAGCCAAAATCTGCACAGGTCAGTAATAGATTTAACTCCATTAGGAAACCACCAAATCCCTAGCTTAATAACCCCACATTAAGTCATAAATTTTAATAAGTTAATAACCAAGCAACCGAAATTAAAGACGCCATATTGCTAAACTATGCTGCAGATAATAAATATAGGCAAAGAACATCTCGCAAACAGCCTGGAGCTTAAAAAGGTAAAATTCCAGAAGCCGAACAACACTAATTTGCGTGATTTATGAATTTCAAATACGGAATATTGCTTTTATGCGTTTCTGAACGAAATTTGAACGAGAAAAGGGTTATTTTAAATGGAGGGGAATGTGAAGATGGAATATTTATAGGAAGAAATGTTTAGAAGTCTTTCACGAAAGTTTCAATGGCTATTATTAGCATTTTTGTTTAGTTTTGCATAAAACTGAATTTATTATCTAAGGGCTGATTTTTCAATCGACAGACAATTTTTATTCGTGGAATAAAATTGAAGTCTGACAGTTTTTGTATAGAAGAACTGTCAAAAATTCAATATTATTCAAAAATTGACAAAAATTCAATATTTACATTTACAAAACATAGAACGAAACATACAATAAAATACACATACTAACAAAATCTCAAAAAATACACAACACATAACAGACAATAACGACAGCAGTGACAACTGCTGCTCACAAGGCAGTGTGCAAGCGCATCCAGTGGCGCAGCAGTGGAGAGTCCCACCTGTCCGCGAACACGCTTAGTAAACTGTTGCTGCTGGACCTAACACGACTCAGCAGCGACGCACATTGCTTCCTTATTAGGGCATGAAAGTCATCAGTGTGCGCCTCCGCGAACATCGTCGATGCACTGCAGAACCGTGGTAGCCCCAGCAACACCCTAAACGCGTTGTTGTATTGAACACGCAAGGCGCTGAATGCTCCCAGTGTGTAGCAGCAACAGAAACAGCGCAGCGATTTTTTTTCGCGCAGTGTATTTTCAACGCACTGTTTACTGCCGAGAGCTGAAAATCCAACAGTGTGTTTATTTGACGCGCTGGAATACGCTCTGTTGGATTTTCAATGCTGGACTCAAAACCGAGGGTTGAAAATCTAGTGCGCGATATTTTTACTAAAGGTTCCTAGCGTAGGTTTATATTTGTACAGACGCCAGTACATCAAGCTACTACAATCTGTCAAATTTCTTTAATAGATTTTCAATTTTATTGCTAAAGTATTAAGGTTCAAGGTTGATTGGGAAAATTTGTCAGTTTCGGGTAGCTTGACAGCTGGCGTCTGTACTTACCTCTACACAGGTAAATTCTCATAGACCGCTTCAAGTAAGCTTAGATATTACAGGTGCAAGTTAGGTCATCCTATTAGTTCAACTTCTACTTCAGCTTGAATTTAACTAGAGTAAGTAACTTTTTAATGAATTGCTATGGCCTGGCCTCTCCTACACAGTGGCTGGCTTCCCAATTACTTTGTTAACTAGTTTGATGAACTTTCTGTTCCTGTATGTACCTGTACATTTTGAGTTTGGATGTGGATTAGAAGATGGCGACCAACGACTCCCTGCAAACTTAATCCGTATAGAACTACTTATGTGCACACACACGAGCGCCACGCGTCGGCGTGTGCTCATATCAACGAGCGGTATGTTGTTGATGACACACGTCGGCGACGGCTGCAGTTGCCTCTGTCTTCGACGCGTGTCCCTCTTGTATATGCACACTAAATGGTTCAAACCTTATACTTCGTTATGAGAGTGATTTTCATCGTTTCTTTTTAAATAAGATTTTTTGTAATAAAGAAATATGCCTGTTGTTGATATTTCACTCTTGAAGAACTGTTAAGTGCAATGCCACACTAAGAACGAAGCTAAGATCATTTAGCTTCGCTCATGTAGCTATCGTCTCTTTTTATACCCGATTCATAGTTGCCGGTGTGAACCGAAGTAAGCAAAGACCCGACGGAAGAAAGTGCTGTTTTTTTATTATACGTATAGTACGAATCATTTAATCTGACTTGGTTTCCGAAGTTTTAGATCTATTCTGTTTTTATTTTTCATTATTATTAGAGTTAATTTTCTTTCTTTACGCACGTGTTTCTGTGACAAATACCTACACCTATTTTTCTTTATTTTCTTTCAAAGTGGCCTGCGCTTTTCAGCGGTTAGGTTTACATTGTTTCAAAACGCGCTAAATAGCGATAGTATCAAAGCCTTCAAACAATTGTTTTCTTATACCGAGGAGTAGGACCCAAAAAAATATTCCTCCTTCAAAAGTTTCAAAGAATCATCTATAACTTTTGTAAGCTTTTAGGCAGACTATGTATTTCTCAGAAAGTCTAAATTATTCCTCTATATAACGAAAAAATAATAAACAGGCAAAGAAATAAACACTATTTAAACGGTAACTCCACAAAATAAAAACAAAAGAACATTCAACTTCCATCGCTTTCCCCACCCTACCGCGTCACATCGGCGTCACGTGGACATTTGACATTTGCTTGTCACCCGTGACATTTACCGTGACGTCATTCACGCGACACGTCACCGTGACATCGCGTGCGGCGTCCGTTAATTTTTAAACTTTCTATTATCGCACGTTATTAGGGAAAAGTAGGGAACTTACAAATTGATTTTCTTTTTGTTTGTGGCTTCTGTTAGGGTAAACATTTGGGTAGTATACGGGTAAATGTTGGGAATATAAATTATTAATTGTGTGATTTGCTATTTACTGTAACCTACAGGTGTACCGATAGTGGCACTGTTCTGAACATGGTGTATTTAATTAATCGTTAAAGGTGAAAAGAGGGAATTATAAATACTGACTTCCTATAATGTTTCCACTGCTGGGACACAGGCCTCCTCTCCGTGAGAGGGAGTGGGCCGTAATCCACCACGCGGGCCCAGTGCGGGTTGGTAAATGTCACATATCTTCGAATTTTTTGTTCTGGCACCTGCCGGTTTCCTCACGATGATTTCGTGATGAAAAAATTTACTCAAAGTAAAGCGCCTGTCTGGTTTCGAACCTACGACCTACAACTCGCAAAAAACGACCGTTACCACTGGGCCGTAATCCCTGAGACAACAACATAATAATTATAATGAATCCAATAAGGGCAGGGTTACTTAGCCTACTTAGATAAGCAGGGCAATTGCGTAACACACTATCAGTAGCAATGGGTTTCATTTTGACAGTTCAACAACATTCATTGCGTTATTTACGTTGCTGAGCAGACAAATTTTTCGAATATATGGAGCAATGGATTAGCAATATCCTTCAAAATGATTCAAATTGAGAGTACCTAATACCTAGTGTGTTACGCAATTAAGGTGCTGAACAACTCGTGTTTGCTCTTTACATCTCTTACTTACTTCAATGTAAATATCCATTCATAAAGACCAATTCATCGTCAACAGACACATCTAACGAAGAGCTCAGCGCTTATTAAACAGTGGAAATAAAAAGGTGCATAATGTGCAGCTACCTCGGGATCCAAACAATACGCACACAAAAGTCTCACACAAGGCTAGTCCGTTCTCATTTACATAATCAAGTCTCATCAGCCACATTTGCATCTGAAACGCAACGTGAATTAAATTCAAAATAATAACATTTAACTCGCTAAATAAACCTTAACACCCTCCCTATAGAGTTCAAAATCGAAATTGTAAATGTAGTTGTAAGCTGGTAACGCAGTGGTCTGCGGTTGGCGCATGCGAAATTCGAACGTCCCGCTTGTCAGCAATTTGTTTTGAAGAGAGAACACTTCTAATTCGCAAAAAGAACGAGCGTTCTATGTTTAAAAAGTATCGTCACGCGAGCTAGGTTAGGGAGAGTTTACACTGTAGCGTGGTTATTCGATGGAAATAAATAAATATTTATTTTAGAACCAACTTATTAAAAGGTTTGGTAAGTTAGAACAAGCAACTGCCTGTCAGTGTCGCATCAATGATTTTCATCTAGATAGCTGTGTCTGTAGTAATGCAAATTAGCTGTGTACTGGAAACTTACCTAGTTCTTTCAAAGATATTGTTTTATATCTTCAAAATATCGATTTCTCATATCAATTCCCGTATTTTTAAGAACGTTCGCATTCTAATCTCACTCGCAATCTGTCAAAAATACAATCAATTTGCATACATTTTTGACAAGTTTTTGACATTGAATGTCGCTGAGATGAGATTGCGACTTGAATTATAACGTTTTTTTATGTAGGTACGAGAATTGGCCTTCAGACTTACTTTACTTCTGTAAACTAGAATGGCCATAAACTAGATGTAAAAAGTAAGATCGATATAATGGTTAGCTAAGTTATTCTACTACCTAAGTTTAATGATAAATGTAAAAGTTTCTTGATCAACGCTTCATTTCACTGGCTGACTTTTTAACTCAAGTATTTACGTAACTCCTCAGCGAAAAATTAACTTTCAGAATGAAATACTTTTAACAGGTATAACTCAAAGAACTGGTTTCATAATTCGGAGTAATTTATTCAGGGATAGTTTAGTAGAATGTTCTTTAACAGATAAACGTTTTCTTCGTTTTCATGTTTAGTCAAAAAAGAGATAAGTAATTATAATAGACTAGTTACAGACTTTTTAACTAAAGTTGTTCGTTTGTAATTTTTGACATTGCTTTTCTAAGACCCCCTTTTGTTTTTTTTTTCAGGTGGGAAATCATCAAATGACCCCTCCCGCTCTGGGTGGAGCGGAAGGGAGTGTCAGACTCTTACTGACTAAAACCCACCCATGTTCCTTCCTTCGCCCTTTATGTTCCGGGGTAGCGGTAACCCTTTCGGACAATCCCGCTGATTTCGGACAATCCCGCTGATTTCGGACAATCCTTAGAAGAGCAATGTCAATACGTACTTATTAAGTTTAAATGCTATATTATGAGCCCACAATAAAATTAAGGAGAATCGACAGATCTAAAATTGACTCTTTAGTTGACAGTAATACATACGTCTACCTACATTCTAATCTATAATTCATGGTACATCAATGATATTGTAAATAAAAAGTGGTAGATAAGCGCTTCGCCAGTGATACGTGAAAACTTGGTTAATTATAGCCAACGTTTCTTCGTCTTGTCTCTTTTTAGCTCCCGATAATTACAACATGCTGTCCTGCTTCCACGTACCTATCTTCTAATAATGTGACATTGTGCTGGTTTTGAAGACCGAACTTTGGGTATGTAACCTATCTACTTCTTTTTAAATATAATATTATTCGTCGTACTTACATAATAAGGAGTAAGTATTCTATTCTATTCATAGGTGCTACGTTTCGTAGATGGACACTTCCAGTCAAACAGGCCTCTTCACTACCTATAACTTAAAGGTTTCTCTCGGCTTAGATCGAAAACCAAAGGCGGCCTCTGTATAGAAGTTTTCATTAGACATAGACTATTATGAACGCGCCTTTACGAGTTCCAAATTTGAATTTGAAAAGTTCGGAACGGGGCCTTTCTAGAGCGTTTTTTTTTTTGTGTTGTTAATGAGACTGTGGCTTCTAAGGGAGCCAGCAATGTTATTATGGACAGACGTAGTATTTGTAGCTATGTGTGTAGTTAAATATTATGTTTTATGTAGTTTGTACAAGATTAATACATAATACATATTTTTATATTTTGTTTTTTTTTGTTTTATTAAATGTAAGTTACATTATTTACGTAATTTCGACGTAATTGAGACCTACTTAGATATACCACAGTAGAAATACTCATAAGTCGGTACCTGCCTACATAAACAAATACATTTCTAGGTACCTACCTAAGAGCTTTCAGGACACATTTTTTCATATTTACATTTGTCATAAAATTAATTTGTGCCCAACGGCTGCACGGACTTATTCAAAACGTTCGTCAAGAAGTAAGAAATAAAATGTTGGAAGCACAAGACAATGCGAGACATGTCGTGCAAACCAAAAACCAAATAGTTCGGTGCAATTTTCAGCACACGACCAAAAGTTCTCATTGTCTATGGTAACAAGAATAAGATCACGCGAGCGAGCTTACCCCCAGGCCGCGTATCCAAACAATAAAATCGGACTGGCCGAATTTTAAATATGGAAGCACCGCCGTGAGCCTCGTCGCCATATTGCACGCGATGCCGAAAATTTTAAATTCAATTTTAATCATAGAGATATTGTTCCTGTTACAGAATTAAGAAATGATAGACAATTTGCAACTAGAAAATTACAATGGAAGTGATTCAGCAGTCTAAAATTATCTTTTGAGTCTGAAAGACAGACAGGCAAGTCGTAATTGATGCCTACTGATCCTAGCCTTCTAGAGCTATTAAGTTACTAGGTATTTGAAATGAGAATAGAATAGATGCGATGAAACAAAAAACTATCCATTATGAGATTCTCTATAGTTTTAAGGGGGAAGCGATAGGTAGCACGCGAAATTCAAATTTTCTTACGTTTTTTGCAATTTGAAAGTCAGTGTCAGATTGTATGTTGAACAAAATATGATTCGTGTACGTACCAAGTATGCATTTACAGAATTAAAATCATAAAAATAATCCATATTCGTTCTTATATTTATCAATATATGAACGAAATATTGTAATTTTTTTTTTCTTTTGTTTTTATATATTTTTAGCCGACTTCAAAAAAGGAGGAAGTTTTCAATTCGGATATTTACATATTTTTTTTTAATGTATGTTCAGGCATAATTAATTTTATTTATGACTAGCAACGTCCCGCGGTTTCACGCGAATAAGTTTCGATCCCGTGGGAATATCGGATGAAAATTATGCTATGTGTTATAAACTATCTGTGTGCCAAATTTCATCCAAATCCGTTCAGTACTTTTTGCGTGAAAGAGTAACAAACATCCATCCATGCATCCATACAAACTTTCGCATTTATAATATTAAGTAAGAATAGTAGGATTGATACTTCATGGAATAGTCATTCAATAGGATTATAATTATAAACTTGGAGGGTTGTATTGATGATTTTAATCATTATAATTCTGTAAATTCTTATTTGTTACGCTCGCGAATCATATTTTAATCAACATTTAAAATGACACTGACCAGCAAATTGCAAAAACGTAGGAAAATTTGAGTTTCGCGGGCTACTCTGGCGCTTCCTCGTTGAGCAGTTCTGTTAAAAAAACTCTTTAGCTTCGTGATTAGTTCAGATGATCAATGGAAGCACACACACACGCAATACACTTTCACAGTTTCACCAACTCCAGAAAATTAGGTGTCAACCACCATACCTATAGTAGTTTATTCAAATTCTGTAAGTACCATTTTTAATTTATCTAAAAAATCTGACAGATTGAGCTTATCTTGACACTTAAACAGGCCGAATTTATTCCCATTCAAATTCAACGTAATTTTGAGTCATTTAAACGAAATGTGACGAATTTGTTGCACGTGCAGAATTCCAAAATATTCATCGAATTTTACATTTAAATATTTAAAATACTTCTACATTGTATCCTTAGGGGTTGACAGACTGTGAGAACTCTTTTTCGTGATTCCAAATTCAAATGAGACAATTCGTGATCGACCGTTTTCGAACGCTTACCGAAGTTCGAATTCCAAATTTAAAATTGCACCAACGCCATTGGGCTAATGAATAACTTCTGTGCATTACTTAACGCAAAGGTATTTTGATAATTCCATTTATTTTGAATGAAAGCGAGATGTCTAGTGAATAAATGTATGAAAATAATATTTATCTTTATTGATGTACAAAAATGAGTTTTACAGGATTAAATGCGTGTAGGCAATTCCAGGACCAACATGATGAAGTTAGTGCTAGCTTTAAGGCTATCTTGAGTACAATCAACTAAGTAAATAATTTAATTAGATATACAGGGTTATTGGTAAAACACCAACAACCTCTTAAGAGGTCATTGTACTCATCATTATGAACAACTTTTACTATGGGACCAAACCAGAAATCGCGAAAAAAAAACAGCTGTTCCCTACATTTATGTTCGTCTAACTCGTCAAAATGTAGGGAACAGCTGATTTTGTTTTCGCGATTTCTGGTTTGGTCCCATAGTAAAAGTTGTTCATAATGATGAGTACAATGACCTCTTAAGAGGTTGTTGGTGTTTTACCAATAACCCTGTATAGGTATCTACTACTAAGTCATGGGGAGAGGCCTTTGCCCAGCCGTGGCAGTGGGATGATGCAGACTTACAGTAACAGGTACCTACTACAACAGCTAAAGAAAAGCACACCTACAGTTTTAAAACGCACTATCGTGAAGCCATCTAATGCAGACGCGGGAGCATGGCTCTTGGACACTAAAGTAAATCTTATAGGTCCTCCAATAGTCTCTACATGAGGTAGATGCCCTAGGGCACGCCGCGATAGCGGCGATAAGACCCCTCTTTGAGGAGTGGCTAGAGAGGCGCCACGGCGCCCTCACCTACCGCCTGACGCAGGTCCTCACCGGACACGGAAGTTTCGGGAGGTTCCTGCACATGATCAGGCGGGAGGAAACGCCCGGGTGTCACCATTGCCAGGATCGCCCAGAGGACACGGTGGAGCACACGGTGGAGGTCTGCCCCGCTTGGGCGGAGCACCGCCGTGTCCTCGTGGAGGCGATCGGCAGCGGCGGCGGCCTCTCGCGCCCGGACCTGGTGCAAGCCATGGTCCGGAGCGAGAGGGAGTGGGAGGCAGTCGCCTCCTTCTGCGAAGCAGTCATGCTAGCGAAGGAGGTGGCGGGACGGATGAGGGAGAGAGCCTCCCGTCCAAGCCGCCGCGGGAGACGCCCCGGGCGTCGGGAGTCGAGAGACGACTACCGGCCACCGTAGGCGCGGGCCTGCGGGCGGAGAGCAATGGGTAGCTCACCGCCCGATCAGGACCAGGCCCGTGCCGGACGGCGCGTAAGTGTTCCACGCGCGCCTCAAAGAGATGTCAGCATAACGAGGGGCCCCTCAGGGCCGAAGCCTGCCGGGGCAGCGGGATTGTCCGAAAGGGTTACCGCTGCCCCGGAACATAAAGGGCGAAGGAAGGAACATGGGTGGGTTTTAGTCAATAAGAGTCTGACACTCCCTTCCGCTCCACCCAGAGCGGGAGGAGTCATTTGATGATTTCCCATCCCAAAAAAAAAAAAAAAAAAAAAAAGGTAGATGCCCTAAAAAGCCAGAAGATGAAATTTTATTTGCAAAATTACTCACCGTTTTGTAGTCATCTACGTAGAAACAGCCCTACCAAGTGAATAAAAAAAACTAAAATTTAAAAAATCTTCCAGTAGCATGTAGAAAGCCTAAGGCTCTGGCTACTAAAATGACATAGCGTGAACTTAACTACCTTAGTAGCCAGTCTGTCCTTCAGTAAGAACATGTCATTGAAGCCTGCAGCGCCATTCAAATTCAGAATAAAGATTAGCTACCTGCACTTCAAAATTCTCGCACGGAAGCTAAAAGCGAGAATTTTGAATTTCGAATTAATTTCGATCGATAGAAGCTCGTGCCGATATACTGAAATTGTTCTAAATTCGATTGTTAGAGGCACGCTTCAAAAAGAACACGCAACTGATTTATTTGAAAACAAAAGAAGATGGCGTCTGCGAATTAAAGAATATGTTCGGATATTCCGTGAGTTCTGAGTTAATCGATAAAATAATAATGTGATAATGACATTGGTGAAACATGATGAGGCAACCGAATCCTTTGGTATTTTCTTGCGAAATTAGGTAACTATTTAATCTTAATGCAAAAAAAAAACTGACAATAAAAACCTCAAGAAGTTGGCATCTACTACAAGTCTACGGCGACTTAACTGACAGTACGGACGGCTACACATCAAGCTATTACATAACCAGTATAAGCTGACTTCTGATTGTACGAAAAACCTATACAATGCTAGGTCAGCTAAAACTGGAAATGTATAGCTTGATGTGTAGCCGTGTACACCAGCCATACCTAATCGAAAATTAGTCCCCTAATCTAAAACTATTACTCAATTTAGTCCAATTTCGCAGAAACTATGTTGGCACCTAAATACTACCCGTGTACTTACATTAAATGGGGCTCATATAGCAATATGGCTGAATTACGTGGGCCTAATACCTTGTTACGGTATCGTAATAGATATTAAACATGTTGGTCGTGGCTCTCTAATTAGGATCTGTGGTTACTGGTCTAACACCGTGGTATTAAATTAGTTACGCAACATGGTTCGCTTGACATTTCGATCGACCCTTTATATGGCCACTTGGCCAGGTGTAATTATTTTGATGTATTGCCGACCATAGACTACGAATTTACTACCTAGTTAGTACTGTAGGTACTTAGTAATGATCTTTAATCTTTGACCTAATTTTGTGTTTATAGATGTATAAAATTTGTCATGTAAGTCAAATGGAAATTTCTTTATGAGAAATAAACGTCTTTAACCAGAAAAAACAAAGTTATTTGCTAAGTGTCACCTAAGTACAGATGCCAGCACATCAAGCTAATACAATCTGTCAAATTTCTTTAGTAGATTTTCAACTTTATCGCTAAAGTATAAGGTTCAAAGTTGATTGGGAAAATTTGACAGTTTCGGGTAGCTTGATGTGCTGGCGTCTGTACAACCAGGGAAGGGCGCTGATGTCTGAAATACAGATATTTTATATCAAGTCCAGACAAAGATGTTCAAAATCAGAAGGCCAATTATCGTAATTTAAAACGTTCTAAGTAAATCTAGATGCAGTCTCATCTCGGCGACATAGGTACAAATGTCAAAAACTTGTCAAAATGTAGGTAAATTAGAGGTATTTTTGACAGATTGAGCAGTCTCAATCTGTCAAAAATACCTCTAATTTCATCTCTGATCTCAGTAGATCAGACTGTGAACGTTCTTAAAATTACGTTAATTGCCCCTCTCTTCATAGAAACAAGTGTCCTAAAATGTATCACCATACCTACTAAATAAATTGTTGTAGGTATAGTTTTGAACAAATAAATTATATCTACTTAGGGCTGATTTTTCCAACGCCAGATAATTTTATCCGAGGAATAATTTTGAATTTATGACAGTTCTTCCATACAAAATCTGTCAGACGTCAATTTTATTTCACGAATAAAAATTATCTGTCGATTGAAAAATCAGCCCTTACTTAATAAAACTAGGCAGGAAAACAAATGTAGGTAATAAAAGGAAACTTAAAGTTACAGCATAAACTATGTACCTATTTACTGAAAGAAAATCAATAGGTAACAATGTCACCACCACACCACTCGTTCTAAAATTAAAATTTCCACGCCGTGGAAATTCTTATGGACGACGTAAACATTACCTGTCTCTCTCCTACTTTTAACTATTTCTATTTAGCTATCCCTTTCTTATGCGACAAACAGTGACATCTATGTGACGACCAATGACAAAAAGGAGGGCGGCCATTGGCTGAAACTGTCACATTCATGAAACCCGCTTTGAAATAGGAATGAAAAGCGTTTGTGCGTAGGCATAGACATAAATCATTTGTTTTTAAGTACATCCTTTGTTTACTGTTTATGTTTTCTTCTCTACCTTCGTGATTTATTTCCGACGTAGTAAAACACTTAGGCAATTGGTACTTAATAGATAAATGTGATTAAATACCTGTTTTACTTAATGAGTATGGTTTTAGCACTAATCATAATCAACCTATAGTTAACGTTCCCACTGCTGGGACACAGGCCTCCACTCTGTGAGAGCACCAATATTGCCCCTTTATTTTGAATTGTTCTTGGTTTTTACAATTATTCAAGTTATAGTACGTCCCTCAATCGAGCATGCCTCTTGGAAAAGGTTTGGTTGTATGGTTTTAGTGCATTTTTAAACGACTTCAAAAAAATGAGGAAGTTCTCAATTCGATTGTTTTTTTTTACGTTTGTTACCTCAGAACTTCGTTATTTATAAGCTGATTTGCAAAATTATTGTTTTAACGGATAAGGAAGGTAGGTATGCGCCTCAGGGGTGGTCCCATATAAATTTTATGACTTTGCTTGGGTAGTTTTTGAGTTAGCTTCAATAATACGATTTTTTTTTTCGACGAAGTTTATATTGATGATGTTTTAATAACTTCCTGTCACTGATTTACATAGCAAGTAGTTTTATATGAATTTTTGTGACTTAGGTACAACTGCAAAGTGAAAAATATAAACTTTTTTTTTACAAAAAAAAAAAAAACTATACTAGGTAGGTAGGTAAGTACTCAAAAGTAAGTACGTAGGAGATGGCGGAGCGAGTTGGATAGGTTCCGTCAAACCTGGAAGGAGGACGCGCGGGCTCGCGAAAGATGGAAGAAGTGGAGAGACGCCTTTGCCCAGGAATGGGACAGCGTAAGCTAGTAAAAAAAAAGTACCTAAAGTTCGTTTTTTAAACTCAGATACTAATTTGACAAATGTATCTAATGTCAAATTTATTTACTTCTTTTTCTTCTTCGTGTCGGTGGCACGACTGAATTTTAAATCTTTGTGGCCCAAAACTTTGCCACTTCCACGGCGTCGTCAGTGGCAGCGCAGACGTCACTTTGACTGCATGTTTTGGGACACAGAGGGCAGGATAGGATTTCTATACTAAAAAACTTAAACACAAAAGACAGATTAGTAGAAGAAAAAAGACAGATTAGTATCTGGGATTAAAAAACGAACTTTACTCAAATGTTATCTCCGTAACGTCAAATTATATAAACAACATATAATTTGCTATAATTAATTACAGACATTGAGTCATAGATAATTACCAACAATGAGGCATGAGGTATTGAACTATGTTGATAATTAATTGGACTAATAGAATTTATAGTGTCAAATTACTCTAATGCAAATCACACTTCTGAGTAGTCTAAGTAAGTAGGTAGACAAGTTTCAAATTAGTTTGGCAAGTTGAGTTAAACAATCACTTACTTAACGCTATCATAGAAAGAAAGAAGAAAGAAATAAAGAAAATACGTTTATTTGCGGTAAACATAACGCAAAAAAGAACATAAAAAACAAAAAAAAAACAATAAGAAAAGGTTGACATGCGTCACATCCACGCAAAACGGCTATCAATAAAGCAGTTATTTTATTTTGGCGACTAACAGCTAACAATATAGAAGGAATAAAAAAATAAAAAATACAGTCGAATTGAGTCCTCCTCCTCCTTTTTTGAAGTCGGTTAAAAATGAGGTAATTCACGACATTTTTCTAAGCGATAGTCAAGAAAATCGGCTTATTTGGCGATTCGCACGAATTTACTCGCCCGAAACGAATCATCACTTTCAAACAATACCTAGGTACTTATTATTTTTTCTATAGGCGAGGCGACTCCCGTATGCAAAATAGGCGCATTGACGTGGAGTTGCGGACACCAACCCGTATTAACTATAGGCGACTCGCACGAATTGGCACATTTTGAATTTTATGTAAGTACCTACCTAATAAAGTATAGAAAAAAAGGACACTAACACACAGAAGCGATAGGAGTTAGATATTATATTTAACTAGAGGACCCGGCAGACGTCTTCCTGCCCGGAAAAGCAGCGCCACGTACCGGGTCCAATTGTGTTTTCAAACCATCCGGGAACCCATTGAAATATACACACAAAATGTCACCCAAATCGGCCCAGCCGTTTAGGAGGAGTTAGGTGACAAACACACGTACAGAAAAATTATAAATATTAAGATAACGAGTAGGTACTTTTTCCTAACTTCTTTGCATAAAATTCAGTAAGGATGAGTAAATTCGCGGGAATCGACTAATAACTTTTTTCCAGATTCCAGATAGTTTTAAGGAAATGACTTAGGTATGTAAAATTAAAAAAAAAAGACTGACTAATTTACTTATAGAAATATGTTACTATACCTACTGTTGACGAATTTCTATTAATGACTTGACAACTTGATGTGACTTTTTTTTTAAATTTATTGTGATTTTTTTATGTAGATACTTTTTATTTTACTTTTTTACGACATTTTGTATTTTTTTATAATTTCTTAAAACCTAATTTTAATTTTATATTACTAATTATATTGTAATTAATTTGAGTACGATTGTTATTTTAAACAATCGTTATGTTAAAATATTTGTAGGTAGGTATGCTGTAATGGCAAAACATGGCGACCTATATAAATATGTAATGCAAGAACCCAATGTACCTATGTTTGACAAATAAAATTCTGATTCTGATTCTGAACCTAAGCCAGAAAATCTTGCCAAGAAAATATACACATTTCAAAGTCACATACAACGCGTGGGCGGTCTCGAATAGCTCGTTTAAAAATGTCACCGCCTTTAGCGTCGCGCTATTGGTCGAAACTGTCACCGTGTCGCCGCGCGTGACACTTCTTATTGGTTAACCACGCCCATATTCTCAATTCGAATCTGACTGCGTTCCATTTGAAATTCGTAACGGTCGTGTATTTTAATAAGTAGGTAACGCGGGCTACTGTCATAGGTTAGTTTCAGTTCCTTAGTTAAATAGTCAGATTTCGTCGATTTTTCAGGAATTTCATATGATTAACTAACATGGTTTTTTCTTTGTAACAATGGTACTTTTCACGAAAAGCAATAGAGATACAACAAGAATAAATGAAATCCTTACACCAAAACTGCTAAATTAATTTCTCTACCAAATAATTTGGAATCTACTGAACATTTCAGCTTTTTCTCCTCCAAAAAGCTATCCAACATTATACATATTAGCTAGAACAAAGTATAAGAAGTGGATGATGTCGTTATGTCTCGTGGCCGACCGCTGGGCTTGCGCGAAACTATTGATTGGAGACGCGACGGCCGACGCCCGTATGTCCTATCACAGGTGACAATCACTCCTTAGAAGGTCCTGTATTCCTAGTACTTTTGGTATTCTAATGGAGTTATATGCGTTTTTACTGGACTGGTTTGTTAATTAATTTTGAAGTTAGTGGCAAAGTTTCAGGAATACTGATATTTGAGCGTTTTTCTTGGAATTTGGGTCGAATTGTGCTCTAACGAAAACGTTGGTGCGTTAACCTAGCCAGATTTTCATTTTGGGTGGGTGGGTACCTAAAAGTAACTTAAGCAACTCATCATTCTACACAGCCCTTATCCCAATTTGTTTGAGGTCGGCACAACATGTCTTTTGCTTCGTGCAATGCGTTAACCTAACCATAACCAGAGTTTCATTGTGATTATCATTTAAATTTGCTGAGGAAGAGTGGGTATAAGTAAGTACCAGAAAAAGTAACAAAGTGCAACTCAACATTATTTATTAATTGTTTATTTATAGGTATAAATCTATACTTTATGTACACCACAAAAATACATCGAACACTACAAAATATACAATTGGTGGCCTTATCGTTTTCTGCGATCTCTTCCAGGTAACCTTCGAATGTACAGTGATTTTCCTGGACATCATTCTACAGGCCTTAAGTACTTATTCCAATTTTTTCGTGCTATTCACCAAACTACAAGAAGGCGAGTTATATTCTTAGGAGATTTGTTATGATGAGAATTGTCGTAAACCCTGAGATCACGTGAATTCTCGGTAGGTACTCCTCGTGAATTCTCGGTACTCCTCGTGAATTATCGGTAATCCCTATTTACGGTGTTAACTAACCGATAAAAGGTTTTTTCAAAATTCTGTTCGAATAAACTACTTTCCATCTAACTAACAATATATGTGAATCAGATAAACAACCAGTCTTACCAAGGGGTATCGTGTTACGTAAGTGGGTTGTAGAGGTCAGATAGGCAGTTGCTCCATGTAAAATACTGGTATCCAGCTGCATCCGTTAGAATTAAAGCCGACCCTAATATAGTTGGGAAAAGGTTAGGCAGATTGATTGAGACATGATAGTCATTTGTTTTAGAACTAAACTCGGTGTTCCACCAGAGTTCCACTAGTGTTGTCCCACTGAAGGTTCGTGAGATGTAAGAAGTAAAAGAAAATACGTTTATTAGCTGTAAACATGACACAGAGAAAGAACACAAACAAAAAAAGAACAAGTTGGGGGAAAATATGCGTCACAGCCACGCAAAACGGTCATCGCACAGCATAATGCTAAGACCCTATGCGAGACAGAGCCCCAGCGCTGGTTTTCAGCAGCAGCCGACGTTGACGTGTTGTCGTCAACCGGTGCAACATACGATAATATGAAAAAAATATATATATAAAACACCCAGATGAGATGTGTCGGTGGTGAAATTCTACAACTACCCCCATAATATCAACGAAAGAGAAACCCTGAACCACTTACCCCCGTCGCTAATTGAACCGGGTTTCAAAACTCGTAATAAACCTAACCCAACTCCAATTAGCTCACAAACTTTAAAACAAAACGAACAAACAAACATTTTCTGTTTATTAATAGCTCATTCCGTTCCCGAATAAGACTTAACCCCCAAACAGTGAATCGATCTCGAAAGTTCTGAGTGCTAGTTAGGGATATTTCGACCGGGATTGTCGAATTTTTGAGTTTTTAGTGGAAATTTTCGGGCAATGAATTTCGATTGCCATTCAGTTTGGTTGTGAGTGTCGTTTCGTTTTTTGGGGAGGAAACTCGCAGTTCTAGGTTGGTTATGAGGAAATGTATGGTACCTAACTGTCCGCTGTAGGGTTAAATGTCGTGTAGGGTAAAATTGCTCTAGGTACTCTCGAAGTACTACGTATTCATAAGGTGATAGGTAAGTGTCCTTATAACTTGAGTTGCATGGTTACGTATAGGTAGGGAATGCAATCTCGCATCGAAATTGGCAACACGAGATCTCGCGTGCGCTAAACCTCGCCGAGCTCTGGAGCCGAGATTGGGCTTTCACAATTCCAGATCTCGAGTTTTGATAAATTTTAGATCGATATTTCGCCTTCTTTTTAAATTAATGCGTTTTATTAAATAAAACAAATCATAAACTTGGTAAATATGAAAACTACACCGACTTGGGCATTGGTGTTATGTTTTGTAAATAAAACAACATTCAATAAATCTCTAAACAAAAAAAACCACGTTTATTAAAGTAGGTATGAATTATCTGCATTACGCATATATAACGCAACAAATCAGCACTAACACATCACGTACACTATAAATTAATTTAGTAATATTTTGAAAATGGCTTCTCAAAAAGCATAGTGCGCTAACCCACGCGCGTTCAATCTCGAAATCGCGTTTATAATCTCGAACGAGATTTCAAGAACGAGATTGTCCCAAAAATAACAAAAACACCGAGATCTCGAGATAGCGTTCCCATCCTTAAGTGTTACCTACTTATCTTGCGGCGACGTACAAAGTCTTTGTATTTTTTATTTAATAACGTTTGGCGCATCGAAAGCGACTTTTTCGTTACAATTTGATAACTAGATAATGCCTACATATTGCCGCAACTACCAAAAATTGGCTAAACAGCCCCCACTCCCTTAATAAAAACGCGAAAAATATAAAAAAAGCCAGCAAATAAAAAAGGGCAACTAGTGATGTTACGCAAACAGGGCTGTGCAACATAAAACTTTATGTGGGGTCGTAAAGACCCGCGCGATCCGCGGTGATATCAACAGGTAAGCATTTTAGGGTTATTGCTATTTTTTACTACAATGTGTTACGCAACTTGTGGGGTTAATGTCTTGAAGTTAATGTGGCGGTTTTTTTTTTACTTACCTAAATATTTCTCTACTTCTATCTGTTTTCCTCCCTCTATCGAAGCTATTTAATTAATTTGTTTTGTCCTAAATTTTCTTGAGCTTGCACTTCTTCTACCTGCAAAGATACTAGATATACAGCGTGTATCAGAAATGTGTGGTTATACTAATTAAAGGTGCGACAGACCATGAAACTGAACACCTTTTTCTATGGGACCATGTTGGTCCCATAGAAAAACGTGTCCAGTTTGATAGCCAAAAAATAATCACGTGTCCCATACAACATGCATGCTTACACTCATTACATATATCATAACACATACTGTAAATTTGGTTACCTTTTAGACTTAAGTATAATTTTTATTATTAACTATACTGAAACCGTTGCATTTGTTAATTTTTTTTTAATCACACTATTCGTTGAAAGAGACTGGATCCTGCGACACAGGGTATCCTAGTGCGGGATCTAGTGTCAAACCTGTAACACTTGTTTTTTGAAATCAATAAACTTATTTTTATTTTTTTGTTTTTACATATCTCGGGACCATGGGGTCCCGGTCCTTAGGAAATTTTAATGAACCGACGATTATCCCTGTATGCACTATGCAAGTTATTATTATACAAAATTTCAATACCTACGACGACTAGGTATTGCATTTTTTTTAGCTGATTATTTTTTTCGCGATTTCAATTTTGGTCCCATGGAGAAAGTTGTTCAGTTTCATAGGTTTGTACCACACTCTTAAATATGACCACACATTGTTGGAACACACGTAGACAACTTTGATAAATATTATTTACAATTCAATTTCACAACCATGAGCCCTATTATTCCAAATATTTATATTCCGAAATGATGAGGGCCCATTCAGCAATACAAAAATAAAATATACCTACAACCAAATAGCAAATTTTACTGCTGAATATAAACTTATTATTTATTTATATATATGTCGGAGTTGGTTATCAATTAGAATTGTGGGTAGTCAACAAAATTTGGTATGATTGGTTTATTATTAATGTAAGTGATTTTTATTATCAATGATTGTCTAGTAAATCGAAACATAATTTATTGAGTACTCGGTGTACGCGTAATTGATTTGTGGCTACTTGTTTTGATAAATTGTACCCGTTGTTTTTATTCAAAACAACGGATGACATGTTACTTTGTTTTTAAAATGATTTACTTTGTGAAATCACTATTGTTTAGTTATGACAATTATTCTTGTATTATTTGATTACTTTATAAAGTAAGTCTTATTAGATTTAGCATATTTTAGTGTTTTGTATCAAGTAAACTCGTGACGTGTGTCATCGGACAGAGTTGTCGTGGAGGCATCATCCTATAAAAGAGCGTGCACTCGTTTTGCTAGTGAGTCGGTCTTCGGACACGACTCAATACAGAGCACCTGCTCCCGACAAAACTGTCGGTTTACCTGGTACAGCGCTGCTGTATATTTACATAGCTGTGTTGGCTTGCTAAATAGCGAGTAGATACACTTTGTGTTGGGTGGCTTGGCCGCTATACGAACTGTGACCCTGATGGGTTTGTTCGATTAACTGTTTTTAATATTTACCCATAATTATGTCTCTTGTGTGTTGTGTATTTTGTGTGTACTGTAATGAAACCCTGTTACTGTTTATACTGCCTTGTTTATCCCAATAACATGGGAACTCCAAACCCTGACGATATACCGCTCGACACTCCTGACTCCGACATATACTTTATTGTACACCAGAAAATACATAACAAAAAAAGGCGATTATCACTACAAAACAATGGGCGGCCTTATCGCTTTCTGCGATCTCTTCGAGGCAACCATGGAATGGACAGTTATTTGGGGGATAAAAATGGGGAAAACTTATTTTTTTTTATGCAGCAAAATTGACTGAATCCTATACATCAAGATATTGGTATATACACACCTATATACTTTGTATTGCCTACATGAAAACCACTTCTCTACAAAACAGTTGATAGTAATATTAATAGCCTATCAATAATTTATCATTATAATAATAATGAAAGGGGAAGATGACATTCCTTCCCCTTTCATTATTATTAGATTTACTTGTATTTCAAGGAGAACGGTATAAAAGTTTAGTGCACGCTGTAAACAGTAACGTAAAAGCCACTCTCTCGATGAGTGTTACGTACCTGACTAAATGTACTACTTCAAGTATACTTGAAGTACATTTATACCGGAGTTAGTACCTGAAGTAATACATTTCATTTCTGGAAGTTGGCATTACTGCTTTGATGTTGTTATGATAGAAATGGATCTGGAATTGTTTTTAAGTGTTGCCTCAAGCGGAAAGTACCTATGTAGTTTTGTTTCAGCCAAATTTTATGGTTCTTTGATATCCACTATTTAGTTAAAATATGGCAAATTCGTTATGCACCATTTATAAGACCATGACTATACCACATTCAATCAATCAACTTAGCCTATCGTAGTCCACTGCTGGACATAGGCCTCTCCCAGGCTGCGCCACAACACCCTGTTCTCCGCCTTCCGTATCCAGTCCGTCACAGCCACCTTCTTTAGGTCGTCCGTCCATCTGGCTGGGGGCGTCCCATACTACGCTTGCCGATACGCGGTCTCCACTCCAGGACTCGTCTGCTCCACCGGCCATCGGTCCTTCAACAAACATGGCCAACCCACTACCACATTAACTTCAATTAGTTTATCCTGAAGGTACTAAATGGATTGAAAAATTGCCTATATTTTTTCAACAGATCTTAACGAGTAACTACTTCCATTTTTATTACAACTCCCAAAAATTGCGGAGAAGAGCAACCATTGTTGGTCCACGCAGGACCCCTACAATATTTTTGTCTGACTAGTTAAGTGGAGTAATTGCATCATTCTTCCTTGAAGAGGCTACAGAACAGGTGCTACTGTTGGTGTACTGTGTAAAGTTTTTTTTTTTCATGAAATCTATCAGTTAGACCAAGAAAAACGTAGTTCCAATAAAATGGAGCCAGAAACCACGTAGTACAAAACATAATCGAAACCTTGAGAGGAGTGTTTTCGGAACAATAAATTCCAAGAGATGTTGGCATTAGTGGTCGCCCACATTCACCAGATTCGACAGGTCCTGGCTTTTTTCTGCGGAGTTATCTCAAGGGGCATGTCGTATTCAAATATTGACACTAAAAACAGAACTAGAAAAAAGAAATGAAATACTTAAAAACGTATGCGAAAATTTGGTGAAAATTACGAAGAAAAGCGATCGCATTTTAAACCAGTAAAAAGGGGTAGATTTGGCGGATGTTTTGATACCCTGTGATTCTTTTGCTTATTTTTTCACATACTTGTACATATTATTATTTTAAATGTTAGCTTATATTATGTAAATATTATCTTGATTTATTTAAAAAAAATATATATAATATCCAACTCATTAAATTATACAAAATGTGTAACAAGTACTAAATCAATACTCACAGTTCAACCTGCTTTCGAAAACAGAATTCAAGCAACAAAGATCCAAGAGAAGTCACCCCTCCCACTCCACCCCCCATAGCCCCCATCTGTTTATCACATCCCACATTTGCATTCCATTTCATTTGCCATCCCCCGGACACTTTTATACCTTTTTTACTGTCTTTTTATTTTTATTATATCGGGCTTTTCAAGGGTTGAATAGTTCTTTTTTAGGTTTACGAGTGGACTGAAGTGTATTTAGATTTTCGGGGTTAGCTTCAGTATTTTATGTAGGGGTTGATCTAAGTAATAGGAAGTGATTTGAATGGGAATTCGTTTATTTTGTTTCGTGGGTCAAGTTATATTATTTTTCGTTTTATTGAGGTTGTGGATTGATATACTTTACATCTTTATTTTATGAAGGGGCTTAGTAATAACAATCGCACTGGTCGATCGATCAGGTTAAGCTACACTTGCCGCGGTCGGTCCGTGGATGGGTATGGGACCACCTTTACATACCGAGACCCCTCCGTGCTTCGAAAGCACGTTAAACCGTTGGCCCCGGCCCGGCTGTCATTCGTGCTTCTTTGACAGTAGTTACGGGTAGTCAGAAGCCCGAAAGTCTGACAACCAGCCTTACCAAGGGGTATTGTGTTACCCAGTAGCAGGGTTGTGGAGATCCGATAGGCAGTCGCTCCATGTAAAATACTGTTATTCTGGGGCATCCGGTTAGACTGGAAACTAACCTCAAAATAGTTGGGAAAAGGCTAGGCAGACAGACTTGTCTACTTTATTACTTGAACCATCAGAAAGGCTTAGGACTCATCAAAGTATGGAACTCTCTGCCAGCGTCTGTGTTCCCTTCCACGTTTAGCCCATCTGTCTTCAAAGCAAGAGTGCCTGCGGGCGGAGAGCAATGGGTAGCTCACCGCCCGATCAGGACCAGGCCCGTGCCGGACGGCGCGTAAGTGTTCCACGCGCGCCTCAAAGAGATGTCAGCATAACGAGGGGCCCCTCAGGGCCGAAGCCTGCCGGGGCAGCGGGATTGTCCGAAAGGGTTACCGCTACCCCGGAACATAAAGGGCGAAGGAAGGAACATGGGTGGGTTTTAGTCAGTAAGAGTCTGACACTCCCTTCCGCTCCACCCAGAGCGGGAGGAGTCATTTGATGATTTCCCATCCCAAAAAAAAAAAAAAAAAAGCAAGAGTGAACAGGTATTTTCTGGGCATGCTTGTTCCATCATAGACCTCATCCATCGCTTTCCATCAGGCGTGATCGAGGTCAAGAGCAGGCCCATTCAGCAATAAAAAAATAAATAAATAGTTATTCAAGAAAGATGCATGTATAAGTTATACATGCATCTTTCTTGAAAAACTAGGTATTTATTTTTTTTTTTATTGCTGAATGGGCCTGGTATAAGTAGTTAATGACCAATCAACTCGGCCTATCACAGTCCACTGCTGGACATAAGCCTGTCCCAGGCTGTAGCATCCAGTCTATCCCATCACCCTTCTTAAAATATAAATAGGGAGACATAAAACGGCTAGTATAGGTATACTAATTCTACCTCATCACAAAACCGAGTACCATGTAAAGAACATTTCCGGAGCTGTAAAATACAGTTGCATAAAATAATTTCCCACTTACCACAAAAGCATTACCAACTCCCTCGACACAAGGGTCGTAATTGTTCTACACGACAATCGACCACAATGTCGTCATCTTGTCAAACTCATGTTCACACATGATCCGGTCGCGTCATTGACAAATATTGCTAACATGACTTGTAGTTTTGTATAATGTAAGCTTCCCTCGGGGCTGGGGGTGTTAACGACACACGATTGATCGGAAAACAATCACTTTATGGAAACACCGGATACGTAAGATTTGAACTTTACGCTAGGTGCTTAGGTTTACAGGGTAGATTCTAGACCCTAGCTTAGAAAATAATCGTGGGATATAAAAAAAACAGTTGTTTCAAAGAAAAGTGCACCTTTGCGGTCAAAATGTATGCAACAGCTATTTTTTTTTAAGTACCCACTGCTGGCTTGGCTCCCGTTTCTTCTGCCATACTTCCCGGTTCCGTAAGTGTCAGCGAGGTGATTCCCGCGAGTTTGACGATATCATCAACCAAACTCGCTTTTGGACGGCCTGTTTTCTTTGGCCTAACCCTAGCCACCATTCCTCCATCGCTCCATCGGCCATCTCGTCATATAACTATATGTCCCGCCCAACTCTACTTGAGGCACATCGCCCTGTCTCCAACATACCAAATAGCCAAAAAAAAACTATTAGGCACCAAATCGCAAATCCCATCTTTCTCTTGATTTCAATGAAACTAGGTAGTCTGATTAGCTAAACGCTTTGATCGAAATTCTTGGCTAGAAATAGGCACCACTAAACACTTCGGAATAAAGCCACATTGCATTCAAGCTCTTCCCTTGGCAATCAACGTGAATCTACAAACGTTAGCTCTTAATACGTACGTCTGTCTGCACGCCTCACCTACTGCTGGTTAATACAACACATCTGTATCCCGCTGCGCTAGTTAAATTCACTGCGGTTGTTAAGGACAGGCTAGATTTGATCGCTGGAAGACCGTACAAAGTCGTATAGGGCGATCGCTTAACTGAGACGTTCCCAGAGGTAGCTGCGCGGTGCGGGAGGGGTGGTAGTTCTTACAAGTTGACAAATCACTGAGCTCTCGTATCACGTCACCACACCCCTCCCGCACTGCGCTGCTACCTCTGGGAACGTCTCAGTTAAGTTGTTGGCCTGTAGAAGTATACAGAGGCGGACTTAACGCCATGGGCATTTTCTACCAGTCAACGTTTGAGTGATTCAGAGATAAACAGGGGTAGGTTATTTATTTTTTTAGGGTTATGGGGGGGGCTTTTATTTGGTAAAAGGGCAGCAATATTCAAGTCAAATGGGTGGCCTTGGCTTAACGGATTATGACGAAAAGTTATAAAGAATTCTGCAAAAATATGCGATATTTGGGTATGTAGGTTACAAGAGCTGACTGTTCTGTACAGGTTTTATGTTTTCTCATAAATAACTACATACCTAGTGGCAATAGCAACATTACAACGAAATCGGTGCCTCTAGTCAAAAATTAAATATAGGTAGCGTCAAATCTCCCTTTTTGACGTTCCCCACATCGTCATATAAATTTGATCTTGTTATAGAATATAGAATATTCTTTATTATGTACATACACCATAAATATTACAGATATGAGTGCAGAAATTTTACAAGGGATGACACAATGGGTGGTCTTATCGCTAAAAACGATATTTTGAAAGACAACCTTTGTATGTATTTAGAGAAAAAAGAGAGACAATACTGCAGGTAGTCTATGGTTTAACATTTACATATATACAATTAATACATACATACACAAAACATATACTTGTTATGTAAAAATCCAAAGGAAAAGCTGCGTTATTTGTAAACTTGCAGGTGTAAGACTGCCCTTAATACAAAAAGACTCGCTAGAGGTCAAAGCGGTTAACAAGTACATACGATAATGCAACTACCTTCATAAGACAGTTTAATTTATTCTGGAGTAACATCTAATTGCGGTACAATAACTATTTTGACGCTCAATTATGATTATGTGTTCTGTAATTGGAAGAACTTGAGATAATCCAATCAGCAATTGCCTTGTGCGATGTATGTTGAGGTCAGATTTGAGCCTCCACTCTAATATGATCTGCCTGAATGATTTAGTTAGAGCGGCTGCCACCAGAACTCTGTAACCTAATAAGGCACGTGGGAGCATCATTTACGAGACAGATTCAATAATATTTTTTCCTGATCCATCCTCAAAATTGAGGACACACACTATCAATCTCAATCTGAATCATTTTGAAAGACATTGCTAATCCATTGCTCCATATGTTCGAAAAATGTGTCTGCTTAACAACCTAAATAACGCAATGAATGATGTTGAACTGTCAAAATGAAACCCACTGCTACTGATAGTATTTTACGCAGTTACCCCGCAGAACTCTGCACTGCTGCTTCTGCTGCTGCTCTGCTCTGCTGCTGCTGCTGCTCTCTCTCTCTGCTCTCTCTCTCTCTGCTCTGCTCTGCTCTGTTTGCTCGTCAATGTCCCTGACATTGACGAGCAAACTGAAACCATGAATTCAGCACATGATTCTAGACCCCATAGCGTAGAAAGTTTACGTCAGTTATCAATAAAAAAATTAATCTGCTATGTTATATAAAAGTGTTATCTACGCGATCGAAATGTATGAAACAGCTAATTGATTGGGGATTAAATAAAATTCGCGGAATTGTCACAATGTACAGACGCGAGCACATCACTATCTCTCCCTACTACTAAATAATAGATTTCAACCTTATTGCTAAAGCATTAGGTTCAAGGTTGATTGGGAAAATTTGACAGTTTCGAGTAGCTTGATGTGCTGGCGTCTGTACGTTGATAAAATGTTAACTACCTACGTAACTTATTTAAAATTGGGTTTTCCTTATCAGAAATACCTATATTTCTGATAGGAAAAACCAATTTTTGTCACGTTATTCTCGTGCGTGAGTTTTTATCGTCTACGTAAAAAACTGATGTTTACGCACATTTTTCTTATCAATCATATTTTTGTGTATGTATTTCCGTTCTTACGTGGACCTGTCGAACACTTGTGAATAGCTACATACAAAATTCTCTCTTCTAGAAACTTTACCGTGACAAATTCCTAGTTTTCTCAACAAGGCCCACAGTAAGAGAAGTTCTATTCTCGTCCAAAGACCACACTGCATAGTGACGATGTCTTTGCCATATCCGGGTTTACAAAGGCCACCCGCTACCGAAACTAGTAAATCACACTCAAAATGGCCTCAGGGTAAGCCCTACAGTGTACACTGCACTTAAAATAATTTCAAGCGTCATTTAAACTAATGCTGGGCTAAAGAGACCGTCATTTGCCACTTGGTGTTGCCAGTTTGAGATGGTAAAAAAGGACCAATCCTAACAAAAAATATTTAAACTTATCGAAACCAGAACAATTACTTGACTAAGTATTTATTTGCAGATGGAAGAAGAACCATTCAACTTGCCAATAAGGACTCCATGCAGATGATGAGAACGTCAGCTCTGTCATATTTTTCTGGTCGTTGATCAAACCGTGAATCCTTCTCTCTAAAACATATTACCTAATGGATACTTCTTTGTAATGTAATGGGCGACGATGAAAATACTTTTTTGTCAACTTCCTTATTCCCCAAAAATTTAAAGTAGTGCAACACTGATCAGTTCGTAAGTCAGAACGCTTCCATAAACAATGCCATTAGCGCTGGCGTTACGCGGCGGATTTTAAATTTGGAACGTGCGCCGCCATTCGTCATGTCGCCGCCGCGCCAGCGACACGCCGCGCCGCCGAGTTCAGTTGTATCAGGACCGGATGATCTTGATACTTTCGCAAATCATTGTTTCTGTTAGGAATAGTTGTGACAGAATCGTTACAAAAAATCTTAAATATTAACATTCTGGTGCAAGATCAGTAGCTACTAATCCTACTTCCTACTAATATTATAAACGCGAAAGTTTGTGAGAATGGATGTATGGATGGATGTTTGTTACTCTTTCACGCAAAAACTACTGGACGGATTTGGATGAAATTTGGCACAAAGATCATTTATAACCAGGATACTTTTTATGCCGATATTTCCACGGAATCGAAACTTATGCTGGTGAAACCGCAGGGCGCTGCTAGTCGTAGTATTAAACTTATAACACGCTAAAAGATCTAGCTACTTTCGGTTCGTTTTTTCTTTCGACCGTGTTGCAAACATGTTATGCCATTGTGTTTATTAAAATATGATAGGTACCTACATAAAAACGTGATTGATAAGAAAAATATAATCAATTTTACTACAAACCGTATCCACCAGGATAGTGGCTGATTTAAATGAAATGAAATCATCATGTTAATACCAATTCATCATTTTAAGATCATTAATTTTATCTTTGATCGATTGCATCGAAGGATAGCGAGTGATACACACCTCTGCTGACGTTTCAAACATTATCATTAGCTTTATATACCAGTACAATGTACCTAGAAAAATTAAGCAAATATCAAAACACAACAGTCACAGTACACTCCTTGTGACTAATGACGTCATGTGTCCCGCACAGCGATCGCAAGCGCAAATGACTCGCGATGAATTTAAAATTGGAACTTTACTAACGAGGGAGGCGGCATGTTGCGGATTTGTGAGTTATTGTCGCCTTGTCGCCTGGAACAAACAACGTGAAACGACAATAATTGCTGAAAACATTCTCTTGTTGTTTTACTTTTGTTTTATTTATTACAATGTTAATAAATTGTATAATGTTGCAGTAGCTTATTATAGCATCTTTATCTAGTGTCTTATAATTATATTTATCCATTCTGGTTCTGCGTTTGCAAGGCTAATCGTAATTACGTAGTCATTAAATAATTCCATAAAAAAAGTGAAAAAGGGGGAGACCTTTGCCCAGCAGTGGGACAATATAGGTTAAAGGAAAAAAAAACATAAGTAAATATATGTTGATTGATTGTTTCCTCATTTACTTCAAGTGTATATTTTTTTCCTTTTGCGGTTTGTTAAATAGGTCGCATTTGCGGTCAAATAAATCAATTATGATGTCAATTTACAGATGATAATTATAAATTATCATTTTACGAAAACTGTGCGAGTAGACCTCCTCTCTTTACATATAACTGTTTTATTTCGAACAGACACCAATTACTTTAGATATAAATACTGCATCCTAAATTACGCTCCAATCAAATCAAAATAAACTAACAAACAGCCTGCTAAGTCCACCGCACATTTCCCGCCAACTTAACATCGGCGGCCATCTTCGAAAACAGACGCCATCGCGATCGGATGCGTTCGCAGTTAAAAATACACGGATAGTGGCGACGCGGGTGGCCGTCAGAAAGATCAATTATTGTCTATTAACACTATATAGCCAGGAAGTTCTAGTGTATACAATGATGTTAGCTGACTCTGTCGCGTTGTTTGTTGTTGAGCTTTGATTTTCGAATAAATTTTTTGTGCGGCAATCATGTTGGTACTTTTTTGTTTTTAGTCGTCGTAATGGGCATGGGAAGAATAAAAAATGAAATAGAAACTTTATTCTGATTTCAGCCTGTTACTGACCCTCTACAAGGCGGCACACCGAAAGGACATCAAGAACTAAAGTTCAGAAAAGGACGATGCAGTGATTAAGCTTGGTGGTCAATACAAGAGCGTTAGCAACCACGCTGGATTGTCATCCAGCGTGCCATTGTTTTAAAATTGCCAATATGCTGTATGTCTACCGCATATTGGCAATTTTAAAACAAATTCCATGTGAATTGGGTCCAGCACACTAATGCATAACACACTATAAAACACAATCTGAATCATTTTGAAGGATATTGCTAATACATTGCTTGATACGCTCGAAAAATGTGTCTGCTCAACAACGTAAATAACGCAATGAATGTTGCTGAACTGTCAAAATTTAACCCACTGCTACTGATAGTGTGTTACGCCATTACCCCGCAGGATCTTCTCATAATATGTTTGTCCCCCAAGTTGCATTTTTGCATAATCATACTTACCTATGTGCTCTTAGGATCTGATTTGTCAATTGTATGTATCCCTTCCTTTACAAATAGCAAGATATTGGCACAAGGTCCTTATGTGGGAGGCGAGCCTATCTCTATTTAATGGAAACACGTCAAAGTTCACAGATAACTGAATTAGATTAATTAACCGAAAAGGGCAATAAATAATTATTGTTTTCCTGGAAATCTTAAGATTCGCAACCGTGCTTACTTACAATCTTAGTATAGTCAATTAGATAACATAATAATTTGTGAAATAGTAAATAATAAGTAGAAGATATTTCATGGCTTAATCAGCATAAAACGTTCTCACTGCTGGGACACAGGCCTCTACTATGAGAGGGAAAAATCTACCACTTGGGCCCAGTGCGGGTTGATAGATGTCACGTCTTCGAATGTTTGGTTCTAAGACTTGCAGGTATCCTCACGATATTTTCCTTCTCCAGCTTTGAGACCAGTGGTGATGAAATATTTAACACAAAGAGGTAGCCCAGTGGTAAAGGCCCCACTTACGAGTTGTAGGTCGTGAGTTCGAACCCAGGCAGGCGCTTTACTTCTTGTATTTATTTCATCACCATTGCTCTCAAAACTGGAGAAGGAAAACATGGCGAGGAAACCGGCAGGTCCTAGAACCAAAAGACATGTAACATCTACCAGCTCGCACTGGGCCCGCGTGGTGGATTACAGCCCACTCCCTCTCACAGAGAGGAGGCCTGTGTCCCAGCAGTGGGTCCATTATAGGCTGATTATGTTTAAACTACTTAAAAAAAAATATTTATTATAATTAAAATATACATTAACATTGATGATGACTTCCAACTCAAAAAAAATGGGTTAAGTTATTATCGTTCGATGATCATACGACGTGCGATTCGACACAGAATACTCTAAAAAATGAACAGAAAAAAAATGAAAAGAATTCCATTCAGTCGTTCTGTTGATACGCCATTGCTATTCAGAGAATGCTTCTCTAATTAATCTTAATTGCATTTTGTGACCAGATTATGATGACCTCTACTCGTTCTAAGATTTTGAAAGACGATAATAGATGACAAGGGTCTTTGTTTGATGGTTGGTCTCGTGTCACGCACTGAGTCAGCGTGAGCACAAATAAAGAAATGCAGAAGCTCCATAACGTGATAGGAAATCTTTATATCAATCTGCCTAGCCTTTTTCCCCAACTATGTTGGGACCCGATCATAATTGGTAATTCAGGGTAGGGCTTCCAGTATAGGCAGGCTTCCATACTTGTAGGCTAGTACTTGGAAGTATATAACATGGGAGCATCTGTAGCCGAACTAGGTCGAGTTCTGTATCTCGGCATACAGCGCCAGTCCCCTGAAAACAGACAATAATACATATTAGCCCAAAAAACATGCAAAAAGATGCATCAATAGATGATCTAAGATGAAAAAAAATTTAAAAAATACAAATATGAGTGTGTGTATGTATGTGCGCGAGATTTGGTGTAAGCGTAGAGTGGTGAAAGGTATTGGGTAGTGTAAATACGTAAGATAAATCAAAGATTACTTACCATTGTTTTATCTTTGGGTTTCTCGTCATTTAGATCTTATCTATCTATCATATCTTCTTGGATTACTACAATTCAATATCCGGTAAGACAACGCTGCAACGGTCAAAAACAAAAGCACTAAAAGTCGTATTAATGGGGGATGCGCTAGGTAACCCGCGAAATTCAAATTTTCTTACGTTTTTTTGCTTCAGGTTGTGTGTTGAACAAAATATGATTCGCGAGCGTAACAATGTTGTATTTACAGAATAAGTAATCGATACGACCCTCTAAGTTCATATAATCCTATTAATTGATATTTTATCAAATAGTCGTTCATCACTTTTCATTAGGTCACTTTTCAGTGAAACACCAGAGTTTTTTTATAACCGAAGAATTATTTTTAATCTAGTGGATCTAGAAGCAAGTGCTGCATTCATGGTTATACTTATTTTGCGCATCGATGGCCCCTGCCATCTTTTATAGCGAAAGTGATAGTAGGTATAGATAGATAGATAGAAGATAGAATACTCTTTATTATACACCATACAACAAGGTATAGGTATAGGTATAGGTATATATATAGTCGGTCAAAAATCCTTCCTCAATGAAAGGATTTTTGAAAATTCATCTCCTAAAGGGGTAAAATAGGGGATGGAAATTAGTATAGTTATTTTTGCCGCTGGGAAATCCCATCAGGCACACGGCTTGTATTTACATTTTTTTCGTGAATTTACCTGCTACAGATATACTACACATAAACAAAAACAACAATAGGAGATTCCCGATCGCTCAAAGCAGGCCTTCTGCAGTTACCAATTCTGTTTTACGACCCAAATCTTACATTGGCATGTTAATGACACTCATTGCTCGCCAATCAGTTTAGCGTCTGGCATTTGCTGTTCACATTATGTGATGTGTCGTGCTAAACAGCCGCCATCTTGGCACGTGTCTAAGGGCATGTGTAGAGAATCGACTACCGTGTAAGGTTAGATATATTTGCTCATGATATAAGGCAACTCAATTCAGCTTCTAGAGACAGTTTGCCAGATTTTGCAAGGAAAATTGCAATTGTTTTTTCTTACCACTCTTGTTAGCATGTCAATAGCCATCTAAATGGACTCGGCCCAGAATTCGGCTACTTGTTAGGCGCCATCACCAGCGTCCATCAGTTCCTATAACGTGCAGCTGGCAGGACACGCAGAACACGATATTATGTATCCCATCGTTTGTTTTTTCCATCTTAGTACACTACAACTTCCAAGATTCTTTGGCACTACCCTAAGCCTATCAACAGAAACCAAATACCTGGGCATCTTTTTGGACAAACAGCTGAATTGGGCAAAGCACATCAACTACACAAAGGCCAGCATATCCCTGTGGCAATGCAAGAAAATGCTTGGTAAATACATGGGCATTAGCCCCAAGATCACCTACTGACTTTACACCACAGTCATCCGACCAATTATCACATATGGCTCATTAGTCTGGGGGCCCAGAACAGACCTGAGCACAGCCCAAAGGGACCTCAAAAAGCTGCAGCGATGTGCTTGTGGGGCAATCACTAGCTACAAGAGAAATGCACCCACCGCTGCCCTACAGGCTATACTTGGACTGCCTCCCCTACACCTTATCATGCGGGAGGAAGCGGCCCTGTCTGCCTTCAGACTCCATTTATCAGGAACTCTGAGCAAAGACTCGAGGATCAAACACATACGCCTAAAGGATGAGGCGATCAAACGACAGCCAATAATGGCCTGCGACAAAGCCCCTAAGCAATACTGCTTCCAAAAGCATTACAATATAGTACTCGAAGAGTAGCAGCGCGACTACTCGGACCCGAGGGAGCTGAGAGTTTACACTGATGGATCAAAGACCGACTGCGGAATTGGAGTCGGAGTTTTCTCACACGATCTCAACATAAACATATCCAGCCCGCTAGGAATGCTCAACACGGTCTACCAAGCGGAGTGTGTGGATATAATACAAGCGGCCCATGCCATAGCAGCCAGGAGAGTTACGGACACTCATGTTCGTATAATCTCTGACAGCGCCTCAGTCCTCGAATCCCTGAAGAAGGGATGCATCACATCACATCTAATACTAGAATGTCACAAGGCGCTTGAACAGGTAACTGTATCGAACCGCAACACAGTGACACTACAATGGATAAAAGGACACAATGGATCACTAGGTAACGACGCGGCTGACGAGCTGGCCAGAAGGGCATCCAGCACGTTAGTCTATGGACCGGAACCAGTCGTGCCCATCCCCTTCATTCAACCACGCAGGTGGCTACAGGAGCACACCCACACACAAGCAGAGAACTGGTGGTCCTCGTCACCAGGCTGCAGGCAGTCCAAGAAGGCCATGCGATCACTAGATGGCAAACTAACCAAAAGATTACTACGTTTGGATAGGAAAGGCCTGCGCCTGATGACGGAGACCATCACGGGACACTGCTCACTAAACAAACATTTTCACACGATAGGTATAACGGACAGTCCCCTATGCAGAGCCCGCATGGAGGCTGATGAAACCGTCGCGCATATGCTCTTTGAGTGCACAAGCGTCACCCAGATTAGGTCGGAAACCCTCGGGACACCCAGATCTTACACAGATGTTCTCAACAGACCAGGAGACCTAATAAGCTTCTGGAGGGAGGTGGGCTGGTTGGAATAACCACCGAAGGCCGCCATGGCCTACGTACAATGGTCCACCTGAAGGACTAAGTGCGGAAACCAAACCCGTAACATAGAACATCCCATCGTTTGTAGAACAACACCATATTAACACTCCAAGGCAGAGTTGTCTGAACCTGAACAGATTTTCCTTGCTTCGGCCAACCTAGATCCGGAGTCTGTTTAAAGACTTGCAGGTTACCCAAGGTAACTGATGTCCAGGTGGGAGATTTTCAGGAAGCACTGTCTCATCACAGCTTCAGTCTTTCTTGCGATCGTTCGCCAGCGAGTGGGATTACACACTTACCACTGACTTAGGTCAAGTAGCTAACTTTCATTATGATTAACAACATGGATTGCAAGTTCTTCTTCCGTGTAACCAGTGACGTCGAATATATTTGTGATAGTATAGCGCCAGATGTAATGTGTAGTTCGAACTTATGACGTATCGCTCATCAGTCCTTGCTATTGGCACTAACATAAGGAAAACTTGATGTTCTGCGCCATATACTAGATATATAATATTTAGTAATCGATGAGTTAATTGTAACCTGGTGGCCATTATAACTACAATCTTGAACGTGAGCCTTATAACGTTCAAATAATATCATATCGTTTATGCTGGGTTACCTAATTTGGTTTTCAAACTACGCAGATGTAATTTTGGGTAATTCCTTAATTGTTTTTGGTGATCATAATAATTCAGAACAGAAGAAAACACATTATGAAAATACTAGCTGCGCCCTGCGGTTTCACCCGCATAAGTGGGAATATCGGGATAAAAAGTAACCTATATGCCAATCCTGATTATAAACTATCTGTGTGCCAAATTTCATCCAAATCCATTCTGTAGTTTTGTGTGAAAGAGTAACAACCATCCATCCATCCATGCATCCATCCACACAAACTTCACGTTCACGTTTCACGACGTTTCGATTTTCACGTTTATAATATTAATAGGATTAAATCAATTGAATACGTAGACAGATTACAAGAACAGACAGATGGCGTGGGCGATGTAAAAGCAAATGCTTGATTTAAAACAATTGACGACAATTGATCATAAAATAATCATAATAAAATACAAATTAAAAAAAAAATCATCCAGATCGACACTAATTATCTATTGTGCGAAAATAGATAAGATTATGGAATAGTGCATCACATGTTGGATATATATGTTCTCTATGTTTAACTGGTTCTAGATGTAGGTTCATGTCGTAGTTAAAATGAAAACTTTTATATGCTTCTCAGTTGAATAATTCTTCTTCACAACAATTTTAACAAATATCATAATTTTCGTGCACAATTCCTAAAGTAGACTCTATAAGAAAAACATAAAAAACATCTGAGGTACCTCTAGAAAACGTTGCCTGGACGGATTTGGGGGAGGGCTAGAAATTACGAGTACGCCGTGCAAAACCAATGACTAATGCCAAACTTTAGCCTCCATTCAACAATGAAACGCCTATTCTAAAGCCATTATCAAAACGTCAAAAGGTTCCAAGAAACAAAAACTACAATTTAATTCTTAACTGTCGTTTGAGTGCCGGAATCATGATGAATAATGATGTTTGTGCGTGTTACTCTAAGAGATGAGGAAGTGATTGGATTTTACGCCTCATTGGTACTAAGGCTTGAGCAGTGGTGGCCCAGTGATAATGGCCCCGACTTTCGAGTTGTAGGTGGGTTCGAACCCAGACAGGCGCTTTACTTTGTGTAATTTATTTCTTCACCATTGCTCTAAAAAACGGTGAAGGATAACATCGTGAGGAAACCGGCATGTCCTAGTAACAAAAATTCGAAGACATGTGAGATCTACCAACCTACACTCACTGGGCCCGCGTGGTGGTTTACGGCCCATTCCCTCTCACAGGCAGGGGGCGTGTGTCAAAGCAGTGGGAACGTTTTAGGCTGATTATGCTTATGACATAAAGGACCAATTTTGGGAGCTTTACTTTTGTTCTATATTTGGTTATCACTGTTAAGGTTGGATTTAGTACTAGACCGACAGACGGTCTGCGCTAATATCGGTCGCGTACCGATTAACTGCCCCGTTGGTCTCGTGGTCACAAGCGCAACTGCTGAGCGTGGGGTCCTGGGTTCGATTCCCAGGTCAGACAAAGTGTTATTAGTTTTTTCTATTAGGAATTTCTCAATAACTGCCCGCAGTTTGGAAGTTGGCGGTGTGATAACCCCGTTCGTCGGAAAGCATGTTAAGCCGTTGGTCCTGTGCCTGATCTCTCTCCGTTCGGTTTGTTGTCCCACCAGACTATGATAGTGAGGGAAGACAAGACAAGACAAGAGACAGGTGCACTCCGCACCTGTGTCTGCGCACACACTTATTATATACGACCATTTATCATCAGCGTCTTGGTTCGCGTGCCCGAAGGTACGCGACCAACGTCAGCGTTACACTAAATCCAGCCTTAAACCTCTGTATCTTCTTTACAGTTTCAGAGCGATATTCAAACTCAAGACACGTGAAAAATTTAAACTGCCGTCCCAGATGCTTTTCCGTGGACTGTTCTCCTACGGTTTTTATTAATACGAGTACATAAATCATAACACAAGACACACATTCACAACTTAACTTTAAAAAGAAAACTTACTCATTTAACGCAAGACGACGAGACAAAATAGAATTAAGAAAACCTAGAACTAACTTTGGTAGGAAAAATAGGTAATACCCCTGTTGGCATAAAATTTTAAGGCATAATATAGTTTGGCATAACGTTTTCGCATAACTTTTATTAGCATAATAATACTGCTGCATAATAATACTTTGGCATAATGCAAAGGTTAGCATAACTATCATTTAGTCTAATATGTTTTGGCTTATGTTGGAGTTGCATAAATTTTAAAGGCATTTAGCATAATAGTATTTCCTGATATTTACTACTGTTATTGAATCATATGGGTTAGGTTAGGTTAGAATAGTGACCACTAACGCCAGATCCCCTCTATTGTTGGTGTTGTGGTTTGGGTTAGAATGCGTTTTTAACATTATGCTTTATAAAATTATGCTTCATTATTATTATGCTAGCAGTATTTATATCAACAAGCATCATGGCAAAACATTTATGCCTAATAATATTATGCGTAATGATCATTATGCTGAATTTCGTTATGCCAATGTAAATTATGATAATATGTATATTTTATGCTTATCATTAGTAAACAATTTTCGATACATTTCTCAATATTTAAGTGAACCGTAATGTTCTTTTTTGAGAAATAAATGTCTTTAAACTGAATAAAATTAAGTATCGAGTATTAAATATGTATATCTAATCAGCTATTTGAAAATTGCGATAACTAACTAAATAAACCGTTAAACCGTTTTTTGACAGAATGATGGAACTAGTCATTAAAGCGCACACAATACATTGATTGATACATGTACGGTATTACATATAATATCTGTAAGAAGCCATAATTATGGTAATTCAATAAGATAAGACAGTTTATATATTTTATTTTATTACGCATTTTAAAGTAAACTTTTACATAATCTGGGATATAGAGTTCTACTATTGTCACTGTCTAATTCATGTAACATCTACCTAACGCAAAGTGCCGGAATATTCAATAAATAATGATGTTTATGCGTGCGCTGAACAGGGAAATGATCAGATTCTAAGGTGTCAGTAATGATTGTGTCACGAGCTGTATCATTATCGTGTCGGTGCTAAGCTGATACTGTATTAAAAGATAAGCTATCGGTAGATATGCGTGAAAGAGTAACAAAAATCCATCCATCCATCCATCTATACAAACTTTCACGTTTATAATATTAATACGTAATATGTATGTACAGACGCCAGCAGGTCAAGCTACCGGAAACTGTCAAATTTTCCTAATCAACCTTGAACCTTAATGATTTAGCGATAAAGTTGAAAATCTGACAGATTGTATCTAGTAGCTTGATGTGCTGGCGTCGGTACTTGCTGACAGTGATTCCTTTTTTCCTAATATCAGTAGAGTAGGCCCAGAGATAGAGTATTCTGTTAAACTGGTCTTTGTGTCTCCATCGAAAAGGACGGGTACAGTAGTCATTCCATGGAGGTGCTTGGGGGAGGCCTATGTCCAGCAGTGGACGTCTTTCGGCTGACATGATGATGATGTTACATAAGATGGCTTGACGTGACCGAGGTCCGCGACACAATTTCAAACTTCACTCGATCAGGTAAGACGTGCTTTGCCAAATGTAGTTCCAATGAACCAAGTTCGAGAGGTTAATAGACTGATACGCGAATCAATTAAGCGTGATTAGGAGTCTACGATACATTTGTCACGATTACTGTCATTAGAATGACTATATTGAAACAATAAGGTGTCGGTCGTAGCATTAGAATATAAGGCACATTAGCTAGGGGGGGGTCATTAGCTAGTCGTTTGCGGGCTACGCAAATGACTACGAGTAACGTACGTACGTTTTCACGTAGGCACTGGCCTACGTGAGTATTAATTAGCCTAACGGTCATTCAAGTTAAATAGTTCACTGTATACTATATTTTCGTCATGTAGATACGATCTACGTGATGAAAATTGGCTATTTAATTTGGGTGATCGTTAATTGTTTTGTGAATGAGTTCGTTGTGATAACATAAGGAAATAATATTGGAGTGGGGTCATTCATGTTGATTTTTGTTGTTAATTTCGGCGACTCTAGAAAATAAAAAGTGTGATGTGTAACTGGAAGCGAATTCAACAAGACATAAAGTGGCCACCTTCTCTTAAGGCCCATAAATATTCTATTAATCACTGTCATAAAAGACACTCTCTGTCTAAGTATTTACATGCTCATGGTTGAATGAAATCTCCAAACGGCTGGTTGATACGTCCCGTGACCCAAAAGCTGGCTTTTAGCTTGGCCAAAGGCTAACTATTGCCGAACAACGTGGCAATGCCGCCAGTCTCTTGGGTACATTACCAGTTGACAGCGATGCGGAGGAATATTTCGACGCCATATTTTAGTTTGGTACTAGGTTAGGTTAGGATATTATAATTTTATTTTAGTTTCTTTAGTATTAGAATTTTATCCAGTCTGTGTATAATATATTTTTATCCTAAGAAATAAAACCTAGAGGAGAAACTTAAAAAAAGCCAACTTACATTATTGTCCATCTTCCTAAACTGTATTAAACATTTTGAGCACCAGCCGGAGACCACCAGCCTCTGCCAGTGCAGAGCAGTGGTGGCCCATGGTAACTGCCGCGACTTACTAGTTGTAGCTCAAAGGTTCGAACCCAGACAGGCGCTTTACTTTGTGTAAATTATTTCATCACCACTGCTCTCAAAACGGTGAAGGAAATCACCGTAAGGAAACCGGCATCTACTACCTCAAAACCTTCAGGCTTCAGGCTCATAACCTTCAAAGAAATGTGACATTTATCAACCCACACTGAGCCCGCGTGGTGGATTATGGCCCAATCACTTACACAGAGAGGAGGCCTGTGTCCCAGCAGTGAGAACACTATAGGCGGAATATGAGCAGCAGCCGGAGCAGCGGTTTTTTATTTGCATGAATGTTCCATTAGAGCTACGAATATTAGCGACAATCTCATCTAATAAAAGCCTCGCTATGGACTTGTGGCTTAAATAATAACAGCCCCATGGGTCGATTGAAGGTTAAGCTACGCTTGCCGCGGTCGGTTCATGGATGTGTGACCAGCTATTACATATCGAGACCCCTCCGTGACACGGAAAGCTCGCTAAGTCGTTGGTCTGGTTATGGGTAATCAGAACCCCAAAATCTGACAACCAGTCTTACTAAGGGGTATCGTAACTGTAATTGGGTTGTGGAGGTCAAATAGGGAGTCACTCCATGTAAAACACTGGAATTCAGTCGCATCCGGTTAGACCGGAAGCCGACCCTAATGTAGTTGGAAAAAGGCTGGGCACTGGGTAGATTGATTTTTTAAAGCCTCGCTAAGCTTAGCTTACAGTACTTGGTTCTCTTTCTCGTAATGTTCTTCCGTATTGTGTTGTGAGGTCCGTCATATTTTCAATAGCATAGTACTATAATTGTTTTATGATTGGCGGGTGCCGCGAAATCATCGCCATTGACGGCTTTTACATCTCAAATTATATTCCAGTTAAATTATTATGAGTCATGGTTAATTTTATTGGGACTGATTCTCGAACTCGAGGCGCTTATGGCTAAGTAATAACAGCCGCACGGGTCGATCAATCAGGTTAAGCTACGCTTGCCGCGGTTTGTCCGTGGACGGGTGTCCATCTTTACATACCAAGACCCCTCCGTGCCTCGGAAGGCACGTTAAGCCGTTGGTCCCGGCTGTCATTCGTGAATCTTTACCAGTCGTTACGGGTCGTCAGAAGCCCGAAAATCTGACAACCAGTCTTACCAAGGGGTGTCGTATTATCCAGTAAGTAATTGGGTTGTGGAGGTCAGATAGACAGTCGACTGGAAGCCGACCCCCCACATATGTAGTTGGGAAAAGGCTAGGCAGATGATGATTGATTCTCGAACCCATGTCTTATTGATTACGGAGACCACCACTGCTACCTTTTCCTATTATATAGGGTGACTTGTGATTTGACGTATGCCTTCCAGGACGTGATAGTGTGACCCATTTGCAACAATTAAGCACCCCAGCCTAGGTCAAAATTCATGGCTTTCGAGAAAATCATTTTTTTTATGTACATAAACATACATAATCAGCCTATAATGTTCCCACTGCTGGGACACAGGCCTCCACTCTGTGAGAGGGAGTGGGCGATAATCCACCATGCGGACTCAGTGCGGGTTGGAGGATGTCACATATCTTCGAATTTGTGGTGCTAGGACATGTGTCACATACATATGTTTTTTGAAGTATTTTTGAAAATTTCCCAGAATTCGTCACTAAATAATATCACTGTTTAAAACGTCATTTATTATGTTCTTTGCACTGGTTTGCTAAATAGATAAGTGTATGGTTTGTGTATATATGTATTTATTGTATATATGTTAATAGTACACCACAGACTACCTGTAGATTTGTCTCTCCTTTCACTCTAAATCTATCCAAAGGTTGTCTTTAAAAGATCACTTTTATTGATAAGACCTCCCATTGTGTTATGCCTTGTAAAATTTCTACATTTATATTCTGTAATATTTTTGGTGTACATAACAAACAATATTCTATTCTATTCTATACAGACCAAAACCCAAGTATTAACCTTCAATGGGCCAATATCCTGGTTATAGTATCAGATTGTCAGCAAAAACACTATCTAATCTATTAATTCGCGCCAACAACACCCTTTCATGACTTAAAAACACCAAATTATTAATGACCATTTTTGTGTAGAGATCAATCAACTTCTTCAATTGTCAATCAACTCAGCCACTGCTGAAAATAAGGTTCTCCCAGGCTGCGCCACAACAGCCTGTCCTCCGCCTTCCGCAGCCAGTCTGTCCCAGCTACCTTTTTGAGGTCTTCGGTTCATCTAGCTGGGGTCCCCGATACGCGGTCCCCACACGCGGTTTCAGTAGTCAAAGTCGTAGTAGTCAGTAAAAGCAGCAGTAGTTCTATAACAAGGCTGAAAATGATGATTATCACACTAATAAAAACGGTCCTCCACCATTTGCCTGTTATGTCTGTTCTGCAAACCCACATATTTTGTTTCTTGGCTTATTCGGTTCCTTATTAATTTAGAAGTAGAAATACTCTCTAATGTGGGCTTTACACAGGTGACTAAAACCGCTGTCTAAATGTCAATTCGGCTAGCCCGCTGGTGACTAAAATCGCAAGTTACAAAGTAGAGTAGGTTTCAACTTTTTTCGAGCGGCGACAGGTCGCTTGCGGCGGGTGACTTAAATCGACCGTGAATATGCTCATTCGCTCAGTGTTTTGATGCAAAATGAACTAGTCACCTAAGATTTTTATTGACGTGTGGAAATAGGGTGAGGATTCGGCATGTGAGGCGATTTCGTAAGCGACAAAAATCGACCTAGAAAGAAAAGAAAGAAAGAAAAAGTACCTAGTGTAAATTTCCGATAAGTTTATCTTGGACGTAACTGACATCGGTAAAGGAAAACATCGTAGCGAACCTGATTAAAATAAGTCTGAAATCGCAAATCCGCCTTGAGTCAGCGTGGTGATCAATGCTTAGGCCTTCTCATGAGAAGACAAGAGGCCTTTGCCCTGCAGTGACACAGTAATAGGCTGTGTAGCATTGGCAAATGCTACATTATAATTGTATCACGAACAACCTTCTTTTTTTAACAAATCCAACCTTATTTTTAACCACAAAGTTTTTTCTTCATATTGGATTTGAATTTTTGAATTTCAAAAATATTGACATGCCTTGTCTCTGACCGATTTTTTTCATTTGAAGTATTTTTTGGACACAGGACGGAAGTCGTGAGATTATTTTTTTCTGCTTTCTCATCGAAGTAATTTACGGTGAACATTAAAAGACTGAACGACCGAGTTCTGTGTGGTCATCCATTTGATCCAAGGGTATGTTTGCTTTCCTATCGATTATTCAAAAGTTCTTATTGTTTCCTATATTTTATTCCATTCTTTTCTTTGTAATAGGCTGTGTTCCCGATAGACATATTGATAAGTAATAACATCACTCATCACTTGAAAGTGGTCTCAACGCGAAGCGTCACGATTCGGTATGTATTTTAACTTTTCTTCACATCTTTTGTTATAAAAGATTCTGCCTGCGTCTCGGATTGTCATTTTTGGTTATTTTCTGTAGATTTATCCGGAGACTGTAGGGCGAGAATTCGCCCTACCCCCCACCCTAATACCAGGCGTCTACAAGCTTCCTGCCAGGGAATCTAACGAAACAGCACACGCTGCGCGAAATCTGCACCTTGTTCTGATTCCGGCCAGCGAGGTGCTTTCCGACTGTCAGCGTGGAGTCCAGGATCAGCTTTTCATTGTTTACGTAGTTTAGTCATCGGAGAAATCTACTCCTAGATATACCACCAACTAGCCGTATAATATTTTGTTATTATTTAGTATTACTAACATCTTGCTCCTTAATATCGAATTTACTTGGTGCCAATTACCCGTTAGGTCATCCTGGTATTTAACTGTTATGTAAGTTTAGGAACGTTTGCAAACGTATCTTAATCGACGCGTAACAAGAATACACAAAATTTAATATAGGGCTCGAACACCAAAGACGTTCAGTAATCCTTTTTAATAAATAATCGTTCTGTGTCTTTTGCTAAGTTTTCTATTTTATTATCAGTTTGTCTTACATATTTTTTTAAACCAAATTAAACGTGTACAAGTGAAGATCTGTTTTTAATTTCGCTACAGCTGGTACTATTATTATTACATACATTTTGGCATATGTTCAATATCCTTAAACATGTCAGTGTGTGACTATGTTATTATGTCTGTTGACAGTGATTGATGCCGACTATAGTTAAATAGTAGTTTTTATACATTTGTCATAACGTCTCTGATTCTAGGAAGTATTGGAGGCGAAATGTCAAGGGCAATGATAATTTTAAGATACATATCAATAGCTATTCAATTACTTGTATTGAGCGGTGTAATTTCATTATTAAACTTTGAACTGTCAACTGTCTCCTTTTTTAGGCTACTCTGTCCCACTGCTGAGCAATGGCCCCAAATCCGACCAGGAACTCTTTTCTCGCACCACCAGGTTATCTCGCCACCTCTTTCTGGGCCTCTGCGGCACGGTGCCATCCATGTTCAAGTACCCATTGTGTAGAATATTGCCCAGCGGACATCGTACATGCGGCTGATGTGACCCACGCAATTCCATTTGAACCTGGCAGCCTTCTTTCCTATATCCAGTATACTCGCTTTCAAACGCGACGTGGTGTTCCGAATTCTGTCCCCTTTGATCTTTGGCAAACTCCAAAGTGGAACTTTTGCAACTCGGTGAGCGACCTTGAACCATCTCTAAAGACTTTAATTTTTGTTTGTGACGTCTTTATATCTTCTGGAAGAATCGGTTTATTTTCAGATGAAAGATTACCAGCACCTTTAAGACTCTGTCCCTTTTGCAATTAAAATGACAGCTAAGTCTTTCCTAAAACTAGCAACACAGTCAACAAAGACATGGAAGCTCTCTAAAAATCCTGATGATGATTGAAAGAGAGCTGATGAATTTTATTTTTAATGTTTAAAAAGTACTGACTGTACACAATCAACAATCAATCAACTCAGCCTATCGCAGTCCACTGCTGGACATAGGTCTCTCCCAGGCTGCGCCACAACACCCTGTCCTCCGCCTTCCGCATCCAGTCCGTCTCAGCAACCTTCTTTAGGTCGTCCGTCCATCTAGCTGTGGGGCATCCCACACTACGCTGACTGTACACGCTTTAATACAATACGCAAAGCTTGTAGTAATCAGCCTCAAGGCTGTATCAGCTTCAGGCAGAAATACATCGAAGAGAAAAACATTATCCTGTTATCCCGTAACATGAGCCTTTTTAAATCCAGCCTTTCCCCATAGAGGTTGTCAAGTACTCATTAAAAACTAAAGATACATCGTACAAATGGAACGCGGCGTTCTTTTTTTCGAAAGGCAACGTTCGCCGTTCCCGCCCTCAAACGCGATTGGCCGATACCCGAGTACGTGTTGATGCGTTTGCGCTGATAAAGCGACTGTTTTGTAACAGAGCGAGCTTCGCGTGCGTTATGGGGAAAATAAATGGCTTTAGTTTAAGAATAAACTTTTGGGTTTTGTGTATTATAATACTAACTACTATAATTGGGGTTAGAAAAGTTAATTGAAACATTACTAACCCCAAAAGATTCTACCTACTCTTTCCACACCTCTCTGTTCAGACCTGCCAAGAAACAATCTTTATTAAAGGAGTCCAGCTCATCCCGCCATCTCCGTTTACTGGCTGCCGGGATGTCGTTTGCCATTAAGCGCGACCCACTGGGTCGTAAGTTTGGCCCATTAATCATCTGACATGCGGCAGATGTGTCCAGCCCAATTCCATATACGAGTAAGCGTGGCAGCTTTCCGAAAGTGTTTTGCTTAGAGAGTAGGAAGGCCATTGGCCAGCAGTGGGACATTCATGGCTAATAAAAACAAAAATACAAATGATTCAACACAAAGACAACAGAACCCAAAAGTATAAGAAACTAGTCTCCAGTAACTGAAAATAATCACCTACCATCACACCAGAACTTAACCCACATCCTTATTATTTGTCATTTTCGCGAAGATACATATTTTGTTGAAGGTCCTCAGTAAATAAACAACAATGGGTATAAGAATAAAGAATAAGAAATTTTATTGACAGTAATAAGATACATGGTTATTTGCAGTACATGAAGGGCTAATACATTCTAGAAACAGAACACAACAAGAACATGTAGTACATACAAATACTTGGGCGAGGCACTGATCTCCTAGCTAGATCACCAAGTGATCTGTGTTAAGGAGAAACAGGTTCCACTCCCCAGTAGAGTAACAATAACATTGCATGTTTTTGAACCTATAATATGGACCCATTGGGACTATCAACCAGCCACGTGGTTACAAAAATAAGTGAAAGAAAAGAAAGAAAGTAAATATTAAATGAGAAAAAAACAAGACATTAGTATTCTAAAATGTGTAGTTAATATAGTGTGTTGTAATGTTGAGATGTGGTGTGCTGTGCTGTATACAAATAATAATAATTTAATAGCTATACCAATATTTACAGGATTAAATATAAAGACTTATGCTAAATAAATTATTATGAACTACTATCGCGATTGTTCTCTCTGTACTAATTTTAGATATATATTTTCGTTTGGAGTAATCAGAAGTCGCATGGGTGTGTATGTAATTTTGTCAACCGTATTCTTGGTGCACTCAACTCTGTACTTGGAAAACAACTTCACCATACAGATTCCAAACTGGAGATGTGCAAACCTCAAACCTGGAAGAGAAAACTTTCATGAAAAAAATTATACGAGAGAACATTTCATATGGATGAGACTAAACTTGGTAAAACTAGAAGCTCAACTGCAACAATAATTAACACTCCCTATTTCTCACAAAATCATCATAAGCCTAGATTGTCAAATGCTGAACATCAGGCCTCTCCAATTGCACAATGTTCATAAATCAATGTTAATTCAAATTCATGTTTCCAATTGATGTTATTTCAAGTTAAACAAATATCAACTTTATTGTAGTGTAAATTAAATTGATTGCAGAATGACTGATGATGAAAAAGTCCTAAAAATGTTTTAAGTTGCAGCGTAAACCTAACTTTATTGTGTAGATATTAAAGTTATTTTTACAAAAAACTCGAATTTATATACATGTTTAGAAAGTAAACCGCGAACGCAGATTAGAAGTATTTTAAAGTAGATGAAATTTCGGAATATATTGGTAATGTACTCACCAAGACAACTTCTGGGCCCAAGTCCAAACGACACCATAGCACAGGGATGTCGCTCTCTTACGTTTTCTGGTGTAAATCTTTCAGGTTTGAACTTTTCTGGTTCTGGATAATACTTTTCATCGTGCTGAATAGCATATGGAGAAATCGCTACTATAGTATTTTTTTTAATAACCAAGTCAGTACCATCCAGCTGAATGTCCCGTCCAGCATTTCTGGAAACAGAGTTCGTCAAAGGATGCATTCGCATCGTCTCATCGAAAACCATCAGCAGGTATTTCATTTCTTTTAGTGCTTCGTAAGAGAATTTACCATGATGTTTTCGTAGAACGTTGTCAATTTCTTGTATCAATATTTCTTGTACATCGGGATTTTTAGCCAAGTGGTACAGTGCATAAGTAGCCAATAAGGAATTGTTTCCATAACCAGCGAAATAAAATATAAACACTTGTCCAGCTAAAACATCATCCGTTACTTCCATCCACGTTTCTTTTTCACCTTCACTTGTTTTCTCAGAACTGATACTGCCTTCTCGTCTCAAGCCCATCAAGACATCTATGGTTCGTTTCCTATCAGCTTTTGGAACAGCTTCTTGATTGGCACCAGCTTGAATAATTTGTTTACAAAATTTTGCTATTTTGTCTGGGAAAAGTGATAAATTATACTTCGACAGAAAACCAGGGAATAGTAACTCCAGTTCAAGAAAGTACCTTGGTGTTTGGATTCCTCTGTCCAATACATCAAGTAGATCATTATCGTCATTGTAAGGGTCCACGTCAATACCAAATGCACTCATCATTATTGAATCGCCTCCATATTTTCTAAAAATTGGTAACACGTTTATTTCCGGTTCTTTCATAGTGGCATTTTCTATATAGTTAATAAACATGTCAGCTCGTCCGGCAAGAAGATGAAAATTGGCCTTGAACTTGTTAGGTGTAAACACTGTCGTTAAATGTTTCCTTATCATTTTCATCACCGTAACATCGGCATGAAACAGATTGTCTCCCAGCAGTTCCTTGCTGTAATACACTCCACGATCAGGAAAAGAATCGAAGTCCTTAATAAGAACTTGTTTCACTATATCAAGATCACGAATCAGCAAAGTAGGAGACACCATTCTGTACAGGCCAACAACTTTCTCGTCGGGATATTGCTTGTAGAGTTCACTGAACAGCACTCCAACGTGTTTTCTTCTGAAGAATACATCAATGTAGTTTCCGAAAAATGGGATAGGGGTTGGTCCTTTAACATTTTTGCCTTTCCAATGGTTAAATGTTCTGGTGAAGTAGTAGAAAAGGAAGCAAACGAACGTTATAAATGTCGTTAAATATAAAAACATGATTGTAGTTGTCACAGCGGCTGATTTGTGATTAATGAGAAACGAGCGGGCCGAATTGTTATATATGAATGAACGGCCTGCGACACGACGGTGCACTGATAACTGACACAAATTGTATGAGTCAATTTTCTTACGCTTGACTAAACGTGCGATTGTGCATGTCAACGCAGTTATGGGCACGTGCACGAAATAGACTGGTTTTGATTAATTTTGTTCTTATTTTCTGCGAAAGGGAAAAAGAAAATCGCTGATATTCGCAACAAGTTTTATAAAAATCAGTTTCGCCAGTCTCTCAAACAATGTTTGTTTGAACGCGCTAATCTCTGGACCTACCAGTCGGATTTTGGACAAACAAACTCTTCAGCTTTATTATTAGTATAGATACTTTGTATTTTCCGCACATATATTATCGTCACCAGATTTTGACACTGTAAATCCGTAATAAGTATTAATACTGATTAACACAATCACTGAAATCACGTCTGTTGTTTTTGAATAAGTATTTGTGTTTATTCAATAAATTGTAATAAATATCAGAATCACTGTTATCTTAATCACATGTTCTGCCTGTATTATTTATTTTTTGTTCTGCCAGCTATATCTAGATATAGCTGGTTTTATCTTTCAATGTACAGACACATCAAGCTACTACAAGCTGTCAAATTTCTTTACTAGATTTTCAACTTTATTTAAAGCATTAGGTTCAAGGTTGATTGGGAAAATTTGATAGTTTCGGGTAGCTTGACCTGCTGGTGTACAGACGCCATTTAAAAATGCCACTTTAAAATTTTAAAGTTCAAATACTTATGTATACAAAGTCAACCATCCTAATCTTTTACCAACTATGTATGTTGGGGTCGGCTTCCACTCTAACAGGATGCAGCTGAATACCAGTATTTTACGTGGGGTGACTGCCTATCAGAGGGCCAATTCTCGTAAATAAAAACGTTCAAAATCTAGTCGCAGTCTCATCTCGGCGACAAACAAATGTCAAAAACTTGTGAAAATGTAGGGAATACACAATAGTTACTGGGTAACACGGTACCCCTTGGTACTGGTTGTCAGACTTTCGGAGTTCTGACGACCCGTAACGACTTTCAAAGATCCACAAATTACTGCCCGGACCAACGGCTCTATACGTAATGAATGGTCACCCATCCACGAACCAACCGCGGCAACCGCAGCTTAACCTTCCATATAAATATTTCCAAAGAAAGTAATGGGTGTCAGGGGCGCAATTTCCTCTTAGCACTAACACCTTTGACCAACCAGTGACGTGATTGTGGGCCCCTCTTTACTGTTCAAGATTAGGGTGAAATCTCACCCGTAGAAATCTCACCCAGGGCACCGGTAGTGCCAAATCTGACACTGATATCAGGCCCATTGTGAACGATCACGTTTTTGTGCTAAAATCACGAAAAAACTTAAGTAAGAAAATCAAGAAATGAGAGGCCTTTTTTTTCTGGGTTGAAAATCATCATATGACTTCTCCCGCTCTAGGCGGAGCAGGAGGGCGTGTCTGACTTTTTCCGAATAAAACCCACCCATGTTTCTTCAGTTGCCTATGCCAGGGGCAACGGTATCTCTTTCGAACAACCCGCGGCCCTGGCAGGCTTCGGCCCTAGCGGACCCCGTCAGTTCGTGCAGACACCTCTTTGAGGCGCGCATGGAACACAACGCGCCGTCGACCCGGGCTTGGTCCTTGCCGGGCGGCGAGCTGCCCATTGCTCGCCGCCCGCAAGCCCGCGCCTACAGTGGCCGAGAGTCGGCTGGTGACTCCCGACGTCCAGGGCGTCTCCTGCGGCGACTAGGGGCGTGAGGGCGCAGAGATTGCCTCTCCCTCACGCGCTCCGCCTCCTCCTTTGCAAGCATTACTGCTTCGCAGAAGGAGGTGATGGCTTCCCATGCACTCTCGCTCCGTACTATGGCCTGGACCAGGGCCGGACGCGAGAGAAGAAATGAGAGGCCTCGCGCTAGATTGCCAAATAATAAATCATGTGATTAAATAGCATAAGCCTAGCATAATCAGCCTATAATGTTCCCACTGCTGGGACACAGGCCTTCTCTCTTTGAGAGGGAGTGGGCTGTAACTACCACGCGGGCCCAGTGCGCGTTGGTAGATGTCACATATCTTAGTATCTTTGGTTCTAAGACATGCCGTTTTCCTCACGATGTTTTCCTTCACCGTTTTAAGAGCAGCGGTGATGAAATTAATCATACAAAGTAAAGTGCCTGCTTAGGTTCGAACCCACGACCTACATCTCGTAAGTCGAGGCCTCTGGGCCACCACTGCTCAAAACGTGATTAAATAATTACGTACTAATCCTCTAATTTTCGCTACGTGTGATACGTACTTCACTTAGCACCATCTTGTCTAATCTAATAGAGATTAATCTATCATACAGCAGTGCGATTCTGTAACCATCTCACCGTGAAAACTTAGGCGAAGTGAGCGTGGAGTGAGCTGTCATTCCAACTAATGCTAGGGAAAGGCACTACTGACAGCTCACTTCACTTGAGTTTTCACGGTGAGATTTTTACAGAATCGACCGGCTGGTATTAAGAGATAAAACTGAATTATTCCTATCGCATAAAACAAAAATTTTCACAAAATCATTACTTTTTATTCGAGGAATAAAATTGACGTTTGCTGTTTTTGTATAAAACAACTGTCAAAATTTCAAAATTATTCCTCGATTAAAGGTATCAGATGATTCAAAAATCAGCCCAAATAAAAGAATCAATCATTAATATAATATCTTGCCTACCTTGTGACTTGGGGCTTATTGCTAAATAATAACAGCCGCACGGGTCGATCGATCAGGTAAACCAACGATTGCCGTGGTTTGTTCGTGCCTCCGTGGATGGGTGACCACCTTTACATACCAAGACCCCTCCGTGGCAGAAAACACGCTAAGCCGTTGGTCCCGGCTGTCATTCGTGAATCTTTGACAGTCGTTACGGGTCGTCAGAAGCCCGAAAGTCTGACAACCAGTCTAACCAAGGGGTATAGTATTACCCAGTAACTGAGTTGTGAAGGTCAGATAAGCAGTCGCTCCATGTAAAATACTGGTATTCAGCTGCATTCGGTTAGACTGGAAGTCGACCTCAACATAGTTGGGAAAAGGCTAGGCAGATAGACCTACTTTATTTTGGAAATTGGGTCCAACATTTGTAAAAACAGGAAAATCAAATTAAAACAGTGAAGCCCCCTTTACACGATGCAAGTTAATTGCCTGTGGCGTGCCATAAAATTGAAGCAACAATTGAACAATTGACTGGCACCTTCTAAACAAGACAAACAATTGTTGCTCAATATGGGCAAGCAACCGTTCAAAACGTAGTGTTAACAGCATGTACAAAAAAATCGCATAAGCTATTTATTGTATGATTTAAATACTTGTCGAGTCCAAACACGACGGGGCTATCTTATTTGTTTGGTTGAGGAGTTCCTTTGGTCAACTTCTGGCTGCGCTATCACACTAGCTCTATTGTAAAAATTGCAATGTTGGAATGTCATCGAAGTTACATAGGTATGCCAAGTTTCAGCACAATCGGGATACTAGGAAATGCTTGGAAGCACAACAAAGAACCAACTCAAAAAAATCTTTAAAAGATGTTCAATAAAATTGAACGAAATATTTGGCAGCGCAATACGGGCAATTCTTGAATCAACTTGTCATAAAGTGGTGCAAGCAAGTGCAACTCTGTGTTTAGACGAGACAAAACTTGCATGCAATTATTGTATGCCATAGTATAGAAATCACACGCGTGTAAAAAATTGCTTGCGTTTCATGAATGGCAACAATTGAACGTGCTTTATCGCATGCGATTATTGCTCTAAGACGAGCCAGAACCATCTTCTGTGTAAATCAGGATTAAGTATCGGATTTCTTTTTTTTGCCTATATGTGTCTTCTGAGTAAAAGTCTCCACTTTTATTTTCCAAACCTCCCTGTCTTGTGCGATCTCTGGTCATGTTGGCCCTGCAAAAGTTATCAGATTGTCACACCACCTTCACCGTGATCTACCTCGACGGCGATGTCCTCCCTCAGGTATCCAGTGAGTGATGACCTTTGCCTATCTCTCCGGGTGTATTCATGAGAAGGCTCCAGCCCACTTCCACTTCAGCCTGACTGTCTCCAACATCCGCTACTTGAGTTAAGGAGCGCAGGGTGGTATATCTAACTCGATCTGTAACACCTATTATTTATTTATTTATTCCCAAATTTCGTAAATAACACCTTAACAGCTATAACGCCAATGCGATGTTACTACCCAAAAATTCAATTAAAAAAATAATCATAATTGCAATTAAAAATACAATCCTAATTACATTAAAACAATTAAAAATACAATCAAAATTACAATAAAAAAACCATTAAAAATACAATTACAAATACCATTTAATGATATGATATTATGTCTTATCTGTAACACCCACGCTTAACACCTATTATTATGCTGCGCTCCATTGCCCGTTGGCAAATCTTGAGTTTGGACTTACGTTGTTCAATAAGTGACCAACTTTGCACACCGTAGATTAGGACGGGCAGTATGCACTTATCGATCAGTTTTCTTTTTAGTGATGTAGGAAGACTACCTTTCAAGTGTTCTTTAAGGGCACAATAGGTCTTCCAAGCATTTGAACTCGTCTTTCGACTTCCTTGGAATTTTAGAATTCGTAGATTTCAAATCGATCAATCAAAAACTCAATACAAGTAAAACTCAATGGAATGATGTACCTCGTGACGCCATCAACTAATTCTGATTGGGGTACCTGCGTTATAATTACATTCTATCTGATTAGATTACATTGTTGTCACGTTTTCAAATGCTACATGCTAATTTATAGCTACAGAATATTATAAAAGTGGTCATTTGGAATAAAAAGGTCACGTGAAAAGAAAAATGGAAGGTGCCTTTTTTTGAATAGAGGAAAAGGTGGTAATGTGGCCCCCTAATTTATTTTTGAGGCCTTATGTAAAAAATACGAGACTCAGAAATGTAATAAATATGTTATATCGTTCCTTATTCATTTACCTACACATTACTTCCTATGTAATAAATGAAACTGCCATAGGACAATCGAAAACTTATGTATTCTAAAAAAAAACAAATTTGGCAACATGAGATCAAGTGAGGGTTATATGGCACCCTGGGGGCCATATTAAATGTATTCATTTAATCAAAATCTAACGACAAAAATCGTGTCAGGAGGATATTTCGTTTTTCTCATTCGGCTACCAAAACGTCAAAAAATTATTTGACTGCTAAACGGTTAAATCCTTGAGCAAGAGAATACGATGTCCCCATTGGTCTGCGTAGTGATAAAGTGTCTCTATGTCGCTTCAAAAAGTGATCCAACCAAGCACGGCCTGCTACTTCATTTCGAAAGTTATTTTCGATGTTGTTTTTTAATGCCAACTGATAGGCCATTTTTCAAAATATACTGTACTAACTTCTTTTCCAGCACAGATGGAAGTATAGGTTTTCTACCAAGAGGCTTATGCACAAGTAACTCCAGAGATTCTTGAGAGTCCTTCACTAATCGTTTCAGTGTAGATCTTGGCACACAAAACAGTTTTACAGCCTTTTTATAGCCCTTGACCTTGGTCCTCACCGCTTCAATTGCCTTTTTCATTTGGTCAGGATCCCATGTTTTCCTTTTCTTTGAAGATGGAGATAACACATTTGTCGAGCCATCTGAGAGAAGAAAATAAAAAAAATACGGAAGTGATATCGGTCATACATGTTATATGGCCCCCGGGACCATAATACCAACAGTGTGAGGGGGCCAAATTGAAAAAGAAAGAATATGTGAAACGAACCATAAAACAAATATTCTATCAAATGTTTTTTTTATAATTACCTTCAAAATCCTGTAGAACAACGTTTATCGAACACAATGTATAAATCACCAAAGCTAAAACTCACGTATTTCCAGTAAAATTGAATAAAATGCAGAGCGGTATTAAAAGTTGGCCACTTGCGTCTTTCGACTGGTTCGCATAAAAAGAAATCGTAACACACGGATTTTTTTGGGTTAAAATCAATAATATCACACGAGCTCCGCGTTGCAATAGAAGAAAATTTGATGGCGTGTTTCTAAACTATAAATATCGAGGGGGGTCAATATACCTGCAGAGACCACATTACCACCTTTTCCTCTAATACCTTTATTTAACCTTTATGATATTATCTCTAGTAGGAACAGTCACAAGCAAAAGTATGTATACACTCGGCTTTATTCAAAAGCGATTTACTCCTTTACTTTTTAATGAAATTTTATATTATTACGAACATAGAATTTTCGAACCCATAGGTTTATGTAATGTGTCGTGTTTCAACGTTCCATTCGTTATTTCACGAAAAAATCGCAATTGAAAGTTGCCAAGTGTTGACAAATTGGTGCTAGTGACCGTACACCGCTCTTATTTTTAACTTTGCCCACGGTTATCGGAAGTGCCCTTACACATGACCATTTAATAACCACGACGAATCACAAATATCTAATCACATCTATGAACTCCACATTCAAAAAATTACCATCAAATAAAATCGCCGAAAAAGCTGTGTATCAAATTGGATACTCCAAAGATACCGGTATCATTATGAAGAGGCTAAACGTCAGTGGAGGTTTGGTATATCTAATTAAGGATTGATTTATGATGGGCCAAGTGGGGGCAATTATTGTGGGACTATTAAGAACAAATGTTAGAGACCTGGGAATGTTGGTACTATGATTTTGGTGGCATTTTCAAGGATATAGTAATTTTCTATGGTGAATTGGTGAGGCTTTGAGGATAAATAATACTGGCCAGTGACTTTCCCAGGGCAAAAGAGTATTCTCATGTAGAGAAGTATCGAGGACTGCATCGAATACATTGGTTACTAGCTTTAGCCCGACACTACGCCCGCGATGAAGTCAGAAATATCGTGGGATGTTTCTAACCTTCACGCGGGCGTAGTTACGGATAGTCGTACCGGGATGAAAAAAAATCTTATGTCCTAATCCAGGTCATGGTTTCGTCGAATTCAGTTCAGTCATTGAAAGGTCTAAAAAGGTAACTGGCAGATAGAGTTACTATCGCATTTCTAATATTAGTATTAGTATGGATATTGGTTGTTATCAGAAGGCCAATTCCCATAATTAAAAACGTTCAAAATCTAGTCGCAATCTCATCTCAGCGACATTCAATGTCAAAAATATAGGTAAATTAGAGGTATTTTTGACAGATTGAGACTTATATCAGGCTGTCAATGTTCTTAAAATTACGAGAATTGGCCCTCTGATATGCTCAAATCCAGTTAGAAAACATACTCTGGGTTAACACAGCGTTTTCTTTTGCCACAGTACTAAAAATTACTGAGCGCATTGCTATAAATGTAAACAAAGGAAGATCAAGAAGACTAGAATAATGCTGATCGCGACCAGTAAATGAACAACAAAATAACGCGTGAAATGTGGTCACACTAAGAAACAATTGGCAGGTGATTATGCAACATGCAATTCTAAGTTCCATATGGCACGGATCTGCCACTTTATAGCCTGTTATGGCCCACAAATGGCACAAAACCCGACCGATCATTATAGACTTAGCAGAACTCTCTATTTTTTTATATCGAAAAAAGCCAGACAAGCATGGGTCAAAATAGTTTTTACTATGTGTTTTTCACAATAGCTTTTCAATGGAAGCAGTTATCTAATTTGACATTCAAAATAATAAGGTTTATTCATAAACGTTGCTTAGCATAATCAACTTATAATGTTCCCACTATTGGGACACAGGCCTCCTCTCTATGAGAGGGAGTAGGCCATAATCCAGCACGCGGGCCCAGTGCGGGTTGGTAGATGTCACATTTCTTCGAATTTTTGGTTCGTCCGTTTTGAGAGCAGTGGTGATGAAATAATTTACACAAAGTAAAGCGCCTATCTAGTTTCGAACCTACGACCTACAACTCGTAAGTCGCGGCCGTTACCTCTAGGTCATCACTGAGGGGCAATTCTTGTAATTTTAAGAACGTTCACAGTCTGATCTCAGTCTCAATCTGCCAAAAATACCTTTAGTTTCTATACTCATTTTGACATTTGTTTGTCGCCGAGATGAGACTGCGACTATATTTTTTAACGTTTTAAATTACGAGAATTGGCTTTCGGCTCTAACTAAACGTTGCTTAAACTACATTAGTTTAAGCAACGTTTAGTAATGATTAGCGACTGTTTAACCATACATTTTGACGTTTAAACGTCTCTTAACTTCAAGCAACATTTATAAATAAACCCCTCAATCATTCCCCCTTCTAGTTTAAAGTCTAAATAGAAATAAGAATCCATTCTTGTATTTAAAACATCATCCCGTCTCTGTCGACATCAAAGGATTGACCGAAATAGAACGATATTTTAAAATCTTTTACCGCTAAACAGCACCCTAATTATTATTGCTAAATCTGAATCATCAATTAAATTGCTAATCGATTGCTTCATATATTTGAAGAATGTGTCTGCTCAACAACGTAAACAACGCAATTTATTTATTTATTTATTTATTTAATTCAGACACAGTGATCCATATTCATGTTAGTAGGTATACTTAAAAATTATGTTAGCAACCAAAGATTAAAATATAATATAAATAGAAATATAAAATAAAATAACCGTATCATCCGTAATCACGGTTCTTATTGACATGCAACTGTACACAATGCCACAATATTGGACAGTCAATTTTGTCAGCTACGACACTAAGAATGCTGTTGCCACTGCCGCGGACACGACTGAGCAATGATGCCGCTCTCTTTCTGAGGATGGCATGAAAGCCATCAATACGAGCGTCGGCAAACATGCCCGACGCGCTGCAGTGCCTCGGCAGCCGCATCAGCATCCTAAATGCATCGTTATACTGAACGCGCAGGGCGTTGATTGTCTTCTGCGTATATTTGACCCATAGACTGCACGTATAAAAAGATTGGCAAAACGCCCGAAACAATGTTATTTTTACTGCTTTACTGCAGCGTGCAAATCTACGAGCCAACATATTGCATCGGACAGCCAACGCCCGGCGCTCCCTCTCAATATCCTCGTGGTCTGAGAGGTCATCCGAGACCCAGTGACCCAGGTACTTGAAACGCGAAACTCTGCGTAGGGAATCACCGTCTATTAGGACAGGTGGTACGTGGGTGATCTTATGACCTGGTGATTGGAACACCAAAAGCTCGCTCTTTTTTACATTATACCTGAGCCCATGAGCCTCGGCGTACTCAACACATATAGCGAGGAGTTTTCGAACGGCACTTATGGAGGGGCCCAACAACACCATATCGTCAGCGTAGCTGATGTTGTTAACATATTTTCCGTCTATAGAGCAGCCGACTTTGGTGCTGCTGAGTCCCTCGATAAGTCCGTTTACATAGAGATTGAAGAGACGAGGCGAAGTTAAACCTCCCTGCCTTACACCACACCTCAGTCTGTACTCATCGGAGATCGCGCCCGCCCACTTTATCACATTGATTTGGTTGTTGTACCAATAATCAAAAATGCTAACGACTTCTTCAGGGAGGCTGGTTTCTGACCTCAATTTGTACCATAGCACATCATAGGACACCAAATCGAAAGCTTTCGAAAGGTCTAAAAAACAGGCGTAGACCGGAGTCTTTCTATCGGTGTAGTACCGGACAGTGTGCTTGAGGCATAGAACTGCCGTTTCTGTCGACAGCCCGCGTCTGAAACCGAATTGAGCGTCGTTCAGCTTTATGTGACTGTTCAAAATACGATCAAGCAGACTGTCAAGCACCTTCGCCACGGTAGTAGCTAGCGAAATGGGCCTATAATTGCTGTTGTCTGACGCATCTCCAGTTTTATTTTTGATTATTGGCACAACCACGGTCCTCATACATTCATGCAATGAATGTTGTTTAACTGTCAAAATGAAACCCATTGCTACTGCTATTGTGTTATACAATTACCTCACTGGTCTTAGACTGGTATGTATCACTAAAGTTCTCCAAAGACGTCAACAAAGCTCGCAGCAGTTTTTTTACCGCGCGCTAATCAAATAGCAGACAGTAAGACTAACAACGAACTCTCACCATAAGGGTTTCGACTATCAAAATTAAAATCAAAAGTCAGTTATTCATTACATATTTAATTAGGCTAAGGATCATCATTTTTCGATCTTCAAAATTACATAAGACAGTCCCCCAAAAAGCCCACCCTTCACCACTTCCTAGTGCTTTCGCTGTGAAGAAGAAGTGCCAGAATCTCCCCAGAAAGGTACGGAACCCTAAAAAACGAAATTTCGGCCGAACCTCAGCTGCAATTTGGTTGCTAAAGAACAAAACACGTGCAATCCTTTCATCGGATGATAATGTATTGCGAAAACTGTTGTTATTTAGAGAAATCTTGTATTCACAACAATGCTCTTAGCCCGCGGTGAGCTATTGTTACGCTTTATCGATATGCGCATAACATTTAAACCTGGATGGCTGTTACACCGTTGTGAACACTGCGAGCGCACTTTAGCTGGTCAAGTTTAGTTAAAATCATCTTTTAAATTTTGTTTGAAATCGGGCTACTTTAGTCGCCAAATGAAGTTTTGATGTCTCAGAGGCAGACAATTTATAAGTTCTCGGTCCATTACTGAAAATAAACATTACAAAAAAAATCCGACATTTATTCAAATTCTTCGTCGAGAAACTCGCACGCTAAGTTAGTGTATTATAATATTTTAAACGAGTAGAATATCAAATAGGCATAAATTATAACAAAAAAAGTTGCATAAAAACATCATATCGTACTCCAATCGCAAAAATCACATCCATAAATCTCTTATCATTTAACCACAAATTACATGACAGTGTAACAAATGAGCGTATTAAGCGTTCCCACAACGCAGCGACAGGGGACGTCCGTTCGCGCCCGCTGCCGCGGGGCAAGTGGCACTTTTTGCCTTTTTTTCGTGCGGGTAGTCGGACAAGCGGACCAAGAATGTGACCGTGTGTAGTGCGATATGAAACGCCGCTGGGCGTAAAGACACTGGTTTTTTGTGTATGGAGCGAATAAATTGCTGTTCTTAATCTCCTCGTGAGATGGTCAATGACTATAGCCCTTGGACATGTTGGATGTACTCTCAAAGTGCAGTATCAAGGCTGCTTTGGAGTTTGCGTTGATATTTTATTATTATAATATCATAAGTCATAAGTCATTTATGGAACATAGGTACAATAATAATGGTGTATAAAGATAATAATGAGTGCGCTATGTTATGCCAGAGGGAGTACAAATGTTTGTGATTTAGTCATCAAGCCAGCCAAGTATCCACAGTAAAATAAAATAAAAATAAGCCTGGACAACAAAAAAACAATTATAAAGAATGACATATTTCACAATACAAATTAATTAATAATAAATAGCGATAGAAATCAATGTCAATAAAACTGAAGTGTCTGTTCGTAATGTCAAAACAACAACTTTAAAAAAATACTTATGAAAGTATATAATAATATAATATGGTACATAAACTTAGAAAAATAATTTTTAAATCTATTCTCTCTGTCTGTATCTATGTTTCGGCTAATCTCCGAAACGGCTGGACCGATTTTATTTTTGAGAGCAGTGGTGATGAAATAATTTACACAAAGTAAAGCGCATGTCTGGATTCGAACCTTCAACCTACAACTCGTAAGTCGCGGCCATTTCTACTAGGCCACCACAGCTGTAAAAATAACAGTAATTCATGAGGTTTAGGGAAAAAAAACAAACGCAAATAGCCCCGATAATTTACATACATACAACACAAACCCTTCGCTTTCAGTTTCAATGGTAGTGCGCCCTTCCCGGTGATTATACGTAAAATCAGCGCCAATTACGTAAGCGCGGCGTCTGCGCAGCTCTGGTAATGATCGCGCGTTCCCACGCTCAGGCGCAGGCGGGAGGGGGGACGTGTCATAGCGTTTAGGATGTACGTATAGTAGGTAATTTTTTGGCTTTGTGCTTTTTGAGGGAAATGGGAGGGTTTTGAAGGTCGGGCTGATGAGGTCCGAACCCAATCATTTTGTAAACTTAAACCCAATGTTTTAACATTGGGTTTTTAATTTCAGTGACACCTTCAAAATGTTACACAGTTTGACAAACTTTGATTTATTTATCGTTGAAATGTTATTAAGAAACTACAAAATATCACACCTTTGTTCCAGGAAGGGCCGAGCAGAGACGATCGTATGTAGGTAATAAATAGGAGGCATTTGTCATTGAGGCTATTGTCATTAAAAGGGTGTAAATTCAGACTCCGTGCTCAAAAGTTCCTGTTGTACGCGGAAATTGAACCCACGACTCCAATTCCAAGTTCAGCAGTTGGAACATCATACGTAGTCATCAAAAGAGATAAGTAACCAGGGTCGTAGGATATAGTTGAAGTATAGTAAAAAACTGATGGATGTTTTCAAATGAAATTTAATTTGATAAATAAACTGGTTGTTTTCTACTGATTAAATTAAATTTCATTCGAAAACATCCATCGATTATTACATACGTATGTCAAACATAATATACACAGTCTGGCCATAAATACTGTTACAGTTAAAAATAAGAAAACATTTGAATACTTACATAACGCCATGAATATTGTTCATCATCATCTGCCCAACCTTTTCCCAACTATGTTGGTGTCGGCTTCCAGTCTAACCGGATGCAGCTGAATATCAGTAATTTTACATGGAGCGACTGCCTATCTGACCTCCACAACCCAGTTATTGGGTAATGCGATACCCCTTGGTAAGCCTGGTTGTCAGACTTTCGGGCTTCTGACGACCCGTAACCGGTAACGACTGTCAAAGATGACAGCCGGTTCCTACAATAAATCTACAAACCTATTGCAACTAAAACCTTTTAATCTACGTGAACATAAAGAGAAGATGGCGGAGTTAATTGTCCCCGAGGGAGGCAAGTCTTTGTAAACAGCCGCCGGGCAATTTGCGTATCGGAGGCTTCCACGATTGCCCCGATTGTTCTTACCCGCTAATTTCGATAGCGACAGCAAAAAAAGTTCATTTTAAAATTTCGTTTGGAACTTTATAGAGGTATGAGGCTGTTCCTCATACCTCTATAAAGTTCCAAACGAAATTTTACGGTATAAGTTTTCTCATCCTCCTTAAAAAAGGGAGGACAATTAATATTGGAACGTTAAATAAGTAAGTAATGCTAGTCGTGCGTTGAACTATGCTTGCGCGATGCAGAATTTTACGTGACGTCAGTATCATGCGTAGTTCGCATCTGGCGTTGTAGATGTGTAGCGGTCATTTGATGATTTCCCACCAGAAAAAAAAACACTATATAGTAAAAAAAAAAAAAAATTAAAAAATAAAAAAAAAAAAAAAATTAAAAATAAATAATAAAAAAAATTAAAAAAAAAAAAAAAAAGTAATAGTAGTAGTAGTATTAGTAGTTTTTTTTAATAAAAAAATTAAAAAAAAGGCAGGAGCTCATTGGGCATCAAAAAATTCGTCCGCATCGCTGTCAATGGGATAAGTGCCCAAAAGGCTGGCAGCAATACCACGTTGGAAGGCAATAGCATTTCTTTGGGCTAAAAATAGGCCATAATTAATAATTGTGTAAATAAGTGAATGCCGTGAGAACTACAGTTCATTAAATCTGTGAAGATGCCTTACCTATAACTGACACTTCAGTATATGATTTGAAGACTGATAAGATCCTATCTCCGATGAGTTATTGAAGTCGTCTTAAGATATCGCAAATATCATCAGAATGAAGTGTTATAATAATATTATGTTTGAAAAGCGACTCCTTGCTTTCTTACCGACCGTACCATTCAGCCACCAAATTTGCGTTATTATTGGATTTATTTAACAAACGACATAAATTCCATTCCATTAAAACGTGGTCGCTCACAATGGGCCTCATCAGAAGGCTTAAAGTCACTCAAAGGGCAATGGAGAGGGCTATGCTCGGAGTTTCCTTGCGTGATCGAATCAGAAATGAGGACATCCGCAAGAGAACCAAGGTTACCGACGTAGCCCGAAGAATTGCCAAACTTAAGTGGCAGTGGGCAGGGCACATTGCTCGCAGAACGGATGGCCGATGGGGCCGAAAAGTTCTGGAGTGGCGACCGCGAACCGGAAGACGTTGCGTTGGAAGGCCTCCCACTAGGTGGACCGATGACCTGGTGAAGGTTGCGGGAATCCGCTGGATGCGAGTCGCACGGGACCGGTCAATGTGGCGACACTTGGGGGAGGCCTATGTCCAGCAGTGGACGTCTATCGGCTGAAATGATGATGATGATGATGATAAATTCCAAATTGGATATCGATTCGAGCGCTACTGCTGTGCATGAGGCTCTGGGTTCGATTCCCGGGTCAGGCAAAGTGTTATAATGTTATTGGGTTTTTCTCTGTAGCAGCCCGGAATTTGGATTTGAGCCTGGTTGATGGCAATAGGCTCGCCCCCTATTACATGGGGCTTAACATAACTGGCAAAATGTGGGAATGGGCGTACCCATGGAAATCTTGCAGAACATGTATGAACTCGCCTAATTACTAATCAAAGTGTAAACGCGGCCTTATGCTGTAACTTTTAAATAAACCACGCAGTAGACACTGGCAAAATTCACGGTGCAATTGCCAAAAAACCGCGCGCGACGATGGCGGACGAAGATTACCGAATACAGCCGAGCGTTCGAACGCTCGGCTGTATTCGGTAATCTTCGGTAGGGAGTTGCGAGTGACTAGCATTTATTTTATTTGACTTGTTATTGTTTTGAAGGAGCTAAATGAAACGTAGCTGATTAAAAAATATATTCAGTGTCTATATCAAAGTATAGAAATCTGTCTGATTGATATTATGTTGGGATTGAGACACGCACATACATTCTGCTGAGCAATAATAAAGATAGATATCTGTTATCATTTTTAACAGTTTATTCGTAAAAGGAAACAATGTTGTTCGTACCAAGGTACGTGTAGGTTACGTAGGTAAAGAAAATTGAGAGTATCTTATCGGTTTATTCAGGTAGAACGTATGTATCGCCCAGAGGACACGGTGGAGCACACGGTAGAGGTCTGCCCCGCTTGGGCGGAGCACCGCCGTGTCCTCGTAGAGGCGATCGGCAGCGGCGGCGGCGGCCTCTCGCGTCCGGCCCTGGTGCGGAGCGAGAGGGAGTGGGAGGCAGTCGCCTCCTTCTGCGAAGCAGTCATGCTAGCGAAGGAGGTGGCGGGACGGATGAGGGAGAGAGCCTCCCGTCCCAGCCGCCGCGGGAGACGCTCCGGGCGTCGGGAGCCGCGCGACGACTCCCGGCCACCGTAGGCGCGGGCCTGCGGGCGGAGAGCAATGGGTAGCTCACCGCCCGATCAGGACAAGGCCCATGCCGGACGGCGCGTAAGTGTTCCACGCGCGCTTCAAAGAGATGTCAGCATAATTCGAGGGGCCCCTTAGGGCCGAAGCCTGCCGGGTCAGCGGGATTGTCCGAAAGGATTACCGCTACCCCGGAACATAAAGGGCGAAGGAAGGAACATGGGTGGGTTTTAGTCAGTAAGAGTCTGACACTCCCAACCGCTCCACCCAGAGCGGGAGGGGTCATTTGATGATTTCCCACCAGAAAAAAAAAGAAAAAAAAAGCAACTCCAAACAATTTAAATGTGAACTTTCAATTTCACACACACAGTTTATTTTAGTACACGTGATGTTCTCGATATCTGATTTAATTTAAATTTCGTTTTTGTTCATCTGTCTGTTTAATGATAATCTATTTCACTCTTTTATGTAGGTAGGTATTTAAATAAATATTATTTTGATTTTGAAACATCTTCAGTTCAAATGCATTTCGTTTATTGTTATTTGGCCAATTAAAGGGATTGTTGACAAAAATACATGGTGCACAAATATGATCGATTTATTGATTTTTAAGAAAATCGTGGAATTCGTTTCGATTTCGAATCGATTTGAATTCGAATCGTTTTACATTGGTACATACGGATAGATTGAAAAAAAATCCTCTTTTTAGGTCAGTTAAAAGTAGTAATCAGTGAGAATGTTAAAACAATTGTATTATTGGTTAAGCTAGCTTTCGCTGACCAGACTACAGAAACATGATTTTTTAGCCTTATTGCTTTATTTTGCAGCCACAAAACCAAAAAAGAGGAAAATAACCAGTAATGACAATGAAGATAATTCCAGTGTCGGTAAATCTAGTGAGGGGATCCAGCACCAGCATTTGAATCTACATCCACTCTAGAAGATGGAGATAATTGTCATAAAAATGATATCGGGCGATGGGTTGGACGATCTTTCGTAATGACTACCGAGATGCGAATGGAAATGTTAAAGCGATACTGGGCACCTCCAGAAAACTATGATTATGCTGGTAATACCGCGCATTTGAAACGAAAATTTAATCACTCTTGGTTAGAAATGTACAAACCTTGGCTTGTTTACTCAAAGAAATCGAAAGGTGCTTTTTGTTTGTTTTGCGTTTTATTTCCGCCGAAACTTGTACGAGGTGTACAGGGATCTCTAATTGTCCGACCGTTCACAAAATATAAAGATATACACAATTATTGTAAAGCACATGTAGATGTGTGACAAGTCAATGCCATAGAAAATCAAGTGCAGTTGCCAATTGTTTTGGCAACGCAAAAACATGTACAGGTTGCTTTGCAAACAGGCCACGCAAAACTTATTGAAGAGAACAGAAATACGTTACAACCTATAGTTAATACAATATTTTTTTTGCGGTACTCACGATTTGCCATTGAGAGGAAAAGAAAACGACGAAGGCATTTTTCGAGATTTGTTGAAACTGAAAATTGATTCTGGTGATGAAATTTTGCGAAAACACTTAGAAAAAGGCCATAAAAATGCTCAATATACGTCCCCAAAAATACAAAATAAGATTTTAAATATATGTGGAGTTCTTATTAGAGAAAAATTGGTCGATGATGTTAAGGCTGCAAGTGCCTACAGCATTTTGGCTGATGAAACAGCTGATATTGCAGGAAAGGAACAACTATCAATAGGTCTTAGATATTACGAACAAAAGGAAAAAATGTTAAGGAAGAATTTATCGGTTTTGTCGAGTTACAAAAAATGGATGCTCAAACAATAGCTACTGAAATTAATGGATTCATCAATGCCTTAAACATTGATATTAACAAATGCCCACGCATTTGTCCACAGGGCTACGACGGATGTGCTACGACGGCGGGAAAAGATGGCGGTGTCCAAAAAATATTGAGAGAAACGTTTAAAAAGGGTTTATATTTTCACTGCGCCTGCCATAAGCTAAACCTAGTAGTAAACGACTTAAATAATGTTCCTGAGATCCGAAACTGCATCGGAACTGTAAAAGACACTATTTTTTTTTCAGGGAATTAGTTATGCGTCAAAAATATGCACCGAAAATGCCATTGCTGTGTGAAACAAGGTGGTCTCATAAATACAAAAGTATTTCGATGTTTAAAAACCATTTTGTGAAATTTGTGGAAGGTTTGGAAAATCTTTCACAGGAAGGTAATTCTGGGACAAGAAAAGTAGCTTTCCAATTGTTATCAGCAGTCGGACAAACCACATTCATATTGTCTTTATGTATTATAGACAAATACAATTCTCTGCTAAAAACGTAGACGTAATTAAGTGTGCAGAGCACATTCAAACCATAAAAACAGCAATTACGGAACATAGGCTTTCTGCCGAAGAAGGCACTGAAGAATTATTGAAATTAGCTAATGAAATTGCTAAGGTTTTGACTCTTGAGCTACGTCTTCCAAGGACAGCAAGCCGCCAACAATATAGGGCATATCATCCAGCTGGTTCGTTAAGCGAATATTTTCGCCGATCGTTGTACGTGCCCGTTAAGATGTAACAAACCGTTTTGCAGAAGATCCTCGAAAATTACTTTTAAAGTAGAAGCGATTTAAATTAAATAAAAATGCATGCATAGTCAAATTTACTTTTATTTATTTAACTACTTATAAAGCAGGATAATTTGCGGCTGTTTGCCCTAGGTGTGTTTGTGTAGTGTGTATGACAAATCAGTCGCGGACGATCCGACCTAAAAAATCTGACTTGCCCCCCCCCTAGGCTAGAAGCTGGGTATGCCCATGAATGTGGGTGTACTATATAATAGGTTCACCTCTGCCTAACCCTACGGGGAATAAAGACGTGATGTTGTATTATAAAATCAATTCAAGGGTTGGGCAAATAGGTCCAAATTAAAATATTTTGGATCGATTAAATTGATAAAGTTGATTAATGAATTTCTAAATAGAAACTCGATAGCGATACAATGATAAAGTGCCTATGTACAAACAACTTGCGAGGCGAGATGGCGTCTGCGAAAATTCGAAAAAAGTGAAAATATTCACAGCCTTGGATTTTCATTTTGACCTCACTGTCTCCCTCTCTCACTGACACCACAAAAAAGGCTGCTCTTATTTAAAATTAAATTTCATAGTTACAGAAGCATGAATATTTTACAAAATAGCGTAAAACTCATACGATTTCTTCAAAAACTTCTTTTAACTTCAACCTACGAATAATCTTGTAACAATAACTCTTTACCAAAAAGAAATAAGGGCTAAATCACTCGAGCAATGTTGGGTTAATCTGTAGATTTATCTTTGTCGTTTCTAGCCAGTTGGGAGGTCCAGTCATCATAGCTTGTCATATCTGCCATTGTATTCCAACAATAGATATTGTTCACTGTATCGCAAAGTAATTACATTACTATAGAATAATTGATGTCAAAACGACCGATTGACATTTTAAATTCATGCAGGCATTGGGATTATAAAGGAATCCATTTTGTTTTTGCAACAATTTGAACAAAGAATGTTTTTCGTGTTAACTTTTGTCAAAGAGTAAGGCGCTGCGTTCTCTTGTGTTTAAATGGAATTAAAGAAATATTTATGTTATTTCAATGGTAAGTAAGTATTCACAATAGTAAAACCGTAGCGCCGTATGATTGTAGATTTACAATGGGCTACTGTAGTAAACCGAGATGAAGAAAAGGGATTATACCGGACTACACCTAGGAGATTGTTAATACGCAGCCGACCTTAGGCTGAGTGGATTTGAAGGTCGGCCTGGGAGACCTATGTCAAGCAGCGGCTGGATATAGGCCTCTCCCAGGCTGTCCTCCACTTTCCGCATCCAGTCTATCCCAGTCACCTTTTTAGGGTCGTCAGTCCATCTAGCTAGATGGACTAACGACCGGAGGCGTCCCTAACTAACGGTGGAGCATACGGTGGAGGTCTGTCCGGCTTGGGCGGAGCACCGACGCGTCTTCGTGGCGGCGATCGGCGGCGGCGATCTCTCGCGTCCGTCCCTGGTACAGGCCATGGTACGGAGCGAGATTGCATGGGAAGCCGTCACCTCCTTCTGCGAAGCATTAATGCTCGCGAAGGAGGAGGCGGAGCGCGTGAGGGATAGGCAATCTCTGCGCCCTCACGCCTCTAGTCACCGCAGGAGACGCCCTGGACGTCGGGAGTTATCAACCGACTCGACGTTAAGGACCAGGCCCGGGTCGACGGCGCGTTGCGTTCCACGCGTGCCTCAAGGAGATGGCAGCACTAACTGACGGGGTCCTCTAGAGCCGATGCCTGCCAGGGCCGCGGGTTTTTCGAAAGAGATACCGTGGCCCCTGGCACAGGCAACTGAAGGAACACGGGTGGGTTTTAGTCAGTAAAAGTCTGACACGCCCTCCAGCTCCGCCCAGAGCGGGAGACGTCATTTGATGCGTCGCTAACTACGCTTGCTGAAACGCGGTATCCACTCCAGGACTTGTCTGCTCCACCGGCCATGGGTATTTCGACCAACATGGCCAGCCCACAGCCACTTAAACTTACTTAAATACTTAGCAGCCAACCTTAGCAAGAAAATATTGTAAAACCTCCTGTGACTATAATAAAATTGACACATTCACTGGAAAATGAAACAGCAATGACAGCGACAAGTATGGTGACATAGCTACTTACCACCAAACCGCTATTACTTTTTAATAGAAGCACTATTATGACTGAAAATTTATGTTTTGACTACCCTTCTAAATGGGCTGATTTTTCCATCGCCAGATAACTTTTATTCTAGATATAAAATTGACGTTTGACAGCTTTTGTATGAAGTAAGTGTCAAAATTTCAAAATGATTCCTCGAATAAAGCTATCAGATGATTGAAAAGTCAGCCCTAACAAGAACCCAAGCCAAAAGCCAAAACCAAAGGTTTCAATTGTAAATTCGCCCTGCCGCGTCAAAAGATGGTCGCGTTTCTGGGACTCTCTAAGTCCGTCTACGAAGATACGGGCCCGTCCGAAAGTTGTTCGCTACTTCGGAATGAACCCTTCTCCCGATTAATTAAATTTTTCAGACGGGCAAAAATATATTGGGAGTAAGTACAACTGTCAAATGGAGTTATCATTAATTCTTAGTTCGGGCTTCGAACCAATCTTTATGTCTGTAGGTGATACGGGGTGGGAATCGCCCGTACCGTCAGCCGTAACACCGGATTTCGTGCTTAGGGAGGACACCTCCTGTTTCGTTTTCACATCTCTGACACACACAATGTCGCTGAGACTTGTCTTTTCATGGGAACGCCATTATTATTGTGTGAACTCACTCTTCTCAGTATGGACAACTTTTCGTGCGAATTAGTACGGTAAGGGCAAACCTAAAGATTTAAATCTTTGGCCAAAACTGATCGAACAAGCAGAACAACCATACTTGTTACCAAGGCAAGTAAAATCGACTGTAATAAGGTTAAATGTGTTACCGATTTTAATTTAATGATTATAAGGCCGAGACATTACTGCTCACAATAGTTTCCTATACGTTTAACATCGGATTCCGACATCTCGACGACTATTAAAACTAAACACCACGTTATTGTAGTTGTGTGGTCTAAATTATAAGTTAAAGCGAGTAGGCACAGCCCGATTCAAACTCTATGGCGGCTCGGAACATGAGGCGAGTCACTGCGCAGTAACAAATTCACGTGTCAGCGGGGGTGAGGGGTGAGGTACTGCGCAGCGAGTAGTGCACTTCGGAGCCATCATAAAGTTCGACGCATACTATACCTATGTGGAAATCCTATAGGGAAATGTAGAAGTCCAATCACTAATGTATTTACCTAGGTCTGGAGGATAGATGAATGTATGTAGGAGCTCTTGAGCTTATCTATACTTATATATTATAAGTGGATCCGATGAAATTATCTCGTCGTGTCAGGTAAATTTGCCTGATTCTGGAGGGAGGTGGGCTGTTAGAAATAACCACTGACGGCCGCCATGACCCACATACGATGGTCCACCTGAAGGATTCAGTGCGAGCTTTCATTTCATCATAGAACATAGAATATGCCTGATGGACATGGAGCAACCTTGAGACGCACACCGGAAATTATATTTTGTTTTGATTTGAATTTTGTATTCTAAGTAGGTGATAGTATGGCATCATAGGATCACTTTCTTTTGGTTTTATGTGCTTTTTTCAGCAAAAGTTCTTAGTCAGTGATTCCATAATGGGGAAGGGTTGCCAAAGATAATTGTAGATGGCATGACCATAGCTATGGCCCTACGGCCTACAAATTTTTTTTTTTCTTTATCCATTTTTTTAGTATGTATTTTTAAAATATGTTGTAGGTATGGACGTAATTCGTGTTTATCATTTAACTGTGCATTAATGTGTTGGACTTTTTCTTCTATGTTGCACCAAATAAATTATTTATCTATCAATATATACAAATATCTATCTCAGCACGACAAAAATAAGGAGTACCTGTACGTAAAAACTTTCAAAAGAACACAATTCCCTCTATATCTCACACCGTACACCGATATTTACGAGTGTCGGTATCACCGCAGCGATCGGGCGTTGGCAAATGATGTTAATTTTCGAGTTTTACAGCGAAACAAAGCAATGGTTATCTGGCGAGGCATCGCTCACGAGTTGTGCCGCGGTATCTAGCGGTAGGAGCTTCGACTTGTGACGTAAGGGCGGTGGGACACTTCGCGGAGTGACTGGACATGATTTATTTATTGATTTAACCGTTTATCTACACACATATAAACAAAAATCAAAATCTAAATAAATAAAAATCTCAAGGTGCGAGGTCGGGGCTGGGGCGGGTGACCCAGTAATTCCACGTCTGACGTCGCCAAGTAGTCGATTGTTTGCTTGGCGGTGTGCGACGAGGCGTTGTCGTGGTGAAGGAGAATCCTACTGCAATAATCCTACTACAATTAATCAAATGATTAGAAACCATCCGTGAAATCGCAGATTAATATAATCTTATAATCTCTTATTACGGTCTATTCCACCTAATTGACTTTATGCTAATCTTCAGATAAACCCTTAGGTATTCATCATAACACCTTGGCGTGATCCATCACTGTATTCACGATGACAAACAAAGACCTGACACCTGCTTATCTTCGTTCCAGTCTGCTAACAATGTCCGGTTCCAAAATATTTCACTTCTCATAATGTCAGCAGAGCAGTGGTGGCCTAGTGGTAACGGCCCCACTTATGAGTCGTAGATCGTGGGTTCGAACCCAGCCAGGCAGTTTACTTAGTGTAAATAATTTCATTACCAATACTCCCAAAACGGTTAAGGAGAACATCGTGAGGAAACCAGCATATCCTAGAAGGTCAGAACCAATAATTCAAAGACACGCCACTTCCCACCTGCACTGGGCCAGTGGTAGATTATATCCCACTCTCTCTTGAAGAGAGGAGGCCTGTGTCCCAGCAGTGGGAACATTATAGGCTGATTATGCTATGCTATTATGCTAATGCGGAGTCAACGGACTCCGAGACTTTACAATCAACTTTCATGTCTTAGAAATGATAATTTGCCAATTAATTGAGGTAGTTATTCCATATACGGCAATAAGAGTAGGAAGGCGTAAGAAACGATGGATGGACTGTGTGAAAGATGGTATGGCTAGATAAGGAGTGACTACTGAGATGACGTCTAATAGAGAAGTATCGGAAGATGAAGCCATGCTGTGCCGACCCCCAAATAAATTGGGATCACGCCAAGAGAGTGATGATGACGATTCCACCATCACTCGATAGGTAAAATTATATCTAAACTATGTAATATTAATAAAGAGTTTTGTATGTTTGTTTGTTGCGCTTTCGCGGTAAAGCGGCTGAACGGATTTGGATGAAATTTGGCACATGGGTAGACCATGACCTGGAGGAGGACATACATACTTTTCAGTATCAATACTTCTGTCAGTATAAAATATATGTGTATATCGCTTATTTATCGCTATCCTGATAAGTGATTACGCGATCATCGATCATCATAATTGTCATTATAATATCTTACAGATTTTGGTTACATGAGTATTCGATCAAAGATATGAAATGACCGTGTCTCAGTGTACTTGTGACTCGTGCATAGAGATGGATGAACATCCATCTCTATGCACGAGTGCACTCGAGTCTATTTTTTCCATTGGATATCCACATGATGAAAAGGAGGAGATCTTCACGGAGTGCAAGAAATGAGTCTGAACGATAGGCGATAAATTAATCATAATGCATACAAAAAAAAACCTATTTTGCGTCAAACGCATGTTGCGTTGGACGCAAAATAGGTTATCCTACTTCGATGGCTAATATCTTTACCTACAGGGACATCTATACCTGTTAGGGACATTGACGCGCAACCTGTTACCATGGATTTAGATTACATCTCCGGTTATCAAAAAAATAAGGTGCCGTTTCATACACTTTGACCGCGCACTCGTAGATGGCCTTTTCTATGAAACAGCAGATTTTTTTTTATAAAATCTACGAATAGTTTCTACGCTATGGGGTCTAGCATCGTGCGCTGACCTCATGGTTATATAGTCTGTATTCCCTATTCTCGTAAAGCTTGTACCATCCCAGGCCCGGGAGACAAAAATACCACTACACTTCACTGTTTTGAGTAGTTGTAGTAGAAAATGCCTGAGTACTAGAAATACTGATTGTGTCCCACACCTAATCGAGTGCAATCGGTGTACGAACACGCACGGCAGTCGCGGCCGAATTACGGCCGACGATACGATCTCGGACGACAAATCGCACAACAACCGCACCACTGCCGCTCGTCCTTCGCTTCACGCTTGGAAAACTATCGGGACATCACTGAGATTATAGCTTCCCGCTTTCTTTTAGTGGATAGATAGTGTCGCGTTAGTAAGTTATTGTTTACGGGTTTGTTAAAACTTGAAAGATTGTTTCGTTTTCCTGCTGCAAGGAGTACGACTTACAACCGCGTTTCTTTTCCGTTTTCTTTATCAGCCGTTTGGAGTACATCGCTCTTGGTGGGTGAATGTAGATATTCTTCTGATTAACTCTTGAAAGTTCTGTTTCTCAAACATTCAGCAGCTGTAACCACTTCTCTAGACAATATTTTAGAGCCTTCTTGAAAAAAAAATTATATGTGTAGTTTGCATTCCTATTACTTTAGATTCTCCTGCCCATTAGGTAAACCGTTTTTTGACAGATGGAACTAGTGATTGCAGCAACACACAATACATTTATTGATACACGTACGGCATTATAATGTCTGTAAGAAGCCATAAATAAGATAATTTAATAAGATAAGGCAGTTTAAATGTTTATTTTATTACGCATTTTAAAACTAACTTTTACGTAATCTGGAATAGTTACGTTCTAAGGCAGCTGTCAAAAAACAGGTTAACCTAATGGTCAGGGTATAATACACATATCAATGGAATCACAAGACACGGAGAGATTTCAAAACAACCTTTAAAGACAGATAAGAGTACTGAGATATATGATTTTTATTTCTAAATGTGTCGATTTACTGTTGTTTTTGATTTATTTTTTTAAATTTTAATAAATACTTCTTTTTTATTTATCTCTCATTAACTGCTCAAAATCAGTCACTAAAGAATTTTGTCCCCTTCATAGCACCTATTGGGACAAGATTGGGACCATGTCGAAATAATTAACAGAATGTCGAAATAATTAACAGACTGTCGAAACAATTAACAGACTGTCGAAATATTTAACAGACTGTCGAAATAATTAACAGGCTGTCGAAATAATTAACAGGCTGTCGAAATTCAGTATGACACTCAACACAGGTCAATCATATTTTAAAAACTAGATGAGGTCGGCGTTTCCTATTTGACTACTCTAAGAAGACAGGCCGAAACAAACTTAGACCTTATATCAGAACTTATATCAAACCAACCCTTTCTTCGACTCTGACAAACACAATGCCCTCTTCCAAGAACTTCCACAGCCTACAAGACATGTTCTGCGCTACAAAGCTACTCGCTATTGCGTGTTACCAGCCTATCAAGCGTGGTAGTATCTGCGGCACGTTATCTAGCCCTGTCCTGTAGATGGCTCGTGATACCGACGTTAAGGCCAAAGGATACTGCCTACTTTTGTTAGTATGGCTTTTTGTTGGTGGGAACTTTTGTGTTTGATAGTGGAGTGGAGTTGTGGTGAAGTTATGTTGCTCTGGGATATTACTTGTCACTTTTGGGTAAGTGAGAGCAGTGGTGGCCCAGTGGTAACGGCCGCGACTTATGAGTTGTAGGATGTAGGTTCGAACGCAGACAGGCGCTTTACTTTGTGTAAATTATTTCATCACCACTGCTCTCAAAATGGTGAAGGAAAACATCGTGAGGAAACCGGCATGTCCTAGAACCAAAAATTCGAAAACATATGACATCTACCAACCCGCACTGGGCCCGCGTGGTAGTTTATAGCCCACTCCCTCTCGAAGAGAGGAGGCCTGTGTGCCAGCAGTGGAAACAATATAGCTTGATTATGATGACTTTTGGGTAAGTACAAAAATTGACATACGATATCGAAAATGCTGAAAAAAAGTGCTCTATTTATAGCCTCAGATATAAAATTATCTGGAAAAGAACTGGAGTTACCGACATAGCTTGCAGCGTAAGCAAGCTAAAGTGGCAGTGTGCTGGCAATATTTGTCGAAGGACCGATGGCCGGTGGAGCAGACGAGTCCTGGAGTGGAGACGGCGTATAGTCAAGCGTAGCATGGGACGCCCCCCAGCTAGATGGACCTGACAAACTTAAGAAGGTGGCTGGGACAGACTGGATGCGGAAGGCGGAGGAGAGGGTGTCTTCTTGGAGAGGCCTCTCCAAGACGACAACCTCTCCTCCGCCTGTCCAGCAGTGGACTACGGTAGGCTGTGTTGATTGAGGTATTATTGCATTGCAGATGAATAAATTGAGTTGTGCGTAGGAAGACGCTGTTAAAGACTCTACTGTGAAACTAGAGATCCCTTCCCTAAAACATGCCTTTTTTCGAACATCAGATTTTGATCTGAGTTTCGAAAAAAGGTGTGTTCTTTTAATTGAGATTGGAGATCAAAACAAAACGCTGCTTAGGCATCGTAGAATCACATAGGATAAGTAAAGCAGAATCAGAATACTTATAAGACAATTGGCATCCTATTACCCAAGAACTGCGATATCAATAAGAAGCCAGTACACCAGCAAGCAAGGACAATAAGTCAGCAACGTGACCGCTCTCAGTTGATGATCATAGTCTGCAGTGATTGTGTGCCGGTCTGTCCGGCGGTAACAAATTAGCGGGCGTCTGTGACCGTCGTGGTCACGCGCACCCGACCTTGCAAGGAGTGTTACCAGTTGGCACTTTGGCAGGAACTATATTTGAGCTTTTGGATTCGTCGTTTAAACCTACCTTAGCCCATTTTTTGAAGTACATGGTCTTAAGAGTCCTTATAATTTTGTTCCTACAGGTATTTCTTGCTCCACTTACACTCTTCACCGTATCCGGCGACAGCGACCCAGACTAGTTCTCATTCCTTTCGTGAGTTCTCTGATGACTTGCAAAACCAAATTTGGTCTTTAAACCCCACTCGCACCGTGTACAGAAGTGCTGATATCTCAGGAAAAAAGATAGCTTCTGAGCTTTTGTGTCTCGCAGCTATATCTAGAAATCATCATATTGTTATCATTACTCACATCAACATAAGGCATAATTTTGACATTGATAAATTATTTCAGTTCTCAGAATCCAGATGAAAATAAATAACTCCAATGCAATGGCAATGAATTCGGATGAATTGGATTTCGTCTTTTAGGGGACCAATAGCCACAATGCCTAATGAGTTCTTATACCAAACTCGTTTGTGTGCCAATTCGAAAACAGTCATCGCGGTTATTATATTGGAATGCTGCTGGTAGAGTGAGCGCGAGCAAAGTCTGCGCGCGCGTTTGAACTTCAAGACTATTTCCCTGCCAGCACTTGTAACAACATTCGGATATAATGATGGCGAATATTTACTTTGGAAAACACGGAACACAGCACACTCTCTTGACACTTCATAGAAACGTCGAGATGGCGGCAAACGATTATTTTCGATTTTGTCAGCGCGCAGACTTAATTTGCGCGGACTGTAGGAGAACTCAAGATGTTTATTTGTCGTCTTTTTTTTTTGTAATGTGCGTTTTGTTTGGGCAGAATAAACCACTTTCCTACATTTTTTTTTTTGGTTTGTTAAAAAATATCGACGCCATATGACATGACGTTTTACAAGATTTAAAGCGAAATATTATTATTGCCATTAAGCAAGTTGTTGTAACAGTCCAAACCTTTCCTAATATATTAAGAATTGTCTCTATTGGTGTTAGTGAAAACGGGTATTTCACAGCAAACGAGATTATCTGTCTCAAAAACCAACGGCTGCCCATTTTTAAGGTTCCGTACCCTAAATGTTGCCAACGAGATCCTATTACTAAGGCTCCTCTGTCCGTCCGCCCGTCGCATGTCACAGGGCTGTATCTTTTGAAGCGTAATAGGTAGACACTTGAAATTTTCAGTGTGTACTTACTATAGCCGCTATAACAAAAAGTAACAAAAATAAAATAAAGTTAAAAATAAATGTTAAAAAAAATCGTGTTTTTTCAGCATTTATTTACTAAAGAATTAAAAAAATAATGCAGTCTTAAATATAAATACGGTGTTACGGCACCCTCCGTGTGAAAGAAGAAAGAAAGAAAAGGAAGAAAATACGTTTATTTGCGGTAAACATGACGCAACGTGTGCGGGTCCAACTCGCATTTGACCGCTTTTTTTACCATTAATTTACCCAATAAGATACAGTCCGAACTAGGACGAACCCTTTGAAGATCGTTCACGATCGGTTGGCGGTAGATATCGCACGATTTACTGCTCTATTGGGCGATACATCGACTGCTGCGACACCGGTTCGCTACACCCGATAGATGGCGTTGGATACTATGATACTTGATTTATTTGTTTTGAGAGATTTTTGCTAAATGTTGCACCATTTCAGAGAAGCTGTTTTGTCGTCGTTCGTCTGGTGTGACGTCACGTTCGTGGGTGATTACAGAAGAAGGTATTATTTAGGACTGCCTCGTTGGTCTAGTAGTCGCAAGCGCTACTACTCAGCATGAGGTCCTGGGTTCTATTCTCAGGTCGGGCAACGTGTTATTGAGTTTTCTCGTCAAGAATTTCTCAATAGCAGGCCGGAGTCTGGAGTCGAGCCCAGTTGATGGCAATAAGCTCGCCCCCTATTACATGGGACTTCAAATTATTCGGTCTGTAAGTACTATAGGTACACCTCTGCCTAACCCACCGGGGCAAACAGGCGTGATGTTATTTTGTATTCAGAGTAGTGCGTGGAAACAATACCACCGCATATACAGGGTGGTGGTTTAGTAATCTGCAACCGTCAAGTTAGTGATTTTACCCGTCATTTTAAACAACTGATCCAATGCGTGAAAAACGTCTAATTAAACAATTTAAAAAAACATTTAAAGTATGAAAGGTTTTTTTTACAATTCGAGTATGAGCTTTATAAAAACAAAATCAAAAGTCATTTATTCAAATTATGCTGAGAATCAGCACTTTACGAACATCAAAATTACAAAAGACAGTCCCCCAAAACGCCCGCCCTTCACCACTTCCTAGTGTTTTCGCTGGGAAGAAGTGGCGCAACAGACTCCCCAGCCAGTAGGGAAAGTTGTTAGGAATTACGTGTAGAATCACCCCCTTGACGGATGTAGGTGGCTAAATCGCCACCAGTAGGTACTTAGGTAGGTACCTATTTCTGCCACAAAGCAGTATTGCTGTCTCTTGGTTTTTGAGGCTCATGAATTTTCAACTTTGCCCCTGTCTCTGAAAGATGGGTATGCAATGCCAAGCACACGTTCTAGGGGGATGTTGAAGATCATCAAATAATTGGAGGTACAGTGCGGCCGTCGAGAGATGCATTCTTGACACCTGTCAGAGAGTTATTTTAACAGCTTTATTTACCCTATACAATTAGTACATTACATAGGTACACAAACCTTATCTTATCTAAAAACTTATTTTATATAGATAAATATATAGACACAATAATAATCATAAAACAAGTACAAAGAACATAATAAATGACGTTTAAAGAGAGAAATAGTGTTTCTTTACCATAATTACACAATTTTGCTTTCCTTGTACAGACGCCAGCAGGTCAACCTACCCGAAACTGTCAAATTTTCCCAACCAACCTTAATACTTTAGCGATAAAGTTGAAAATCTATTAAAGAAATTTGACAGATTGTCGTAAAATGATATGCTGGCGCCAGTACTTATAGTTGAGGATCCTGCGATGGTTTTAGCGTACCTATATTTAATGTCCAATGTTCATAGACGCCTCGCACGTATTAAGCCAACCAATATCATCAACTGTTACTTAATAGGTACGTATGTTAATAATCCTACTAATATTATAAACGTGAAATTTTGTATGGATGGATGGATGGATGTTTGTTACTGTTTAACGCAAAAACTACTGAACGGATTTGGATTAAATTTGGCACACAGATGGTTTATAACCAGGATTAACATATAGGACACTTTTTATCCCGATGTTCCCACAGGATCGAAACTAATGCGGGTGAAACCGCGGGGCGCAGATAGTACTTACTAAAAGTTAGCGGTACCGATTAAAACATTTAACTGGCTTTAATTTCGATCTAAGGTAGGAAACCACGGCTACTCCAAAGTTCATTCCACACAAATCACAACAGCGAGGAGTTACGAGCTAAATTATAAAGGGTGCACCACACGGTCGTCAGCGCTCAACTATAAAGTAGGTGAGTCAGAACACAGGCGGTCGGCTGCGTCTGCGCAAGACGGTAAGGTTGCCAGGGGAGAAAAACTTTTATTTTTCATGAATTTTCAGCTGAGAAGTCGGAACTGTACCGTGTGGTGACGAGTCTAATAAAAAGTTTCACAGAATTGTTCCTAATCTTCCTGTGCCTAGGTCTTCGAATAAAATGAATGACTATGACATGGAGCAGCCTAATCAGCACATAAAAAAAGTAAATAAATTCACTATCTAACTATAAAAATAAAATCACAATAGCAAAATAGTTCAACAGATATATGGGAAAAGGTCGTAGGTGAAATAAGTTTCCTGTATACCTATATAAAATTAATTACGCTCGGCACAAAAAAAAATAGAAACAGGGAAAAAATTAAAAATGTGCCAATACATTTCTGGGCACTGCCTAAGTTGAATGTTCCCCTAACCTTTTCAGCTTTTGAAAAAATAATTCCTTAAAATGATCATCTAATATTACCTACTTAGAAATCTTATACCCCTTCCTATGACCAGCCCTAGGTCCAAGTCGGCGTAAATTGAAAATCCTCGTGACGCTACGTGTCGGGATCAGATGCCCCGATAATGGCCATTGTTTGTTTTGCCTCTTACACTAGATAACTGCGATAATATGGCGAGGCGATATCTGCTACGAGGGTTTGAATAGCAGGCGAAATTCGTATCTATAGATACTCGTATACCAATCTAAATAAACGAGTTTCGTCTGAAAACCATTGATGATTTTCGTAGGAAATGCGTTAAGTAGTTATTGAGAAAAAGGAATACTTATGTAATAAATTAATATGAGATGGAAATGTAAATATTTTTTTTCCATTTGGGGCAAGCCCGCTACATTACTCCCAACCACAACAACTACTGAAAGTCAAAATCAAAATCGCTTATTTGCATAAAATGTGGTAGGTACAATTACAAAACAGTGCAAAGACACATTCCGCCATCTGTAATGATGGCATACAAATATTTAATATTTGTAACATTCAGTAATAGAGAAGTATTAATTAATTTTTAGGTTATTAGTCAGAATCCAGAGTAGCGACCACCTGAAAAACGCCGTGGCAAATGAAGCTCGACGAGTCCCGGAGAAGTGAGTCTTTGATCCCGCAAGGAAATGAACTGTAGATGTAGATTGGCTTTAGATTAGACCGAATCCCAAATGTCGAGATCTACAGACGTACGAAGGTTTTCGATATCGGAAAACAAGTTATGGAACTCAAATGGAGTTGGACAGAACACCTGGCAAGGCGCAGCGATGACAGGTGGAGTAAGGCAGTGACCGAATGGCGTAAAAGGACTGGAAGGAAGTGTCGGTCGTCCGGAGATGGGCGCACGACATTGTTACCATCGTGGGTAGAACCTGGATGAGGCTGGCATAGGAGCGTGAGGATTGGGCACATGAAAAAACAAGCATATGATCAGCAACAGGTGAAGCTGGGCTGTGTATGATTTAATTTGCTACGGTTACAGCAATTTTATGGCAAAAATTGGTCGAAGGTCCAGAACAGACGAACTCCCCTGTGTTTTTACTGGTGTCTGGGAGGATGTGCAGCGCACAGCTGCAACGTACTAGCAAGCCAGCAAGGCGGAGGAATTAGTCACAAACTGTGATAAGGGTATCGTGTCTTAGAATTTTTCACGTGAAAACTATAACATATCAATATTGATAAGAGCAGGGGTTATGATAGTATAATCTTGTGGAAATCGACCGTAACATCCGGTAGTTTACGCTTAATTAACTCAGTTTTTTTATCATTTAGATAGAAATCGATGCGATTAAACAACAGTAGGTAACATGTCTGACAGGTAGGTAGGTCTAATGGTTGTCTTTAAAAGATCGCAAATCTATAAGACCGTCTATTGTGTCACCCCTTGTAAATTTGTACATTTAAGTAAGTATATCTGTATTTTTTATGGTGTACGACAGACGCCAGCAGGTACCCGAAACTGTCAAATTTTCCCAATCAACCTTGAACCTTAATGGTTTAGCGATAAAGTTGAAAATCTATTAAGGAAATTTGACAGATTGTAGTAGCTTGATGTGCTGGCGTCTGTACATAATAAAGAGTATTCTATCTTCTATCTACTGTGACTGTTCCTAAAATACCTTAGGCTGATAAAATGTTCCTTTTTCCTAATGTTAAATATCAGTATGTATTTGGTTCGTTCCCCCTTTAGGGGAAGAGCTGCACCCCGCTACCGTACCTGTGTGGATCCTATATCCATCTAAGGGCAGATTTTTCCAATTTTATCTGAGGAATAGTTTTGAATATTTGATAGTTCTTCCATACATAATTCGTCAGACGTCAATTTTATGCCACGAATAAATATTCTCTGTCGATTGAAAAATTAGCCCGAAGCATCGAAACAAAAAGGTAGGTATTACCTACCAATCACCTAGGTATATCAATAGACAGCCTACACAAGTTTCTGATGATGTCTTAAGTATTGACTTGTATATACTTCAGAAGTAAATTTTAATGGAAACCAAGTTCAGGAAGCTAGAATTTTTGTACCATTTTTAACAAATAAGCGTGAAATCGCCTTTTTCTTCGTATTTATCACCGATGGAAACAGTCTCGATCCCGTCAACGGAGTCAACCATTATTTCCAAGACCCACGATCTTCTAAAGCATTTAATAACCTTGTAACTACCTATCCTGATTTACTTCCAAGAAATAAATTCATTATATAGCACAACAGATGCTCGGACTTGCCTTCTTACGCGGTGACAGGTTGACAGGCAAGCTCTGCACAAAACAACGATATCACACCACTTTTGATACCAGAAAATATGTCTTATATTGAAGCAGTAAGGTGGGGGTGAAGTGTACAGTTAAAATGGTGCTGTAGAAAACTGGAGGTTAAAAGTTAACCACCCATCTGGTCCGCGGTCGGTGCACGATAAAGTTGAATTTGATGGAAATGGCTTCCCATAGGCTAACTACTATAGGAGCATTATTTTTGTTTCGATCTGGAGCCCGTATGTCATTTTATCCCTAGCTTAACTAAACAAAAACCTTCAAACTTTATTGGGACTTGTGTTGTGAGTAGGTATCTAAGCTCCTACGATAAAGTTGAATCACTTGCTTGAGCACGCTGATAAGGTGGTTCTGAACTTCTGAGGCTTTCCACAAAAGGACAATGCAGAAGTTGCCCTATATAGAGTGGCAGGGACATCGACGCGCATAATGAGACCATGAATTCAGCACATGATTCTAGAATCCCTAGCGTAGAAATTTTTTGTCGGTTATCAATAAAAAACAAATGCAGTGCGATTCTGTAACCATCATCACCTAACTTTTCATGGTGAGACTTTTACAGAATCGATCGATTGTTACATAGAAAAGTGCAATAAGTACCTACGCGGTCAAAATGCATGGAATAGCATTTAACGTAAAATTTCAGCGCTTGGGAGTTCAGAATCATGTACTGAATCCATGGTAACAGGTTGATCGCGTATTGTAGCCTATAGGTAATTGATCGCACTGAAAGCTAGAGGCTAAAATGTCTGAGGTTTAAAGAGAGCTTCGATTATGTTACATGAATTTGTACTTAAACTTGTAATAAATATTTTTTAAACATATGGCGACGCAGGCCTCGACTCGGGAGTGGGCCGTATACCACTTCGCGGGCCCAGTGCGGGTTGATAGATGTCACATGCCTTCGAATTTTTGGTTCTAGGACTATGGACATGGTGTCCTCACGATGTTTTCCTTCACAGTTTTGACAGCAGTGGTGATGAAATAATTCACACAAAGTAAAGCGCCTGTCTGGGTTCGAAACTACGACCTACAACTTGTAAATCGCGGCCGTTACCTCTAGGCCACCATTGCTGTGCACTGTTTAAAAATGTGTTGGTCATCAATATAGGTACACCATACGAATGCAACCACTTGTCTTCCACATGCATGAAGATCTTGCTATTATTTCTGACATAGAAACTACACTTTAATATTGCGTCATTATATAAATCTACATAAGTAACATGAACAAACGAAAATCATCCAGTTGACGCTTCCGGGCCGGTCCGGCATTGTTACAGGGCGAGGTCGCACGGACAGATAAGACGTCTAATTATACATAATTACTAGTTCAGACCGAAACCTTCGCGCCAAGCGGCGAAGACAAGGCCGCGGGTTCAGTACCTACCTACCTACTTGTGGTGATTTGTAAATTGTCAAGATTAGTACGGCTACTAAAAGGTTTAGTACAATGGCTAGCTATATTTATAAATTTGATAAGGAATAAGTATGGGTACCTATTGCCGATGATATCAACACAGAATAAAGCCACATTACGGAGATGAGGTTGAGGAAAAGGGAATCAAGTCTACTCTGTGTTGATCACAGCAAAACAGCCCTTCTGCGCAAAAGGATCTATCAAATGGCTCCAGTTATATATAATAAAATTCCTCGAGAAATAAAGATTCTTAATGTCATACTGTTTAAAAAGAAACTCAACAACTTTTAATCAGCAAATGTTATTACTCGACAGCTGACTTTAAAGAAGACAAAAACTGGCATGACGTTTTGTTCATTTGACTTTTGGTATTATTCATCTATGTTGTTGACTATATTTGACATCTACTGATAACCACTTGAATTGTTATAATTATTTTGTATTATTATGAATGCTTTATTATTATACTTTAATTTAATATTTTTTGTTTTTGTTACTTAATCATTATTTTTAATTTGAATACATATTTTATTTTTCTGTACACAATTAGAGAAGATAAATTTAACTGTAATTATGTACCAAGTTAAATTCATTCACTGATTTATAAACTTTTTTTGTATGCCATTAATGGCTGGTTGTAGCGAACTGTATATACCATTTTACATCTATAAATTGTACCTATAACTTACAAATAAATATTTCTGATTTCTGATTAATGACTAAAAAAATAGGTTCTAAAGAAAAATTTACTAAATCAAACATTTGTGCAGTGTTCTACCCACTGGCGGCATGGCAATAGAACTATTCCTTAAATATGTAATAAAATTGAAATTTCAACGATGATGCCAAAGGACGTCGCGGCATGCCTAAGGATACAGCGGCATCATCATTGAAATTTCAATTTTATTGTCAATATTTCTACTCGTCGCATATAAATAATTTACAATGCCGTGCCGCCAGTGGGCGCCGGCCCTTATTGTGTAAGGGCTGATTTTTCAACAGTCAGCTAACTTATATCTGAAGAATAAATATGACAGTTTGACATCATTTCTATACAAAAGCTGTCAAACTATAATATTTACTTCTCAGATAGAAAACATCTGACTATTTAAAAATCAGGCCTTAGTATTAAATTAGCAATCAAGACTACAAGGTACCTCATAAGGTTTGCCATGATCTAGCTAGACATAGGTAATCTTTTAGTGGTCACAGAAAGGGAGGCCTCATTCCGGCAACCACACAGGACATGCAGTTAACTGAAAGACACAAGTTAACATTTATTTGCCGCCCGCTGAAAAGATCCGCAGGAGAACCAAGGTATGGCCCGAAGAATTGCCAAACTTAGTGGCAGTGGGTAGCACACATGTGGCGACCGCGTACCGGAAGACGTAGCGTTGGAAGGCCCCCCCACAAGGTGAACCGATGACTTTGTGAAGGCCGCAGGAATACGCTGGCTGCGGGAAGTACAGAACCGGTCGAAGTGGCGGTGCTGGGGGGTGGCCTTTGTCCAACATAGGACGTCTTTCGGCTGAAATGATGATGATGATGATGTATATACCCAGTAGATAGGTAGGTACCCACCTTCTTTCATTTAAATGTTCCCATTTGGTGTTCAGCAGTGGTTTCAATATTCCAAAAAACGGACAACGATATTACAGTACATTGTAGTTGATATTGGTACACGTAGTACCTTAATTAAACCACCACAACTTCAAAAGACCAAACCGTTGCAACTTTTCACGTTCGCCCTCATTTCTGTTTCCCAAATCTTGCGCGGACGGAGAAATACTCACGTTTTTGTGCGCCCCAAACGCCAGGCGTGATGCATGTGTATGGACCAATGATTGAGACAATTACCTACTTTGTAAAAAATGGAAGACCATGTCTTTGCAAATTGCGAAACGCTAATTTTCTGAATGTCCAAGTGACGTAATAATTGGTCAAGTTCGAGTCGTACTGGAGGTTCTGTACCACTTATTTATTTGTTGTGATCTGAGAACAAAGTTTGACCAAGGTCTTGCTGTGCACTGTGGTAACTTTTATGATAACTATAGCACAGCATAGCATAATCAGCAATTATGCGTATGAGGGGCTTGTGGCTAAGTAATAACAGCCACACGGGTCGATCGATCAGGTTAAACTACGCTTGCCGCGGTTGGTCCATGGATGGGTGACCATATTTACATACCAAGACCCCTCCCCGTGCCTCGGAAAGCACGTTAAGCCGTTGGTCTCAGCTGCCATTCGTGGATCTTTGACAGTCGTTACGGGTCGCCAGAAACCCAAAAGCCTGACAACCAGTAACTGGGGTGTGAAGGTCAGATAGGCAGTCGTTCCATATAAAATACTGGTACTCAGCTGCATCCGGTTAGACTGGAAGCCGACCCAAACATAGTTGGGAAAAGGCTAGGCAGATGATGAGCATAGCATAATCAGCCTAAAATGTTCTCACCGCCTGGGAGACAGGCCTCCTCCCGGTGAAAGGGAGTGGGCCGTAATCCACCACGCGGGCCCAGTGCAGTTTGGTATGTCACATGTCCTCGAATTTTTGGTTCTAAGAAAAACGTAGGTCAGGTTAAATAATTTAAACAGACACAGTTTAACATCATATAACTTCTGGTAAGATTACGACCTACTGTATTGAGAATTCAGTATTAAAATAATATACACTCCTCCTCCAGAGGGCTGGGTCGTTCTTTGCCCAAAGAATTAGGATTGCCATTCAACGTGGCAATGCTGCCAGTATTCTGGGCACGTTTCCGGATGACAGCGATGCGGACGACTACTTCGACGCCGAAGTGTCCTATTGTATTTATTTGTATAATCATTTAATTTAGTACCTAGTGTAAATAGTTAGTTATCTATACATACAATAAAAGTTTCAAAATAAAAAAATTAAATACAACTTTATTTAATATGTTATTCCGGCTTGAACCACTCAAAACAACTAAGTTTCAGTACGATTTTTTCCGTAACTCTCCCGTTGTCCCTCGGTGATAATCATCCAAAATTTGCACATGTGATTACATAATTGAAAACACATTGTCACTAAGTGAAAGAATTTGCAACAATGTACAGCGCGGTCCCCGGTCCCTCACGACTGACGGACTATTGTTTGGACCACACGGAGTCATTCCTACTTTATTAAAAATTTATTGAACATTTTGTACGAGTGTATGTTTTGACAGAAAGAATTTGGTAGGTTTAAGTTGTTTTTTTTAGCATTTAATTTTAATCTACATATATACAAATAAATAAAATTGAAGTGTCTGTTTGTAATAACAGCTGTTTACTAAATGCATATGAAAGTATAAATACTTATACAGTACTTATAACAAAAACGCAGTTATAAAAAAATCTGTCTGTCTAATCTAATTAATTAATTATTTTCTAATCTCCGAACCGGCTGGCCTGCTTTGATAGGACAATCAATGTCAAAAACTTGTCAAAAATGTATGTAATATTGATTGTATTTTTGACAGATTGAGACTGAGGTAAGAATGCGAACGTTCTTAAAAATACGAGAATTGTCCCTCAGGGGTCAAGTAAGCCTAGGCTTGTATTTTATGTTATTAGTATATTACTGTATGTTACTACATACCAACTGCATGTATTAAATATTTGCATGTCATCATTACCTGGTGGAATGTGTCTTTGTACTGCAATTTTATTACATATCATCTTTTACCACATTTTGAAAATAGCAAATAAACTTTTTGGATTTGATTTGATTTAGAACCTCATTATATCAAAACAGTAAATGTTGTCAACGTGGTACAACACGCAATCAAGAATATCGTTTCAGTACAGTAGGTAAAAGCCACAAGTACTAAAAGTATACTAACAAAAATCACCCCGTACATACCGCGTCATTACAACGCACGCTGCGTTATTGTGCGAATTAAAACAGGCATCGCGATCGCCAGCGGGCGGGTCACGAGTTGCGTTTGTGTGCAGTTAATCATGCACCCGCAACGGTGCGCGGTGGGTTAAATACGGAACCTCCTTTTTAAGTCGGTTTTAAAGGAATCCTTTTAGTTTCGTATAATGAAAAAGACTAAAAGCATGTGATACGTCCTCTTGCCCGACTGTGTGATAGCAAATACAAGGTTGTTTCTAAGAAAGCTTCCTTAGTTAGGCTGATTAATTTATTGATACGCTTCAGTATTACCAGTCAAACCTACCTATTTCTTAAAAAAATGTTGCCCTATCAAATTTCCCTGTACATACAAGAACTAAGAAATAGGTAGTAAACTTAATCATAGCATAATCAGCCTATAATGTTCCCACTGCTGGGACACAGGCCTCCTCTCGGCGAGAGTGGGCCGTAATCCACCTCGCCGACCCAGTGTGGGTCGGTAGATGTCACACGTCTTCGAATTTTTGGTTCTAAGATATGCCGGTTTCCTCACGAGTTTTCCTTTACCTTTTTGAGAGCAGTGGTAATGAAATAATTTACAGAAAGTAAAGCGCCTGTCTGGGTTCGAACCTACAACCTACAACTCGTAAGTCGCGGTCGTTACTACTGGGCCACCACTGTTCCTATATCATACCATGTTGGAAATAAAGTCTTAACCCCGAACACAACAAGGCCGTTTGGCCCGCAACCGATACGGCCGATTTGTCGTTTGTCGGAAGTCGGAAGTCGCGTAGACAGGCAACCACTCAATTCATGCATGGGCCACCTTATTTGACCGACGTTTCGTTTGTAGTTATTGGCGCTGGACAAACGGCTTTAATGTGGAAAACAATCTGCAAATCAAGTCTGATTATTATTTTTGAATCAATCCGAACTGATGTAAAATTGCCTGAAGCTGCAGTTGCACTGTTCCGTATTGCTCACACTTTTTTAATAGGCACTTTACACGTTGGTATTTCTTGATGAAGCCGTATTTAAAATTGATGAAATAACTAAACACGAATAAAAATACAAAACTTTATTTCAATTTACAACTTTTCTTATGCTTCAAAATCTCTACAGGAGTCATGTACAGATTTAGCTTACAAACTTCACACTTATATTCTTTAGCATTAGGTTTAATTTCCCTTGAAGTTCTGGGAGCTTCTTCGTCCTTTTTCTGTTCTTTAGCTGAGCATGTAAAGTGTGTGTGTTGTAACCTTTCTACGGGGGATAGGCAGACTGTTAGCTCACAGTTGGCACAAGTCCAGGGTTCGCTGTAGGTTTCTTCATAATTGTTGGCGCTCCAAATTGTGTCGACGACACTGGGAGATAGAACAGAAATAAGGATAAGTAAAATATTATATTTTGTAGATAAACTAGAGATTTTTTTTAAATAAGTAAATTAAAAACAGGTTTACTACTAGAAACATTTCAGCAATCCTTTTAGATCCACTGATGTTGTACAGTTGCACTCATCTCCTTAGCACCCGGACTCCGCGCCCTATTTAAAAGCGATGGCTTAAAAAGTGACATATTATGTCACTACGGGGTGGTGTCAGAAGAAGAAATTTCACACGGGCGAACTCACGGACAGAAGCTAGTAAAAGATAAAAGCAATACATACCAATTATAAACAACGTTATCAGTTACATAGATCCCTCCTTTCTTCTCATGAGGTCTACAGACGAAGGTCTCGTCAAAGGGATTAGGTTCCACACCCGGATGGGCCTCGTCATACCCATTATATATGACCTTAAGATCACCAGGCAACAGTCTCTTGATAGTGTAGTATACTTCTGACGTCATATAGGTACTCATATCGCAGGATAACTCGTGTTGGATTTCTTCGTAAGATATTTTTGGTAGTTTTTCCTTTTCAAGCTCGCTTTCTACTGATTTTGTTGGGTTTGCATCTGTAATAACAATATAAATTTTATCAAGGGCTTGATCCAGAAAGCGGTACTTCTGGACACGGTGCGTATCATTAGGATGTTCCTTTTTCAAGAGCCCTGACCGGTAGCTGAGACACTGTTCCCGATACCGGTGGGCTACTATTTTTTATATTTTTAAAAGTTTTTATAAAAATATTTTAGAATGTAAATGATCTGTATATATACATCTGTATGTCTACATACATGAAATAAAGGAAATATAATTTTTATATTTTAGTGGCGAAATAAGTGACCATCAAATTCCATTTCTCCCGAACTGTGTTCCTAAAAGTTAGAGGATAGGTAAAGACAACATATATTCTCATTTATTTCGTTTAGTATTTTATCTTGTTTTTTGTTTACTTCTCTTTTAAGTTTGTTACACATAAAATTATACACAAACGCTTTCCATACGTTAAATTTTTTTTATGAACTTACGGAAGGGACTGGACCCCACGACACAGGGAATCCTAGTGTGGGGGCCAGAGATATATTGTATTTTTTTTTCTTGTGAAGTTAAATGACATGTAATATGTGTATATGTGTTGTACTAAAGTTGGAATGAATAAAGATTATTATTATATTTTTATAGTATTAACAGAGTAAATGCACGACGTCGCCAGGTCGCGTCACCAACAAAATGTATGGCTGCGTAACCAAGCGGACGCCAGCACAGCTATTCACAAACATACGTTACGCTTCCGTACCGAATCGAACATCAATCATTGTTATCGAAGAATTCCTCTAAACGCTGTTCACAAATCCAAAACCCGTTTATTTTAACAGTTATAGGGCTGATTTTTCAATCATCTGAGATCCGATAACTTTATTCGAGGAATTATTTTGACAGTTATTTCATACAGAAACTGTCAAACGTTCATCTATTCCTCGAATAAATGTTATCTGGCGATGGAAAAATCAGCCTTAAACAAAATAGACGACCGATATTCTCACGACAGCTATTTGCTGTCTGGGACGAGGCAAATCAGGTAAACAAAAATGTGTCATTTTCGATTCGGAAACCTGTCGAATGGTTGTGAATAGTATTGCAATTGAGCCACCAAAGGGCACTACGACATTTAGTTGGCACTACGACCTGGTGACGTCGCCATGGCGTCCCAATGAGGTATGGGCCTAAGTACAGAACTTGTTGCTTTAAACAAAAATTACTATCAAAGATTCACTAGAAAAAAAGCCATAACGATAGCGCACTTACCTGAAATTCGTCGGTTGATCAGCTCATCCCACCTATGACGTAGTTTGACGGCTTTCAAGAGTAAATTGAGACCAGACTCAGGGTAAGGAAACTCTAATAACAGCCAAGAGTCACAAACAATTCTGGAAAATAAAAAAAGAACTGTTCAGTAATCAAATGATTTTAAATAAAAGCGTGCGATATATTGAAAAGGTTCGTCCTATCCTGTGATAAACGGACAGCGGAGTCCGATCGGAGGGATTAAAATGTATTTACCTCGTAAATCCAATATTAGTATCGATTGAATGCGCTAACAGTAGTAGAGTTTGAGCAGCGGGCATGCGCATAGAATTCACTAAGTATGGCTTAGTAGTCTCCAGGAGTGATCTGAAAGTAAAATAAAACGTTTACAACACATATATACATACATAGATAAAATCACGCTTTCTGCCCATGGTAGAAACTACAGATCGCCATTTGCTACAAAAAAATACGAAAATGAAGCTTTTCATATTTTTTACATGTACAATGGTGGCAGGGACATGAACGCACAACCCCTGTCGGTCATCCAGAATCATGTACTAAACCCATGGGGATTTAGTACATGATTCTGGATGACCGACAAAAAGTTTCACGTCCACAGTGCGCTGAAGAAAAAATCAGCTGTTTCCTACAAAAGTGCAAAACCATCGCGGTCAAAATGTATGGAACAGCTTATTTTTTTTCACACGGGACGATCAATCAGGTTAAGCTACGCTTGCACCGGTCAGTTCGTGGATGGGTAACCATCTTTACATACCGACATTACTCCGTGGCTCGGAAAGCACGTTATTGCGTTGGTCCCGGCTGTCATCGTTGATCTTTGACAGTTTTTACAGGTCGTTAGAAGCCTGAAAGCCTGACAAACAGTCTTACCAAGGGGTGTCGTGTTACCCAGTGACTGGGTTGTGGAGGTCAGATAGGCAGTCGCTCCACGTAAAATACTGGTTCTCAGCTGCATCCGGTTAAACTGGAAGCCGAACCCAAAAATAGTTGGGAAAAGGCCAAGCAAGAATCTGTTAAGAATGATAAGATTTACTTACAAATAACACAATATCTGGTGCTTAGAGGACACAGGCAGCTTCCCATCGAACCCCAGACCAACAGGCAGGTCTGTATGTATGTCTGCTTCAGTCAACTGTAGGATGCGAGGTTGTTTGCCGAAGAAAGACGTAGGATGGAGGAAGACGAATGGTTTGCTCCATGTGTGGTACAGCTGTTCTGCTATTGTCTGTACATAGAAAATTTCAGATGTTAGCTCATGTATTGTAACTGTTACTAGCTGTGCCCGCGACTTCGTTCGCGTGCATGTCAACAAATTGGACTTCGTGTTCTTTTTTTTTGCGCGGAACCCTAATTTTATTATAAAGTAAAAGTTACTCCCTATAACATCAGCTATTTGCCAGTGAAAGTCCCGTCAAAATCGGTTCAGCCGTTTCAGAGTTTAGTCGGAACAAACAGACATAAGCAACACAGTTACTAAAGTACTCGCCATTTGACTAATTAATTAATACTATTACGTTATTAATTAATAACGTAGTCCAAACCAGGCCTTAAGCACGCCAGCCATCGTTTACAACAGAATTGTCAAATTCACTGAATCAGTAAACAATAGCAGTTGCAGTATAGTTAGTATATTCAAACTAATGTTTCAAATTGAAGTTATTTCAAGTTAAACAAATATCAACTTTATTTTAATGTTGATTAGGTTGATTTCAGAGTGACTGTTACAATTGAAAAAGTTATAAAAATGTTTGAAGCGTAAACTGAACTTTATTGTATAGGAATTAAAGTTATTTTTCCATAAACTCATATATGTTTACATGTTTGGCAAATAAATCGCGAATGCAGATTACTTGCCTTGTGATGATTAAAATTGTCTGCTACAGCCACTTGCGGGTATAGAGCTCTGCATAAAACCACCTGAAAATACAACGTATTTTAATACTACGTAACATTTTAGAAATAGTCGTAAAGCCTTTAAAACATACGACAGCAGTAGATATTATTGCTTCGTTTATCAAGAGAGCAGTGATGGCCCAGTTGAGTGGTATCGGCCGCGACTTAAGAGTTGTATGTCGTAGGTTCGAACCCCGACAGGCCCTTTACTTTGTGTAAATTATTTCATCACCACTGCTCTCAAAACGGTGAAGGAAAACATCATGAGGAAACCGGCATGTCCTAGAAGCAAAAATTCGAAGACATGTGACATCTACCAACCCGCACTGGGCCTGCGTGGTGGATTACGGCCCGCTCCCTCTCACCGAGAGGAGGCATGTGTCCCAGCAGGGGGAACGTTATAGGCTGATTATGTTTATCAATTGTGCTAAGATAGCGAAAACCAAATGTTCTTAATAATTTTGTAAATTGTAAATCAGCGCGAGTAGCATGACTACCATAGAAACGGGTTTTGATCGACGGAAAAATAGACAAAATGGCAGATTGTAGAAAGATTTCTATCGTCTTAAAGCATAGCGAAGAGGAGAAGAAAGGCGGGAGGAAACGCCCGGGTGTCACCATTGCCAGGATCGCCCAGAGGACACGGTGGAGCACACGGTGGAGGTCTGCCCCGCTTGGGCGGAGCACCGCCGTGTCCTCGTGGAGGCGATCGGCAGCGGCGGCGGCCTCTCGCGCCCGGACCTGGTGCAAGCCATGGTCCGGAGCGAGAGGGAGTGGGAGGCAGTCGCCTCCTTCTGCGAAGCAGTCATGCTAGCGAAGGAGGTGGCGGAGCGCGTGACGGAGAGGCAATCTCTGCGCCCTCACGCCCCTAGTCGCCCCGGGCGTCGGGAGTCCATTGGAGACTACCGGCCACCGTAGGCGCGGGCCTGCGGGCGGAGAGCAATGGGTAGCTCACCGCCCGATCAGGACCAGGCCCGTGCCGGACGGCGCGTAAGTGTCCCACGCGCGCCTCAAAGAGATGTCAGCATCAGCAACGAGGGGCCCCTCAGGGTCGAAGCCTGCCGGGGCAGCGGGATTGTCCGGAAGGGTTACCGCTACCCCGGAACATAAAGGGCGAAGGAAGGAACATGGGTGGGTTTTAGTCAGTAAGAGTCTGTTTGATGATTTCCCATCCCAAAAAAAAAAAAAAAAAAAAAAAAAAGAGGAGAAGAAAGATTTCTATTCTTCAGTCGATAAAAGTCTATAATATCAAGCGTGACGCCCACTCACATTTGGGGGTAGAAATATTTTCCTATTGTCGAACGAAGGTGTTGTGGCTTTGTTGTTCAAAAAATACTGCCGAATCGAATAATGTGTGTACCACCCCATAGGTAGGTAAGCACAGAAATACATTTCACGTCTCTGACCTTCAACATAACAAGATCCCGTCCACTTGAAGCGCTAGAGCCCGCGATAAGCGACTGTATCCGTTGCGCATCGTTCGTCATACGAAACTCAACGTCCCTTATATCGATGGCATCATCGTTCTCGTTCGTATTCTCGTCTACGATCTCCCACGAGTCTACCTTGAGGCGCTTCTTGCGTTTTAGATCGTGCGCTGCTTTCTGTTTGAATTGCCTGAAATGAAATTTAAAAAATCAAAATCTAATGTATTTATTTGAAATTACGCTGAGAATCAGCAGTTTTCGAACGTCAAAATTACATAGCACAGTCCCCCAAAACGGCCGCCCTTCACCTTTTCCTAGTACAGACGCCAGCAGGTTAAACTACCCGAAACTGTCAAATTTTCCCAATCAACCTTGAACCTTAATGCTTTAGCGATAAAGTTGAAAATCTATTAAAGAAATTTGACAGATTGTAGTAACTTGATGTGCTGGCGTCCGTACTTTCGCTGGGAAGAAGTGACGCAACAAACTCGCCAGCAGATATAGCGATATAGCAGATCCAAAAGTTAGTTGACATTATTCCACTTCAGCTGTTTTTTATCCTTTATTAAAAGGCCTATAAGGCCAATAAGCAATTTTAATCCAACTTAATCTTTTACGTGATAATTATTTTAAAACTTATACGAGTAGGAATAGTGTTGATTTTACTTTACACAAGTCCGTTCCACTTTCTTAGAGTCTGATATGATGATATAAACATTTTGTTCATGTGTTATTGGCACAATTATTTCTACACTTTCTACACTACACTAACTCAAAGGTTTTGTCCGTTTTAGTCTTCGCACTATATTTGTTTGGTCTAACAGCTGAATTGCCTCGATGTTCACATGTCGGCGGAGTCGGTATTCATGGACCTCAGCATTTTTTTTTTATTATGTTGGTTCAGAGCTGTTTATGATTTTTAATTCAAGTTTCAAATCCACAGAAATTATAAACGTCAACTAACTTTTGGCGCCTGGAATTAAACTATTTGACAGCTTAGAAAATCCATAATAATAAACAAGTTATCCCGAGAAAGAAAAATTGTTTATTCTGCAAAAACGAAACGCACATTAAAAAAAAATATATATATACAGATACAAAGTAGTGAAAAGCCTCGTACTCAAGCATGGGGAGTTTGTTGCGCCACTTCTTCTTCCCAGCGATAGCACTAGGGTGGTGAAGGGCGGGCAGTTTTGGGGGATTGTCTTTTGTAATTTTGACGTTCGAAAAGTGCTGATTCTCAGCCTAATTTGAATAAATGACTTTTAATTTTGATTTTGCATATAAAAAGTTGTCAATTTTGTCCATTACTTGATTTTAGGGCCAGTGACCAAAGACATCACACATTAATTGACATTGACAATACAAATTATGCTTGTTTATCTGAATTAGTCAATTAAAACGTTATAGTGCAAAGTTCAAACATTTGAAACTAGAATTTAAAATCATAATGTGGCTTTTATATAGTCTGACAACCAGTCTTACCAAGGGGTATCGTATTACCCAGCAACTGGGTTGTGGAGGTCAGATAGGCAGTAGAGCTCCACGTAAAATACTGGTATTCAGCCGCATCCGGTTAGACTGGAAGCCGACCCCAACATAGTTGGGAAAAGGCTAGGCAGGTGATGATGAATGTGGCTTTTTTAGAATACCTCGTAACGGGTATTTAAATAAAAGACTTACCGCCTCGCGTCTTTCAACTGCTTCATTTGACCGTGTCGTAGAGCCCTCTCTGCCGAAGACATTGATTCAGGCTCTGGAGTTTCCATCAAATTGTTAGCCTGGAATGAAATAAAAAGAAATAAAAATCTTGTAAAAAAACTTGCAATCTTCGTGAAAAGATTATTTATTTGTCCCCAACGATAATAAGAGGTACTTGTAGGTTTGAAACTTTAGGAAGAACAAATCTTTATTAGGGTAACAAGCTGGAATACATCTTAACACAACTGCAATAAGGCCCTAAGTCGTGCAGCAAGTTCAGTAAGTTCATACAGTCGTTGTTCTTCGATGCCTCGTCGTCTACACCACGCTGTTCTTTCACTGGTGTTTAATTTCTCACTGTATGGTAACTACAAGCTAAACTGAACCTTACGTCACTTGCAATAAGCTCCTAAGTTGTGCAGCCAATTTCGTAAGTTCATACAGTCGTTGTTCTCTATACCACAGAACAGATAAAAGAGGATAGAAAGGAAATAGTTTCTGATTTGTATTAGAACGCCTGTCGCCGCATGTCTCCCACTCTGTCTCTCCACTACAAGCAAGAGATCAATACGTACGCGCATTACGCACACAAATAAACCACATGCACTTAGATCGCGTGTTTGCTATTGGTTGTCACACTAACGCAAATTCTGCTCTGGACGTACACTCACACACGTGTAAAAGCAATTTTGTTTCTCAAATATTTTACGGCGACCAAAAGGTCGATTAATCATATCGATAAAATTACTGTAATTTTGTTAATTAAAATTTTGCAATTTTTTAAGTTGCGGGTACGGTACGAATAATGTGGACTTCCTAATTACATATAAATAAAATTAAATCGATGTGAAATTAAGGGGGAACATCCAATACTGCCGCGAAATTTAAATTTTCTTTTTTTTATGCTAGTTGCAGCTCTGTTTTACGTCATAATAATAGAAAGAAAGAAAAATAACATTTTGAATAACATAAAATGTAAAACAAAGCTACAATTTGCAAAAAAACTAAAAAGAAATTTTAAATTTCACGGCCATATCGAATGCTAAGTCGAATTAACATAATATAATCTAATTAATTTATTGTGAAAAATGTATTTATTAACTTCATCATGTTAATTTATGAATAATAGCTATGCCCGCCGGTTTCACTCGCGTTAATTTTAGGAAAAATCCTAGTAAAATAATACATATATTCCATTACTTTAAGAGTATTACTTACGATTATCACTTAGTTAGTACATTACTATAGGAAGCTAATGACCGGCCGCCTTACGGAGTTATTTTAAAACCATGACATCTCCTAAGATATTCATTGAAATCCAATGACGTCAAGGGCAATTTTGTTCAAAATTAAATACTTGTGATGAGTAACGTATTTATTTGGTAAGGATTAATTAAGAGGGGCAATTCTCTTTATTTTAAGAACGTTCACAGTCTTAACTCAGTCTCAATCTGTCAAAAACACCTTTAATTTCCCTACATTTCTGACCAGTTTTGGACATTTTTTTTTGTCGCTGAGATGAAACTGCGACTAGATTTTGATTTTTTTTAATTACAAGTATTGGCCTTCTGGGCTGTCTGTGTCCGTGATTAACGTCATTCAAGCTTACAAAGACAGGGGCTAAAGTAAGTACATAAGCAAATAAATGACACAAGTAAAAATACAAGAATATTTTAATATTCAACAATAATTTAGACTCAATTTCAACTTTTAATTACATAATCATTTTCTGAAAAATGTTGCGAACAAATTGTGCTACATTTAGTAGGTATCCATTCAATTCTACCAGTTGCCTCAATCCACAGTTTTCTTGTCTCTTCTTATCTCTTGGAAAACTAAAAAAAAAAAATTTTCATCGTAAATTACTAACCTCAAACCAAATTTTAGACGAAAAACCGACTAAGAAATTGAATTAATAATTCACATTACACAATAATTGGTGTTGATAAAAACAAAGTTATTTTAATTGTAATACAAATTTCTGAACATAATTATTCGTATACACTTACTTATTATCGACATTGTTTACAATTTGGTACAACACTATCGACGCGCATTTTGGCTCGTCGCACGCGACGTTCGCAGTGAACGCAATACATTGCGCGACCGCTCATTTCGTACAAGATCGTACCCATGTATTGCAAGCAATGTATAATTTTGCATCTGAATGCGATTTTATCGTTTTTGTCTACAAACTACATAATACTTTTGTAATAATTACAAATATCACTCGTATTTTAAGGTTTTTGGACTAACCGGTGAAAAGAAATCCCTCCTCAGGCCACATTACACTCCTGACTTCTTTTCCGACACGTTATAATAGCGCAAGACGGCATAATTCTTTTTTTCCGCGGAGTTCCGAACGCTGTCACAACAAGAGCGCGATTGTTGACCGGTGATTCAAATTTCGGTTGACTTTTGAGCGTCTGCTCAAAAGTGCGGCGCGCCTGCCCCGCCCACAAGGCCCTTCTAACTACTTTTATCTGTTCTGTGCTCTATACCTCATCGTCTACACCACGCTCTTTTTTCACTGGTGTTTTATTCCTCTCTGTATAACTACAAGCTAAAATAAACCTTAACTTACTTGCGATAAGCTCCTAAGTCGTGCAGCAAGTTGAGTAAGTTCATACAGTCGTTGTTCTTCTATACCCCGTCGTCTACACCATCTGGTGTTTTATTTATATCTGTATGGTAACTACAAAGTAAAATAAACGTTAACTTACTTGCAATAAGCTCCTAAGTTGTGCAGCCAATTTCGTAACTTCATACAGTCGTTGTTCTTCTATGCCTCGTCGTCTGCACCACGCTCGCCCACCGCGAGTATCTCGTTTTTCTTTAAGCCAGGCGCAATATAAGGACAGTAGGGTTAGAGGGTCACCGTGGTCGGATTCATCTAGTCTGCGAGCGTTCTGGAATATTGAAGATTTTCTTGGTTTCAAAATGTACTTGGTACTTTTTAAAAAATCGCTCGTCAAGGCCGTATCCTTTGTGAATAGCACTAACTATACCCTGTCCATTCGGTAAACCGTTTTGTGACAGATGGAACTTTCGGTGTTATTGTTCGGCTTTAAGAAGCCATAAATAAGATAATTCAATAAGATAAGGCAGTTTATATATTTATTTTATTACGTATTTTAATGATAACTTTTACGTAATCTGAAATATGTACGTCCTAAGACAGCTGTCAAAAAACGGTTAGCCTAATAGATAGAATATATTATGCTCTGGCAGGCACATCAACGCGCAAACTGTAATCATGAATTCAGCACATCCCCCCTGCGCTGAAATTTTTTGTCGGTACATCTTATGTAAAACTATATATTTATTATTTTATTGTATTATGTGTCCTTCCAGAATGAATTCTTAAAACGATGGTGAAAACCGTATCAGGAAACAATCCGATGCGTAGTTTAGAAGAACAACGTAGTCACATAAACGGCGACTTTTATTTAGGTATAGACTAGCTGTTGCCCGCGACTTCGTGTGCGATCCAGGGGGTCTATTCCAAAGTGGTATCGGCCGAATGTTCGGCCGTTTCCTGCTACGAAGTTACTATTTGGTTCGGTCGGTCCCGATCCTACACTCCTACACTCTTTCGAATATTGACTATGGTCCCGACCCAACTGAGCCGATCCGAACTTTTTTCGCATTTTTCAATAATATTCGGTTCAGCCATGTGTCGGTCAGATCCGATCATTCGCACTTTGCACTTCGTAGTAGACCCCCAGGATGAAAATAAGCTTAGATCCTTGTCATGCCAGGTCATGGTCTACCCATTTGCCAAATTTCATCCAAATCCGTTCAGCCGTTTTAGCGTGAAAGCGTAACAAACAAACTCAGTTTCGCATTTATAATAATCATCATCATGGCATCATAGTTCAGCCGAAAGACGTCCTCTGCTGGACATAGGCCTTCGTCAAGCACCTCCACTTGGACCGGTTCTGTGCTTCTCGCATAAAACAGGTTTCTGCGGCCTTCACAAGGTCGTCGGTCCACCTTGTGGGAGGCCTTCCAACGCTACGTCCTTTCGTAGAACTAGAACCTTTCGGCCCCATCGGCCATCCGTTCTGCGAGCAGTGTTTATAATAATACTTAGGATAATCTAACGATCTTACCTCACAATCAAAATCTCTATGCGCTCTCGTAGTATAAATAGAACGTATGCCTAAAGCAGCTGCAAGCGCGAGTGCCGAGTCCAGTTTGTACGGCGGCAGAGTAGCTACGCCCACCACCAGTGTTTTAGCGAGGCACACCTCTACTGGCAAGTTGGCTAGAGTACGGCCGAGGGCTGTTAGCTTCTCGTTTGAGGTTAAGGCGCCCTGAAAAGTAAGATTAGTTGTATTTTAATAACCCGCTTTTTTAATTAATTGCCATTCCGGTAAAAGGTGTCCCCCATATCTAGTCCTACACAAAAAATAATAACATCTTAGCACCCCGTCACGAATAGGATAAATAAAAGACATGTTATGAAATGTGTCAATGGATTAGCAATATCCTTCAAAATGATTCAAATTGTAATCAATAGTGTGTTACGCAATTAGGGTGCAGGTAAAACCGTGGGGCGTAGTTAGTTGTTATGTCAAAATTACTCATTATCGAATACTTACATGTTGCTTTAACTCCAGCAAAGCATTCTCCACGGCGTCTTCGGGCGGCGCGTCTAAGAACGGGAACCGTCTGACGTCACTGACTCCCAGCGAGCTCATCTGCAGTAGCAGTGACGCTAGAGGTACTCGCGATACTTCTGGAGTACTGAACGACTCCATATCGATGTATTGTTGTTCGGAGTATATGCGGTAGCAGACGCCGGGACCTGTGAAAATGAGGTTATATATCAACAAATGGACCTGGAATTAGCTTAGGGCTGATTTTTCAATAGTCAGATAAATTGTATCTATAATATCTAATAAGTATTGAATTGACAGCTGTATAGAAAATATGTCGAACTGTAATTTTTTGTTTTCAGATGAGAATGAAATGAAATGAAATGAAAAAAATGAAATGCACATCATTTTCCTCACTTCATTTTCATTTTTCAAAAAACGGTGTACCTAATTTTTGACAGATGGAACTAGTGATTGCAGTAACACACAACACATTGATCGATACACTTACGGTATTATAATGTCTGTAAGAAGCCATAAATAAGATAAGGCAATTTATATATTTATTTTATTACGCATTTTAAAGTTAACTTTTACGTAATCTGGAATATGTACAGACGCCAGCAGGTCAAGCTACCCGAAACTGTCAAATTTTCCCAATCAAACTTGAACCTTAATGCTATAGCAATAAAGTTGAAAATCTATTAAAGAAATTTGACAGATTGTAGTAGCTTGATGTGCTGGCGTCTGTACGTTCTAAGACAGCTGTCAAAAAACGGGTAGCCTAAAGGACAGGGTATAGAAAGTTAAATTACGTAATTCAGTGCATGATTCTGAAAGTACTAGCTAACAGCATTTTTTTTTTATTTTAAGTAACCATTTTGTTTTACCTGTACGACCAGCACGCCCTTTCCTTTGATCAGCACTGGCTTTTGATATCCAAAATTCTTTCAACCTCTGCATTTTTGTTGTTGAATCGTAACTCATTTCTTTGGCCTAGAACAATGTGAAGTAACTGTTAAGATAATGGCGCCGATTCCCTTGTTCATAAACTAAACAAAATTTAAGTTCAGTGCATCTTTTTCTTTCTATTTCATTAAGAAAAGGACAGAAGATAAAATATTAGTTTAGTCCTGTCAAATTAAGATACTCCATAGACATTTTAGACGTGATTAAAAACATGGCTACTAAAAATACGTCAATTTACGTCAGGCGCTGACTAATTTGACAGGACTAAACTAATGTTTATCTTCTGTCCTTTTTTTAATGAAATAGAATGAAAAAGATGCACTAAACTTAAATTTAGTTTATTTTGTGAACAAGGGAATCAGCGCCAATGTGAATAACTTACATAATTAGCCTATAATGTTTCCACTGCTGGGACACAGGCTTCCTCTCTGTGAGTGGGCCGTAATCCACCACGCGGGCCAAGTGCGGGTTCGTAGATGGCACATGTCTTCGAATTTTTTGGTTCTAGGACATGCCGGTTTCCTCACGATGTTTTCCTTCACCGAATAACTTAGTTTACTTTTAATTATATTAATGTAAATTTTGTATTCTTTTTTAATGTCACCTAAAAGGCTAGCGGGAATAATATTAAGCTAAATAATTTTATAACAAGACTAGCTTCTGCTTGCGACTTCTCCCGCGTGTAATTTCTTGTTCCCCGACCCACCCCGTCGCATCATATCACCTGCCCGCACTATTACATGGTTTTCGCTCAGCGTTCTTTGACTTTTTGATTTTTGCTCAGCTCCTAAGGGTTCCAGCGTGATGTTAAGTAGCCTAAAGCCTTCCTCAATAATTGGGCTATTAAATGCAAAAAAAAAATTCAAATACCACTGGTACTTCCAGAGATTTGCACGTTCAAACATACTCTTCAGCTTTATTATTAGTATATAGATATACAATGTGTAACGGAATTAATGCACATTATGAAAGTAGTTTGTTCAGAATCGTTTACTGAATCGATTTCTGTAATTTTTAATATGGGTAATATTTTATCCCAAAAATAATTAAAACTACGTAAATTACTGTCACACTTCCGCTGTACAGTCAAAACAAACCAAAATAGATGAAGTACCTACTGCGCTAGACCCCTAAACGAGTGCGACTGTTTGCATGCGTAGATTTGTAATGTGACCACAATTTTCTCCCACAATCAGTGTAACTAATTTATGAGAAAAACAATGTTTATTACATAATAATAAAAAATCAGTGTATGTATTATGATTATAACATAACATTCTAATTGGGGTGTCTGGTGGTGTGCGTTAATTCCGGGACAAGTTGTATAGATGGTAAGAGTAAGGGAAGACCAAAAAAACGATGGATGGAATTTGTGAATGATGATATGGTTAGAAAGGGGGTGACTAGCGAGATGACGACTAATTGAGAAGTATGGAAGAAAAAGACATGTTGCACCAACCCCAAATGAATTGGGATAAGGGCAGGAGACTGATGATGATGATGATATAGGTGTTTCAAATCTCAGCTTACCTTGCCAGAATCAACCACGAATCGTACACCGTCAATGGTAACAGAAGTTTCTGCTATGTTAGTAGATACGATGCACTTTCTAACTCCGTCTGGTGGGTAGTCAAACACCTGAAAAGGACAAACAAATTATTCAGCAAGTAATCTACGTTTTTCGGTTTACTGCACTGAACTGAAACTCCTCTTCGGCACTTATTTCGGAATGAATATAGAAGGGTTATAGGTATATATGTGCATAAGCATAATTAGCCTTTAACGTTCCCACTGCTGGGACACAGGCCTCCTCTCTGTGAGAGGGAGTGGGGTGTAATACACCACGCGGGCCCAGTGCGGGTCTTCGAACTTTTGGTCCTAGGACATGCCGGTTTCCTCACGATGTTTTTCTTTCACCATTTTATATATGTATATAGCCATCTCTAACATCCACCCTGTACCCTTACTTAGCCTTACCTTAACCGTTGTCGCTAGAAGACTGTTCATAACTTTTTGAGACATTTTAATCTCTCCTTGGTAGAATTATCTATTCGACCAATGAGAAATTGGTCATGCTACGCGAGTGGGAAGGACTTGGCTAAAGAAAAAAAAGGCATAGATCCAACGAATATGATAAGAGTACCTTATCCTGTTCAGCAAGTGACAATCCACTGTGAAGCGGCAACACAATCCAGTGCTTAGTCTTTTCTGCGTACTGCTGAGCTGCATCACATATAGCAGTGATTTCTTGGACGCCTGACATAAATATTAGCAAATCGCCTCTCTCGTCACCTGCAATGAATATATTTGAATTAAGAATTTCAAATAATTTATTAAAATATTCGCAACCGCCATCTTCTACTTTGATTTTGACCTCATTACCAGCTTCAGCCTCTCCTCGAAAAGCCCGAAAATAATAAAAATGAAAAAAAAAAATTTTGCAGCCGCCATTTTGGGTTTTCTTTTTGGCGTCATTATCGGCTTCAACACCCTCTAAAACCATGAAAACGACACTCATGAAGAAAAATTTTTAATTTTTTGCAGCCGCCGTCTTGGATTTTAATTTTGACCTCACTATCAAGCAGCGTCTTCAGCACCCTAGAAAACCATGAAAACTATCTCTCTCTCTGACTCTCTCTATTATAAAAGATCTTTCAGTAAGCGCTTCCTACCTTTAAATTTAAATAAAACAAAGTGTGTGTGAGATATCTTTTTTTTTATTTGTTTCAAAGGCCTATCGATGCCATTATGTATATAATATGACATCGGTCAAATGTCCGCCGCGGCTTCGCTGGGTGGCGCGCATCCGAAATGTCAACTTTCCATGACTCTAGCGCATAAATCGGGTTGAATTTGACCGATGGCTATGATTGTTATGTTGGCTTTGAGAGCCACTGTGGTTTGTGGGTTATTTGCATAGATGGATTTTTTCTTGTGGGATTTTCTTAAGTCGCATTAAGAAAACCCCACAAGAAAAAGTCCATCGGGGTCAAATCGCACCATCTCGGTGGCCAGTTCACATCACCTCCACGAGAAACGACCATGCTCTCAAATCGCTCGTGCAGAATGTCCAATGTGGCATGAGCTGTGTGGCACGTAGCGCCGTCCTGTTGAAACCACGAGTCGTTGGTGTCCATATCATTCAATTCAGGCCAAAAAAAGTTGTGAAACGTGATGGCCTGGCCAACGTCGTTCTCAAAGAAACATGGACCGATGACGCCGCCAGCCCAAAATCCACACCAAACAACAAAATGACTCAGTGACACAGTGACTTTTTCGGTATGCATTGGACGCTCTTGGATCTCATGTGGATTGGAATCACACCAGTGGACTGAAATTTATCCACTACACTGCGAATAGTCTCGGTTGGACGATTATGGAGACCGTAAAATGGGCGAAGCGAGCGGAACGCTGCCCGAATAGAACACCCATTTTGATAAAACAATTTTATCATTTGCACGTGTTGTTGAACGCTATAACCGTCCATGGTGATTTGGCAAAATAGACTGAATAAATGACAGCTAATTTGACAGATGTAGCTTCAAAAATATAGTCGCTATCAATTGTCAAAGTTCAGAGGTCCCTTTTTTAAGACCCTTTGTATAATAAAAAGTTGCATGGAGGGGGCAAAATGCTTTTTCGTTATGTGACGATTTCTAAGTTTATTCCTACCGCAAGATAAGGAACTTCGTTCCAAAAAATCTCCTACTAATAAATATATATATATATATATTATATAATATTATAAATGCGAAAGTTTGTATGGATGGATGGATGTTTGTTACTCTTTCACGCAAACACTACTGAACGGATTTGGATGAAATTTGTCACACAAATAGTTTATAACCAGGTTTAACACATAGGACTTTTTATCCCGATATTCCCACGGGATCGAAAATTATGCGGGTGAAACCGCGGGGCGCTGCTAGTATGAGCATAAATGTCTATGGCTAAAGGAGTAGGGGAACACCAAATAATCGATGAATGGACTGTGTGAATGATGATATTTATGGCTAGAAAGGGGATGACTACCGAGACGACGACTAATAGAGAAGTATGGAAGAAAAAAACATGTTGCGCCGACCACCAATGAATTGAGAAACGGCCAGGAGAATTATGATGAACAAAAATGCTGTCATTAATTATAAAAGAAAGACACTTACGTGGATATTTATTGTCAATAAGCTGCATGACCTGAACATAAGGTTGTGCATCAAGCCGGTCATCTCTTGTTGGCTTGTCTTCAATTAATATTGGCTTGTAGTTTAATTGTATAGGAAACAGACGACCTGGCACCTGAAAAAATATGGAATATGTTAAAAGTTTTATTCTTATCTTGTCTTAGCAAAGAAAAAAGTAAGAACCCCACTCTCGTATTGTGGGTGTAGAAAATTACGACTGCGACATATTGACAATTCTTTTGAAAAACGCTTAAATACATTACACTGTCTTATGGACTGACAAATTAAAGGCTTATTTTACGTCCCTAAAGACGGTAATGAACGGTGATCTGCCGATCTCCCTAAAGTGCAAACTAATCGATATGTGTATCCTGCCCTTCCTAACCTACGGTGCTCAGACCTCAGAGCCATTCTCGTAATTTGAAGAACGTTCATAGTCTGATCTCAGTCTCAATCCGTCAAAAACACCTCTAATTTTCCTACATTTATTTTATCAAGTTTTTGACATTGACTGTCGCTGAAATAAGATTGCGACTAGATTTTGAACGTTTTTAAGTACGGAAATTTGCCTTCTAGTCGCTCACCGAGTCGCAAAATTCCGCCTTAGAATATGCCAAAGGGCGATAGAACGCAGCATTCTGGGGGTAAAAGACAGGACAACATTCGGAACACCAAGCTGCGTTCTAAAACCGTTATAATACACGTAGGCAAGAAGGCAGTTCAAATAAGATTGGGTGGGGCATATTAGCCGTATGCAGGATAACCGCTGGGCAAAAGTCTCTCCACAATGAGTGCCTCAAGATGCACGGCGCCGCTGAGGTTGGCCGAGATAGCGGTGGCGAAATGACATGGACGGGCGAGGGCTGGTTCGAGGTGGCGCGGGAAAAGAGTCCTTGAAGGGACTTGGGAGAGGCCTTTGCCCAGCAGCCGGACTGTATAGGCTAAACACAAAAAAAAATTACATCATATTTAGAAACTACAAATGCGTAGCACCCATAATTCCAAATATTCTGATCTTCGATTCAGCAGTATTCGGCTTCCTCCATTTAGCTTTTCTCAGCTTTCTCCAGAACATAAATCTATATTATGTTCGGGAGAAAGCCTAAATAATATTCAATTATGCCGCCCAGCTGTGCCGAATCATGCCGACCCGAACCAAATGTGCGTAGCACCCCATCTCAGAACAGAGACAAGTGGGGCACTCGTCCTGTTCTGATGCGTCATCGATAAATTTTATCAAGTACCTGGTACTTGTTGACAGACTACGCTGTCCTCCCATACCTACTGTAATTTTTTTTACATTGTAAAAGCCAATTATTTTTAAAAGAGTAAAGAGAGGGAGAGAGTAAAAATAGTAGTGAGTAGTTGTAGAGTGAAATTAAACCGTGCATCCAGCTTCTGATGTTTCAGAGTGCCCATGTAGGTTTATGTGAAATAAAATATTTTGATTTTGATCACGACTTTGTTGTATCTCACCTCAATAACAACAGCAGATTCAGCTGAAAAATAATCTTCAAACAGCTTAATATTAATAGTTGCAGACATGAGCACCAATTTGATATCTTTACGAGTATGTATAAGGCACTTCAATATACCCAGTAAGAAATCTCCCATCAAATGTCTTTCGTGGACCTCATCTAGAATGATGACGTCATAGCTTGGTAGGTTTTCTGAAGACATCTGAAATTTTTAATACATAAGAAGATTAAATGATGTCATTTATTTTCGCTTGCTGTTGTATTTTGAGCCTTAGTAAAGTATTATAACAGGTGTGTTACGGTCAAAATAAACAATAATTTTTAAAAAAAATGTTAGGTGTTATATTTCAGTGTCTTATGCAATTTTGTACTTTGTGAGACTAATGATAAAGTATATTTCGCAAAGCCATCACAGAGTCTACTGCTCAGACTTTATTTTTTGTTAGTTAGTTAAAATTTACTGTACCTGACCTGTCTAAGGAGTAATCCTTCAGTAATGAAACATATCTTAGTATCAGCGGTCTTGCTCTTCTCGAATCTGATCTGATAACCAACTTTACTTTCAAACTGTGTTAGCATTTCATATGCCACTCGCTTTGATAGCGACACACAGGCTATCCTCCTTGGCTGGGTACATGCTGTCAACAAAAACTATAATATATATAATCAGCCTGTAATGTTCCCACTGCTGGGACACAGGCGTCCTCTTGGTGAGAGGAAGTGGGCCATAATCCACCATGAGGACCCAGTGCGGGTTGATAGATCTCACATGTCTTCGAATTTTTGGGCCTACAACATACTGATTTCCTCACAGTTTTGCTTCACTGTTTTGAGAGCAGTGGTGATGAAATAATTTACAAAGTAAAGTGCCTGTCTGGGTTCGAACCTACCACTCGTAATTCGGGGTTGGTGCTACTGGACCACCACTGCTCTTCTCTCTCTCACAAAAATTATAAATTCTCCATGTAATTAATAAAGTATTATTTGTAGTGTGTTGCATCTCATTCCTATAATTGTCAACATGTAAGTTAAAGCATTAAACGGTAGCTATCAAGCAATACACTTCTTCATTTGGTCTCTTGAACGCCCACCAGTACATGGTGACCCTGCCTAAAACTGGAGTTGGACTAACCGTTCCATATAGTCGAGGTAGGCACCGCGATTATATGCAGTAAACATGACAGAGAAAGAACACAAAAAAGAACAAGTTAGGGGAAAATATGCATCACATCTACGCAATACGACGATGTCGACGGCACGGTTGGCTCAGTGGTTAAGCGATTGACTGTTGCGCTGCGTGTCGCGGGTTCGAGTAGTTGTTCCGGGTTTGTGTATGTGAGTTTAAATGTTTGTAAACGCGCCCACGATACAGGCGAAATTCCTAGTGTGGTGCAACGTTTTCTCAATAAAAAAAAAAATACAGTCATTGCTCAGCATAACGTAACAACTTACCAATACTTTGAAACCCAGCTTCATGTAAGTACTGAGGCACTTGTGTGGACTTGCCACATCCCGTGTCACCTGCAACAATCACTACCCTCTCATTTTGAACAGCTGACACAATCTCATTCCTGAAACAAATAAGGTCGGTTTTAGTCATGTTTTTTTTTATTATTAGTGGTGGGAATAAAGGTATCGAACTAGACATTTCACATCAACTCTAATTAGGCTTGTTTGTTTTATATGTATTGTTTCTGCATGTGATAATTTTGTTTAACATTTAATTTGGTATTGTTTCTACATATGATAATTTTATTTAATATGTAATGTTCAACACAATGTAAATTGTTTATGAATAAATAAATGAATGAATTAATGTATAACCATAGCTGTTTTCTAATGTAATAAAAATATGTTGACTCTTGTGTTCTTGGTGTGAAGATGCCAAAAAAAAAAACTATGAAATATATATAGTTTTTCTGAATTTGTTTGACCCAAAATTCAGCAGCACAAATAAAGTTCACTGCGGCAGCCATTGTGTCCAGGTGAAAGGGCATGAGGTGCATGATTGGAGGTGAGCCATTGTCTGTGTAGAGACGCCGCATACACACTGGAGATCCAAGCCGTCCAAGAACCCTCACATGTGAAGGATGACCTTACTGCGGTCTACTTGGGTATACCTTAAACAGTCTTCCTATTTAAAGTTTTCCAAGTAGGCCATGGAAACTTGTGCCCAGATGGGAGGATTATAAAAGACATGTTTTTAAACTTAGTTTTTTTTTGTGAGACAAGATAATTTTAGTAATTACATGAAAAAAACATAATAGCTACCTATACTTTGCTACAGGCAAATCCTTTTGAGCTTGCCTCAATTTTTTAAGCTTATCAAACTTCTCTTTATTCTTAAAATCAATATAAATAGATACAATATTCATGAATGCTTGAAACATTTTTTTATCCAATTTCTTTCTATCTCTGTCATAGCATACAGTGTCAACATATTTTATGGAACTTGTAAAGTTAATGCAGTGAAGTTTGGAGAAGATCTCAGAAGATTCTTCACTGTTTTCTTCGGGTCCATAGTCAATAATAGGTTTGCCGGCTTTTTTTAAAGTCGCTTCGTATTTCTTTAGAAACACCCAAAAGTCGTCAAGATTATTCACAACAGTGTTACTTTCAGTACTAGACAGTATTATTTTATTTAAATCTCGTTTGTAGTACGTAAAACTAAATTCTTCTTCGATATTGTTAGACGTTGAAGGAACGGGGCTTGTTTTTCGAACTTTGTGTCTATCTCTATCGTGGGAACGTGAACGCCTTCGTTTGTAATAATTACTTCTGCAAGGAGAAGGGCTTCGACCCATTTTTAATTTAGATTTAATTTCACAATCATAACAAAACAGCTCAAGATACTATGGACAAATTGACAGAGAACAGTGATGGACTATGACATATTGAGAGATGACAATGACAGTGATAAAGTCCGTTTCACAAAAGAAGTCTCGTAGACGCGGCGCCACTGTCGTAGGACGGAATCATAATTTATTTATCTCGACATCATATACGAGTAGCAGGCTTGGTTATTGGTTAATAAAATGCACATTCTTAAATAGAGAAAGGTGTCTGGGGTAGGAGAGTTGTTGTAGGAATGTTGCTAACTATATAATAATAATTAGTTCCACTTATTGCCGCGGGACTTCTTTCGGGAAACGGACTTCTTAACAAAACTGGTTAGCAGCACCAGTATATAAAGGCATGGGACTGTCAACATATTAAGCGTAATGAAATGGTCTCTGCACGAATCCGTCTGTTTTAAGCGGAGCATTGTCCTTTAGGCTCTTTTTTTAGTTACGAATGCCGAGTGGATATTGTATAGCTGTTGCCCCAAAACTCAATAATAAACCTGATCCTAGACTCAACCAAGGCAAAGTACCTATACCATCCTAAGCTGGGCCCCCCATCCCTCAGGATTCTGATCGCATAGCATACCGAGCTAACAGACTTCATTACAGACGATGTCTCAACCTTCTAGTTTAACAATGGATCAATGTGGACCTAGGAATTTTACATCAGTGATACTTGAAGTATTCATTTGTTTTTTTTTTTGTAGAAGTCCTAGGCCCGCTGCAGCAAAGGCCTCCCTTTTCCTTCCAAACCTCTCTATCTTGCAAACATGCATGTTATAATATTCATTAAATTGCATGGTATCATTAAATCCGATAACTTATTTATGGTACACACCAGCGACTTATATAAGCGCCGCGTGGGTCTACCGCGAAATTCAAATCTTAAGACTTCTACAAATTACGATTCTTAGGTCGTATGAATGTGAAATGATTATATTTATTTAGAGGAAATATCAACATAATCCCATAAGTTATATTTACAGGGTAACATCATAATTTATGGCATATACCTGTTTTATTAATCATTTTTATTATTATTTTTATATAGTTTACGCAAAACTGACGAATCGACGAAAACTGGCAAACACTGGAAGCTATCGAGTTCACGCAACTGTCTAAACGACAAAACTGACGAATCAGTGAAACTGTATAATCAACGAAACTGACGATTAAATAAACTGACAACTGAGGGAAACTCAGACCAGTGATACGCGGACTCATTATCTCACCACTCTCGTGTAAGTCATAAAGGTCAAGTCGGTTAATATCATAATTATAAGTAGTTAAATAAATTATAGTTATCTATTTAAACAAAGAAACCGATTATCGTATTAGATAAATTATTAGATGTTATCACGAGAAAGATAGGTAGATTTTGATCGAAACAAATACTGATTAGAATTACTTAGTATTAATAATTAATATCAAATGTGGTCCTATACTGGGTTACCCCCCAATATAGGACCACGTTCGAAAAAAAAGGCAATGTTAACCCCTCCAAACTAAAAAGTGAGTGCTATGAAGACAGGCGTTCGAGTAAGTGGGTATATGTGTACAATAAAATGCTTGCCAATCTCTTTTTAGCCCGGTGGTCACGAGCCACGAGCTACACGCTCGAGTCTATATGGAAAGCTCTCAATTGATTGCGTACCCAAGTATGCCGCTGCAGACACAATTTGTCGAAGTGGGGGATTACTGACCCATCCCACACCCAGTGCGAGTGCGGTGCTTCTGATCAGACCATGCCCCACTTGCTGGAGTGGCCTAAGTGGCCGTTCACCCGCACCTTGAATGACCTAAAAAATGCCACTGATGCTACAATTGACGGGGCCACCTGCTGGGCTCAAATAATATATAAAAAAAAGAAATCAACGAGGAAGAGTACCATCGATACGAAAAGAAGAAGAACATGCTCAAGCGACATGCGTCTGGCGACAGCGACTGTGAAGAAAAAGAATGAGAGTCGCAAGTCGCTTCGCGTCGCAGTCACGGTGACTCATGGCATGCTCACAAAACAATTGAATTTTAATAAACACTTCTGGACACATCTATTGGCCCACCTTAGAGTTTTGGTAAAAATAGGTAAAAAACCAAAAAAAAAAAAAAAAAAAAAAGGCGAAATAAAGGTTTAAACCTTTATTTGATAAAACATGTTTTTTATTCAAAAATCAATTGCCTTTAACAAGGCGCATATCCGACTTGTTAGGCGGAGCTCCATGTCGTATGGTACTCTGAATTCAAATTTAAAACAATACGATCGAAAAAGATGGTAAAATGTATCAGGTTTAAAACTGCATCAACAGTTTTTGTTCAATCTAGCAATCATATTTCGGTAGGGGCCATCGAAACCTAAACTCTAAGGTGGGCCAATAGATGTGTCCAGAAGTGTATATTAAATTTCAATTGTTTAGAGAGCATGCCATGAGTCACCGTGACTGCGACGCGAAGCGACTTGCGACTCTCATTCTTTTTCTTCACAGTCGCTGTCGCCAGACGCATGTCGCTTGAGCATGTTCTTCTTCTTTTCGTATCGATGGTACTCTTCCTCGTTGATTTCTTTTTTTTCGTTCTTCCTCGTTGATTTAATATCGCGTGTTTCCTCCATGGGCATCTACCACAGCTCTCATACGATTAGGCATAGAGTTTATCAACCGCTCTATGAAATTTTGAGGGATCATCTCCCATTCCTCTTCTATGGCAGTTTTCAACTCCTGCATCGTCTGGGCAACTGGCTGACGAGCCCTAACACGTCTTTTTAGCTCGTCCCACATGTGCTCAATGGGGTTCATGTCTGGGCTTCTGGCTGGCCAGTCCATAACTGTGATGTTCACATCCCGAAGATATTCCCTGACGATGCCGGCCGCATGGGCTCTTGCATTATCATGCATAAAAAGGAAATTTGGGCCCACATAGTCCGCGTATGGTATCACGTGAGGTTCTAAGCACTCACGAATGTACCTTTCAGCATTTAATGTTGGCAGCCGTGGTCCTGTAACAACCTCAAGTTGAGTTTTGCCGCTCGCGGATATACCGCCCCAGACAGTCCATGAGCCACCGCCATAAGCAACCCTCTCTTCAAAGCAGCATTGTGCGAAACGCTCTCCCTTACGTCGGTAGACCTTCTTCCTTCCATCATTGCCATGTAACACAATTTTAGACTCATCAGAAAAGAGTACACGGCTCCAATCTTGCTGTGTCCAATTTAAATGACTGCGTGCGAAATGAAGGCGCGCTGTTCGGTGGGCTCGCGTTAGTTTGGGCCCATTAGCTGGCTTGTGTGGTACCATATCGCGTTCTTTTAACCTTCTCCGAACAGTTCGAGCGCTCACAGATACTCCGTGGAAGTCGCGAAGTTGGTTTTGTATCTCAATGGAGGTAAGGTGACGATTTCTCAAGCTGGTCGTCACGATGAATCGATCCTGCCTTTCAGTTGTGACCCGAGATCGTGGCCTTCCTTGGCGACGAACAAAGCCGCCAGTCTCTAGGTACCTCCGATAAACATTTCGGACCGCAGATCGACTTAAATTAAGTTGAGCACTCACGTTTCTTTGGCTGTGTCCGGCCTGAATAAGTGCCACAACTTGGGCGGCGACTTCAGGTGAAGTATCCATAGATTATTGATAGAACCTCACCTTAATGTTAAGAATAAGTAATGTTTGATGCAAAACCAAAGATATCAATCACTTTTTCAAGAATTAAATCCAAGTAAACCAATAAAACCAAGTTTTCTTAGTATTCGATTGTTTGATATCAACAAACAGGCTCCAAATTGTCTTTTGTTTCTTTAAATTCTGTGTTCGAAATTCAAAAAAAGACTATTGAATGAAATTGTGAATGTGCCAGGTTCAAAACTGCATAAAAACTTTTTGCTCGACCTAATATAAAATTTTAGCTAGGACCAAACGAAACTGAAAATACAAGGTGGGCCAAAAGATGTGTCCAGAAGTGTAGCACTGTGGCAAACCAAAATAATTGGTGAGGTGTTTAACTACCCCCGCGACGTGAGTCGCGACGAGTCCGTCGCCCCTGGACCCATTTAGGGGAGCTGGCGTTGTCCACCCTCCGCCGACGCCCGGTGCGCCTGCTGCGGGCTGGGTGAGTGGACGAGATCTCCCTCTCCCTTTCCGCGGCCTCGAGACGACTGTTTCGCAGAAGGAAACGACCGCGCCCCAGGGTAGACCCTCTGGGGCGCGGCCGTTTCCTTCTGCGCCTGGCTGAAAAGAGGGGAGCGCATCTCCTTCTGGCTCACCCAGGTGCTCACCGGACATGGTTGCTTCAATGAGTACCAGAACAGAATTGGGCGAGAGGCCACGGCAAAATGCCACCACTGTGGAGGCAGCCTGGATTCCGCACAACACACGCTAGAGGAGTGCCCTGCTTGGGCCTCCGAGCGGCGGGTCCTGGGGGTCTACTCCGAAGTGGTATCGGCCGAATGTTCGGTCGTTTCCTGCTACGAAGTTACTATTTGGTTCGGTCGGTCCCGATCCTACACTCCTACACTCTTCCGAATATTGACTATGGTCCCGACCCAACTAAGCCGATCCGAACTTTTTTCGCATTTTGCTATAATATTCGGTTCGGCCATGTGTCGGTCCGATCCGATCATTCGCACTTTACACTTCGTAGTAGACCCCCAGGACTCTTCGCCGCCGACTATCGACTCGACCACGGCCAGCAGCGACAGGTCACTGCCTACTTCTGAGATGAGGGCACGGCGCGGCTCCTCCCAGGCGGCATACTCAGCCAGCGTATGCCGCGCCGTGTCCTCCCGGCAGTCGACGCAGTGGTGACACCGGGCGTCCGGCTGTTTATGCGACACAGGTACTCTTCCCGAAGTAACCATGCCCCGAGAGCACCTGTGCCACCCGAAACGTCAGGGAGCCGTGCCTTCTCCCGAGTCAGTCCGCCAGAACTGGCCGGATCGCCTCGATGGCGATCCGGCCGATGGCGATGGGCGTGAAAGCCTGTCCCGCCATTCAACCACCAGGCCCTCGCGAAGCTGCGACCGACGCTGCTCGAACTGGCGCTGCATCGGGCGCTCGCCTCGCGCCCGCGCTTCCTCGCGCCACCTGTACAGTGACGCGAGACCAGTTTACTCCTACCGCAAGCTCAATTAAGAACTTCGTTCCAAATAATTTAACCGCTAACTTGCTTCTGGCAATGCTCGTTTCCAAAACCAAAACTCGAACTTTGCTCTTGGCAACGATCGTTGCCAAAAAATATTTTTTATCAAATGACTCTAAACTCTATTTTAAAGACTGTAAAGTCCTTTCAAAACGCCTTTAAACCATAGAATAATAGATTGTTTAACATTTAAACGCAAGTTTGCAACATCGGCCGACGAATTTTTTTTGACAATTAATAAGTGAAGTTTGATGCCGACATTTTGTGTTTCTTTGTGCTCTGTGTCATTGTGTGCTCTGTTGTGCTTCAAGAAAAAATGCCGTAAGTATTTTAATATATTGTTTTTTACAAAAATTAAGGTACCAAATTAAGCAAGAAAACCTGTTCCATAATATTTCAATATTTTAGTCAATGATAGTTTGAGTGAAATGTGCTAAAATCGAAAGAGTCGAACGCGTCTTCATCGACGTTGTTTGTTTACGTATTTTAAAGTGGTAATTCACCGTAATTCCTTAAAACTGCGGGTAACTATGTGTGAAATAATAAAGTTTAGACATAATTTTAATCATTTAATGTAAAATGGACATATAATATCTTGTAGATGTGCTAGATTACATGAATATTGACGACAAGTACGTAAGTTGTTACGAAATATTGCTCTGGAAACAATCGTTTCCAGAAAGCAAAGTAAGGTTCACCGTGTAGGGTTGGTACAAATAGCTTGGGCTTTTTTACGTTCTTTTTTTTTTTTTTTTTTTTTTTTTTTTTTTTTTTATATATTTATTTGTAAACATGTGTAACATTATACATATAAATGCAAATGTGGATGTAAAACTGAAAATCTGAGAGGTTCAACATGTTTTGCCACCATTGGCGTACAAAGTTAATTATAACCACTTGAAATTTAACAAAGAAAGAAAAAAATTTAACAAAATTAAAATATAACAAAATAAGATTAGAAACTATCATTTAAAAAATCTTTGACATAATAGTAACATTTTTCTGTAAGTAACTTTTTAAGTTCTCTTTTGAATAAATTTGGCTGGTTTATATTTTTAATAACCTCTGGAATATTAATATTCTTTTATTTGTTTACATTTCATATTTAATAATATAATTATTTATTTATTTATATATTTTGTAATTTTTTATTGATATTTGATTTTTTAAAAGAAGTAACAATATGATTTAATTTTTTTGATATATTTAATTTATCATAATGGTGGTTTTTGTATCTGTATTTTTTTTATTTATAGGAGTGAACTAGAAGTATTTGGTGGAAGTGGTGGTGGTGGTGGGGTTTGAAGAGGGAGTGGTCCAAGAGTAAGAGGGGGGAGGGGAAAGTGGAAGAGGACAAGGAGTTGCAAGAAACGAAGGCGAATTAGAGGACCCCTGTAAGTTGGCACGGTGTGAGTGGTGCATGAAAAGCCGCACAAGCTATATTTGTAAGCAGTGCGGTGGCTCTGCTTAGAAATATGCTTTGAGGAATACCTCACTGCGCCATTATAAGTCCTACAGCAGGCCTAATTGTTGTGGACCTCGGCTGCCAATATTGAGAACAATTTTTAGTAATTTTTTTTTTTTTTTTTTTTAATAAAAAAAATATATTCTGTTTTTATTAAATAATTATTTAAAAAAATTCCAATATTGGCTGCTGAGCTCCACAACAAGAAAAAAATTTTTAATTCGTTTTTTTTTTCAATAAATATATAGGTATTTCCTTTATTACATTTTTTTGTTATTAAACTTCCGCAATATTATTAAATATATTTCTTTTTTACATTTTTCGGAGTTTTATTCTAACCCGGTATGTAAAATAAATTATTTAGTCAAGCGCAACCCTAGCTTCTACAACCGCCATCTTGCAATTTATGGGACTCGTTCAAGGTCGTTGCGAGTTTTTTAACTGAAAGTCGTCGTAAGTATTAGTTTTTAATTTATTTTATATCTAACAATATTTTGTCGTTTTATGCCACAAAACTAAACTATAGGATTATATCTATCCATTACATGATTGCAACTAGTTAAAAGAGAGCATAGTGTCGTCGTAATTTTAGTTTGAAATTGCTATCTTTTTCTTTAAAAATAAATCTAACTTTGGAATGTTTGTCACATACCTCTGGAGTTTATAGACTTATGGAGGACTTTTCATATTGTTGTTAAAGCTAATAAACTGGCCTTTCATAACGTATGTATATTTTTGTTCTAGGTTTTATAGTTTTTGTGTAAATCGGCTATGATTGTCCGTCTAGTTTTAGTGGTGAATTCTGCAACGGCGTGTGGATTATTTTATTTTTTTAATGAAGATTTTTTACCACAATCGTTATTGTTTCTTGTTCAATAGTACAAATAACTAGTCTAGTTTATAAAAATGATGAAAAACTATATACCTATCGCGCAATTTTTTTCACAATTTCACGTTATTCGACTGAAACCGGCAAAATATGCTCGACCTTAACTTTAGCCTCTTATAAAATATTGTACACACAACTTTTGTCAAAATAATAAACGTTACTTTTTTCCTTATCTTTTTGACTACACAAAACAATAAACAAAATTACGCTAGGTCTCTCGGATCGATTGTAAATCAAGTTTTAATGAGGGGCGGCTGCGCCGAGTGTTAATGTCAAATGTCATGAGCAAAGTTCGACGGTTTTTTTGCAATCGAAAGCAAGCCAGCGGCTATAAGTTTTTATTTACAGAAATAATGTTTTAACAAAATACAAAACTGCAAAGCAGTTTGTTGGCAGCAGTATGTACAATCACACATTTTTAGGTTAATATTGTAGTTCCCTGCAATCACCTATCGCGAAGAGCATCGTTTGAGCGTCTAAGGTTGTGGGGACAAGGAGTAGATTCCACTTTGCTTTCAATCTACGTTGCGATAAAATGCTAATTAAGTAATTATTATCGTAGGTCCTTTATTCATATCAAGTCATGTGGCAGTGTGTCGAGCCAAGTTCGGTGAACACGCCCGTGTGATACCAGTTTTTTTTTTTTTTCTGCGTGGGAAATCGCCATTGCAGGCGGCGAGCTGCTCATTACTCGCCGCCCGCAAGCCCGCGCCTCCGGTGGCCGGGAGTCGGCTGGTGACTCCCGACGTCCTGGGCGTCTCCTGCGGCGACTAGTGGCGTGAGGGCGCAGAGATTGCCTCTCCGTCACGCGCTCCGCCTCCTCCTTCGCGAGCATTACTGCTTCGCAGAAGGAGGTGACGGCTTCCCATGCACTCTCGCTCCATACCATGGCCTGGACCAGGGCCGGACGCGAGAGATCGCCGCCGCCGATCGCCGCCACGAGGACGCGGCGGTGCTCCGCCCAAGCCAGGCAAACCTCCACCGTATGCTCCACCGTGTCCTCCGGGCGATCCACTTAGTGGTGACACCCTGGCGTTTCCTCCCGCCTTATCCTGAACAGCAACCTCCTGAAACTACCGTGTCCGGTGAGGACCTGCGTCAGGCGGAAGGTGAGGGCGCCGTGGCTCCTCTCCAGCCACTCTTCAAAGAGGGGACTTATGGCCGTAATTGTGGCGTGCCCCCCATGTGATACCTTATGAACCAATTCGAGCTACTTTTGAAAACCCTTCATTAAAGTATATTAGAAAACCTGTTCTGTAAATCTCACCGTAAAAACATAGGTGAAGTGATTTTTACAAAATCTGCCGGCAGATCAATTTCGCCTGTCTGTCAAAATACAAAATTTCTTAAATATAGCTTTTAAAGTAGATTGATATCAAAAAATTACTATTTTATATCACCCTTTTTTGATGATTCTGAAGAAAAACTATAGCGAAGTTATAGTTTTGGTTAAAGTTATTAGTCGTTTACGAAGGAAAAATCTGATAACTGAAAATTATGTGTTTATTAACCGACTTCAAAAAGCAGGAGGTTATCAATTCGTCGGCACCTATTGTACAGACGCCAGCACATCAGGCTACACAAAACTGTCAAATTTTTCCAATCAACTTTGAACCTAATGCTTTTGCGATAAAGATGAAAATCTATTAAAGAAATTTGACAGATTGTAATAGCTTGATGTTGCTGGCGCCTGTACATATAATATATGTTCCCTTAAAACTCCAACAAATATGCACCGATTCTTTTTTTTTATTGAATGCATATTTTTTTTTTTTTATATTCTCAAAAAAAGTTCTCAAAAACAATACTAACTATTGAGAATTTGATAACTTACCAAGACGCATTCAGTAGCAAAGAACCTAATTAACTGCTTTTCACCTACAAAGAATATCGGCGAACTTGGCTCCTTTTTTACATTTATGATTAATTTTTTCACGGGGGTATATAACATTTTGGCCGGCCCGTTTCTCATTTATTCCAAATCGACTGCAGCGGTTATAAGGTAACTAGCACCATGTCCTTCTATTTTATAACATTCATAACGATTGTGTGCTTTCTTTACTACTACTTCACAAGAAAATTCAATTATTGGAAAGTTAGAAATGTCAAAGGACCAACGCCTATCCCATTCTTCGGAAACTTCATCGAAGTATTCTTCAGAAGAAAGCACGTCGGAGTCTTGTACAGCGAACTCTACAAGCAATATCCGAACGAGAAAGTTGTTGGCCTGTACAGAATGATGTCTCCCACCTTGCTGATTCGTGATCTTGATATGGTGAAACAAATTCTCATTAAGGACTTTGATTATTTTCCTGATCGAGGATTGAATTTCAGTAAGAAACGATTAGGAGATAATCTCTTTCATGCCAGCGGTAATGTGGCGAAAGTTTTAAGGAAACCTTTAAGCTCAGTGCTTACATCTAGCAAGTTCAAGGCCAATTTTCCTGTTCTTGCTGAGCGAGCAGACAAGTTCATTCAATTTATTGAACGAGCCACTATGAAAGAATCAGAACTTGATATGTTACCAGTTTTTAGAAGATATGGTGTTGACTCAATCATGATGAACGCATTTGGTATTGACCTGGACCCATACAATGAAAACAACCATGTTTGTGATGTAATGGATGCAAGAATCCAAAAAACAAGCTTCTTCCTGGAACTGGAATTATTGTTCTCTGGTACTCTATCGAAGTTTAACTTATCCATTTTTTCTGACAAAGTAGATCAATTTTGCAAAAAAATTCTTCAAGCTGGCATCGATCTAGAAGCTGCTCCAAAGACCGGGGAAAATACAACAATGGATATCTTGATGGGTTTGAGACGGGAAGGCATGGTCAGCTCGAGGAAGAAAAGTGAAGATGACAAAGAACTTTCGTTGAAAATCACGGACGATGTTTTATCTGGACAAGTGCTTATATTTTATGCCGCCGGATATGCAAACATTTCGCTATTGTTGAATTTTGCAATGTTTCATCTAGCTAAGAATCCTGATGCACAACAAAAAATTATTCAAGAAATTGACGAAGTCCTACAAAAGAATGATGGTGAATTTACTTACGACATATTAAAAGAAATGAAATACGTACAGATGGTTTTCGATGAGACGGTACGAATGCATCCTTTAGCAAACTCGGTAGCGAGAAATGTCGGTCGGGACATTCAGTTGGACGGTACAGACTACATCATTCATAAAGACACCGTAGTAGCAATTTCTCCGCAGTCGATTCAAAATGACGAGAAGTATTATCCTGAACCTGAAAAGTTTAAACCAGAAAGATTCTCGCCGGAAAACATAAGAGAGCGACATCCCTGCACTATGATATCTTTTGGACTTGGGCCTAGGAGTTGTCTTGGTAAGTTAATTATTAATATTGTATAATTCAATTCAATTCATATATTGTCAGATCATAAAATCAAATTTGTTAGTAGATACATACACAACTTAAACACTAGTGTTAGTACATTAATAATAATTGTTAGTTAGAAAGGTCTTAAGACTGTGTTAGTATACATATTACACTAAAGGCTAAGTAAAACAAAACAATGAGCATCAACCAACTTTGTATCATACAATAATGAATAGAAAGATATATCTGCGTGTCAATATATATGTGATAGATATCGACGCGAGTGAATGTGGTTCAGGACTCAACAACAACTTTCAACTTTACAGGATTTTAAGTTTTTATTTCGCAGCAAAAAGGATACCTGGAAGGATTTGGGGGAGCCCTTTGCTCAGCTCCTACTGCTAAGGAAAGGCACATCCTTTTCGCTGCGGCTGCAGTGTAGAATAATCTAAAAAAAACGCATCGAGTACACACAGCCACGTATATGTTTTTCGTACAATCAAAAGCAGTGTGTAGCTGTGCGTACCTAGCACAAGATTTTCAAGTTTTACCATATAGAGTCCCATAAAATAATGTCTTTTTCATGAGTGATATTTTTTACAGGTTCCAGATTCGCAAAACTTCAGTTCGGGATCTGCATGGTGAAGGTGTTTTCCAAGTACCGTGTTGAGTGCACCGAGAACACGGTGGAAACCTTCACATACACAGCCTGGCGATTATTGATGACTCCTAACGAAAGGACACTTCTAAGATTAGTACCGAGAGATAAATGAATAGAACTAAGTAGTGATACTTTTTGACAGTCAAAGCATACTATAGTGTAACAGAATTATTGATTGATAAAAAAATTAAACTTACCCTGTTTACAACAATGTTTAAAATAAGAATTATGTTTGGTTTCGTGTTTTTTCTTGTTCTGTTTGTTAAAATTTAGTATTAAGTTATAGTTTAGTGGATTCGTTTTTATTTTTGTAAGTTTTACATGCCTGTTGGTAAAATATAGCTGAACCTATTTCCCTTCATCACCATGAACTGTACCCATATTTGAAAAATAAAATATCTTTATCTTTAGGGTACTGTTGTCACTACAGTGGCCTCCAAAAGTTAGTTGTCATTTTTAGGGTTACGTAGTTTACGTCTCGGAACCCTTATAGTTTCGTCATGTCCGTTCGTCCGTCCGTCCGTCCTTGGCTTACCTTACCTACCCAAACGGTTAGTGCTAGAAATATGAAACTTTGCATGGATATGTATTTACCACGTCGTCGACAAAGTGATAAAATAAAATCATAAAAAAATATTTGTTTTAGGGTACCTCCCCTACACGTAAAGTGGGGATGATTTTTTTTTCTCGCGCCTACCCCTAACATTGAAAGGTTGCTAAGACGATTTTTTGACTTAGGTATCCGTTTGCGAGATATTCAACTTTAAAGCGCATTTTTTTGTTAAAATAGGGCACCCCCGCCCTCTGAAAGCTAAACGGCTGGCTTTAAAAATCTGAAAAAAAAACATGCTGGTACTCCATGTGATGAACTTTGAAGGAAAACTATAACGGCTTAGATAAGTTTGTTAGTTCAGGAGTTATAGAGGCCTAACTTGTAAAGTGCCATTAACGGTGACTACGGAACCCTATTCTATGCGTGGCCTGACACGCACTTGGTCGGTTTTTTTTCTATAAAGCTGTGACATACCACATTATGATTTACGATTCTTCTAGTTTTTCAAATGTTTGAACTGTACACTTATACGTTTTTTCGATGCTTTAGGTTAGTTTGTGTAGATAGGTATATAGTTATAGTTAAGTTAGGATGTAATTTTGTTATTTTTATTAATTAATTAGGCACCTATTAGTTGTTATTTGCTTACTTATTATTTTAATTATCAGATATAAATAAATTTGGACCCCATTACTTGCCACCTATGACTTATCATAAAAAATAATCAAGAAATCCCTCAGGATAGGTAACTTGATTCTTTTTTTTTATTTTAAATAATAATCCACTTTCATTCCACAATAAAATTGGAGGTCACTATAAATACATACAATCAAATATTATCATTTAATTATTTTTATTTAAACTCATAGAATAGAATCCATAGATCTCAAAGATTTCGCACAAAACCCAACTAAGTTTACCCAAAGCCTTGCCTTTGGGGAAACCTTGGAACCGGTACCAAAAGTACAGGTTCCGTACTGGTACTCAGCGATTCTTGCCACTTCGATACCAGGGTACCGGTTCCAGACGGAAATTCAAATACCCGACATGTGCCACAAATCTCATATTTGTAGGAGAAACCTCGTACGGTTGACAACCTTGGAAGTTATTTCCCTAATGCCTATTAACTAGAACGTTGTGTTACAAAACGAGGAATCCTAAAAAATCATCCAAGTTTGATGGGGGCAGGATTTCACTCATCTGTACAAGCTATAGCATAATATAGTTCTATTGAAACAACAAGTATACCAAGTTATTTGAATTAGACTACCTATCTAATGAGTGGGCTTAATTGTAGATATTCTTATCATTATTCATTTCTGCGCGGGTACGTGTCATTCCTGTTGAGGTTTCTGTCATTCAACATTTAATTATCACAATCTCACCTATATCTCATATCACTCATGCTTTAAGCAATGTTTATTGTTTAGAGTCTAAACAATAAACATTGAATAAAAATCTACAGATTTTATCAGTCTAAACTATATACTGATAAAATCTGTAGATTTCTAAAATCATTATTGTGAACCTTAGATCCAACTGTCTAAGGTAGATAGTTGGAATTACATTATTTGACGTACAGTAAGTAAGATAAAACAGCCGCACGGGTCGATCGATCAGGTTATTCATTTATTTAAATTTTTCGCACAAAAATAGGTAGAAAAGGCGGACTTAATGCCTTAGGCATTCTCTACCAGTCAACCAAGGGTGGTGAAGAGATTAGATGGCAGGTGCTTTGGTTGAGAGGGACAATGATAAAAAAAAAACTCAAAACTAGGTAAACAAATACATAAATAGGTTATATACACATACATACTATTACTACAATACATACTTATAATATATATATATATATATATATACAAAATCAAGGGAGAGAGATATTGAGATGACTCTAGGCTATTTTTTTTCAAAATAACTCTGCAATTTCCGCTTAAATGCATACCGACTGGTGGCCGTCCTGATATCAAGAGGAAGCGCATTCCAAAGAAGAATGGACTGAATATGAAAAGAAGAATGAACAAAGTCAGACGTATGAGAAGGACAGAGTAAGAGAAGATTGTTAGAAGAACACAGATTCTTAGCGGTTAAGCTATGCTTGCCGTGGTTGGTCTGTGGATGGGTGACCATCTTCATACCAAGACCCCCGCTGCCTGAAACCACGTTAAGCCGTTGGTCCCGGCTGTCATTCGTGGATCTTTGACAGTCGTTACGGGTCGTCAGTAGCCCGAAAGTCTAACAACCAGTCTTACCAAAGGATATCGTACTACCCAGTAACTGGGTTGTGGAGGATAGATAGGCAGTCGCTCCATGTAAAATACTGGTATAGCTGCAGACTGGAAGCCGACCCCAACATAGTTGGGAAAAGGCTAGGCAGATGATGAGTCACGAGCACAAATAAATTGCTATGGACAGTTTGGCAATAATATCTGATTTCATGGTTTATCTATTACTATATATCGTCAAGATGACGGCAACAATATATGATCATTTGGGGAAATGTGTGACATCGAAATAAAATCAAAATTATCTGACGAGACATGCGACTCCAAAATATAGGAAGCCAAATCGGTTTCGAAAAGATGTGTCGCCTCTTTGTGTTATAAACATCTGTCCACTCAGTTAAATTCTGAAGAATTTCAATCCTAGTTGTGATCAAAAATATCGGAAATCACGTGACAAAATCAAACGGTACTCTCCTATTATATTCCGAGTTATCTTCTATATCGCAATCAGTACCGCTCATATTGCAAATATATATGACATCCCATTGCATGGAAGCATAAATATCTGACAGTAATGTTTGAATGTAGAAATGTCAATAATAATAATAATAACCCCCACCGCCGTATCTCTACGTTGACGCCGTGGTGGGGCTTGCGCGCTCCGAACTCTGAGCCTGCGTCGGATGAGGTTACTTTGCCGAAACAGGGTGAGGAGCCAGACCAAGAGAGATACAAAAAACCGCAGGGCAGCATGTGGCGCGCTGTTGGGCAGTAGCGACCCCACGGACCCTATCTCCCGGGAGAAATCTTGTTCCTCTTTTCTGGTTTGCCTTTATTGGTTGGCTGGAGTGAACAATGACGAGGAACAGAGCTCCCACCTCATTCTTGCCTTTACTGGCTGGCTTGAGTGGAGACTCGCAAGTGCAAACGTGCTCGGGGGAAGGAAGTATTCCAGTAAGTGCTCGTAGGGATCTTGACCATCTTCCGGGCTCTGGGATTGTTCTGAAAGCCGTGGAATACCTCTCCACTCCTCATAAGAAAAAAAAAAAAAAAAAAAAAAAAAAAAATTGTTTTATTTCCTTCAATTTTACAAAAACACTTATAACAGCACTATGCAGCTTTACAACTAGGGAAACAGAGTGTTTTCGATGAGCTCTGGCACCCAATGTAAGATTTAACTTGTGTTTAGGGTGCCAGCGTCCTCGCCTAAGATTTCAACATGTAGCAGTAGTTGTAAGACGAGCACAGTACGTCATCAATAACATTTTCAATTGTTAATTATCATAGAGTTATAAGCTAATATTGTGTTTCTTATTTATGTGGCTGTGTATGTGTGTGTGAGGGGGAGATAAATATGGTGAAAACTTGTATTAACGTAAGACTGTTTTAAAAAATGACTATGAATATATTACTTTATTAACTATATTAAGCGAACGATATCTGTAGTAAATCTTCAGTCTTGTTATAGTTCAATGTCAAGAGCCATTTCGTGACCTTGGTTTTGCATTCATTTAGACACATGGGAGCAATGGAGCAGAGTTTATTAATTTTGTTATATAAATGGTTTGACAGTATATCAAAATGACGGTGAGCAAGGGCCGTTCTACATCCGTGAGTTGAACATACTTCGAAGTGTCTACGTTTTTTAGTAGCATTCGGATCGTAAACCACAAAGGGATGTTTGCGGAGAATAGTACCAAGAATAAAAAGCTGTCTCACAGTGAGGACCTGACACTCGCTGTAGAGAGCCTCGGTGGGATACCTAAAAGGCTTCGAGGTCATAACCTTGAGAACCGCTCTCTGTGCACGTTCTAGAGGCAGGAAGATTGTCTTAGCAGTTCCACCCCACACCGTGATGCAATAGTTTAATATGCTTTGACATAGGGCATAATAAACCGTTTTAATCGTAGGGAAGTCCGCGGAGTGCCTTAGTTTTTTAAAAATGAATATACACTTTCGGACTCGCGATATGAGATTACTAAGGTGAGGTTTCCAGCTCATAGAACCATCGACATAGACTCCGAGATACTTAACAGAATCACATTTTTTGAGTTGAGGACAGTCACATTGTGAAGAAGATAGGCCGAGTGAGCAGGTATGAGCTCTGAGCACCATTGAATCCGGAGGAGGTAGGTTGGTGGATATTAAGGAGAAAGGTAAGTATACTGTTTTACTTAAATTTAAGGTTAGGATGTTTTTTGACAGCCATTTCATCACAGAGTTTAGAGCTAGTTCTGCGTACTTTACTGTTTCAGGCCAGTCACTACCATGAATTAATAGAGCTGTATCATCTGCGTAAGTGAAGATTGAACAATTCATTAAAGACATTTTGCATAAGTTGTTAATATATAGGTACAAGAAACAGGGTAGGACCCAAGATTGAGCCCTGAGGGACGCCAAAACTCAAAGAAATGGTGTCACTAATAACATCATTTATCTTAACGCATTGAGTTCTATCACACAGGTAATCCCGGAAAACATTTAAGGTATGTCCGCGAATGCCCGTAGCTTCCAGCTTAGATAGGAGGTGGGGAACGGACACAGTGTCAAAGGCCTTAGAAAGATCCAAGAAGATAGCCAAGCATTTCATTTTGCCATCTAATTTAGATACTACATGGTCTACCAAGGCAGCAACAGCATTTTCAGTTGACCTGCCACGTCTAAAACCATACTGGTTATTACTTAGTAACTTGTAAGACTCAAGATAGTCTACCAATCGATTATTGAGGATCTTTTCTAATATTTTAGAGATGGCAGGCAAAACTGAGATCGGTCTATAATTATCTACACTGTGTCTGTCCCCATTTTTGAAGATTGGGTGAACAATAGCCTTTTTGAAAACCCTGGGAAAACCGCCTGTGGAGATAGAGCGATTGCAGATATGAGTAATGGCTGGGACAATCGCGGGCAGACAGGATTTTAATATTTTCGATGAAATGCCATCCCAACCAGCAGCAGCATCAGTTCGTAACCCAATAATGAGATTCGATACCTCCACTTCATCTGTCGGTAGTAGTACTAGCGAGTTAGAGGGCAGCGCATCGAGGCAATAATCCGAGGTACACGAGGCAGGCAAGAATTTGTCAGCTAAGTTCCTGCCGACATTGGCGAAAAATTCGTTGACTTTATTGACCGAGGACTTTTCATCTGAAGATATTCTTAGTAGCTCGTCGGGGGATTTAGCATTACGACTAGTTCCAGTAACATTTTTAACGACCTTCCAAGTAGCTTTAGGGTTTTTCTTCGCCATTTGGAACTCCTTTCTTTCATATGCGTGTTTTAAATTTTTAAGAAGCTTGTTACAGAAATTACGGTATCGCTTGTATGTAATCATGAGAATGAAGTTTTCAGGATCTGCCTTTAACGTTTGAGCCATGCCATCTCTATTTCGGATACAGCGGAGCAGTCCATTTGTAATCCAAGGCTTCAGGATTCGCCGTTTTGAAGACATGTGCACCGATTTGGAGTGATTGGCGATGACAGAGCTAATGATGGAGATCAGGGACTCGGCGGCATTGTTTGGGTCTTGAATTGTCAATATTTCACTGAAGTCCGTTGATAAGATGTCGGTGATTGCGGCTGTATAATCAACAACTATGCGACTAAGTTTAGAGGCAGGGAGTGACATAACACGTTGGATGCTAATAATCGTAGGCCTATGATCAGTAATATATGTATCGAGAACCAGAGTCGTGTTTTTAAGGTCAGATCTTAACATTACGTGATCGATACAAGAGCTAATACGGGTTGGGAATAGATGTGTAGGAAGGAGGCCATGTGAAGCAATAAGGTTAAGATACTGATTCGCTTGTTGGGAGATAGCATTCGGAGTTATGTCAATATTAATGTCACCCATAATCACAAAATTCACCAATAAGCACCTCAGGACATGTTGCCCCCTTGTTGCTATGTGCTAGCGACAGTTTCCGGGGGCCCATTATTGAGTGTGTAAGTCACCCTTTGCCATTTTATCCGTGTATATATAAAACATTGATCAGGCAGGGGCCATAGTTCTTCCATAGTTATGACTGATTAAGCCAGTCCACTTTAGGCACTCAAACCTATAGTGCAAATTTGTATTTTTCCATATCCTGCAATAGTCCTACACTAATCGGGGGTTATCCTTGGGTGCACTTGCATAGTGCATACAGGGATAATCGTCGGTTGGTGCCACATTTCAATAAAATTACCTAAGGGGCCTCTGCGAGTTGGCTTCGGCCCCTCGTACACCTTCCAAAGGACCGGGACCTCATGGTCCCGAGATATGTTAAAACAAAAAACAAATAATAATAATCTTTATTCGTTCAGACTACAATGGTCTATAGTGTTAGTAACAAAGATAGCTTAGCCTATGTTAGTACTTAATAACTAAAAAAGAACGGGTCCGGTTTGTAATCGCCCACACTAGCGGGCTATCTGCCCGGGCGGCTATTGTTTGCAGAATAGTGTTGGGACTGCCACGCAACCTGCAGAGTAGCGAGGCTGATTTCTTACGCCACAGTGCATCAAATCCGTCAGTGCGTGCATCTGCAAACATTGCCGAGGCACTACAGAAGCGCGGCATTCGCAACAATACCCTGAATGCGTTATTGTATTGGATACGCAGAGCCTTGTAAGCCTTTTGGGTATACGAGTATGTGAATCACAGACCTCCCGAGTACAGTGCTGTACCAGACCATGCCCCACTTGCTGGAGTGGCCAAAGTGCCCGTTCACCTGCACCTTGAATGACCGAAAAAATGCCACTGATGCTACAATTGACGGGGCCACCTACTGGGCTCAAATAATATATAAAAAAAGAAATCAACGAGGAAGAGTACCATCGATACGAAAAGAAGAAGAACATGCTCAAGCGACATGCGTCTTGCGACAGCGATTGTGAAGAAAAAAAATGAGAGTCGCAAGTCGCTTCGCGTCGCAGTCACGGTGGCTCATGGCATGCTCTCTAAACAATTGAAATTTAATATGCGCTTTTAAAGAGCCATATAGTACTGTGGCAAACCAAACTAATTGTCTATGGTTCCCACTGTTCATAAATGTAAGAGACAACAGTACGGTGGTCTAGAGGTTATGTACCCGATATATTACTTTACTCTATGAGGTTATGTCTATGGTAGACAGGATTTAACCAGTCGAACAGGAATTTGAATCCGAATGTAAAACCTTAATATTTCTCCGCTCTAGTATATCTATGTGAATTACTAACACGATTGTTATCCTGTGTTTGAGTAATCGTGCATTCCTCCGCTGTCGCTTGAATACTGTGTTTTGATATAAATACACATCTTTAACAACTGGATCGAGTTTCATTCATGTAAACAGGGCGCCGCGGGGCCGTACGATCCTTCCGCAACCCGACGTGAGTCGCGACGAGTCCGTCGCCCCTGGACCCATTTAGGGGGGCTGGCGTTGTCTGCCCTCCGCCGACGCCCGGTGCGCCTGCTGCGGGCTGGGTGAGTGGACGAGATCTCTCTCTCCCTTCCCGCAGCTTCGAGACGACTGTTTCGCAGAAGGAAACGACCGCGTCCCAGGGGGTCTACTCCGAAGTGGTATCGGCCGAATGTTCGGCCGTTTCCTGCTACGAAGTTACTATTTGGTTCGGTCGGTCCCGATCCTACACTCCTACACTCTTTCGAATATTGACTATGGTCCCGACCCAACTAAGCCGATCTGAACTTTTTTCGCATTTTTCAATAATATTCGGTTCGGCCATGTGCTGGTCCGATCCGATCATTCGCACTTTGCACTTCGTAGTAGACCCCAGGACTCTTCGCCGCCGACCATTGACTCGACCACGGCTAGCAGCGATAACTGCTGGCCGTAGTCGTGGTCACTGCCTACTTCTGAGATGAGGGCACGGCGCAGCTCCTCCCAGGCGGCACACTCAGCCAGCGTATGCCGCGCCGTGTCCTCCCGGCAGTCCACGCAGTGGTGACACCGGCTCCCTGTTTATGCGACACAGGTACTTCCCGAAGCAACCATCCCCCGAGAGCACCTGTGCCGCCCGAAACGTCAGGGAGCCGTGCCTTCTCCCGAGTCAGTCCGCCAGAACCGGCCCGATCGCCTCGATGGTGATGACGCCGGCGGTAGGGCGTGAGAGCCCTGTCCCGCCATTCAACCACCAGGACCTCGCGAAGCTGCGACCGACGCTGCTCGAACTGGCGCTTCCTCGCGCCACCTGTACAGTGACGCGAGACCAGTTTACTCCTACCGCAAACTCAATTAAGAACTTCGTTCCAAACAATTTGAAAGTTTTTATTTACAGAAATAATGTTTTAACAAAATACAAAACTGCGAAGCAGTTTATTGGCAGCAGTATCTACAATCACACATTTTTAGGTTTATTTGCTTTCAATCTACGTTGCGATAAAATGCTAATTAAGTAATTATTGTTGAAGGTCCTTTATTCATATCATGTGGCAGTGTGTCGAGTCAAGTTCGGTTAACACGCCCGTGTCATACCTTTTTTTTTTCTGGGTGGGAAATCATTATATGACTTCTCCCGCTCTGAGCGGGGCGGGAGGGCGTGTCAGACTTTTACTGACTAAAACCCACCCGTGTTCCTTCAGTTGCCTATACCAGGGGCCACGGTATATCTTTCGAACAACCCGTGGCCCTGGCGGGCATCGGCCCTAGCGGACCCCGTCAATTCGTGCTGACATCTCTTTGATGCGCGCGTCCTTGCCGGGCGGCGAGCTGCCCATTGCTCGCCGCCTGCAAGCCCGCGCCTAAGGGGGCCGGGAGTCGGCTGGTGACTCCCGAGGTCCAGGGCGTCTCCTGCGGAGACTAGAGGCGTGAGGGCGCAGTGATTGCCTCTACCTCACGCGATCCGCCTCCTTCGCGAGCATTGCTGCTTCGTAGAAGGAGGTGACGGCTTCCCATGCACTCTCGCTCCGTACCATGGCCTGGACGAGGGCCGGACGGGAGAGATCGCCGCCGCTGATCGCCGCCACGAGGACGCGGCGGTGCTCCGCCCAAGCCGGACAGACCCCCACCGTATGCTCCACCGTGTCCTCCGGGCGATCCACACAGTGGTGACACCCTGACGTCTCCTCCCGCCTTATCCTGAACAGGAACCTCCCGAAACAACCGTGTCCGACGAGGACCTGCGTCAGGCGAAAGGTTAGGGTGCCGTGGCGCCTCTCCAGCCACTCCTCAAAGAGGGGACTTATTACCTTATGAACAAATTCGAGCTACTTTTGAAAATTCCCTTCATTAAAGTATATTAGAACTGCCAATCTATTCTGTAAATTTCACCGTAAAAACATAGGTGAAGTGATTTTTGCAAAATCTGCCGGCAGATCAATTTCGCCTGTCTGTTAAAATACAAAATTTCTTAAATATAACTTTTAAAGTGCTTGGTAGATTGATGTCCAAAAATTACTATTTTGTATCACCCCTTTTTGATGATTCAGATGAAAGACTATAGTGAAGTTATAGTTTTGGTTAAAGTTATTAGGCGTTTACGAAGGAAAAATCTGATAACTGAAATGTATGTGTTTATAACCGACTTCAAAAAGCAGGAGGTTATCAATTCGTCGGCACCTATTGTAAAGACGCCAGCAGGTCAAGCTACCCGAAACTGTCAAATTTTCCCAATCAACCTTGAACCTAATGCTATAGCGATAAAGTTGAAAATTTAATAAAGAAATTTGACAGATTGTAGTAGCTTAATGTGCTGGCGTCTGTACATATGTTCCCTTAATACTCCAACAAACATGCACCGATTCTTTTTTTTTTTTTATTGAACGCATATTCCCAAAAAAAGTTCTCAAAAACAATACTAACTATTGAGAATTTGATAACTTACCAAGTTGCATTCAGTAGCAAGGAAACTAATTAACTGTCTTTCACCTCCAAATAATATCGGCGAACTTGGCCCCTTTTTTACATTTTTTTCACGGGGGTATATAACATTTTGGCCGGCCCGTTTCTCATTTATTCCAAATCGACCGCAGCGGTTATAAGGTAACTAACACCATGTCCTTCTATTTTATAACATTCATAACGATTGTGTGCTTTCTTTACTACTACTTCACCAGAAAATTCAATTATTGGAAAGTTAGAAATGTCAAAGGACCAACGCCTATCCCATTCTTCGGAAACTTCATCGAAGTATTCTTCAGAAGAAAGCACGTCGGAGTCTTGTACAGTGAACTCTACAAGCAATATCCGAACGAGAAAGTTGTTGGCCTGTACAGAATGATGTCTCCCACCTTGCTGATTCGTGATCTTGATATGGTGAAACAAATTCTCATTAAGGACTTTGATTATTTTCCTGATCGAGGATTGAATTTCAGTAAGAAACGATTAGGAGATAATCTCTTTCATGCCAGCGGTAATGTGGCGAAAGTTTTAAGGAAACCTTTAAGCTCAGTGCTTACATCTAGCAAGTTCAAGGCCAATTTTCCTGTTCTTGCTGAGCGAGCAGACAAGTTCATTCAATTTATTCAACGAGCCACTATGAAAGAATCAGAACTTGATATGTTACCAGTTTTTAGAAGATATGGTGTTGACTCAATCATGATGAACGCATTTGGTATTGACCTGGACCCATACAATGAAAACAACCATGTTTGTGAGGTAATGGATGCAAGAATCCAAAAAACAAGCTTCTTCCTGGAACTGGAATTATTGTTCTCTGGTACTCTATCGAAGTTTAACTTATCCATTTTTTCTGACAAAGTAGATCAATTTTGCAAAAAAATTCTTCAAGCTGGCATCGATCTAGAAGCTGCTCCAAAGACTAGGGAAAATACAACAATGGATATCTTGATGGGTTTGAGACGGAAAGGCATTGTCAGCGCGAGGAAGAAAAGAGAAGATGACAAAGAACTTTCGTTGAAAATCACGGACGATGTTTTATCTGGACAAGTGTTTATATTTTATGCCGCCGGATATGCAAACATTGCGCTATTGTTGAATTTTGCAATGTTTCATCTCGCTAAGAATCCTGATGCACAACAAAAAATGATTCAAGAAATTGACGAAGTCCTACAAAAGAATGATGGTGAATTTACTTACGACATATTAAAAGAAATGAAATACGTACAGATGGTTTTCGATGAGACGGTACGAATGCATCCTTTAGCAAACTCGGTAGCGAGAAATGTCGGTCGGGACATTCAGTTGGACGGTACAGACTACATCATTCATAAAGACACCGTAGTAGCAATTTCTCCGCAGTCGATTCAAAATGACGAGAAGTATTATCCTGAACCTGAAAAGTTTAAACCAGAAAGATTCTCGCCGGAAAACATAAGAGAGCGACATCCCTGCACTATGATATCTTTTGGACTTGGGCCTAGGAGTTGTCTTGGTAAGTTAATTATTAATATTGTATAATTCAATTCAATTCATATATTGTCAGATCATAAAATCAAATTTGTTAGTAGATACATACACAACTTAAACACTAGTGTTAGTACATCCTTAATAATTGTTAGTTACAAAGGTCTTAAGACTATGGTAGTATACATATTACACTACAAGCTAAGTTAAACAAAACAATGAGCATCAACCAACTTTGTATCATACATGAATAGAAAGATATAACTGTGTGTCAATATATATGTGATAGATATCGACGCGAGTGAATTTGGTTCAGGACTTAATAACAACTCAACAACTTTCAACTTTACAGGATTTTAAGTTTTTATTTCGCAGCAAAAAGGATGCCTGGATGGATTTGGGGGAGCCCTTTGCTCAGCTCCTACTGCTGAGGAAAGGCACATCCTTTTCGCAGCGGCTGCAGTGTAGGATAACCTAAAAAAAACGCATCGAGTACACACAGCCACGTATATTATGTTTTTCGTACAATCAAAAGCAGTGTGTAGCTGTGCGCACCTAGCACAAGATTTTCAAGTTTTACCATATAGAGTCCCATAAAATAATGTCTTTTTCATGCGTGATATTTTTTACAGGTTCCAGATTCGCAAAACTTCAGTTCGGGATCTGCATGGTGAAGGTGTTTTCCAAGTACCGTGTTGAGTGCACCGAGAACACGGTGGAAACCTTCACATACACAGCCTGGCGATTATTGATGACTCCTAACGAAAGGACACTTCTAAGATTAGTACCGAGAGATAAATGAATAGAACTAAGTAATGATACTTTTTGACAGTCAAAGCATACTATAGTATAACAGAATTATTGATTGATAAAAAAATTAAACTTAGCCTGCAGTGCGATTCTCTAACCATCTCACTGTGAAAACTTGGGTGAAGTGAGCGTGGAGTGAGCTGTCATGCCAAATAATGCTAAGGGATTGACACACACTTCACCTAACTTTTCACGGAGAAATATTTACAGAATCGATCGGCTGTTTACAATAATGTTTAAAATAAGAATTATGTTTGGTTTCGTGTTTTCTCTTGTTCTGTTTCTTAAAGTTTAGTATTTAGTTATAGTTTAGTGAATTCGTTTTTATTTTTGTAAGTTTTACATGCCTGCTGGTAAAATATGGCTGAACCTATTTCCCTGTATCACCATGAACTGTACCCATATTTGCAAAATAAAATATCTTAATCTTTAGGGTACCACTGTTGTCACTACGGTGGCCTCCAAAAGTTAGTTGTCATTTTTAGGGTTCCGTAGTTTACCTCTCGGAACCCTTATAGTTTCGTCATGACCGTCCGGCCGTCCGTCCTTGGCTTTCCTTACCTACCCAAACAGTTAGTGCCAGAAATATGAAACTTTGCATGGATATGTATTTACCACGTCGCGTCGTCGACAAAGTGATAAAATAAAATCATGAAAAATATTTGTTTTAGGGTGCCTCCCCTACACGTAAAGTGGGGATGATTTTTTTTCTCGCGTCTACCCCTTACATTGAAAGGTTGCTAAGACGATTTTTTGATTTAGGTATCCGTTTGCGAGATATTCAACTTTAAAGCGCATTTTTTTGTTAAAATAGGGCACCCCCCTCCCTCTGAAAGCTAAACGGCTGGCTTAAAAAATCTGAAAAAATTCATGCTGGTAGTCCATGTGATGAACTTTGAAGGAAAACTATAACGGCTTAGATAAGTTTGTTAATTCAGGAGTTATACAGGCTTAACTTGTAAAGTGCCATTGTCGGTGACTACGGAACCCTATTCTATGCGTGGCCTGACACGCACTTGGTCGGTTTTTTTTTCTCTACAGCTGTGACATACCACATTATGATTTACGATTCTTCTAGTTTTTCAAATGTTTGAACTGTACACTTGTACGTTTCTTCGATGCTATATGTTAGTTTGTGTAGGTATATACAATTAAGTTTACCCAAAGCCCTGCCTTTGGGGAAACCTTGGAACCGGTACCAAAAGTACAGGTTCCGTACTGGTACTTAGCGATTCTTGCCACTTCGATATCTGGGTACCGGTTCCAGACGGAAATTCAAATACCCGACGTGTGCCACAAATCTCATATTTGTAGGAGAAACCTCGTACGGTTGACAACCTTGGAAGTTATTTCCCTAATGCCTATTAACTAGAACGTTGTGTTACAAAACGAGGAATCCTCAAAATTCATCCAAGTTTGATGAGTGGGTTTAATCGTAGATATTCTTACCATGATTCATTTCTGCGCGGGTACGTGTCATTCCTATTGAGGTTTCTGTTTCTGTCATTCAACATTTAATTATCACAATCTCACCTATATATCATATCACTCATGCTTTTTTTTTTTTTTTTTTTTTTTCGGGATGGGGAAATCATCAAATGACCCCTCCCGCTCTGGGTGGAGCGGAAGGGAGTGTCAGACTCTTACTGACTAAAACCCACCCATGTTCCTTCCATCGCCCTTTATGTTCCGGGGTAGCGGTAACCCTTTCGGACAATCCCGCTGCCCATCACTCATGCTTTAGGCAATGTTTATTGTTTAGAGTTTGGCGGCACGGTTGGCGCAGTGGTTAAGCGATTGACTGCTGCGCTGCGTGTCGCGGGTTCGATTCCCGCACGGAACAAATATTTGTATGACCTACATGTATTTGTTCCGAGTCTGGGTGTTTTTCTATCTATAATATGTATGTATTTACAAAAAAAAAATTGTATATAAGTAGTTTATCAGCCATCTTGTTACCATAACACAAGCATTAGGTTGCTTAGCTTGGGACAAATGGTGCTGTGTGAAATGTCCAGGGATTTATTATTATTATTAGAGTCTAAACAATAACATAAAAATCTACAGATTTTATCAGTCTAAAGTATAGACTGATTAAATCTGTAGATTTTTATAATCATTATTGTGAAGATTTGATTGTGTATTTGATCACACAATGGTAATGGTCTAAGATTGTTCCAAATATCTAAGGTGTAGGTATACCGTAGATAGTTGGAACTCTACAATAGGTATTGTAGAGATACTTTTTAATTTTAACGAACAGTAAGTAAGTTATAACAGCCACACGGGTCGATCGATCAGGTTAAGCTATGCTTGTGGTTGGTCCATGGATGGGTGACCATCTTCATACCAAGACCCCTCGCTGCCTGAAACCACGTTAAGCCGTTGGTCCCGGCTGTCATTCGTGGTTCTTTGACAGTCGTTACGGGTCGTCAGTAGCCCGAAAGTCTAACAACCAGTCTTACCAAGGGATATCGTACTACCCAGTAACTGGGCTGTGGAGGATAGATAGGCAGTCGCTCCATGTAAAATACTGGTATAGCTGCAGACTGGAAGCCGACCCCAAAATAGTTGGGAAAAGGCTAGGCAGATGATGAGTCACGAGCACAAATAAATTGCTATGGACAGTTTGGCAATAATATCTGATTTCATGATTTATCTATTACTATATATCGTCAAGATGACGGCAACAATATGTGATCATTTGGGGAAATGTGTGACATCGAAATAAAATCAAAATTATCTGACGAGACATGCGACTCCAAAATATAGGAAGCCAAATTGGTTTCGAAAAGATGTGTCGCCTCTTTGTGTTATATATATCTGTCCACTCAGTTAAATTCTGAAGAATTTCAATCCTAGTTGTGATCAAAAATATCTGAAATCACGTGACAAAATCAAACGGTACTCTCCTATTACAATCTGTAACGGAAAGGGTATATACATACCAAGGACACGGCTTCTTTGGATGATATCAAACGATATTGGAAGGGTTTTTTAATCCTATCTCTACATGTTCGGAAGTTATGAGATTTTTTAATACATTGATACCAGAAACCAAACTTTTAAAATTGAAATAAGCACATCACTAGCACTCTGATCGGTGTCAACGAACTATTTGTAAGTAAAAATAAACCTCTTACTTCTGGTAATTCTGAATGAAAGGTTCCGCTTGTTTATTTTTTGTTTACAAAATTTTATTACTGACTTTTCCTAAACTTTGATTACCTATGTTTGTGAACTAGCTACAATACAATTAATTGGTAGGTACCTATCAAAATTTATCGACATAACATTTAGATTCCTGCTTGCATTGTCACGTATCATTTACACACTTCTTGGTTTTTTACTTAGTTGCCCTTTTGTAGAAGATTACTTTTTAGATAATTATTATCTACATAGTAATCTCCCACCTTACCATCGTACCTACAACACAGTAAATACCTAATTCAAAAACAATATTCCTGTAATTTTCCTAACGTTATTCTTAACCTTTTATTTTGGTGGCCTTATGGATGAACGATGTTTTGCTTTTAATCGATGTTTTATTCGATTCACAGATCGAATCCCGTGCTCTTGAATCGATCTTCTAAAAATTCATTCAAAAATCAAATCGTAATCAAAAAAATTTTAAACCCCATTTAACACACCTTTATTTTGTTTACAGTTGCCAGTCAGGTAGGTACGTCTACGCTTTTAATAAATAATAATTTAACCTTTCCGGCGTAATTCAACGACTTTCATTCAGATGGTACGTATGTAGTCGGTTAAAATCACAAAAATATAAACTTCAACTATTGTGTGCCCTTATCATAATAATTTTTACACATACGATCCAGGAGTTGTTTCGAAATATCGTCAGCCTGTACCATTGAATTGATCATAAAAATCGAATCCTTACATGCATCCAGAAATTAATTGCCTAAATAAACATTATTAATTGCCATTAGGTACAACTTAAAATAGAAAAAGGTTTTAGTAGTAACAATTTATGTCCAACTGAACCCAAAACATCATTTCAATTCACCTCTTCGCAACTTATTCTTCTCCTAGTACAGATGCCAGCAGGTCAAGCTACCCGAAACTGTCAAATTTTTCCAATCAACCTTGAACCTCAATGCTTCAGCGATAAAGTTGAAAATCTATTAAAGAAATTTGACAGATTGTAGTAGCTTGATGTGCTGGCGTCTGTACAAATAAAATCACAGTGGGTTCCGTTCATAATTTTTAAAATAAGGTAATTTTTTTAAATAATTATGTCGAAAACTATTAACAAGTTAATAGTTTTTTTTTTAATTACAAAATAATAGCACGCACGCATCATTTTTATCTGTAGGACTAAACGAAAGATTTATCGGAAGTTCACGGTCTGTCGGTGCTATTTGAGTGGTACAGACGCCAGCAGGTCAAGCTACCCGAAACACTCAAAATTTCCCAATCTACCTTGAACCTTAACGCTTTAGCGATAAAGTTGAAAACCTATTAAAGAAATTTGACAGATTGTAGTAGCTTGATGTGCTGGCGTCTGTACATGGGTTTTATTAGTTTGAGCACGTCTAGTCTTTATTCTAATTCAAATGCAAGTCAATAAAAAAAGTCGCAAAACTACATCTAACTGTGGGAAGAAATTAATAAAGTACTAGTACCGCATGAGTAACAGGAATTGTTATTGCCGAATTGAAAATCGTTTGCTTTGAGAACCCTGATTACGTCGTTACACACACAATTATGAAGCATCATAATGTGTGTAAACAAAATAGGTACAGCTGAACTGTATCAGGATAGCAGGGAATAGAAATTTTATTGTTATTGTTTTGCGTTTCTATCCCTGTGATACGCGCATTCGTTCAGTATGGCTACACCTAATTGACTTTTTTGTTGTGTTTGCAAAATGTCGTTAAGTAATAGCGAATATTACGAAATGTTGATGTGTGTCGGTGCAGAAGATGGTAATCATCTCAGTGGGTTGGGCGTGGTGGTAGAATCGAGGCTTGGCCTCCGCGATCCCCAGACCTAACCCCGTCAGACTTTTTTTTGTGGTGGTACATTAAAAATGTAGTGTACGCAGTGCAGTGTGATACAATGGACCAAATGAAAGTGCGGATTGAGCCCGCATAAACAAGCGGGCCACCTCGCTCGCTCGCTCGCCTTGTGCATATATACGAAGGGCGCCACCTCGAACTCCATCTTTAAAAATGTAAGTCAATTTACTAAATTAAGCAAAGCTTTACGATTTTACTATTTACTCGGTAATAAGTGATAATAAGGGCTAAAACTAGTTAACCTACCTAAATTTTGTTTCGATTTTTTACGTACGTTTTGCTATCTCAGTTTTTACGTGTAATTTCTGGCTTGATATTAACGAGTAAACTGAAAATCAATAATTACGCATTAATTTTTACATCACGGTAAAGTAAGTATGTATGGTTTAATGCGCGCGCGCGCGATCAGCTAGTAGGCTAAAGACGCGCAGAATTCGCGCGCAATCCCTTTGACGGCGCCGGCGGCGGTATATTTTATTTCGGCAGTTCAGGCTGACAAAGAACGCGGTAGACGACACTAGGCGCGCAGAATTACGGAAGAGAATTATCGTAATATTGGCCATTAACGTGGAAGTCATTGAACTACGTAGTGCGGTGACACGTTTGTTATGATTTGAAATTAAGAAACCTGAGAAACCGAAAATTTGGTATCGATTTTTAGAGTATTTTATTTTGAGTTGAAACCCTTCCAATATCGTTTCATATCATCCAAAGAAGCCGTGCCCTTGGTATGTATACACCCTTTCCGTTACACGTTGTATATTCCGAGTTATCTTCTATATCGCAATCAGTACCGCTCATATTGCAAATATATATGACATCCCATTGCATGGAAGCATAAATATCTGACAGTAATGTTTGAATGTAGAAATGTCAATAATAATAATAATAACCCCCACCGCCGTATCTCTACGTTGACGTCGTGGTGGGGCTTGCGCGCTCCGAACTCTAAGCCTGCGTCGGATGAGTTTACTTTGCCGAAACAGGTCTAGGGTGAGGAGCCAGACCAAGAGAGATAGAAAAAACCGCAGGGCAGCATGTGGCGCGCTGTTGGGCAGTAGCGACCCCACGGACCCTATCTCCCGGGAGAAATCTTGTTCCTCTTTTTTGGTTTGCCTTTATTGGTTGGCTGGAGTGAACAATGACGAAGAACAGAGCTCCCACCTCATTCTTGCGTTTACTGGCTGGCTTGAGTGGAGACTCGCAAGAGCAAACGTGCTCGGGGGAAGGAAGTATTCCAGTAAGTGCTCGTAGGGATCTTGACCATCTTCCGGGCTCTGGGATTGTTCTGAAAGCCGTGGAATACCTCTCCACTCCTCATAAGCACGCCAGGACATGTTGCCCCCTTGTTGCTATGTGCTAGTGACTGTTTCCGGAGGCCCATTATTGAGTGTGCAAGTCACCCTTTGCCATTTTATCCGTGTATATATGTATAAAACATTGATCAGGCAGAGGCCATAGTTCTTCCATAGTTATGACTGATAACCAGTCCACTTTAGGCACTCAAACCCATAGTGCAAATTTGTATTTTTCCATATCCTGCAATAGTCCTACACTAACCGGGGGTTATCCTTGGGTGCACTTGCATAGTGCATACAGGGATAATCGTCAGTTGGTGCCACATTTCAATAAAATTTCCTAAGGGGCCTCTGCGAGTTGATTTCGGCCCCTCGTACGCCTTCCAAAGGACCTCATGGTCCCGAGATATGTTAAAACATAAAAACAAATAATAATAATAATAATAATCTTTATTCGTTCAGACTACAATGGTCTATAGTGTTAGTAACAAAGATAGCTTAGCCTATGTTAGTACTTAATAACTAAAAAAGAACGGGTCCGGTTTGTAATCTCCCACACTAGCGGGCTATCTGCCCGGGCGGCTATTGTTTGCAGAATAGTGTTGGGACTGCCACGCAGCCTGCAGACTAGCGAGGCTGATTTCTTACGCCACAGTGCATCAAATCCGTCAGTGCGTGCATCTGCAAACATTGCCGAGGCACTACAGAAGCGCGGCAATCGCAACAATACCTGAATGCGTTATTGTATTGGATACGCAGAGCATTGTAAGCCTTTTGGGTATATGTGAATCACAGAGCTCCCGAGTACAGTGCTGTACAGTATGCCTTTTTTCTTTTTTTTTTTTTCTGGTGGGAAATCATCAAATGACCCCTCCCGGTCTGGGTGGAGCGGAAGGGAGTGTCAGACTCTTACTGACTAAAACCCACCTATGTTCCTTCCTTCGCCCTTTATGTTCCGGGGTAGCGGTAACCCTTTCGGACAATCCCGCTGACCCGGCAGGCTTCGGCCCTAAGGGGCCCCTCGAATTTTGCTGACATCTCTATGAGGCGCGCGTGGAACACTCACGTGCCGTCCGGCACGGCCCTGGTCCTGATCGGGTGGTGAGCTACCCATTGCTCTCCGCCCACAGGCCCGCGCCTACTGTGGCCGGGAGTCGGCGCGCGGCTCCCGACGCCCGGAGCGTCTCCCGCGGCGGCTGGGACGGGAGGGTCTCTCCCTCATCCGTCCCGCCACCTGCTTCGCTAGCATGACTGCTTTGCAGAAGGAGGCGACTGCCTCCCACTCCCTCTCGCTCCGGACCATGGCTTACACCAGGGCCGGGCGCGAGAAGCCGCCGCCGCTGCCGATCGCCTCTACGAGGACACGGCGGTGCTCCGCCCAAGCGGGGCAGACCTCTACCGTGTGCTCCACCGTGTCCTCTGGGCGATCCTAGCAATGGTGACACCCGGGCGTTTCCTCCCGCCTAATGATGTGCAGGAACCTCCCGAAACTTCCGTGTCCGGTGAGGACCTGCGTCAGGCGGTAGGTGAGGGCGCCGTGGCGCCTCTCTAGCCACTCCTTTAAACTAACAATTAAACACTTGTTAGGTGGAGTACCGGTACCCGTACTCCACCTAACAAGTAGGTACCGATACCAAATTCAGGTACCCACCGCGTACTACAAATCTCATAAATCTGTATATTTTGAAGTTGTTTTTCTAATGCCTAATAACTATAAAGATAAAGATGCATTTATTTGTATAAACATGAGTATCATAATACATAGAATCCATCCATTTTCTATATATCTTTTCTCACTCTAACTTACGGAAATGTTTTTTGGTACCGATAGGTACAGTACCAATACAGACTAGAAATACCAATAGTACAAGTACTGCGTCTGGTACAGGTATCACACCAAGGACAATGGTACCGGTTCCCAAAAATGTAGGTATTTAAGCCCTGATAGTACATAGCTATCATACTTAGGTAGATTGAATAGACCCATTTCATCTGACTGTGTATTTAATCACTATACATAGTTTCAACCCAAAATAAAGTAAGTACTCTAAGAATTGATACCAAATTTTCGGTATAATTTTTTTTTTTGTTTAGCCTGTTCTGTCCCACTGCTGGGCAAAGGCCTCACCCAAGTCCTTCCAGGAACTCCTTTCCCGCGCCACCTCAAACCAGCCCGGTCGCGGTACGCGTCCAGATCATCTCGCCACCGCTTTCTGGGGCGACCTCGGCGGCGCCGTCCATCTTCAGGCACCCATTGTGTGGAAACGTTTGCCCAGCGGTCATCCTGCATGCGGCTGATATGACCCGCCCAATCCCACTTGAACCTGGCAGCCTTCTTGCCTACTACTACCTTCTTGTCTATTATACCCGTTTTGGAACGCAACATGGAGTTCCCAATTTTGTGCTGTCTTATTACACCCAGGATGCTGCGCTCCATCATTCTTTGACAAACGCCAAGGCGGAACTTTTGCGACTCGGTGAGCGACCAGGTCTGAGCACCATCGGTTAGGACGGGCAGGATACACATGTCGATAAGTTTGCGCTTCAGGGAGATCGACTGGTCACCCTTCATTAGCGTCTTCACATGGACACTAGTCCATGAAAACGCCTGGAAAAGCTACTGAGCTTTTCCAGGCGTTTTCAATTCGGCAATCGATATCCCGTTCCTGCCTGTTTTCGAAAGAAACTAACTGGCCTAGGTAGATATATACTCATCGACATAATGTATTCCCTGCCCATCTACCTCGACCCTATGCTTGGTACTGTTAGTCATAAGTTGGGTTTTAGACCGATTCATCGCAAGTCCCACCTTAAAGCTAGCTGTGCTCGGCTCTTGGAGCATGGTCTGAAGTTCTAGAGCTGTGGGGGCAAAAAGGACTATGTCGTCGGTAAAATGGAGGTTTGTCAGCCTCTTATTGCCGACGTCTATGCCCTTTTTTTTTCTGGGTGGGAAATCATCCCCACTCATCGGACTCGTCATCGTCGGTTTTTACCATGATGTAAAAATTAATGCGTAATTTATTGATTTATCAGCAGAATTATAATTAATATTTTGTTTAAGTTTGAGACTGAAAGATTTATTTTTATAAAAACATCATTGGACCTGTGGGTTACTCCGAATCAGAAAGAATAACAGAATATCAGAATTCTAGAAAGGGACCACTACTGGCCGCACTTTCGCTTTGTCTCACTCGTACTTTTCGGTCTGTCTGTATCATAGACATAGAGAATGGACTGAGCACCGCGTAATCAGTTGTGCATTGAATAAAGACCGAAAAGTACGAGAGAGACAAAGCTGTATTATATTTCATGCTTGTAACATATCAGTATAATCTTTGGAACATTAATATATTTTCCAAATAAAGCAGTAGAGTCCGTTTCACAAAAGAAGTCTCGTAGACGCGGCGCCATTGTCGTAGATTATTGATTTATTTATTTATCTCGACATTATATACGAGTAGCAGGCTTGATTATTGGTTAATAAAATGCACATTCTTAAATAAAGAAAGGTGTCTGGGGTAGGAGAGTTGTTGTTGGAATGTTGCTAACTATATAATAATAATTAGTTCCACTTATTGCCGCGGGACTTCTTTCGGGAAACGGACTCTAGCACTGTTCACTTTGTCTCTATAGAGAGCGGTCAGTTTTGTGAGAGTTCATTTTCTAGGTCTATGGTCCTATCGGACTATCTCGGTACTAAAATTATAGATTTATGGGGAACTGTAGACGATAGATCTGGGCAAACCCAAACTTAGAGATCCAGGGCTCCTAGGCACTTGACATTTGAGTCCCGCCCCCATCCCGAAGCTATTTTGGATAAATTTCCTAAATGGCAAATAAAATGCACTGGTACCGAAAATATAACTTTTAACTGACTAATTACCGACATAAATAAATGTCACCTCCGTAGACTTTTGCCTGTTAAGCCGTTTACACATTTGTAGCGAAACCGCCGCCGCCGCGGTGCCGCTATATTAGTCACCCTTTGCTTCGTATGTACCCTCACACATGACACCGCGGCGTCAAAAAACGCTACCGTTGCGGTGCCATGTGTAGGTAAACGCTCTTAGGGACGTTTCAGTAAATGACGAGTTTATTCGTTCGCCATTTTATTAGCAGAGAGAGTTGGAACATAGCCCACAGATAATATAAAGGAGTGTGTACTTACCATACTTACTACTTTAGTTTATGTACGGACGCCAGCACATCAAGTTACTACAATCTGTCAAATTTCTTTAATAGATTTTCAACTTTATTGCTAAAGATTTAAGGTTCAAGGTTGATTGGGAAAATTTGACAGTTTCGGGTAGCTTGACCTGCGGGCGTCTGTACACATAATATTATACATTGCCAACTATGTTGGGGTTGGCTTCCAGTCTAATCGGATGCAACTGAATTTTAAATGGAGCCACTGCTGCATATAGATAGATAGATAGATAAAAAGTTTATTCAGTGCAACAAAAGACAATACAAGCACATATATATTCCGCTGCTATTTTCAACTCGTTTCTTTAATGGCTTCCCCTTATCCATCGTCTAAGATTCCCTTTAGTTGACATGTGTGGCCAGACCAAAATAATCTTAAACACACAATGGGTTCCTGCTTCACCACCCATGTTGTGATGTGTTTCATCCAATAATGATCATCCATCCATAATGTAGCTATATTATTGCTGGTTTTTAGCTAGCCCGCAAGCCTTTTCTACTATAACTTGCATGAGTTCTCAAACGTGGAACAGGTCCTAAAGAGCCAAGCAAAAAAGACTGAACAAAGTAGAGTAGCGAGCGTAACACCCTGCAATATATTAGACGGTGCGCTGCATGTGTTGCGGGAATATGACTAAGGATACTCGATGAATACCATAATCTATATTTTTGATAATAAATAATTATTTTCAAAATATTTTGTAATAAGAGTATGGGTTTTTAGTGTTGCAACCACAAAATATAGATAATAAATAGAAAACTCTCTAGTCTGTCTCTGCCTAGTCGCCCTCTATCGTCAGCAAACAGTATCTTTTTAGAATAATTTCCGCCATTACGTTCCGCCATTTTGCTTGGTCGCGGAGTGAACGTAAAATTTATTCTCATGTATTTTATCGTGGATAACTATTAGTTAGTTTAGAATTAGTGTCTCAATTAACACTAATGGCTTGCTTAAATACACTTAAGTTAGAAATCAAAACTTTAGAACAAGTGTTTCCGAAAAACCATGAACGGTTTCAGATAATGTCAGCCAGTGTCGACGAACTGACCTGCAGATTCGTTGGCAAAAACGGAAAGAAATATGAAATACATGCCAATATTACTGTAAGTACCATATTTACCTAATAAACGTATGTGACCTACAAATTAATATGTTGGCTGCGGGGTGCAGTTATTGATTATCTTGAGCTGGGACAAAGGGTCGTTGTTTATGAGGGCAGGGCTGTCAACAAAAGGTTTACGGAAATGAATTTACATTTCCCTGTTGCAACTACACGTTTGTCAAGTTTCTGTGTAAATAATTTACAAAACATTGATGTTTTTAACTTAATCAATAGTCGCGCGTTAACGAGTTTGCGGATCATATGTTTAATGAGCATACGGTGCCATGTCGAATCGCTGTATCGATCCTTTCGGGCGCAGAACGTCATTATCAAAGTGTTCGTGTTACAGCTATTTTATAGAGAGAGTAACGTCTGTTTTGTTTGGATAACGGTATGCAGGCTCGTTTTTGGGACAAAGGCTCTTAGTCATCCTATCTACCTGCTTTTTGTCATGTAGACATTTTATTGGACCCACCCATTACTGTTTTTTTTTACTGATGCAACAATGCAAGTTTGGAATGTGCTTAGTGGCCTTAGCTGGGCCATTCATTGATAACTGGTTTTTAGTGTGGACTGAATGTATTTAAACATTACTATTTACTAGGATTCATGTGTAGTATAAACATGTATTGTTTATGTACTATACAACTATCAATGATATAATACCAAGCAATGATTACATACAGTTATCAATATTTGGTACGTAGTAACCCATTGTATGGTTATGTATTGTTCAACAAATACTGTATGGGTATTTGATAACCTAATTAGACCAACATTTCTATTATCTTATGCCCATCTGGTTCTAATAAAGACTCCTGAATACAACAATGCATTAAAAATTGTTTATTTTTTGGAGCACGAGCAATGAAATACTGACCTGAATAATGTACTGCAAACTTCACACAGTCCATAAAACAATAGTTTTATGACCATTAGCTTTTTGCAAAATTATTGCCTTGCCATAACTGTATTTGCAATGTGCAACTGCTTGTTTTAACTATACTTTAAGTTTGCATACATTTATGTCGCAAACCTGAACAAATTGTATTAGGATTTTAAAGGTATGGCTATGCATATTATTTATCAATTTGATCTTAATGGTCATCATCATTTTGTCACCGATCTTTTTATGTCAGCAATATAAAAACTTATCAGTTCCCAGTTCCCAGGTCCCAGTTCTAAAGCCCAATCAATACTCCCTACATTGTGTCTCCCTACGAACTGTTGTGATTGGTTGAGTAGAATACCAATCACTATTATAAAAGCTAACTAAGAACTTAACTATAATTTCTAACTACATGACACAATAAGCCTATATAATGTTCCCACTGCTGGGACACAGGCCTCCTCTCTATGAGAAGGAATTACAAAAATCACACATAAAGACACAAAAATGCACATTACATACTGCTGTGCATGTCACCCTTAAATATTTTAAACTAGATGACCCGGTGAACTTCTTACCACTTGAGATTGATTGGCAATTCTCATACAAAATTTATATTTTTCGGCTGTAACAGGGATTTACCAAAAAAAAAATCTAAACCTTCTCAGTACCTACTGTGGCAAACAAAAAAGAAATTCAAACTGGTCAAGCCATTTTCAAGTTTTTGCAAGAATAATGAACGTCATTGATTTTTATAATTATATCAATCTGCCTGTGTAGCCTTTTCCCAACTATATATGGTGGGATCGGCTTCCAGTTTAGCTGGATGCAGCTGTGTTGTATTGATTTTTGTATATAAATATTTTACTTAAATAAAAGAAAAGTATAAGCTGCACAAGAAATTCATAAACTATAAAAAGATCATTGTTTTAATATATGTAGTGCAGTCCATTTTTTATATAAAACTCCACCTAAACATATTGTAGGTCAGTTCACTGCTGACAGTGTTATTAAAGTAATTCAAGATAGCATTCTACTTGTGCCAAGTAGTAACTATTGATTTTGAAGTAAGCTGGCCCTGAAAGTGGAGTGTTAAGGTTGCTTGCACACATAGGCAATTATTATTGATCTTTAGTCAATGTGAATTACATACCTGCCAGAGCTGGTTAAATTGTCTGTATTTATACACAAAAAATTACTTTAAACACGGAAAATTGAGGATTTAAAAAAGTATTAAGGCTATATTTATACCTAATTATATATAAATATAAACGAAAATAAATAAAAAATAAAGCTGAAGGGTAGTAATGTTATGACATTACTAGGGTTTCATGTTTGGTATCAAACCCTATTAGGGTATTCTCAGTAACATTCCTGTTGCCACACCCTACTGCCAACCAACACTGTCTTCCCTAATTATCATCAATCAGTATGGGCTAAGGGAAAATAAAGTCATCAATTACTAATAACTATAATTTCTTTTTCCTCTTGTCTCAATGACTCAAATTTTATCTGACCAATACATAGCAATGTGGTCAGGTCTATCACTTCCCTCATTTAAATTCTGGATAGTGAAAGTAGTTTTCTATAACATTCAGGAAAAAGATGCAACATACCCTGTATAGTGCCACACCCAAAAAATAGTGCAGTTCCAGCCCTTGTTGTACATTACAACGAACATTATAGTACATACATTACATGCATTTTGAACATTTTATACTAAAATCACGCCTTTTTCCCCTGAAGGGTTGGGCAGAAGTAGACCTACACCCACAATTCGCCAGTTTTCTTTAAGTCCCATGTAATTGGGGGTGAATCTATTGCCATCAAGTAATGTGTAGTTCATTGTAATTTCTCAGTTGCCACTGATTACAATGAACTAGAATTTCTTCTTAATCTCCTATGTCCATGATTCAGTACAACCAATACATTAGCATCCTGGATAGCTGTCGCTTCCCTTATTTAAATCCTGTAGGGTTGCAGGAAGTTGTGCTTAACGGGCAGGATAAAAGAAGCAACATACCCTGCAAAGGGGCTTCACACTCTTTACATTGGTATTGCCATGTCGAACTAGTGCAGTTGTCCCTTATTATGATACCTTTTATTACAATGAACGTAAACTAACATCACGCCTATTTTTCCCGAAGGGTTGGGCAGAAGTGGCCCTATAGTACACCCAAATTTCACCAGTTTTGTTTAAGTCCCATGTAATTGGGGCGAGTCTCTTGCCATCAAGCGGACACAAAACCCAAAAAAAAAAAAACGAAAAAAAGAAAAAAAAAACAATCCGAGAAATTACAATGAACTATAATTTTTTCTTCCTCTCCTATGTCCATGATGTCTCCTATAAAGAATATGGTACATTAGCATCTTGGACCGCAGCTCCAGCAGCAGCATCCTGGCTGTCACTTCTCTTATTTAAATCCTGTAGGGATGCAGGTCATCAAGGAAGAAGATGCAACATATCTTGTGAAAAAGCTCCACCCACAGTCACAATCTCTAACCTAACATTTGTATAAACATATCTTTTGCTTGCCAGGAGACATACCCCAACACACCACCTGTATGGTTTGCTGACAGCGAGGATCCCATAGTTACAAATGCTGTCCAGATCCTCACCAACACACAGGGCAGAGATAACCATGTTATAAACCAGGTAAGGATTTAAAATGTATGTTAACAACTGTGCTACTATTTTTATATGACGTAATATTTTTGAACTTTATCCCATGATATATATTTTTTTGTGTGGTGTGTTTATGGACAACAGTTATCAGTAGACTAATATTTGTACACTATCGATTACACTAGATATACTTCCAGTGCTTACTTCCTTCTTGAGATAGGCTGTTTAATTGAGGAATGTTGTTTGCTGTCTCGGCTACAGTTTTATTATTTATTTATTTATTTAACCATTTGTGTACACACATATAAACAGACAAGAAGAAAGGAACAGAAAAATACGAACAGATGTGATGCTTGTTTAGAAAGTAATCTTTTCCAGCGTACCTAGGATAGGAAAGTAGATAAAAAGAGATGTAGACAATTTATGTAAGAGTAGAAGAGAAAACAAAATACTTCAAATCAAAAACAATTCATTCATTTAAATATAAACCATATGAGAATATACTCACACACATACATATTTACTTCTAAAATAAATATCACTAAAATATATATAATTATGATGTAAATTAAAATAATAAATACATATGCAACCTTGATAAATTGGAAATATCTTAAAAGTCTGGATATGTTATGTTCTTGACTAATTCATCCGCATTCCCATCGATTCGGGGCACCACCCCGAATCGATGGGAATGCAAGTCTTCTTCCACATAATCTTTATTAACTGTCAGTGAAATATCTATCTTGAAACAAAAAGAAGTACCTATTTTAATAATTCTGGATTGGTTGCCGCTTCAATTTTGTTCTTTAATCTCTCTTGAATTAGTTAATTAACCAAGCCTGACATTAGTCATTGTTCTACAGAAATTATGAGTAAGTTCCTGTTATATTAAAACTCACATATTGTGACACAGTCATTCCCCTGATCATTAAGGAAACGATAACAAAACAATATTACTTAGTATTAATAAAATAATAAGCCATACTCCCAATAACAGAAAGGAATGTGTAGTGGCTAATTATTAAATAAATAGCATTAAATATGTTTTAATGTGTTTTATTTGGAGAAACTATAAATTAGCTTATGATCAGAGAATCATTATAGAATCACGAATGCACCTGGAGAGTAGGGCGAAGTTCGTCTCTCACTGGACGCCTGAGTGAGGACATAGCCGTCGAGGTAGACCACGGCGAAGATGGTGTGACGATCTGATAACGTTTGCAGGGCCAACATGGCCAAAGATCGCACAAGACGGGAGGTGTGGAAGGAAAAAGGAGAGACCTTTGCCCAGCCGTGGGACACAATATAGGATAACAAAAAAAAAAAAAAGGTGAAAGAATATTCTGAACAGAATAGAATCAGCAAAGCATTGAAAAAAATATTTTTGATCAGTTGTTGTTGCATTTACTTTGCAGACATAGCTACATTCACTGAATAAAAAGCTAAATATAGCCCTTAGGGCGCGTCAATCAATACGTATAGGGGTTGTATTTGAACTCTGACCTTTGGATAGCTGCATACTATAGATCGGGGAGACGCCCCAACGGTATTGTCACCGTTTACTTGGACTACGCTACGACACAAATGACGTATAGAAACCAGTGTTGACATGATTTAAATCAAATTCTTTTTTTAGTTAAAATCTATGATTTCATCAAGTGTCTTCTCATTTCTAACTTAGGATTATGAAACTAAAGTAACGATTTAAATATAATAGATTTAAAATAGTCGGTCATTTAAGATTAATTAAGTAATTAATATAGATAAGATAAGATAATATTTATTTGCTTAAACATGTGTCATACGTTTACAAGAAAATACATGCATGCAAGATGGTAACAACGTTACCATAATGGTTATTTTTCCGGGGTTGGTTTGAACATTTTTTTATAACAAGTATTTTTTTTTTTACTGAAGCGGCTATGGGCCGGCCATATTAGCCGTAGGTCCGATGACAGTGGGGTAGACTTGTTCTTGAGTGGAGACCGCGAATCGGTTGAGCGACGATCTTCGCAGGATGGCTGGTAGCAGCTGGATGAGAGTTGCCGAAAATCTAGTTGAATGGCGTGCAATAGGAGAGGTCCAACAGTGGACTGCTACAGGATGATGATGATAATTTTTTTAAGTTTTAGTTACTACCATACTTGAGACATTTTGGTCAATAGTTGGTTTACTACAGGATTTAGTATCTACGTTAGGCTCAGTCTGGCACTCGCTAAATTCTATGGAACTCAATAAAAAATAAATGATTCATTGAAAAAAAATCGTGTTTTTTTTCAACCCTGGTAGAAACTGACGGCTTTGTCACGGACCACCTGCGGGGTAATTGCATAACACACCAACAGCAGCAATGACTTTAATTTTGACAGTTTAACAACATTCATTGCGTTGTTTACGTTGTTGAGCAGACAAATTTTTCGAACATATGAAACAATGGATCAGCAATATCCTTCAAAATGATTCAGTGTTACGCAATTAGGGTGCTGGTTCGTGGTTCGTGACTGCCGTCTGTCTCGAGACGCTGTCATTTTCTACATTTCGTGCTCTGCAGTTAGCTGCAACCTTACTTACGCGTACAATATTGTACAGCAGAAATCAATAAAAAAGAGGTGGTGCCCATCCAATACGATCTCCAATGCGTAATATTGAACTGTTTTCAATATAACGCGTTTTTAAATAATTCTATGAAGGATTTAGACGAAACAGGTAATATCGAAGTTAACACACAGAGACATAGTAATTATAATAGCTATACAAACTGTCTACATAGATTTTGACTTAAATTTGAATAGAAAATTGAAACAAAATGTCATGGTATTTTAAAGTTAAAAGTAGGTCAATGATATGCATTTATGAAAAGAAAAGGTTTGAGTACCTGCTCTTCATACTTACATACAATTTACGTTTAAATAAATTGATTGTAAAGTCCTAATCAATTAAAAAACGCAAGTGTAAGGCTGCTTTTCCACCAGAGATGTGCTATGCTACGTTGCTATGGATGCGTTTGATATCCACCAATCATATTCATTAGTCCACATAGCATAGCACTGGTGGATACGGGTTCAACTAAGCTATGTTTTTTATATGGAAGGATGCATGCTATGGATGGGAGCTACGGATCCGCGAGTGGTGTAGCTATGTGGAGAGCAGAGTACTCCCCGTCGTGCCTTCCCTACTATCGATCCTCGCACAGCTACCTCGCGGCGACGCATCTTCATAGCGCATCTTACTCGCCCCGCTACACAGCTTGGCATTAGTGGAAACGATCGCATAGTTTCGTAGCTTAACTTTCACATCCTCCCAGCATAGCTGCATAGCACATCTCTGGTGGAAAAGCAGCCAAAAAAATCGATAGTTTGCTAAACATTTCTTTTATCTATGCACATACGTAAACATTATTGTTTGAACACGAACTCTAGGTCATTGAACTCTGTCGGTACAAAAATAACTACCTACCTACACAAAGTGCAAATTGAACATGTCAGTAACTATTTTAAATTTTTAAAACACGTGCGAAGCCCTAAATAGTTTAACACTTGCCAAATAGTGGTTACAATACAATTTTAAGGTAAATAGAAAAAAAAGTCTGACTCTATGAAATTGGTTTTTTTTTTAAAATAAGGCCGAGGTCATTGTTATGAAGGTGAGTTTCGGTAACATAGGAAGTGATCATTTGCCTTTCTTTTTAAAACCTCGACGTTTATTTTTTATCGGAAAAGCAAAATAATTAATAAGTAATTAAGTATATTATTTATGTAGGTGAAGGTGAAATTTTGTGGTTCAACGGATTACAGTGAATAATGTGGTAATAAATAGTGTCAGCGTCAATGTGTTCTTCATTTCTACACGAGTCGACCTAGTTTTTTTGGGTCTACATCGACAGAAAACAAAAGAGGACTTCTCTCGACACTTGAACTATTATGACAGCTCTGTGGCAATGGCGTGCATTGGTTTTCAGAACAGGTAGGCAGGCACTTAAGTAAAAAGTAATTGGTTTATTGGGTATAAAAAAATAATGTGTGTGGTCGGGGGACCTCCGGCAGAAACGTAGTTTAAAATGAAAATCCAAGACGGCAGCTCCCTCAAAAACCATGAAAACGACACCCATGCAGAAAAATTTGAAAATTTTCGTAGCCATCTTGGATTTTCATTTTGACCTCACTATCGGCTTCTGCAGCCTCGAAAACCATGAAAAAGACACCCCCCGACGAAAAATGAAAATTTTCACCGCCGTCATCTTGGATTTTCATTTTGACCTCACTATTGGCTTCAACACCCCCGAAAACCATGAAAAAGATGCCCCAAACGAAAAATTTGTAAATTTTCACAGCCGCCATCTTGGATTTTTGTTTTGACTCTAATATCGGCTCCAGTAACCTCGAAAACCATGAAAACGACACCCATAACTAAAAATTCAAAATTTATTGCAGCCACCATCTAGGGTTTTCATTTTTACCTAACTATTGGCGACCTCGTTATCCATCCCTTTCTTCCTTCGCACGGCCAAATTACGAAGTATATTTTTAATTTAACATTCATACTCGGTTCTACTTAAGGGCGATAAATTGCGAAGATCGAACATCATAGTATTTCGCGTGATACGTACATATTTTTAATTTCGTCGTATTAATTTGAACGAGTAGAAACCAATGACAATGTGCGAATAGTACGGGAGCCGAGTAGGACGTCTGGCGACTGCCTATTACCGCGGGTGTTTGTGTGAAGATTTTGTTTTTAGTAATTTAGTGAGTTTCCTAATTATGGGGCACACACCTTCGGTCAATAATAGTTATTGATCGAAGGCACACACACTAAAATGTAATTGACAGGCTTATGGTGATTTTTCGAGGTAGGCACTGCTTATATGCCTTTATGCCACGCACGCCACTGCTCCGTGGTGAAAAAAAAAATGCCAATCAGCAAGTTGTAGCGGTGCTGACTGCTCCCGTTTAGTCCACTCTCAGCCCCTCGACCCCCCAATAAATAATGTTTCCACTGGACCCCTAACTATAGTTTATTCTCGACCCTAGGGGGTGTTGATTTATTATTGGATTATGTGAATAATAGATTAAAATATAATTAAACGGAATTGACTTTACAGTCAAATAAAAATAAAGAATTATATGAACTCATATAACCTGTCAGTAAGCTAATTCTGGAGAAAGAACATAAACATTGTCTTGAGTTAATCAGGGCGACCAACTATTCTTATCGTTCAAGTAGTCGTTGATGGACTAGTATGAAAAGGTTGGATTTTACTTGAGTCTGTACCTTACATGCATAATCAGCCTATAACGTTCCCACTGCTGGGACACAGGCCTCATCTCTGTGAGAGGGAGTGGGCCGTAATCCACCACGCGGGCCCAGTGCGGGTTGTTAGATGTCACATGTATTCGAATTTTTGGTTCTAGGACATACCGGTTTCCTCACGATGTTTTCCTTCACCGTTTTGGGCAGTGGTGATGAAATAATTTACACAGAGTAAAGTGCCGGTCTGGGTTCGAACCTACGACCTACATCTTGTAAGTCGCGGCCGTTACTACTGGGCCACCACTGCGCTTCTGTACCTTACTGTACCAAAATATTAATTTTAGGTACTTACCAAACAAGGGGTTGAAGTGGACGAGGTATTTTGTCGGTCCTTTGTATGAAAATCCACTCTCGACCCCCGAGGATCGAGAATAAACTATAGTTGAACTAAACTATAGGGGCCCAGTGGAAACATTGATTGGGGTCGAGGTGCCGAGAGTAGACTAAACAAATGCTACAGGGTGCAGCTGACGCAGATTTGGGCGGGTCGCACAGCCTTCTACATCACTTTCGTACATTTTGTATGAACTATCGCACACCATTTGTATTGAAATGCGATGCTCTGTGGCCCGATGCGGTTATTATGTTTGCTTAGATTCAGGAATCACCTCTTGTGATTTTACTGTCAATCTATATATGTGCTATTAATAAATCTGAAGAGTTTGTTTGTTACGAGCTAATCCCCGACACTACCAGTCGGATTTGAAAAAATATTTTTGCATTTGGTAGCCTTATTCTTTTAGAAGGCTATAGGCTATTTAACATCACGCTATGAGCCTTAGGACCCGAGCGAAAACGAAGTAATAGTGCGGGCTGGCGGTGTGATGCGACAGGGTGAGTCGGGGGAACAAGAAATATCATGCGGACGAAGTCGCGGGCAGTAGTTTATATAATACATTTTACCATCAAATAAAATAAAGGTGATTTTCAATTTTTAGAGCCCTTTGTTTCCACATTTCCCCCATCTTTCCACTAAAAATGATATTAGCAGACACTTTCGTTTTAACACGTTTTTTCATGTTGTTTCTAGGTCGGTATACTGCTGCGGGAACTTTGCAAGCTACATGGCGTGCCTGAACCACCAGATTTGGATTCATTGTCTCTTCCGGTGCACCCAGCTCCACAGCTGAGGTTGGTACCAAAAATATACTAAGTGTACTCTTTGGTCTCTTCCTCGAAGCTTCTTCCTTCCAGTAAACTAATCGGGCAGGTAAGTGAGAGGAGAGGGCCACGCGGCCCCAGTACGAGATGGTAAATCTCACATGTCTTCAATTTTTTGTTTCTAGGATATGCAGGTTTCCTCACGATGTTTTCCTTTACCGTTTTGAGAGCAGTTTTGGTGATGGAATAATTTACAGTAAAACGCCAGCACTGAACCGATCTGACACCAGGAGAAGGACAGAGCCATTTTCATCCTGGTTATATGTACTTAAGTAACTAAAATACACAGACGAAGTCGCGGCAACAGCTCTTTGCTTATAAATTCTCATTATATTCTTTACTTAGTTCTTATATCTAGTAAAGTAGAGTCTATATGGAGTAAAATAAGCCCAGAAGAAAGTGTTCCTTACATCGATCGGTTCTGAATACAGTGCAGCACTGTGCTGACAAAATACTTAACTGCAGTAGGTACTTAACAATCTATTGTCAGCTTCGTTTTTCATATCAAATGTAATCGACTACACAACACTGAGAGTGTGTAATTTCCTGTTTCTTAGGCTACATTTTCGTATAAACGTTATCAGACGTTTTCAGTGCATTGTCGTTCGCTGCGTCAAGATTCTTGCAAATTTTGTATTGGTACTGATGTGGTATTTTGAAACGCTCACTTCAGCTAGAAAAATCTCTGAAGTATACGCTGACACCGATAGGGTTTATAGGAGACTGCATTCCAGCCATAAGTTGTAATAATGCTGTTTGAAACATCGTCTATCATCGATTATCAATACTTGTAATTAAAAGAATCACCATCTGCCCAGCCTTTTCTCAACTATGTTGGGGTCGGCTTCCAGTCTAACCGGATGCAGCTGAGTACCAGTATTTTACATAGAGCTACTGCCTATCTGACCTCCACAACCCAGTTACTGGGTACTACGAAACGTCTTGGTAGGACTGGCATCAGACTTTCGGGCTTCTGACGACCCGTAACGACTGTCAAAGATCCACGAATGACAGCAGGGACCAACGACGTAACGTGCTTTCCGAAGCACGGAGGGGTGTTGGTATGTAAAGATGGTCACCCATCCACGGACCAACCGCTGCAAGCGTAGCTTAACCTGATCGATCGATCTGCGGCTGTTACTAAGTCACTACGTAACTGTACATAAAATATCTATTCTACGTATTTTATTTTGTGAATTTTGAACGGTTTTAAATGTAAATATACCTAATTTCCTCAAAGAGAGACTGGAATTAATTTTGTCGACTACAAAAACATACAATCAAGGCCAAATTAAGAGGTATGCTGAAATGCTGTGGAGCTTAGTCATCTTGCGTACCTTGCAAGATTATCACTGATTTCATATCGATTATTTTTATAACACTCGTGTGCAATACATTCAAGGCTTTTAGATTTGTAAGCGATAAACAAAAAGCCTAATTAGCGCTAATTCTCACGGTCTTAATCCTTATCGAAAAGGAAGAAAAATGCATTAGATTTTTGAAGTAATTTAAAGACATGTTACTTCCACCAAACCATACTGGGCCTGCGTGGTTTGATCAGCCACTCCCTCTCACAGTTAAGAGGCTTGAGTCCCAGCAGTGGGCACATTTTATGCTAATTATGTTTACTTTTGTGACAACATATTATCTTCTGTAACTAAACAAATATGCCAGGCTAGGTCCAGAATGATAATAAATATCTCAGTGTGAGCAGTGGTGGCCCCGTGATATACAATAAGAAACACTTTATTATCTATCAAACACCTACATATTTATAAAGATTTGCTAATCGGGCAAAGCGTTATTGGGTTTTCCGTCTGGAATTAGTAGTGCAGTTTGTCTGGATGATAGCAAGATAGGATAAGCTTGCATCACGTGGGTACACTACAGGCCATTGCCTGCCCCGGAATACAGGTTTAAAGATATGAATTAATAGAGAATATGTCTGTCTTTCTAGGGTTGCAAGTGTAACGTCAAACGGTGGCGAGTCCGGAACAGAGGAGGATGAAGAGATGGCAGCAGAGGAAGATGAATCTGAGGGAGAAGACGACTTGCCACTAGAAATGGTCGAAGACGCAGCACGCAGCAACAAAGTATGTAGCATTTGTTTGGTTTATCACTGGGGTTGTGTGATTGGATGTCTTGTAGGTATAGAAACAGCTGCAGGGGTGTTTCCGGAATTGGTCTTTTAAGAGGAACCGGGACCACCCCTATGTGCGGATGGTGATCACCGGGGTGGTTTTAGTGAGGTAAAAATCCCACATTCCCAGACCTCACTCCCCGGATGTCGGGTGCCTTTTGAAGGTTTCCCCCTTCTGGATTGGCCAGCAACAGGTTAACCGATAATGAATAAAAAAAAAATAATAAGCCAGCCCATGACTGGAAATGGTTTTAAAGATAGAATTTGTTAAGATTTTTTAATGTAACTCATCCTTCTATCCTACAAAGCAGCATTCCACATTGCACCACACACAAAAGTACTTTCTTAGTTTAAATGTCGTAAGACGCGATAAAGGTTGTTTTACTGATACCCATCTTTATGGGCTACAGCATTACTAAATGACAGGATATTTTAACCATTATCAACACACTTAACAGGTAGAATTTTTTAACGCAAAAAAACAATTATCGGTCAGTGTACATGCCATGCACATGTACAGTGAATGTGATGCTACCATTATATCTTTGTATGTTCTCGTAATTTTAATAATGTTCACAGTCTGAGGGGCAATTCTCGTAATTTTAAGAACGTTCACAGTCTGATCTCAGTCTCAATCTGTCAAAAAATACTTCTTATTTCCCTACATTTTGACAAGTTTTTGACATTTGTTTGTCGCCGAGATGAGACTGCGACTAGATTTTGAACGTTTTAAATTACGAGAATTGGCCTTCTGATCTCAGTCTTAATCTATCAAAAATACCTCTTATTTCCCTACACTTTTTACAAGTTTTTGACATTTGTTTGTCACCGAGATGAGACTATGTCTAGATTTTGAACGTTTTTAATTATGAGAATTGGCCTTCAGGTTAAAGTACAAGTAACAGTGCCTACCAAAATAAATTGTCAGATCAAAGAAAGAAAGAAAAATAGTTTATTCTGCACAAATAAAACGCACATTCCATAAAAATATACAAGTTGTATCAAAAAGGCGTGGTCTAATTTAAACGTGTGATGGAGATCATCAAACTGAACAACTATCTTCATGGGACCAAAATCGTAATCGCGAAAAGAATCCGTTTGATGGTCTGATTCACACCTTGTGACTGTGGGACCTATAGGTAAAACGTAGTTTTACTACAAAAAAATATAGTCTAATACTTAAGCCCTAAAACTAATTTATTACATTAATTGCGTCTCAATCCTTGGTGAAAAGGATCATACCAAGACCATGTAAAGTCATATCATCACACACGGGAACAAGGAATTTGACACTGACGAAGTCGCGGGCAGAAACTAGAACCCAAATAAACAAAAATGTGCAAAATACAATGATCGTCATGCTTTGACATAGGTCATTGTGACAAAATTTACAAATTCTATCAGCCTATGGTCCGTTTTTGTACTAGGTATGTTAAATTTAGCGTGAATGTGACTGTTCAAGTTCATATAACTTCGTGTTTCGTATGGAAATATGAATTTATGCGAATTTCACTTGTTTATCTTTTTGTTATTCACCTGCATAAGTTATGGAAATCTGTATGTCAATGTCGTATTATTTAAGACATAAATATGGCTTGCTCTTTGAATATGCGCCTCTCATCAATATTAAAATGCATATTTCAGAAATATGTAATCTTCATACCGTAGTCGTTTTCCATTCATTCTTGTTCCTACATAGAGAGGGGCTTCTGGCTAAGTAATAACAGCCGCACGGGTCGATCGATCAGGTTAAGCTACGCTCGCCGCGGTCGGTCCGTGGGTGGTTGACCATCTTTACATACCAAGACCCCTCCGTGCCTCGGAAAGCCCGTTAAGCCGTTGGTCCCGGCTGTCATTCGTGGATATTTACAGTCGTTACGGGTCGACAGACGCCCGAAAATCTTACAACCAGTAATACCCAGTAACTGGGTTGTGGAGGTCAGATAGGCAGTCGCTCAATGTAAAATACTGGTATTCAGCTGCATCCGGTTAGACTGGAAGCTGACCCCAACATAGTTGGGAAAAGGCTGGGCAGATGACAATGATCTTGTCCCTACATAGCCTGTATTTTTTCACTATACTAGCGACCCGCGCCTGCTTCGTATATGGTGTAATCTACTTATGTCGCGTCATGTTAACACATCGAGATTTATGTGCTATATTATCCAAGTTAAATATTGATGTCATAAACACATAAATATTCCGAAATAAATTCTCAAATTGACGGTGACAACCGCGCGTGTTGTGCGCTGGGTTGACGATTTCGTCAAAGTCGCGGGAAACGCCTGGATGAGGGACGCACGGAACCGGGAAGTATGGCAGAAGAAGGGGGAGGCTATACGGAGCTGTGGGTGATTCCGGGCTGAAATTATTATGATGATAATAGTGATAACCGCATCAAAATCCGTTGTAAACTTTAGAACTAAACGGCGAAAAAGACTGAGAAAGCGACTTTGTTTCATACTATGTATAAAACAAAGTCTTTCTCAAATATTAACGATCTATTTTTAACCATGGGCGTTCTTATTGATTGGTATAGCACAACCTTAAGGAAAATTCGGCGTAAACAACATGGTTCTATAAATAGACTCTTTACTAGTGACGATAATTAGTATGCTGTGTCCTGGGGACTGAGTCCAACTACTAGCAATCTTGCACTGAATCAGTGGAAGCTTGCACTGGTTGGTTGCAGTAAATTGTTATTGTCGCTTATATTCTCAACATCTTCTAGCAAAATAATCTTAAATCTAATGTAGCTTAATATGGCACACCCTCTTAAGGGATTAGTAAAACAGATATTAGAAGTTTGTGAGAAAGTCCCATCTATTTATGCAATCAAACTTATGAGAAGGATAAATCATTTTTATCATTATTTTAACCAAAGAATTGCAAACTTATGTGGCTATGGGCGGGGCACATCGATCGCAGGATGAATGGCGGATGGAGTCTACGCCTAGTTACCGGAAAACGTAGCGTACCGGTACGTCGCGAGAATCCTGACGATGTTCCGACGCTTAGAAAGAAGGAAAAGAAAGAAAGAAAAATAGGTTTATTTGTCACAGAAACACGTGCATACAAAAATATAATAAGAAATTTGGCACACAGGTGGTTTATAACTAGGATTAACATATAGGATACTTTTTATCCCGATATTCCCACGGGATCGCAATTTATGCAGGTGAAACCGCGGGGCGCAGCTAGTAATTTATAATTACCACGTTTCAGTGATACAGAACGGTTATAAAATAATTTCTTCATTGTTTTTCCAGGACGAGATGGAAACAGAACACTTAGCCACACTGGAACGGCTGCGGCAGAACCAGCGTGCTGACTATCTGTCGGGCAGCGTGTCCGGCAGTCTACAGGCTACTGACAGGCTTATGAAGGAGCTCCGGGACATATACCGCTCATGCTCCTTCAAAAACAATATGTATTCTATTGGTGAGTGTTATATCACAAGTTAGTGAGTCGTAGTGAGTGTGTTGGGCAGCCTACACTCAAGGAGCTAGGACATCTAGGGCACTACTCATAGATATAAGTTTATACAACACTAGCGACCCGCATTACTGCTTACCAAATTATACCAACATATTACAATCTCCTCTATTCCAGAGTTAGTAAACGATTCCCTGTACGAGTGGAACATCAGGCTGCGTTCAGTGGACCCCGACAGTCCACTTCACAATGATCTGATGGTCCTCAAGGAGAAAGAGGGCAAGGATTCTATACTTCTCAACATAATATTCAAAGAGGCGTACCCCTTCGAACCGCCGTTCGTTAGGGTGGTGTACCCGATTATATCAGGTGAGATACATATTTAGTTATTATTTTTAGCCGTTAATGTCCCACTGCTGGGCAAAGGCCTCCCTACTCTCTTTCCACCTCTCTCTGTCCAGAGCTGCCGAGGACCAATCTTTATCAAAGGAGTCCATCTCATCCCGCCATCTCCGTCTGGGCCTGCCGCGATGTCGTTTGCCATCAAGCGGGACCATCTTTAGTTGCCAAAGTTAAAATCAAATAAGAGCCTGAACATTTCAAAATCAAAATCAAAAGTCATTTATTAACCAATACCAATAAATAATAATAATAAAATATTTATTTTCGAGTAACATGGACTCGAAAGCGTTAGCAAGAAATGGCTTACGAACTATGTTAGTAGTATTTACAAAAAAAGTTTGCCGCTCTGCATCACATCACACCTGCAATCTAGGTGTGACATTAAAGCCAATAAGGCCAAAGATTTGCTAACAAATTGTCAGGCGCCCGAAACCTGATGTGATTGCGTGAATGAATTATCAACAGCTAATCGCATCACTTGCGTTTAACTCTGACGCGTCGAATATTTTCGCAACAGAAACCGGGCGTTACCCTAAGAAAAAACTACTTTCCATTCTAATCCTCTATCATCATTTTCCAGGAGGCTACGTGCTAGTGGGAGGTGCGATCTGCATGGAGCTCCTCACCAAGCAGGGCTGGTCGTCCGCCTACACAGTGGAGGCCGTCATAATGCAGATCGCGGCCACACTGGTCAAGGGCAAGGCGCGGATCCAGTTCGGCGCCACCAAAGTCGTATCTCAGTCGCAGTACAGTCTCGCGCGTGCTCAGCAGAGCTTCAAATGCCTCGTGCAGATACACGAGAAGAATGGTGAGATTGAGTATTTTACAGTATACTAGCGGCTCGCGGCTTCGCCCTGAAGGACGGAATTAAAAAACATAATATTCAACTTGCATATTGATCAGCCGAACGGTTTATCAATCTTATATATACGTTTTTTTATATATAGATCTTTGAGATCAGAGGAGCAATTCTCGTAATTTTAAGAACGTTCACAGTCTGATCTCAGTCTCAATCTGTCAAAAAAACCTCTAATTTCCCTACATTTTGACAAGTTTTTGATATTTGTTTGTCGCTGAGATGAGACTGCGACTAGATTTTGAACATTAATTACGAAAATTGGCCTTCAGGTTAGGCCGAGTCTGCTTGAGCCACAATTTACGTATAATTTGCCCATTACATGTTATGTTTTTCTATGAATGGGTAAGAAGTTCGGGAGATTGATTATTTTATTCATTTTTGAGTAGGGCAGGTTAGACGTGCGGGATAATTGCGTAACACATTGCGTGACATCGACATTTCAATTCCTAATCCACTGCTTCATGTGTTCGAAAAATTTGTCTGCTCAACAACGACAATAACGCAATGAATGTTGTTGAACTCTCAAAAGGAAAGCCTTGGCTACTGATAGTGTGTTACGGAAATAGCTCGCAGGCTACAGTCGAGATATTACCGCCTTTGGTTTGATATACTGACGCTATAGTTGCGAATGCGTAAATTTGGTCAAACATTTAAAGCATACGGGCTCATAACTTGTGTTTCTGCAACGATACGGCAATTGCAATTACTGCGATCAACTCGAAAAGCCAAGATTATCATCTTATATCTATCTGTTGTCAACCATCAAAACACACCCACTAGCCACAGCTTTGAGCTCCATGACTGTAAAATGTTGGTACTCTTTACAACGAAATTACTTTACAAGTACCTAATTATTCTAATTAATAACAGTTTTACCTAACATATTTATAGAGATTTCCTGGTAATAGTAACGTAACATACCACATGTTGTGTTGTGTGTGTTATTATTAACAGTTACCATTAAACTTGGTAATATGTTGTATTCCTTTTAAATATCCTTTCTTTGGTCTACTTATTATTGCATTTCGGCTGCTGAGCGTGATGTTCTGGGCTAGGTCAAAGATCTAGACACAGGGTTACTCTCTAGGGCCTGAACGAAAGTAATTCGAAACTTCTGAGTGAACATACACTCGATTAATTAACTTTTTTTGACGGGCAACAACTATCAAATCGTTGTGTCATTCATTCTTAGGTCGGGCCCGAAACGAATCTTATATCCGTAGGCGATACGTAGTAGGAATCTCCCGTAACTTCGGTCGAAACTACGGATTTTGTGCTAAGTGTGTAGACACCCTGGTCAAAACTCTCAGAACAATACCGAGCCTGGAGTGGGAATTATCATACTTTGTGAGGTAATTATCATGGACCTCCGTCTGGGGAGAAGCTTTTATTATGTAATCATGAACGGGAGAAAATGTGACATTCGCTCCCGAGTAGTGAGTATGTGATATTCGCTCGCGTATGCTCCGCGCCCCAAAAGGGCGGGAATCAACCCCGCCTCTTATCGTCAAGTCGCCGATCAATATTTTAAAAACAAGATGGCGCCGGCCTTTCCTTTGCTAGCTACATGAAGGCCAATTCTCGTAATTTAAAACGTTCAAAATCATACATGAAAAAAGGACTCGGAGAAAAAGATTGCAACAAACTAGATTCCCGCATGATAAAACTCTATTGAAAAATACAAACGTTTCAAGATGAGACTTTCAATACCAACCTACGCCAGTTAAGCAGCGACCATACAACACAATACTCTCTTTGGACAGCGACAAAGACACTCAAAAGGCCAACGGAAAGTGGGCCATAAGTAATGGGCAAAAAGCTCTTAAGATTTGCTCATCACTTAGAAGAAACCTTTCAGCCAAATGACAGGTCTATAGACAACCTGCAGTTCGCCAATGTTCTGCAAGATCAAAGAATTAAGCTTGTGACCCCAAAAGAAGTTGCAAGGGAAATTCAAATCATTAGCCTAAAAAAAACACCAGGGTATGACCTTATTACGGGATAAATCCTAAAAAAATCTCCTGCGTAAAGCCATCGTTAAGCTTACTAGGCTCATCAATGCTGCATTTGTGCTAAAGCATATTCCTGAGCCATGGAAAGTTGCTGAAGTGATTATGATTGCAAAGCCCGGTAAACCACCTCACGAAGCATCATCATACAGGCCCATTTCCCTGTTGCCTATAATATCAAAGCTGTTTGAAAAATTGTTTTTAAAACGCCTAATACCTACAATAAACGAGAAAAATCTGATCCCTGACCATCAGTTAGGTTCAGAGAGAAACACTCAACAATATACCAAGTACAAAGAATTACCAACATCATTGAGACAACGGTTGAAGATAAAAAAGTCTGCTCCACCGTATTTTTAGATGTGGCACAAGCTTTTGATAAGAGTTTGGCATAAGGGTTTGATATACAAGCTAAGACTAATACTGCCCAATGATTTTGCGATATATTCTGCAATCATACATTACAGATAGAATGTTTCGAGTAGGGCATGAGGATGCCTTTTCAGAGTTAAAAGCTATTAAAGCTGGCGTGCCTCAAGGTAGTGTGCTGGGCCCAGTGCTCTACCTGTTGTACACGCATGATATACCAGAGCTGGAAAATAATACGATTGCAACCTTTGCGGACGACACTGCCATTATGGCTACAGGGTCATGCCATACGGAAGCAACCAAAAAGGTACAAGTCGCTGTAAACACAGAAATGGAGAATCATATTAAATGAATCGAAGTCACTTCACATTGACTTCACCAACAGGAATTGTGATTACCACCCAATCTTCATAAATGGCCAACAAGTGACATACGCAAATACAGCCAAATACACAAAAAGAAAAGGCAGGAACTAGACATGCGTTTTAAAAACATGTATTGGTTGATTGGACGGAATTCCTGCCTATCGATACATAACAAAATTTTATTATATAAGCATATCCTTATGCCGATATAGACATGGCATCCAACTATGGAGCTGTACTAAGCCGACCAACATCAAAATTATACAAACATTTCAGAATAAGGTACTCAGGAGTATTGTTAATGCGCCCTGGTATATAAGAAATGACGACATCCATCGTGACCTAAAAATGAAACCCGTCACCAACATAATCCAAAAATTTGCTGAGGCCCATGAAGACCGACTCAGCCGACGTGTAACAAATATAGTGCGAAGACTAAAACGGACAAAACCTTTTGAGTTACTGTAGTGTAAAAAATGTAGAAATAATAGTGCCAATGACACACATAATAACACGTGAACAAAGTGCTTATATCATCATATCAGACTCTGAGAAAGTGGAACGGACAAGTTTTAAAATGATTATAACATAATAAATTAAGTTAGATTAAAATTGCTTATTAGTTTTATAGGCTAGATTGTAATTAATTATTAAGAACCTGGTTCTTTTTATTATAGGATAAAAAAAAAAAAATTGAGATGTCTCTTAAAATTCAATGAAATGCTCGTATTTTTGTTTACAATACAACAAGTTGAAGTGTTGTGGATAGACCACATCTACTGCAAGGCAACATCGCCTGCAGCCCTTAAGTGGTTGGTTAACGTAACAAATGTACGTCAAATATTAACGATTACGTACTCGTTATTATTTGACGTACAGCAAGGCCATAATTCTGTAATTGTAATTTGAAACAACGTTTTTTTTGTTTGACGATAGCGCTATTTTTGACGTATACGCGTGCGTCAACTGGACGTGAAACAACCCGCCCTAAGTTGTAGCCCAGTTGTCATATTTACAATGCAATTAAAATGCAGTCCGTCTGTATTCAAGCCATTAACATGATATTCTGTGTAATTCCAGGATGGTTCACACCACCGAAGGAGGACGGCTAAGCAGGCCATCTCCCTGCCGTTACATTTAAGACTAAACGTGCAACATTGACAGTAACGCCCAAACAAACCAACTACCACTCCAAATTTGACAAGTGACTATGAGTTAGCGTGAAACTTTGCATTATAATTCCATTATGATGTTCGTTTATTATTGAAACGCAATTATGTATGTGTTAGGTATGACTGAGGGACTACGTCGTTATCTCGAGTATTGTATGTGTACTATAATCGTTAAGTGCTATGTCTTACGGTGTGCGGGCGTTCGCGAGAGGACTATACAAGACTTATAGGAAATGTTTAACTGTGTAACGTTTTTGTAATCATTAATTTTCTCAGAAAAGTTATCCTTATGGTAGCCTTAGACGTTACTGGAGTGTAAAGTTAAAAAATTCTTTGCATTTCTTTTTAGTTATTGAAATAAAAAACCTGTGATTCTTACACTGTATTTTGTTTTTTGGTAACCCTGCTTTGGACCTTGTAATATAAATAGCTGGTTTATTTAAATATTATAAATATGAATGATACAAAATAAAATATACAATTTATCTTAATAACACGTTTTTGCTCTTTACGACCGACCATCATTTCAAAGTGCACTAACATAATAACCTCGCTTATACCCTGTCCATTAGGTAAACCGTTTTTTGACAGATGGAACTAGTGATTGCAGCAACACAATACATTGATTGATACACGTACGGTATTATAATGTATGTAAGAAGCCATAAATGAGATAATTTAATAAGATAAGGCAGTTTATATATTTATTTTATTACTCATTTTTAACTTTTACATAATCTGAAATATGTAAGTTCTAAGACAGCTGTCAAAATAAGGGTAACCTAATGGACAGGGTATACTTACCTACTGGAATTGAGCTGACATCTGTCAATACTGCATTTAGCTGCAATCTCATGAATTTCCAACATGAAAATTAAAATTTTCCAGAAATTCGAATCTTATTTCCTGTAGGCTATATTATGTTTTTTTAGAAATCATTTAATTTTTTCTTCAAGAAATTGCTTTACATCTTAGCATTTATCACCTTAGATTTCTGTTGAAATTTCGTGTCCGCCATCAAAGTCTTTAGTCCGTCTGAGTGCTCCTTGCCACCGGAAATATTAATCTTTTTACAGTAATCTGTTTCGTTCATGTTATTGTACCATTGCTTTAGTTTTGGGAATCTGTAAAGTAAGAAGAGACTGGTTATTTTTATCAATACATTGTTTTTTAGTTCGTAATTCGGTAAAAATACAAAATTGATGATTTATGGTAATTTTTTTTTGTTATATTCATTGCATACATACTTATTTCGCTTTCGATTATGAAGAATCGCTACAAAGGGAACAAACCAACCGACTGATATGATCCATATGCCCAAAAAAATCATTAATGCAAAGAAAATTCGTTAATGAATCAAAGGCGAATAAATCGTTTGGCAATGAGGATTTTGTAAAATATACTAGACTTTCCTTTCTTTCCCAGTCAACACTCGCCAGTACGAACATCGCCGCCTCAAAGCTTTTTTTTTGAGAAATCATCAAATAACTTCTCCCGCTCTGGGCGGAGCGGGAGGGGTGTCAGGTAACTATTTCGAACAACACGCGACCCTGACAGGGCCGCCTCAAAGCCCTAAATATAACAGATTAAATATGATAAAAGACATACTGACCTGTTTTCATCAATAGGAACCAATCCAACAAAAGTAGCCATAGTGGAGACTATACTCAAGTCTGCAATAGTAATCACATCATCTGCCATATACAAGTTCTCTGTTAAATAATCTTCAAGCATGGAGTACGCGTCTACAATATTCTTGATCATGTTTTTGGACATCTCTGTAAGTTTTCCCATGTAGGTTGGTGCCTAGAAATAGGTACAAACCCATCAAATTCTGTGATCAAAAGTTGTCAAAGGAATTATTGTTCTTTCGTGTCGACGCGAGCTGAAAAGTTTATGCTTTATGGAGATTGGCCAGTCAATGAGGTTAGTACTTAGCAGTGTTAACTGCCTAGAGTATTGTTGTATAGATAGGACTATTAGTAATCGTTTGAAGTATGGAATCTGCAAGAATAGGGTTATTCCGTTCATCCACCAAAAAATCCACCCTAGGGTGGATATGTAAAACCCACGTCCGGGAATCATGTGACTCAGGTTGGCTGGACAAATCTTCACAATAGCGTGCATTTAACTAGGTCAATAGGTCACTTTATGTGACGGCTAAACACCCTTATTTCAGAATTTGTGACGCTACAGAATCTTAGATAATCGATCGAAAACGTGTCCAGCCATCTTGAAAAACCACTTTTCGCTGGTCTCTCAATCTCGGTAACGGAAGTGATTTTGACGACTTTTTGCATATCAACGGGCGTCACATAAATTTGTGACGGGCACCGAGCTAAAAGTTTTGTGATAAGTACAGTGGTTTAGTAGAAAAATGCAAAAATCTGTGTCCAGCCATCTTGAATTCACGTATAAAACTTATGGCTGGCACTTCCGAATCTCAATAACGGGGGCGTTTTCGAATATGGTTCCTTTACTAATACTTGGTGACGCAATGTGTGACAGTAATAACGTTTGATTTATGGCGTCACATGTAAGGGTTTACGAGAAATCAATAAAAACTTAATGTCCAGCCAACCTGAGTTCAAGATGGCTGGACACATGTATCTCCACTGCCTGATGATCTACGACCTTCGAAATGTGTTCAAAATGTTGTGACGGGGACGATAATGATAACCTGAAATTGTGACGGAGAAACTTTGCGTAGTTTCAAAGATATTGATCATTTAAATTTCCCCATACAAATTAAAATGATTTTAAATTAGATTTTAAATAGATGAGAAATTTAAATGATCAATATCTTTGAAACTACGCAAAGTTTCTCCGTCACAATTTCAGGTTATCATTATCGTCCCCGGGACACACCGGTTTCGTCACCACGTTTTCTTTCACCATTTTGAGAGCAGTGGTGATGAAATTATTTACACAAAGTAAAGTGCCCGGCTGGGTCCGAACCCACGACCTACAACTCTTGGCCTTTACCACTGCTCTGTACACACTGCCTCCCTAAGCTTGTTTAAATTAAAATATTACCATAACAGCCCTCAGTCTTTGAAAGAAAATTCCACACTCGAAGAACAACCTCTGATGAACAGTTGCACGCTTTCTGCTATCAACTGGATACAATTGTGAATGCTCTGGTTTTCCATACTTTTCCAATAGGTAGATCATTATTGCATGGCTGTAACAAAACATGTCACTATACATCAAGCAACTGCAGCAAAAACAATTCTATTCAGAGTGCAATAAGGGTTATTTTTAAAACATCGTTTTACCTGTCAGCCAACCAGAAGTCACCTTCGTCTAACATAGGTATAGTTCTCATGGGATTCTTCTGAAAACACATTTAATTGTTTAGTCATTAAGAATGGTCAGATGTATGAACGTAAATGAGGCAAAAGGACTACGGATCGTAGCAGGTGGTGTTCTGTATTTTATGTATGATCGTATGTATGTATGTAATAAAGAATTCAAAGGTGTAAGGCTAGTGTTTTAAGGCATCCTCATCCTGCCCAACCTTTTCCACTAATAACAGCCGGGACCAACGGCTTAAAGGGCTTTCCGAGGCGCGGAGGGGTGTAAAGACTGTCACCTATGCACGGACTAACCGCGGTAAGCGTAGTACCTGATCGATCGGACCGTGCGGCTGTTATTACTTAACCACAAGCCCCTGTAATGTACTGTAAATTTTTAGGCATTGCCATAAAAATATTTATAGGTAAGTCTGTATCTACTGGCTTCTGCATCAAGCTAGACACCTCTGTAAACGAAGGTTTCGTTTCGTCTTCAGCCGTTGGCTGAGATTCTTAGTCATAATCATTAGGTATAATTATTGATGTAATTAACTATCGAATTGAAACAAATTGGCCGTATGCCGAGTCCATAATGTAGCTCTAGAAAACGTCTTCATTGTCCTGAATATCGTTGACGAAATACAATGATTACCTACCTTTTTAATTTCCGGTGCGTCTTGTTCCCGTAACACAGGGTTTAAATCCCTTTGCTCGATATGATTCAACCCTAAAATATCGATGAGCATCATCACAGCTCTAGCAGGAGGACTGGCATCCTTTTTGTAGAGTATTGTCGGCATTTTGGTATCTGTTGGGAAAATAGATACCTACTTATTTATGTTTTATCAAACTCGAAGCATTGATTTCAATTAGAACATTTACATAATAATAATATTTAAATTGGCATAGGAGTCCGTTCAGTCAGAAAGATGAAGCTACATGTACCTACAGTTCATGGTCCGTGCAGTATTATCTAGTCTACATATGAAATACTTATTAAATTAGGTACTTACTCACAAGACATTTATCTTATTATATTTAAAACAACTGTCAGCCACTTCTCATCGAATGAAAAGAACTAGGATAACCTTTAATCTTAATTAAAAATATTGTTAAGATACAAAGAAAGAAGATAATTCGGTATACCTACCAACCTATACTTTATCATTTCCACAGACCGATGCAAGTTCAAAGAATGGTTGTTAAAAAAAACGAACGTCTATTTCGTTTGTTTCATTGTATTTTATTGACCTTTGTAACTAGTTTTTTTTCTTTTCGCATTTTTATCTAACTACCTACAGTAAAAAAGATAATAATTATCTTTATTTGTTTTATAGGATTAGACTTTAGACTCTTCGAGACGTAGACGTTCATAAATAAGTTGAGTATCAGGAATATAACCTAAAAACCCACAGTAAGTACCTATTTTAGAAGAAAATAAAGATGGTAGATAAAAATCCCTATTATGGATAACAGCATTAGTATGACCACAACGAAAGCATAGCACCGTTATTTGGTACCTAGTAGTGAATGTTATTAATGGGTAATTAGTTCTGTTGCTTCCAGCATCCACAGCAAACGAATAGGTACATAGACTAATATATATAAAATGAAAATAGGTACGCGATAAACTAATATGTACTAAGTACGAACACTACTCATTGCTCTTACCTTCATTCAAAGTTCAAGCCAAATAATGAATTGAGTTTAAAAAAAGTTCACTTTTGTCACTTTTTGATTATCATCACAAACACTGACCGAGGTCGTTGTCATCTGTTTCTACAAGTTGCTAACTTAGTACTTTAGTAGTTGCCATGCATTTCTCATAGATGGCAGCACGGTCAATAAAAACAACCAAATTAAATAAGATAAATCTTACAGATAAATAAATAGTTGAAATTGCACGAATTGCACGACTGCTGTATGGCCTTGCAGAAAAGTCTCTTCATCCAAAATCCTAAGAGATGTTGAAGGTCACTCAGGGCTAAGCAGCACAGAGGCTTCTTTCTTTGTTTTTTTTTTAAATCTGTGGTTATGGCTAAGATAATAGAGGTGTTATACAGATCAAATGATAAACAGGCATAATATCCTAATAAATATTTAAAGAAGAAAGTGAACGCTTGACTTTGCAGACCACAATCCTATCAACCTATCTGCATTTTGGAGCTGACTAGAACTTGACATGCAACCTGCACTGCATCAATATTTTGCAGAGAACTTGAAGGTTCTTTCGAAGGTTGGGTATATGGTATACCTACTTACTTAGATCGTACGCATCTGGTTATTTCGGTCGAGGAGAAGCAAAATAGGTAGAATATCTACTGATATTGGTAAAATATTGTTGTCTATGCTATCGAAGCAATTTTGTTTATTCCTATATTATCTGCAAATAAACTTTGACCTATACGTTGCTTATGTTATCACGTTATACCGAATTTAACGTCCCTCATCCCAATTCATTTGGGGTCAGTGTAACATAATAATTTTGTCTCTTTCTATTCCTAGGTAAGATGATATGGTTAGAAAGGGAGTGACTATCGAGATGACGGCTGATGGCCGATTCCAATTATTTACAGACCGTTATTTCTTAATATTAAGACGCTTGTATCTTTACCAATAATGAAGCAAAGACCTCATAGCTTTGCATAGTAGACCCTCCCATATGGAAGTAGCTATCACAGGTAAAATTAGCGTAGGAATCTATTTGTATGCCTAGTTTTCCAATAAAAAATGTCACCGTTGGTAAGTAAAATGATTCGTTTTTGATTATAGGAACCAACAATCTTATTAGAGAAGCGCGGAAGAAAAATACATGTTACGCCGACCCCAAATGAATTAGGATAAGGGCAGGAGAATACATATATACTATGTAGGTATATGATATTATCCTCCATGGTATAACTTAGCAAGTTGGGTGAAGAGAGACATCTGGGTCACGCCAGGTGCTCAGCATTTCCAAACGATGCTTGGTAATTTTTGCGTGAACACAAAATAAAGTTAGAATCGTAAATATACTTATCTAACTATCCTACTAATATTATAAACGCGAAAGTTTGTGAGGATGGATGGATGAATGGAAGTTTGTTAATCTTTCACGCAAAAACTACTGCACGGATTTGAATAAAATTTGCCACACAGATAGTTTATAACCAGGATAACACATAGGATACTTTTTATCCCGATATTTCCATGGGATCGAAACTTATGCGGGTGAAACCGCGGGGCGCTGCTAGTTATTATATATATGTATTTATACGTTGTGTTTAGCGCAATAATAATCTTCGTTTATAATGAGATTGCGCGGTAAGAGTACGCAAAAGTAACGTTTGTTTTTCATTACGTTATTTTATTTAACATTCTGCCTATCTAAACTTGACCTTTATAAACATTATTGACATTGGTCATTCCCCTCTACAACATCATCTGCCTAGCCTTTTCCCAACTATGTTGGGGTCGGCTTCCAGTCTAACCGGAAGCAGCTGATTACCAGTACTTTATATGGAGCGACTGCCTATCTAACCACAACCAGTTACTGAGTAATACGATACCCCTTGGTAAGACTGGTTGTCAGACTTTCGGGCTCCTGAATACCCCTCTATATCATTTAAAATACCTTCATGTAGGTCATCATTTTCTTGTCCCTATCCCAATTTATTTGAGGTCGGCGCAGCATGTCTTCATGTCATTCTCTTACATACTCGTACTTCTCTATTAATCGACATTTCGGTAGTCACCCCCTAACCATAATTATCATCTTTAACACAGTCCATTCATCGTGTCTTAGGTAAAAAAAAAAATAGGCAACTACTAAACATCTAGGTACATTTTAATTAGAACAGGACTAGGTAGGTAATTTGAAAAGGAACCTTACATTTTAGGTAATTTGTCGACATGCAAAGCCAACCGTTAAATAAGGAGAACCCTTTCATGTTACTTTAATGACAAGGTGGAACTGTGTAAACTCTGATTTTTAATTGGCTAGACCAAAATGAAATTTTTGGTCATGTTGACAAGAAAATTTCGATTGCAGCTTTGATTTTAGTCTAGCAAATAAAAATCAGAGTTTAGTGAAATTATTATTTCCCGCAATGTTTGAAGATTAAGGTCTTCGACCAGTGCGTCGTGCCCGATATGACATACGGTGCCAGAACGTGGTCACTGACAGTTGTTCTTTGAAGGATAGCATCAGAAATTAAATTATCCGGAAAAGAACCGGAGTTACCGACATAGCTTGCAGAGTAAGCAAACTGAAGTGGAAATGGACTGGGCATGTTTGTCAAAGGACCGATGGCCGGTGGAGCATACGATTCCTGGAGTGGAGACCGCGTATCGGCAAGTGTAGCGTGAGACGCCTCCCAGCTAGATGGACCGATGACCTTAAGAAAGTGGCGGGGACAGACTGGATGCGGATGGCGGAGGACAGGGTGTTGTGGCGCAGTCTGTGAGAGGCCAAGTCCAGCAGTGGGCTGCGCAATCATAAGTTGATTATTTTAAAATCGGCAGTCATAAAAGGCATGCTGCCATGTCTGCTATGCAGTAGGTTAGGTCACACCACACCAGACCACCCCATATCTTTCTTTTGCTGTGCCCGACAGGGACCATGATTGTTTCTTAAGCCTACATTGTGGAACGCAATAAAGAATTGAGTATATCACTTTTTTATTAGTAAGTATATTTACATTATATAAGCTAACATTTAAAATAATTATATGTACAGACGCCAGCACATCAAGCTACCCGAAAGTGTCACATTTTCCCAATCAACCTTGAACTTTAATGCTTTAGCGATAAAGTTGAAAATCTATTAAAGAAATTTGACAGATTGTAGTAGCTTGATGTGCTGGCGTCTGTACATGTGAAAAAATAAGCAAATTAATCATAGGGCTTCAAAAAATTCGTCAGCACCTCTGTCAACAGGAACAGTGTCCAAAAGGCTGGCAACATTGAGTATTGATTACCTTAATAAAACTTCTGCGTCGAAACTTAAGGGTACCTACTGAAATGATTTATCGTGCTTGCGTTTTTTTCACGTCATCGTTTTTATGTAGTTATTAGTAGCTTTATAAATCTATTGATTAAAGTGTACCTAAGCTACTATATACGTATTATTGTCCATGTTAAGTGTTTATTTCATTAGCTTCTTTCTATTTAACTGTTTCTTAAATATTCATAGTTTTCGTTTACTCGAACACGAAGTGGGTTTCGCTATTATCTCTGTTACCGAGGGACTGCCGAATACCGACCAAATAAATTTTAATGTGGGAAGTTGAAGGTTTTTAACCGTTATTTAATATTATTACAACATAAAATAACTGTCGACAAGTAAGATACACAGTACTTACTTTTTTAATCTTGAAAGTGTTGAAGTGATTATGCATGGTTACTCCGTTATGATTTCGTTTTGATTTATTGCCTAAATTTTCATAGCATTGGAAAACTGAAGAATCACAAAATTAGATACTCGGTTATTTCTTTAAAAATATTTTACTGACAACGTTATTGATTATAGGTACCTAATCCATGGGAGAAAAATTTTAAAGATTTTTAATTTTAATTTTTATTTTATGGGAGAGCTTCCGTTAACTCAATAAAACCGGACTCGGGGTTACCTTAGTAAATTAGATTTTATTCGCCATTGATTAATTACAAAGAAATTACGCTTATAAATAGTATATTTTTAACAATGAGTAATAATGGAACCTTTTCAATATTTGCTATGCTAAATAAAGAAAGCTAATTAGTAATATCATCATAAGAACTAAGAAATTCTAATAAGGTACGTTTGTAAACAAATATGAGACAGATTCGGCGTAATGAGTGCGTCTTATTGCCTCGGCAAGCATCACGGATATGTCAATAGTTTGTATCTTTGGGCACATTTTCATATTAATATCCTGAGGGATCGTATTTGTTACCACAATGCCCTCAAGACATGACTTATTAATCTTTTCGATAGCGTTTCCTGCAAATACTCCATGTGTCAATATCGCGTAAACCTTTGTCGCTCCGGCCTCACGTAATGCTTCCGCTCCCTTGACGATTGTATCACAAGTGTCTGCTAAATCATCAACCATTATCGCTGTGCGGTTCTTGACAGTACCGACAAGGACTGTCGAATCTCCTTCGTTAGCTCTCTCCCTCTCCTTGTGGATAATCGCGAAATCAATGTCCAGTCTGTCAGCAATAGCTGTCATTCTTTTCACACCACCAGCATCAGGGGATACCATCACACTGCTCTGCCATTCAGGAATATTTTCCTTAATCCATTTTGTGATAGCGGGCTCAGCGTACAAGTTGTCCACAGGAATGTTGAAAAATCCTTGGATTTGTGAGGAGTGCAAATCAATTGTGATAACGTGGTCTGCACCAGCAACTGATACGAGATTCGCAAGTAACTTAGCTGTGATTGGTGCTCTGCTCTTGTCCTTCTTGTCTTGCCTGGAGTACGGGAAGCAAGGAACCACAGCTGTGACTCGGGAAGCCGACGCAATCTTACACGCGTTGATCATGATGAACAGCTCCATCAGGTTGTCATTAATTTCTCCGCAGCCACTCTGAACAATGTACACATCCTCACCTCTGACCGACTCGCCGATTTCGACATTGGTTTCCTTGTTGCTGAACTTCTTAGTCGTAGCTCTTCCTAGATTTATATTCAGTCTTGCAACAATTCTCTTCGCCATCTCAGGATGCGAGCTCCCGGTAAACACTTTGATGTTCGGCATTCTGGCACCAGGGTTGTTGAAACTTGTTTTACGTTGTTCTTCTGTGGGCTCCTGCGGATTGTTCTCCGGTTTCATTAGTTTCGGATCGAGAGTGAAGACTTCCTTCACTAGCCGCGGTTAACCACTAAATAAGATGTTATTTGATGTTAACGTAGATTTATCTGGGTTCACTAAGGGGTCAGTTCAATATAAGTAATCTATGTCCCCCGCAATGGAACTGTCCGCGTTCTTATCCATGTTACTGTAAACACGCAAATAAAAACACTGCGAGCTGTGCTTGTTTATTGATCGAGCGTCGTATTACGTAAAATGTACCGTCTATTACGAAAGCGCGTGTAAGAATAGAGTACGAACACATAAGACTATTTTATTGTGTTAAGATAAGGGGGTCGTATAGTGATCTCCTACTAATTGCATCATTACCGATAAAATAATTACCTACTCGCAATAACCTGTTTGTGCGTTGGCATGGATACAAATAACAATCGATAGCGTTTTGTTTCTATTGCCAAAAGATTTAAAGAATTTATTGTGTAGACGAATGTACCTAAATAAAATACCATGCCTACAGCAAGTGGGTTCATTTATTTTAGGATCTAAGGAAGGTGTTTGAACGAATAATGTGCGTGTAGGACGAGTTATGTATTGAGAAAACTTAGTAGTTCTAAGCAAAGGCCAAAGGCACGTACGGATTTGCTTATAAGAGCGATTTTTTGTTATTTTCGAGACAAAATGAAATTTTTTTAATCCGTGGAAATTTTTGAAAAAAAAAAAAAAACCGCTCTTATCAGCAATAGGCTTTGTCTAATTGCTGTCCCACGTGATGTAAAAAGTTCTATTGTAAAGTGAGTGCACAAATATGCGTGCGGGTATTGAATTTTATTTATTTTCATTCTCTAAATTGTGAAAACTGCATCAAAATTGAGAATGTGTGTGCAGTTTAGAAGAACTAAGCGCTCAAGACAGACACAAAAAGTGACTTTGTTTTATATTACAACGGTTGACTTTTTTAACCGTCTGGACAAAAACAGGGTACCCTTATACAAGGTGAACGAAGCAGAAATCTCTATATTTAAAAAAAAATCTACCTATAATGAAATTAACTTATCAATAAATACTATCAAGTCGGTATATTTATTATATTTATTGGTTATTTGAAGTAAACTTTCATATAAAAACAAAAAAAAAAACAAATAAATCGACAAAAATTTAAAAAATCATCTTACAGGCACCCTACTCTACGCGCGGAAATTATCAATGAATTCATAGCGACATTCAATCCTTTGATTGAAGCCATCGGCCAATCAAAGGACTGAATGTAAAAAAAGAGATTTTTTATTAAATTTATTGGGAAAAAAGAGCTTTCTGTGCGATAGGCTTCTACTCCGTTCAACTTTTTTACCATGTTTTTGTCCAGACGGTAAAAAAAGTTGCTCGGTTTAAATAGATTAAACTGAGTTTTGTTTATCACGGTGCAAATAATACCCTTCCAGTGCTCAACTGTGAAACAGTAGGTACCGTCTAGAATAATACTGTTGATAGGTAGATCAAAGTTGATACTGACGTATCAACTTTGATCGTAAGGATGTAATAAAGGAGCTCTTGTGTTGTGAGTCCTATCAACACCTACATCAATGAATTAGCTGTTGTACCGTTTTGTCGTTTTATATGCGTATTAATTACGGAGGGATATACTGAGTATAATCCATCCTATATCTAATTTGACTAGCCTGTATTGTCCCCCAGTGTATTTGTGTATCTAAACATATTATAATAAACTAAATTCGCTTTTCATGTCTGTCTGTGTGACGTTTTTTCTTCTAAACTCCGCAGATTTTGATGCGTATGCGAGTGGGCCGTAATCCACCACGCGGCCCCGTACGGGTTGGTAAATGTAGTTGCATGTCTTCGAATTTCCGATTCTAGGACATGCCGGTTTCCTCACGTTGTTTTCCTTCACCGTTGTGAGAGCAGTGGTGATGAAATTATATACACAAAGTAAAGTGCCTGTCTGGGTTCGATCCCACAACCTACAACCCGTAAGTCGGGACAGTTTACACAAACCATCAAACTGAACAATTTTCTCCATGGGACCAAATTCGTAATCGCAAAAAAGTATCAGCTGTCCCAAACAAAACTTACTATACCCAAATGTTTTACAAAGAAAGCTACACCTTTCTGATGTATATAGTTATAGGGCATTGCGTTAGTTAACGAATTTGTACCCGAATTGCGTAACACACAATCAATCACAATCAGAATCATTTAGAAGGATATTGCTTATCCACTGCTTCATATGTTCGAAAAATGTGTCTATTCAACAATGTAAATAACGCAATGAATGTTGTTGAACTGTGAAAATGAAACCCATTGCTTCTGATAGTGTGTTACACAATTACCCCGCAGTCATGGTCTCATGGGACTAAGTAACTTATTTTTACAAGACTAGACACAACACAAAATAAAAAAAATACCTCTACGAAGGTTTTATTTATTCAGACCGTTTGGGTTCTCCAAACGACGAAGCTAATCTAACGATCGTGGGAGCAACGGATTATTGAAAAGGGACCGGTCAGTAGGTAAGGTAAAGGATTCTATTTTCAGCGTCAGTCACAATAAACATGAGGTACACCATTCTGAATTCTTTGATAGCACCTATTATATACCTACATTCAAACACATGCACACCTGTAGGTAAAACTGCGAACACTTTACCTACTGCTACGAAATAAAGGTGTCGTGAAAGTCTTAAAAAATCTAGATACGATCCAGCCAGTTTCTTGCTGCCCTCCAGCGACGCCCCAAGCCGAGGTCCGTACAGGGGTACCGTGTATCATCATCATCATCATTTCAGCCACCGCTATACGTATATCCATTTCCTTGTGGTTCTCCATCCCATTTCTTTCCGTGTGTGTCGAAAAGGCGACTAAGAGACTTAATAGAGAATGGGTAGCAGCGTTCTCTATGCACTTTAACTACCATACTGCGATCGTCAACCCGCCTGCCAAGCGTGGCGATTATGGCAGCCTTAACAAGCACTAAGAAAAAATGGCCGCTAGTGCCCTGCGGCCCGCTTACCCTTCGCTAAGTTAACGTGTATGGTCGCTTAGTTTATAAGTTTTACGTCCTGGCTGGAGGCATTATTTTATTAAGGCATCCAGAGGATAGCCTGGTTAAGGCTACAACCTCATGGGTTGACCTGCGAGATACCATAAAGAAAAAAGAAAATTGTTACAATAGATGAACGGTTTACTGTTCCCCCACACTTTGAACAGAGGGGCAATTCTCGTAATTTTAAGAACCTTCATAGTCTGATCTCAGTCTCAATCTGTCAAAAATATCTCTAATTTCCCTACATTTTTGACATCGATTGTCTCTGAGATGAGATCGCGACTTGATTTTGAATGTTTTTAAATACGGGAATGGGCATCCAGCACTCTGAATACATGGGCATTCAGAGTGCTGGATGCCCATTCCCGCTGGGTTGTGACGGGAATGGTCCCGTCACAACCCAGCTGAAAAAAAAAGAAACCGTACCGACATTAAAAAAAAAATCACGACGCAGTGGGAATGGTGCCTTACATTTCTATGAAGCCATATGAGTGATACTAGCTAAGACCCGTGTCCTTGCTCGCATACTAGCTTCATTGACCCAGTCAATAGTTCAAATAATCCTTTGTTATTTCAACTTTCCAGCCTTATTTACCAAGTTTTGATTTTGTGTTATGGATTTTCACTAGGGCGGGTCATTAGCCGTAGAACCGATGACCGTTGGGGTAGACGTGTTTTTGAGTGGAGACCGCGAATCGACAAACGTAAGGTTGGACGCCCTCAGGCTAGGTAAAGCGACGATCTACGCAGGGTGGCTAATAGCAGCTTAATGAAAGTTGCCGAGAATCGAGCCGAATGGTGTGCATTTGGAGGGGCCTGTGTCCAGCAGTGATGGTGATGATTATGAGGATGAATATTATTACATGGGACTCAATCGTAACTGGCGAAACGTGGGTGTAAAATAGGTACCTACACCTCTGTCAAACCCTTCGGGAAAAATAGGCGTAATGTTATGTTTTGCTTTATCAGTGATTTAGGCTGTGCGTTGACTAACAGTGTAGATTATTAGATTTTAAATAGGAAATAGGGTCGCCCCCTATTACACGGGACTCAAACATAGCTGGAGAAACGTGGGTGTCCTATAATATGTATACGTACACCTCTGCGTAACCCTTCAAGGGAAACAGGCGTTATGTTATATAATGTGTTTTGTTTTTGTTACATCAGTGGTTTAGGCTGTGTAAGTGCGCTTATCAACATTGCTCTAGTAAAAATTCCTTCTCTACTTCAACGAGGTTCGTAACACACTATCAATGCACTGGCTTTCATTTTGACAGTTCAACAACATTCATTGCGTTATTTACGTCGCCGAGAAGACAATTTTTTTGAACATATGAAGCAATAGATTAGCGCATGGAGCAAAAGCAAGCCACCAGTGTGCGATGGTGACAGTTCTTAGTGCAGCATTTTAGAAGCGCTGGATTATCTTGAGGTTGGTATTGCTAGCCGATTGCTCCATAGGTCCAATTGGCTCTATGATAGACAAGCAATTTATTGTTGAGAGAGAGCTTTGATTTTCGGCCTCATAGCCATGAAACATTCTTAAATTGTATATTTGCTTCTGTTCTCTTGGCTATGTGGTTTGCCCATATCAGTCTTCTATCTAGGTGCAAACCTAGGTATTTCACCGAGGTGCTGGTTGGAAGGGTTCCTCGTTCCATGCAAACAGGTGCGCAATCCCCCTTCCTGAGTGAGAATGTGACATGCGTGAACTTTGATACGCCTGGAACTTAATGCCACAATATTATTATTGAACTTGTTTTGATCTACATTTCCAAGCCTTCTTGTTATTCAAGTCACGCATCATATTTATTGTAAACAAAAGTTTCTTGACATGTTTTGGTGTTGCAGAAAACAACCACAGTTGATTCCCGCGAAGGCTTTATGTCAGGATAAATATTGTATTATATCTTGTGCCCGTAACGAAATTTCAGGTATGGAAAAGTAGGTTTAGCTTTGAATGTACAGACGCCAGCAGGTCAAGCTACCCAAAACTGTCAAATTTTCCCATTCAACCTTGAACCTTAATGCTTTAGCGAAAAAGATGAAAATCTATTAAAGGAATTTGACAGATTGTAGTAGCTTGATGTGCTGGCGTCTGTACAATACTTCATTAGGCGCCTCTGAAATCATAACCTTGCGGGGTTTTTAGTTTTGCTGTTCAGACTATAAAGGACGAGAATGATTTTACCATTGAAATAATATTATGATACTCAAATTAAATTTTTATTACGCTTCGTGTTTGCCGAGGAAACTCTTGGTTATTTATTCGATTCACTCTGATTCAGTCAAGTTGTTTTGAATCCTAAAGCAGTAATGTGATTTTATTTATTTCATGAAATCGATGTGAATCCTTTGAACTTCAATGTACTCAACTGAAGTTGGAGATTGCTTCAATGTATGATGTACACATGTGTGTGATTGAACAGCTCGGAGATTTATTTAGATTTCAAGCAAAATCAGAAAAGTGTTTTATTTTTTATTGATATGTATGATAATGAGAGATAAATAAGTAATACTGAAAGTGCAATGCGCATTTAAAAATACAATAATGACTTGCCAAAGCACCATTTTAAAAGTCTCATCCATACAGGGTATAAAAAGACACATCACATCCGTCAACAACGCCTTGTGTACTAATCAAACCAAGTACGAGTAACAGTGGCACAAAAATAATTGCTGGGAAACTACTTTTATTTTTGGTGTGAAAAATTTCTGTTTGAATTATTGGGCAATGTAACACACGCAAAATATTGCGCTTATACCATGGCCGTGGGGGCATTTAAAGTTGTGTTATAATATTAAAAACTCATTTTCATATAAAAAAACCGTCATTAAATGTTGGAATTTTGACCTTCAATATCTCCGTAACCAGAAGGTTCCCAGGTACGGTCAAGTACAAAAAAAAATACAATAACGGGGACTCCCGGCTTCGTTAAGAGTCTTTTTACACCCGTTATATGGCAAATTGAACTTACATTATCAATCTACAAACTTAAAAACGATCTCATCATTTTCTACAAGTTGACACAAATCTATTAGTGGAGTTGGACTATCAATAAGTTTCTTTAAATCATAATTATTTTTCTTTTCATCTAAACCATATATCGCTAACTCTTTGACACTTCCCGCCCATGTAGCTTCATTTACATTGCAAAATACTCCGAAATCTATTGTCTCCTTATATGCAGCAGTAATTGTAACGGCGGTTGCATTGGCTTTGAATTTCAGAGTCATCTTTTCGTTCATATATAAATTGCCAATAGCATTACATATTGATACTGTATCTACAGGTGCTTCTGTCGTAGTTGTAATTTCTTCACCATCATCAGTCTGGTCTGTGGCCTCTGTAGTGCCAGTTTCTTGTGTAAAATTCGTGTCGTCATCATCTGCAGTGGTTATAGATTCTGTAGTACTAGTTACTTTCGTAGTTTCGGTACTAATCTTGGTTTCACACTCAAGTGCTATTACAAGTGAGTATCCTGATCGTTGGCGAGTTAAGTCTGCCAATAATTGTACCTCCTAGAAGAAAGTTATTTGATAAGTTAAACATGGATAAAGAAATGAAGAATATGTGCCAAGGACCTAAAGATTCAGGTAATAAGTGATCTGATTACGATACATCGTAGGGAAAATTACTGTAATGGATATGATTGAAAGATTTAGTTTTTCTGGATCAGCGTGTCTAGACATGTGTTACATGGATATCATTTTATGAAATACTGATCTGCATGTTTTGTTGAATAGTAGGTACGGTCACCAAAGGAGATACGTAAACAGGGTCGTCGGATATAGATGAAGCTTTGTAAGAAACCGATGGATGTTTCACTTATCTCCTTTGGTGACTGTACCTATGTCCTTCAAAGAGCTTTGAAGATCCTTGATATACCTGTGCGCCATTTAGATTTTTTTCAAAATGGCGGCCACGCATAATACCTATATAAATCGATAGCTGACATCAATGTAAACAGAAAACATACTAAAACCAAACCCCGTAAATCTTCACGTTTCTGAGATATTAACGTTCAAAGTTGATCACGTGTCATTACATAGATCTTTGAAATTATCACTATGAATGTTTAGTAGGTTGCATGCGTGGCCGCCATTTTGAATTGGAGACTGACATAACCATCAGTTAAGTAGATTTAAAAACGGACATAGCTATGTAGGTAAAGTCGAACAAGCTATTTGGTATACAGGCATGTAAGTTGCAACTACTTTTAAACAGTGTCGTAATTGTGCTGAGTAGTGAATGCATTTACGTTACTAATCTCATAAGTATGCCATATTCTTAAAAAGTTATTACGCAGAAGTTACAACGAATAATTATTTTCTATGTAGTGGAAATATTGATATTTTAGCTTAAATAGCTTTTTCGACTGTACCTTGTCATAATTGACCTTACCTTCTGCATAACAATGATGGAACCAGCGCGCACCAAAGTTAAGAAGTCAGATTCTGTCGTAGTCATAGTAACTACAGATCCCTCTTCGCCAATGATCTTCAAACCACCCCAGAATTCATACCACGTGCCTGGAGGCATCCATACGTGGATATGGGTTTGACTCGGTTGTAAATTTGGAACTATCAACAAACCATCTCCCACGGCAAATTGACTCGTCAAGTCTATCAGGTTTTTAGACAACGGGAATTGGTAGAACATTGGCCTTAGAAGTGGGCCATCTTGGAGAACTGTGTAGATGTATGGTAGAAGACTCAGTCGTCTATTTAATGCTGTTACCATCTGAACTCTGTCGTTACCAACAAATGCTAAAGGATCCCTCGGAATTACTTTCGAGTGTATCTTTATCATCGGCATGAATGTTGCTGCCATGTACCATTTAGCGCATAGTCTGATTTGTGTAACGCTATTGAAGTTTTCTGTATCGCCGCAAATGGGGGATGACCAGAACCAGTGACCAGAAACGCCGCCCAAACTAGCCTCAACGAGTTCCTTTCGCAGATTAGTCCACGAAGTTGATATGTTCTGACGATTTATGGTAACGTTTCCATTCATCCATTGACTAGTGGATGACGTTGGGACAGACCCTTTGATTTTTTCAAATGCGTTGATAAATTGGTTTCCGTACTCGTTGTGTCTTATGAAATATTGTTCTCCTGGATACTCTGTTTCGTTAGTAAGTCGTGTGTTTCTGGAAACTGGTCGAGTGGGTCGAGTGGCATTCCATTTCGGAGTAATATTAAAAGCAGCCTCAAAATTCTGAAACCGAATAGTAATTCATTAAATTAACAAGTAGAAAATATAAATTGTTATGGTTTTTCTTGTATGAAATTTCTCTGTAACTAAGTGGTTTATTTTATTCATTTTTTGAAGGGAATCGAATTAACTATAAGATGGTAATTTATACAATATGAACACGATCTGTATATTCCAATAACAATTATTGTTTTACTGGTTTTCTGTTTATCCAGATAAAAATTTATCGCCTCTAAAATCTGCCACCCTAGGCTCAAGCCTACTCAGCCTGTTGTTAAATCAGTCACTGAACATAACTTATCCATCAATTTGAATACCAAATTTTGCCTTTACGCAGTTCTTTGACCTCTAACAAGAACCCCGCTTTTATCGCGCTCTTTGAAGTTTAAAGTTTCGGTTCATTGGGATAGTAATTTATCATCGAGTTTCTCTTTAGTATACATATACAATATGTAACAAAAACCCTATTGTTCCTTTTAGGGACGTATACATTTATCTACAAGCACAACATTGATGAAATTATAATAATAAAAAAATAAGTATTGGGTAGTTGAGAGGTCAAAATCAAATAACTATTAAAATCGACACATTCAAAATAATAAGCGGCGGCGGCGCACTGGCGGCGGGACAGCGGCACCGAGCAAAGAGAGTGGCTCGTTTTATCTCTTTCTGGTTTCGCGTCATCGCTTCATGCAGAATTGCAGAGGTAAGAAATCGGTCAAACATTACAAATATTAATAATGAAATATTTATTTGAATTATTTTTGTTGAACAGTTTTTTTATAAATGACTTGCTTTAATTACGTATGTATACCGATTCTTAAAACGTAATTATAAGGAACAACAGGGTTTTTGTTACTGTATAGTGGTGGTCCAGTGGTACCGGGCGTGACTTACGAGTTTATATATTTTTTTTACTAACCGAGTTCAAAAAAAAGAGAAGGTTCTCAATTTGGTTGAATATTTTTTTTTTCAGTGGTTTATTTTTTAAACCAAAATTACTGGTAAAAATTACAACTTAAAAGTGAAAAAGGACCCGGTTGTTTTTTTTGTAAAGTTTTTATATTATTTATTATGGAAAACAAACAGTAACACATTAAATTTTGTACGAATAAATACAAAAACGATACGGCCAAACATTTTCCACGGAATAAAAGAAATAAAACAGAGTTGAAGGCCGTAGGTTTGAACCCAGACAGGCGCTTTACTTTGTGTAAATGACTTCATCAACACCGCTCTCAAAACGGTGAAGGAAAACATTGTGAGGAAACCGGCATGTCCTAGAACTAAAAATTCGTAGTCATGAGACGTCTACCAACCCGCACTGGGCCAGCGTGGTGGATTAAGGCCCACTCCCTCTCACCGATAGGAGGCCTGTGTCTCAGCAGCGGGAACATTATAGGCTGATTATGTTGTTATACGATAATTTATCATATTTAAATTGGGATAATTAATTACCCCTTTATTTATAAATGTTGCTTAAAGTTGAGTAATGATTAGCGGCTTTTTGACCATCAAATTTTGACGTTGAAGTATCTCTAAACTTTAACCAACGTTTATATGTAAACATCTAATGTTTTAAAGACTTGCGTCCTATGATAAATTTCTCTAATTAATCAATTTTTAGTACAGTCATTTGGTAGTTTTACCTGGAAAGTTTTCGGAGAGTTTTGAAAATGGGTTATAGATTTCGTTGTCTCTTTCCGCATTTCAACTTTCCCACCTCGTATCTTTGCCGCTCGCGCCGCCGTATTGAAAAAAATGGCGCCTAATAGCAGTTTTTTGACAATATCTCTTTTCTGACTCATTTCACGATAAAAACATTTATATGCCAAATTAAACTAGAAAAAAAATCTTACAATTCATGTAACAACAATTTTTTTTTGTAAAAAAGTTTTGGTGTATTTTCATAACTCCCGGAAAACTTCCCAGTTTACCCCTTTTTTCGAACCAAATGACTACTTTTTTATCATTGAACATTTTCAGAATATTGTTTTGCAATTTACCTCGTTAAAATACGGCAAATATTCATAAAACGCATCACGGTCCTTTTCAGATTCGTCTAAAGGCCAGTTGTTTTCCAAAACAACAGCTTCGAAATTAGTGTTATAAACCCACAAGCTCTTCATGAACTCTTCGCTTGCCCAAATGTAACCAGGATAGATGACGTCATGTTTGTTAACTTTGCCTTTATATAGGTGGCGAGATTCTGCGTCACGGATATTGTAAAGACCAAACTCTTCCTCATCAAAGCAACGGCCGTTTGTTGTTGTTGTTGTTGCTTGTACTGCTTCTGTTGTTGCTGGTTCTGCTCCTGTAGTTGCAGTGGCGTCTTCCTCTATAGGTACCGTTGGTGCTGTGTATTTTATCTGTGAAAGTGACAATTTATTTTCCATTCCTATGATACGAGTAATTCTTCAGATTGGCTTTTAGGCTCCCGCAGACAGGCGCGACGCGAAGGTGCGACGAGAACAATTTCCATTAAGTTTTCATGGAAAATGTTCTACTAGAGTCGAGTCGCGCCTGTCTGCGGGAGCTTTTTCTTTAGGAAATTAGTTTCTTTATCACATTATAGCTTGTTAAAAATAATGTGATCAGTAATGACATGTAATCGTATACTATTTTGTTTCTCGATAAGTTCGATAAACTGTTGTAGGTACCGTCGCGGACACTGGCTGTAAACCACTTTGTAACCTTATTACAAAGGGCATAAGGGTGAACAGTGATCGGCCGCCAATGTCCGCAGTTGTACCTGTAGGTACTAATTAGTTTGGTGAATATAAATTCCAATTGATTTGCATAGTTAGGTACTTAGTTCATGTTATTTGCTAAAGTTAATGATCATTTAATTGCAATACGAATAGCGGTAAAGTGGTCAAAGCCAACGAAATGAATTGTGGTTATGGCTATTGTGTAAACATTATCTATCTGAACGTCCGGAGCAGGCTATAAAATATATTTTTAATGTTCTGTTATTCTGTTCTGACAGCAGTGTGGTGGCCCAGTGGTATCGGCTCCGACTATGGGTCTTCGTGGTCGTGGGGTTCGAACCCAAGCAGGCGCTTTACGTTGTGTAATTTGTTTCATCACCACTGCTCTCAAAACGGTGAAGGAAAACATCGTGAGGAAACCGGCATGTCCTTGAACCGAAAATTCGAAGACATGTGACTTACACCTCACTGCACACCCGCACTGGGCCTGCGTGGCCCTCTCACAGAGATGAGGCCTGTGTTCCAGCAGTGGGAACGACTATGCAATATTCTGTGATTGTTTTTCGTCTAGAATACTTTCATTTACAGTAAATCACAATAGCTACGAGTATGTCTAGACTGCAACAAATATTGGTCTCTAATGAGAATTAAAGCCTCCTGCTCCGTCCATTCACCTCTTACAGAATAATTCAGTCTCCGATATCATAGAATTCGATATTATCCAATTTTTTTGTTGCTTAAACTAACCTTTAGGGTAAGTTCATATTTAATTATTTCTATGAAGTAAGTCACTCAGATAATTAAATAAACTCTTTCTATACAAGTAAAGCTAAAAGAATTTTGAAGGTAAAAATGTATATTTAAAGGACAGCTGAAATTAAAAGGCGTGCGACAAAAATTAATATGAGAAGTAGGGCACGTCATAATTAAGGCTTCAGTACTTTTAGGTTTAATTAAATATTTTTTTGTTGGAAAAATAATTTGGTTTGATGAAAAAAGTCTCGGCCAATTTTTGGACTATTTCACTACTAAGGTTTGGATAAGGTGAATTTATTTTTTTAAGAGCAGTGATGGCCCAGTGGTAATGGTCGCGACTTCCGAGTGTAGTTGTGGTGTTATTTTTTAAAGGACTGATAGGCAAACAAATTTACTTTGTCAAATCACTAGATTTTTCAGCAGCGTAAATGAAAACTATCATATTGAATTCAATACGTGACTTTCTCAAAGATAACTTATTTGTGGTGAATTCATTTTATATTTCAGGTAGGTCATTTGCTGCTTTAACAGTTGTAAAATAAGATTTAGATTATAGTGCAGTTTGCTGTTGCCTTACAGGATTCTGGTAAAAGAGATCTTTTTTCGTTACACTATAAAATGGTACACGATGGCCCTTTGTTTCCGGTAATTTAAGCTTGAAATGTTCATGAATTTTGATATTTATCAAAATCAAAAGTCATCATCTGCCTAGCCTCTTCCCAACTATTTTTGGGGTCAGCTTTCAGTCTAACCTGATGCAGCTGAATACCAGTATTTTACGTGGAGAGACTGCCTATCTGACCTCCACAACCTAGTTATTGGGTAACACGATACCCTCGGTAAGACCGATTGTCTGACTTTTAGGCTTCTTCTTCACACACACAGCCGGGACCAATAGCTTAAATTGCTTTCCGAGGCACGGAGGGTTCTCGGTATGTAAAAATGGTCACCCATCCGCGGACCGTCAGCGGCAAGCGTAGCTTAACCTGATTGATCGATCCGTGCTGCTATTTATTACGTAGCCACGAGCCCCTCAAAAATCAGAATCAAAAGTCATTTATTCATATTAGCCCGAGAATCAGCAGTTTTTAAACGACAAAATTACATAAGGCAGTCCCCCAAAACGGCCGCCCTTCACCACTTCCTAGTACTTTAGATGCAAAGATGTGGCGCTACAAACCTCATCACCATCCCCACCAGCACAGCTGTCTATTATGGAACGTTGAAGAAGAAATACAATTATGGTACTTACATATGGTGAAACATGAGGTACAAACTTCTTCCCAGCATTCCTGATCTGCATAACACTCTGGTCGACAAGATAAACCTTGGTATCGTTACATTCAGTTGAAAAGACCACAGGAACTGCACCACAGTGACTCTCATATGGCACTTTTTCGGTTGTCGCTGAAGATATGAAGGTACGGAGTTCTCCTAGTGGGTCGTTCGATGTTGCTTCCCTGAAATTACATATTTTGGTCGAGATTTACAAAAGAACCTCAAATTGATAATCATGGAAACCATCATCTTCATGGTCTACCTAATAGGTGATTGACTTACTGAACTATGGGTTTGAAAGGCAGACAACTACCGTATGTACTGTATGGCCCAGTGCCGATTGGTAGATATCACATGTCTTCGAATTTTTGGTTCTAGAACATGCCGGTTTCCTCACGATGTTTTCCTTCACCGTTTTGAGAGCAGTGGTGATGAAATAAATGACACAAAGTAAAGTGCCTGTCTGGGTTCGAACCCACTCGTAAGACGGGGCTGTTACAAATGGGCCACCACTGCTCTTCCCGTACGTACAGACGCCAGCACATCAAGCTACTACAATCTGTCAAATTTCTTTATTAGATTTTCAACTTTATCGCTATAGCATTAGGTTCAAGGTTGATTGGGGAAATTTGACAGTTTCGGGTAGCTTGACCTGCTGGCGTCTGTACACTAACTAGATATAAGCACTAGATTTGCCATGACCTGTTTCAATAGCGAGAAAATATGTAGAGATTTTGCATTGTTGACTAAAATGGGAATTGTCGTCATTTTTTACCGACTTCAAAAAAAAGGAGGATTTGGTCTCAGAACTCCGACCGATAATCCGATTTGAAAAATTCTTTCTTTTGTTTGAAAGGGTATATATAATTATAGGGTGGTTTAAAGGAGAAAATTCAAGGTCCATAAATTTTTGGGCCAAATGTGAAAGTGCCAAATACAAAAAAAAGTTATATTCCGTTAGAATATGTTATTCTTGTCACTTTTCATTATGGGACCAAGTCTGTAGGCTCATTTCCAGCGCTGTTATAAGAGTTAGAAAAATACAGTTTCGGTATGTTTTAATTATCAAAATAATAGTAAGTAAATTAAATTATCTAATATTATAGTAATAGCTTTAATTATTTTAATAGCTTTAATTATTGTAATAGCTTTAATTATTGTAAGAGTTTTAATTATTTTAATAGCTTTAATAATTGTTATAGCTTTAATTTATATTAATTGGGTGCACTTGCATAGTGCATACAGGGATAACTCTGCGGGTTGACTTCGGCCCCTCATACGTCTTCCAAAGGACCGGGACCCCACGGCCCCGATAAAAGATATAATAATAAATCATTTATTTGCATAAAATATGGTATAGGTGCAATGGTGTTAAATAAAATTATGAATTTTCTCCTTTGGTCAAATTCCGATGAGTGGTTTTAGAGTTAGCTTCAATAGTACGTATTTTTTTCCACCTAGTGTATGATGACAGGTGGTAGCTCCAAAAAAAACACTAATAAGTGAAAATTAACTTTAATTTCGGTGCAAAAAACGAAAATACAAAACCAAAGACACCGACTTCGAAATTAAGTTTTATGTTCTATGTTATGCGTTTAGTTTCCGCACTTAGTCCTTCAAGTGGACCATTGTGCGTGGGCCATGGCGGCCGCAGGTGGTTATTCCAACCAGCCCACCTCCCTCCAGAAGTTTATTAAGTCTCCTGGCCTGTTGAGAACATCTGTGTAAGATCTGGGTGTCCCGAAGGTTTCTGACCTAAGTTGGGTGACGCCTGTACACTAAAAGAGCAGTTGCGCAACGGTTTCATCAGACTCCATGCAAGCCCTGCATAAGGGGCTGTCCGTTATGCCTGTTGTGTGAAAGTGTTTGTTTAGCGAACAGTGTCCCGTGATGTCCCTTGCTACTATAAGAATAATTTTTAATATAAAAAAAATATATATAGATGTAGGCAAGAAGGCTGCCAGGCTCAAATGGGATTGGACGGGTCTCATCAGCCGCATGCAGGATGACCGCTGCGAAAACGTTTCCACACAATGGGAACCTGAAGATGGACGACGCCGCCGAGATCGGCCCAGAAAGCGGTGGCGAAATGACCTGGAGGGGCCGCCGAGGGCTGGTTCGAGGTGGCAAAGAGTTCCTGGAAGCACTTGGGGGAGGCTTTTACACTTGACAGTATAGACTAAACAAAACAAAAAAAGTACTATCCCTCCTCTCTTTCCCTCTCCCAATCCCCTCTTTTCAATAACAACTGTGAAGGTAGGTAATGGTGCTCGTTGTGGGGCGATAAATCGAAATAAATAATAAGAATGGTTCCCGGATAAAAATAATATAATTCATTTACCATAAAGTAATTCGTAGAAAATAATAAAAGTGACATTCTTCTTGTCAAAAATCCAAGGTAATGTGAAAAACTAAAGGGGTGCGCCTGTCGTGTGCGCATCTCGTTCTCGCAGACTTCTAGAAACTTCTACGCGTTGTCATTCGTCGTTTGCATATACTATATATAGTATGCACTTACACACATTATGCAAGGCGTTAAAAACAACAGATCCAAATGGCTCATAAAAAGAAGATTTAGTTATTTATTTTCCTTTAGTTTTTGGTCCCCTTTTTGTTTTTTTTTCGTTGGGAAATCATCAAATGTCTTCTCACGGGTGGGTTTTAGTCAGTATAAGTCTGACACGTCTGGAGGGCCTGTCAGTCTTTTACTGACTAAAACCACACGGGCACACGGCTGCCTGTGGCCTGTGGTGTGTGTGTGTGTGTACGGCTGTGCCTTCAGTTGCCTGTGCCAGGGGCCATGGTATCTCTTTCGAACAACCCGCGTCCCTGGCAGTTTTGTCCCCTTCATCGCTTCAATAACAATAAATATTCTAGAAATATCCTCAGGAAAGAAACCCAAACTTCTGCGGGATAGGGTTCTTAGAAGTCAATTAATTTGAAATGACAAATTGTGATTAAGTAAATTAGTTCGAAGAATTTTAAGTACGTACTTGTTCTACAAGTTTGACTGTAAGTATCAGTCAACTCAAGTGCCATGACGAAGATTTGAATAATAGGAAACTTACTTAAATGAGAGCTATTTATTTCTATTGATTTTAGAAAACTCAAAGGAATTTCCTTTAAGTTTTCTAAAGCCCGTCTAGAGCTAGCCTGCCAGGCTTAACTTATTACCTATAGTACAGACGCCAGCACATCAAGCTACTACAATCTGTCAAATTTCTTTAATAGATTTTCAAGTTTATCGCTACAGCATTAAGGTTCAAGGTTGATTGGGAAAATTTGACAGTTTCTGGTAGCTTGACCTGCTGGCGTCAATGACCTTAAATAATCAGGCTATAATGTTCCCATTGCTGGGATACAGGCCTCTTCTCTGTGAGAGGATGTGGGCCGAAATCCACCACGCGGGCCCAGTGCGGGTTGGTAGATGTCACATGTCTTCGAATTTTTGGTTCTAGGATATGCTGGTTTCCTCACAAGTTTTTCCTGCACCGTTTTGAGAGCAGTGGCGATGATATAATTTACACAAAGTAAAGCGCCTGACTGAGTTCGAACCTACAACCTGCAACTCGTAAGTCGCGGCCGCGACCACTGGGCCACCACTGCTCACTGACCTTAACATTCTGAAAATAAACCCAATAAAAATCGCCCTTTCACCCAACGGATATGGTAATAAAGTTAATCAAAAACTCACCTACAAACGTGAGCGCCTAGCATCCAATATTCAAGGTTTCTCTTCGCCCCTATAGCGGCCATGGCATCTTTCATCACATCAATGGGCTTCGGTCCGACAAACAAATGAAACTTCAGTCCCAAATTCGTGATACTGCGAAGGACCAATTGATTGTCCCCTCTGACTATTACTTCTGTAGGGGCCATTGATTCGATCAGCAAACCATGGTAGGACCCGTTCAGCTTAGCAAATATTAACGGAATCGAATCGAGTCCACCTTTATGATTGTATAAAACTTTCACAGTATCTGGTTTTAACGGAATTTCTCCCAGGCCGTACATTGTTTCATTTGTGAGTCTAAATGATATCTCCCATATGTCATCTGCAGCTATCAACGGTCCCCGAGCTGTGTTGAAAATGATTCCTTGAGTTGAATTCACGATAATATTTAATTCAGTTCTATCTGGGTGTCTTGTATCTGGTTCTGTTATTCTGTATGAATAATTCTTCTCTGTAAGTCTTCGGCCTGTAATTTTGTTCGAATGGTAGAATGTGAAGGAGAGATGTGTAGCTGTTACTTCGTCGATGGAAAGTCTGAGGTTTTCATAGCTGTCTTGTGCATCATCATACGGTATTGTTGGCATTCTTGGATTCAAGTATGTGTCCTCTGTCCATTCTCCATGGAATACGTAGGAGAATCTTGAAGGGTATCTATGGTAGCATAAGTTGTGGTGGTGATCATAGCAGCATTGTTTGTGGCATTTCTCGGGTGGTACTGCCTCTATGCCACATGGGAGCCTAGCTTCTCTTGCTACGACGCAAGAGCCAGTTGATAAGCCATCAGATGCTGGTCGCACGTAGCTTGGGAACATGATGAATTTGTATACTAGAAGTGGGGCGACAATTGAAGCTATTATCAAAATAAAGACTACCCTTATAGGTCTGTTGAGTAGAATCTGGTCGTACCATGTTATATCTGAAATGGAAGAAAATATTAAGTTTATTGCTTGTATTGAATGGTGTTTAAGCTTATCAATAAAAACACAAACCAAAACAAAAATCATTCATTCTATCTCTTTCTCGCCTACGTACTTTTGTATTTATGTCCCTGTCAGAAGATTAGGCTGGCTTAGGTGCTTAAAAAAAAAAAAACAAAAATCGGAAAAGAAAAAAGAAAAAAAAAAAGAAGTCAGAAAAGAAAAGTAAAAAAAAAGAAAACAAATCAGAAAAAAAAGAAAAAGAAATCAGAAAAAAGAAAAAAAAAAGAAATCAGAAATCAGAAAAAAAAACAAAAAACAGAAAAGAAATCAGAAATGCTGACATGTTTCAATCGCGCTCCAAATGTTTGAAAAATGAAATTAAATGAGCAAATGAACGTTCGACAGAATTTCTATTTATTTTTCGGTGTCATGTGAAGTCGGGCGTAAGTGACAGGAATAACGTGTAGACAAAGTTTATATTTATAGACCTCGGACTAAGAACCTTGGATAAGCAAAATGCTATGATTTTGCTAGTTAGCGTACTGTACAACATCGCAGTTAAGAGATGTGTACATCTATGACCCAGCCTGAATGAAACGAGCGGTCTTAATTACTGAAGAATAGTTAGCCATAAAAGTCGCCTGCGGTCGGTCAATAGCCCCACTAAACAGTCATATAGCCACATACCCGTATATGCCTTTCCCAATTCAACCCTTATAAATTTTCCCATTCAGCCCTTAATCCCCGTACTACACAAACAGTTCATCAAGGTTAAAAGTAAGATTAAGCCATCCTTTTTTTATCGTTTAGGGAACGAAACGAGACATTAACACCTAGTCTTAAGCCCAGTGACGGACTAAGCCTGCCGGGGTCCCGAAGCGGCAAAACTAAATGGGGAACGCCCAGGAATGAATGAAATATTTAGCATGCTGCCTCGAAAAGGTTAGGTTTTCTTTTGACTATTGCTACAGAAATAGGAGATATTTTGTCGCAAATAGAAAAGCATTAGACGACTAGAGGACGGTAGAGCGAGCTCGAAAATGTTTGGACCCCGTGTTGTTAAAATTTTTTTTTGACATTTGTTCAGAAATAGGAATTACTTTGTCAACTATACAGAAAAGTTTGATAATGTAGGTTAATCAAATGAATCAAAAATGTTAGCACCCTACGTTTACATCTAGTATGCTTATCCCCTAATAACTACAAACTGCCTATTATTAACTGAACATATTTTGGTCTTGTTTGGGATTTGATTAAAAAGTATTTCTCAAGTTTTGGGGGCCCCACAGGACCCGGAGGCCCGGAGCGGACCGCACCTGCCACCGCTACCCAATAGTACACTACACGGCACAACGACCGCCATTTTGAAATACTAGTGCTGTGACATTCTGGTTATTCATTCGTGACTTGAGTTGTTAAAACGTTAATTTTGAATAACGACTGGCTAAAAGAAGTAGTATTGTGGGCGCTCGGCCTTAGTCCTTACAATATAATTTGGGGCGTTCGAGTCCGATGTCTCGGATTCGAGACAACAATGTCTGTCAGGGATAAAAGTAAAAAGACGAAGGTTCTTTTTACCACATCTAGAAAAATTATATCGAAGGTAGGACAAAATAATGGTCACTGTGTTTATCGTATTAGTGTATTTAGGAGAGTTGGAGAAGATTTACCGAAACTTCTGCTACTACAAAGATTTAGGAAGAGTTTCTGGAAATCGCGTTAAATGAACAATTATATTTATTTCTGTAAATTGGTTTTAAGAAACACACATTAAAATATAATTTTTATAAACTGCATGAGGTCGGTGTTTCCTATCTGACTAGAAGAAACATCGAAACAAATTCAGAGATTACATTCTCTTTTAAAGTGCAGACATTATATTGGTCAGATTATATGAGAATCATGCAGATTAGTCTGCGACGGTCTTTTGAGAGTAGTGCCACACAGTAAACCTGTCGAGTCAGTGCACGTATTTGTCAGTACCTAATCGTGTATCTTAACTCAGAACTTAAGGAGCTCAACGACTCGACGAACAAAATCCACCAAAGAAAGAACATTTGTGTAACCCGCATAAAGTCCTCAAACTGCCAGACAATCATTCGAACTAACTGTAAGTTGGTCTAGTTCGGCCTAGACGATCAATTATATTGGATAATATAAGGGTATATTATATTATATAGCAGTAAATCTATGTTTAATGTTTGTATGAAGTTTTTTAGTTAAATGTTATGTTGTTGACTTGCTGCGCGCTTTGGTGTCTACTGTAAGTGCAGCAAGCAATTGTTATATAAATTGCTATACTCATCATCATTCATCATTCTCCTGCCCTTATCCCAATTTATTTGGGGTCGGCGCAACATGTCTTTTTCTACCATACTTGTCTATTAGTCGTCATCTCGGTAGTCACCCCCTTTCTAACCATATCATCATTCACACATTCCATCCATCGTTTCTTTGGTCTTCCCCTACTCTTATACCCATCGACGTTCATACTCATAAATTGCTATACTATAATAAATAAATTGGCTCTTTGTACACACACGTTTTTCTTGTCGTGAAAAACTACGGTTTAGTCGCCGTACTTGTTGAAACGAAAACTTGTTTTCGGTCACGTGTTTTCTACCGCGCGGTCACGAGACAAACGGGGCAGTTATGAGGTAATTCGACGGTAATTTGCGGAGGCAGACACAGCTCTTTTAGGAAACCATAAATGCTATATTATGCGTATACCGTATAAATTATACCTTATAACTTTACCGAAGTACTTTGCCTTGGACTTATAACGTTACAGATGTGACTAGTAAAATGTAGGTGTATCTACTACACAACTAAAGCCTCTGTTAACCTTCTTAGAGGAATACAAACGTAATGTTATATGAGCATTGAGGAGAGCATTTTGAATTATTAGATCGAGTTGATGGTCTTGCATAAGCTCGAGAGAATGCGGGCCGAACTAGCTGTAGTATGTACTTAGGATGTACGTATGAACGTTGCTAGAGAAATGCATCCGAAATTCTGAATTCCAACCTCTCGCGAAGTTCCTCTTATCGTATTTTCCTTTTGGAGCAGTGCACAATGTTTTGTTTATGTCAGTAGTAGGTGTCAGGTGGGTGGTACAACGCTTGACCTACTTTGGAAGTTTGTTTTCTAAAATCAGGTTTTTTATCTATTTGTTTTGGGCTCGATACGTATTGATTTAAGGGGGATGCGCTAAGGCCCGAGTCGACGGCGCGTTGTGTTCCACGCGCGCCTCAAAGAGATGTCAGCACGAAGTGATGGGGTTCGCTAAGGCCGATGCCTGCCAGGGCCGCGGGTTGTTCGAAAGAGATACCGTGGTCCCTGGCATAGGCAACTGAAGGAACGCGGGTGGGTTTTAGTCAGTAAAAGTCTGACACGCCCTCCTACTCCGCCCAGAGCGGGTGAAGTCATATGATGATTTCCCACCCAGAAAAAAAAAAGCGGGTTGCGTTAAAGTAGCCCGCGAAATTTAAATATTCTTACGTTTTTTTGCAATTGGCAGGTCAGTGTCAGGTTGTATGTCGATTGAAATATGATTCGTGGTCGTAAGAGTCCTCTTCACCGTATCCGGCGACAGCATAATCAGCTTAATATAATGTTCCCACTGCTGGGACACAGGCGTCTCTTCGAGAGGGAGTGGGCTTTAATCTACCACGCGGGCCCAGTGCGGTTTGGTAGATGTCACATGTTTTCGAACTTTTGGTTCTAGACATGCCTGTTCACGATGATTATTAAATTATTTACACAAAGTAAAGTGCCTGCTTGAGTTCGAACCCACGACCTATCTACTCGTAAGTCAGGGCCGTTACCACTCGACCACCCCGGCGACAGCACCCAGGCTAATTTTCAATTCTTGACTGATTTGCAAAACCAAATTTGTCTTGAAAACCCGGTCACACTGTGTACAGAAGAGCTGATCAGCATCACTATATGAATATGTTTATGAAGGCTTTGAGCGGCGTTTGCGCAATTGGCGCTTCTTGTCTAGGTCTTCAAGACGATTATTACAAAGCGTTCAGTTGCTTTGTGGGTTGAAGTGTGCCCACCTTTCTCGGGTCGAGCAAGCACCTGCCACCGGCCAACGAGTATGCCATAAGTCCTAAGATGACGTTTGAGAACGTCTTTGTAGCGCAGGTTTTGCCCTCCTTGTGCACGTTTTCCTTGGGCGAATTCGGAGTAGAAAACGGTGCTAGTAGATAAAAGGTATAATAGAGAGTAGTGTAGTTAGCCAATGTTCTTATCTAAGTGCTAACACGAGTGTATGTCAATCAAATCTCTAATGTAGTGTGAAGTTCAGGTCTTCACGTGTTAATGTCAATTTGAAGTGTCATCCATCATTGAAGCCATTACTGTGTAATGGATCGACCATTTCCAGATTATGGCGTGAGCATAGTGCCATTAATTCCTGTCGTTCATTCTCAATTAAAAAGAGTAGGATTAAGGCTCGCACACATTTGGGTGGGCCCCGCTGCAACGCAATGCATTGCAAAAATCGTCCTAGATCACTATGTGCGCCAGCCTTTAAAGCTCCATAATTGCGTATCACACTTTAAATCACAATCTGAATAATTTTGAAGGATATTGCAAATCCATTGCTTCATATGTTCGTAAAATTTGTCTGCTTAACAACGTAAATAGCGCAATGAATGTTGTTGAACTGTCAAAATGAAAGCCGTTCTTACTCTCAGTGTGTTACGAGATTACCCCTCCGATGCGCGCGAGCTTTTACAGATTGCCTAGCGAAAGATTTTTAATAGTATTGACAGATCCCGAACTTGACTTAAAAACACAGAGAAGTATCAAAAATGTATACTTTGAAGCTTAAGAGTTGCCTACTGAGAAACAGGGGTAGTTGTTTAAGAAACTGCTTACGTTTGGCATTACTTTATAGAACTTGATATTGCTTTATTTGAAGTTAGTGAAAACGGGCATTGATAATTTAATATGCCATTTACCACACACCAGGGGGGCTTGTGGCTAAGTAATAACAACCGCACGGGTCGAACGATCAAGTTAAGCTACGCTTGCGACGGTTGGCCCGTGATGGGTGACCATCTTTACATACCAAGACCGGTCGCCGGGGCCGTTGGTCCCGGTTGTCATTTGTGGATCTTTGACAGTTACCGGTCGTCAGAAGCCTGACAGTCTGACAACCAGTCTACCTAGGGTTTTTGTATTACCCAGCAACTGGGTTGTGGAGGTCAGATAACGAGGGCACGGACGGCGCAGTGGTTAAGCGATTGACTGCTGCGCTGCGTGTCGCGGGTTCGATTCCCGCACGGAACAAATATTTGTATGACCTACATGTATTTGTTCCGAGTCTGGGTGTTTTTCTATCTATAATATGTATGTATTTACAAAAAAAAAAAAATGTATATAAGTAGTTTATCAGCCATCTTGTTACCATAACACAAGCATTAGGTTGCTTAGCTTGGGACAAATGGTGCTGTGTGAAATGTCCAGGGATTTATTTATTTATTTATTTATTTTATTTATTTAGATAAGCAGTCACTTTATGTAAAATAATGCTAGTAAGCTGCATCCGGATAGACTGGAAGCCGACCCCAAGATAGTTGGGAAAAGGGTAGGCAGATTAGAAATATTTCATTTCTAGTTTCAATTTGACGTTTCCAATGGAGAAGCGCGCAGGCAAGAAACTCCACGGTTACTCTTTTAAAAATAATTGGCTTTTACAATGAGGACAGCCGCGTAGGCCCGTCAACAAGTACCAGGTACTTAATAAAATAAAAAAGGTCCACAGATCTAGAGTCTAGAATAGAATAGAATACTCTTTATTATGTACACCATTCAATTCGACCGATTCGAATTCGATTCGATTCGAGTCTATAAGGCCTACAAAGTCCCACCAAGTCCACTAAGATCCAACATTGTAAGAAATAACGACGCCAGCTTGCTTGCATGAAACTTACTTGAAAGACTGAATCAATACACTCAAAGTAAGTAAGTAAGCTTTAACATAAGCCATTCCCTGTAAAGTGAATTTCATCATAAGTTTGGAAAGTGCTACAAGACTTGAGAAAATGACAATGAAGAAAATTTTAGCTTCCTACTTCGAAGCTTCGCCTTTGCTTCACGTTTTGCTAAATTTAATAGCTTTACGACAGGATAATTAGATGTACGTATATCGCACACTCATTGGCGTAGCTAGGGAATTTTGTCTAGGGGGGCGGGGGGTACGTCCAGCTGAACTAACCACAGTCACCTAATGAGAGATCCTAAATGACACCTCGTAATAAATAATATCACCAAAAACAGTTCATGTAAAGTAGGTTGCCAAGACTTACATAATGCTTTGACTGTTAAAAAGTTATCAGCCGATAGATTCTATAAAAATCTCACCGTGAAAAGTTAGTTGAAGTGAGCTTAGAGTGAGCAGCCGATCGATTCTGTAAAAATCTCACCGTGAAAACTTAGGTGAAGTGAGCGCGGAGTGAGCTGTCATTCCAACTAAATGCTAGAGATTGACACTATTGACAGCTCACTCTAAGCCTATTTCACCTAACTTTTCACGGTGAGATTTTTACAGAATCGATCGGCTGTTAATAGTGTCAATCCCTAGCATTAGTTGGAATGACAGCTCAGTCCACGCTCACTTCACCTAAGTTTTGCATTGCTGATCGAAAGTAGAGCCAAGCCCCTAACTCTGACATCAATAAACCTGACATCTTGGTCAAAATGTATGGCTTTAATAAAAACCCTAATAAAAAGCTATAAATCAGTAAGTAATTCTTCAATACTGTCGATTTTTCTAGGGTGGGCTAAGAAGTTTCTAGGGTAGGCATTGCCCACCCTATCTACGCCCATGCGCCCACTACACTAAAATATTGCTGACTGGCTGATATTTTTACCAAGAATATGTACAGGGTGGCACATCAACGCGCAAACTGTAATCATGGATTCAGTACATGATTCTGAACCCCCTGCGTTGAAAGTTTTCATCGGTTTTTTAAAATAAATACAAATCTATATTGCAGACCACATGATCCACAAAGAAAACATACAACATCTTTAATGTTCCCACTGCTGGGCTGTAATCCACCACGCGGGCCAGCGCGGGTTGGTAGATGTCACATGTCTTCGAGTTTTTGGTTCTAGGACATGCCGGTTTCCTCACGATGTTTTCCTTCACCGTTTTGAGAGCAGTGGTGATGAAATAATTTACACAAAGTAAAGCGCCTGCCTGGATTCGAACCCACGACCAAACTCCACAAAAAAAACATAATTAGAAAAAAAATAAGTTACTACAAAAAAAAAAATACAACAAAAAAGGCATACATACACACAAACATAAACTCACGCCTTTCTTCCCTTGCACATTAAAATAGAAACATCTACGTGGCTATTTCCAACCACCTCTTGTTGGTCTTGGTAGCATACATCTTATCAGCAAGGTCCTTAACTATTTTATTTCTATACGTTGGTACGTGTAAAAACAATATATTTAACGTGAATGATGCAATTCGGCTTTTCTGAGTGGCATTGAACGCGATTCATTAGCTGTTCCATACATTTTGACCGCGTCGCTATTGCACTTTTCTGTGAAAGCAGTCTTTTTTTGATAACATTGTAAATACTTCTGCGCTAGGGGGTCTAGAATGATGTGCTGAATTCATGATTACATTTTGCGCGACGATGTCCCTGCCTCAGACTATAAAACTGAACAACTTTCTCAATGGGACCGACATCGTAATCGCGAAATTGTGTTCTCTCTCATCTGTCTCATTTCCCACGAAATGTATGGGAAGTGTTTTCCGATTTATAATTTTTCTGGTACTCAAACCTCAGTGGCCCTTTAGAGATTTTTGATCCTTATAAAAAAAAAACGATTGGCATTACAAAAAGCTTTTCCAAGCAAAATCAAAAAAATAAAAAACTTTGATAAGTTACCTCCTTGTTTGCCGTGTGTCGAAGCAAAAAGTTCGTTCTATTTCTTCTATTCTATTCTATTTTTAAATTACGTGACAGACTAGCTGCGCCCCGCAGTCTTTCCCGCATAAGTTTCGATCCCGTGGGAATATCGGGATAAAAAGTATCCTATAGGTTAATCCTGGTTATAAACCATCTGTATGCCGAATTTCATCCAAATCCGTTCAGTACTTTTTGCGTGAAAGAGTAACAAACATTCATCCATCCATCCATACAAACTTTCACGTCTAAAATATTAGTAGGATATGCGTTTTCGTAGTAATTTATTCACACACACAGAGATATGGATTTTGAATCATTGGCGGTCGCCTGCTCGCTTTCATTTGACCTGCCGATCGATTCTGTAAAAAAATCACCGTGAAAAGCCACTCACCTAACTTCACCTAACTTTTCACGGTGAAATTGTCAGCTAAAGCTAAGGCAAGAAATTTGACAAATTGTAGTAGCTTGATGTGCTGGCGTCTGTACATTACCCAGAAAAAAACACAAAGAAGAATATAGGACAAAGTTAATATAAATTATATTACGTCTGTTTTCAAAAAGCTCAAAGCAAGAAATGTTTCAATTTTGCAACAGCAACATTGAAACATTTCTTGCTTTAATCATTTTGTGTATTGTGAGATTCAAACATACCGTACCTACCTGCTACTTCTACATTTTCGCTGTTTACACGAGCATATTTATTCTTTTGAAACTTGCTTTGAAGGCTGTATTTATGAAGTAGGTACTATATAATACTAACGAAGTCAAAACTGTACAAGTAACTGTTTTGAGGAAAAGGAATTGCTACTAGGTGTGTGGTGGGAACGAGTGTGATGCCGAAAATATAGTTTTTAGAATTTTTGTCCGTTTGTCTGTTTATTTAGATGTATGTTCCGGATTGGCGCAAAAACGGCTGAACGATTTTAGATGAAATTTGGCACACAGATAATTCATAACCTGGAATGACTTAACACATAGGGTGTGTTTAATTCCGGTTGTATGTTCCCGTGGGGTATTTAGGTATTGACATCCACGTGGGCACTAGTTTTGTAATAAAGGGGCTCTATATGATTTGAAATCGGCTGGCTGATCCATAAATTCAAGGTCGCTCAGAGAGCTGTGGAACGGGCTATGCTTGGCTCCACAACGAGGTGATCCGGCAGAGAACCAAAGTTGTCGACATAGCTCACAGAATAAGCAAGCTGAAGTGGCAATGGGCCGGCCATATTAACCGTAAAACCGATGACCGTTGGGGTAGACGTGTTCTTGAGTGGAGACCACGAATCGGTAAACGTAATGTGGGACGCCCTCAGGCTAGGTCGAGCGACGATCTTCGCAGGATAGCTGGTAGCAGCTGGATGAGAGTTGCCGAAAATAGAGTTGAATGGCGTGCAATAGGAGAGGCCTATGTCCAGCAGTGGGCTGCTATAGGTTGATGACGATAGAATTTATCTGTAGTTCAAAGAACTTCAATAAAACATAAAACATTAATATCAGAAACCCTGAATACCTATTGAGTTTTAGCAAAGCATTGGGAAGAAAAGCACAACGGGAGATTTCAATTTTGACTGGTTTTCATTGTTATATCGAAAGGCTATTTATCTTCCAAGCTGTTGTTCTAAATCGTAAGTGCTCATAAACACGAGCGACACGAGTCGACGACAGAGGTAAATGCATCCCTCGACACGCGTCGACGACTGCCGTTGACATAAGTCGACGACTGCCGTTGACATAAGTCGACGCCTGCCGTTGACGCGTCGGCGGCTGCCGTCGACAACGGGCCGTTTTTGAGTCAATCAATCAACTCAGCCTATTGCAGTCCACTGCTGGAGATAGGCCAGACTGCGCCATAAATGTCCCACACTACGCTTGCCGATACGCGGTTTCCACTCCAGAAGGCCAATTCCCGTAATAAAAAACGGCTAATTATTTTTGAGGCAAATAACAAACTATTAGGCGACTAACTAATTGGTTACAAAAAAAAAATAACTTGGTAGCGATTAAATATTTTTAGCACAATTATATTATATGAGCTACAAAAGGCAAGGATCTATAAAAAACTAAATAATGGCTGCTACTATAAGATAGCAAATATATTAAACAGGGCCAATGAAATAATAGGCGAGGTATTAAATATAATGACTGGCGGCTCATATATCTTTTTTAAATCGAAACAGCTAGGTTAGGTTAGGTTAGAACTGTGACCCCCCCCCGGTGGGTTCCCGCATTGTCGAGGCGGGGGGGCTCAGTAGCCGTGGCTTGGACAACCACGGTGAAGCTAAGAGGAACCCGAGGAGGGGCCGCTCGTCAGGGCTTTGCCTGTAAGCCGACGACGTAGCGGCCAACAAGTAGGTTGCGGTGCCGCTTGGGCGACATCGCAACTGAGGCGGGCCGTGATGTGGTAAGGGAGGCATCACGGCTGAGGGTTGGAGGCCGCGGCGGGGGAGGAGTGTCGGTATTGCGGTGCGCCGCTCTCCCTACCTTCCGCGGCCTTGACGGGGTCGGCACCGTCTGATGGCGAACGCGGTGGGGCCGCAGGGGAAGAGGAGTGTTGGTATGACGTTGGCCGCTCTCCCTATCCTCTGCGGCCGAAAATTGGCAGGCGGCGGGGCCAATGACCTGACCCGTCGCAGGGGGACCAACGGTGCCCAGACACGGGGTCGTCTGGCGCCCATGTGCTGGTTTGGTCCCTGGGGTGGTCACGGCGTGCCATGTGTTCTGGTGCGCCGGTGATGGGGAGTAATCCCCAGAGGAGGGTCCGGGACGGACGGCCGCGTGCAGAATGCATGAGAATTTTCACCACGTTAAAAAAAAAAAAAAAAAAAGATTAGAACTGTGACCACACAACCCACGAGCCGAGCGAGCGAAGCGAGCGGCGCAGCGGCAGCGGCCGGCGAGTGCCAAAAACATATTTTTGAATGATAGATACCTATTTAGTCCAATCAGTATTTTAAACTTAGGTAATTCGAAGGTAGGTGTTAGTTGCTTAGGTATTTAAAAACAGGGCTGATACTGGCGCCAATTTAAATTTAAACAAAGCTTACAACTCAAAATAAAGCTGCTACTTTATATTTAAAATGCTACTTCACTGTAGCTGCCAACCTATTATTTTTGCTACCCATTTTAATTATTTTTAAAACCCTAAATCAGATTAGTTTATCGCCGCGTTAAATACACGCCATTAAAAACGTTCAAAATCTAGTGGCAATCTCATCTCAGCGACAATCAATGTCAAAAACTTTTAAAATATTTAGGGATTTTAGAGGTATTTTTGACAGATTGAGACTGAGATCAGACTGTGAACGTTCTTAAAATTACGAGAATTGCCCTTCAGGACTCGTCTGCTCCACCGGCCATCGGTCCTTCGACAAACATGGCCAGCCCACTGCCACTTCACTGCTTACTCTGCAAGCTATGTCGGTAACTCCAGTTTTTTCGGAATAATTTCGTTCCTGATTTTATCCTTCAAATAGACTCATAGCCCGCTCCATAGCGCGTGCAGTGACCTTGAATTTGTGGACCAGCCCGACCGTCAGTTTCCACGTTTCGGCACATATATAATGACTTGTTACGCATGATTTTTGAAATACGGTGCTCCAATACACGTGCGGCACGTTGTCGCCGGCAGCACGTGCTGACTGCTGTGGCTGACACGCGTCGACGGCAGTTGCCTCTGTCGTCGACGCGGGTCGCTCGTGTGTATGCACACTAAGACATAGGTACTAGATTAATTGAATACGAAATCAATAAGAAATCGTAATCGGAATCGTAGGAATCGTATGAAATCGTATTCACTAAGGAATAAGTCGTACGGTACCTTGACACTCGTCAAGGTACCGTACGACTTATTCCTTACACGAGTGTGGATTTAAAGGAAGCCTTACCAGGCTGTCTCGCGGGAGAATTAATTAAGCTTTTTTTTTGGTTAATACCGTACACGCTTTCAATTCAGGGTTGTTTATTTCGCCAAATTGGAATGCGGGTCACTTTATTTCGTTTTAGAGAAAAAATAAGGTGAGTTAGCAACAGAATCGTAACTTGCATTTGAGACTACGTTCGAGTTCTGAGTTTTCGTGAAAGTCCTTGTGATTTCACGTGTATTCCGTGTTCTTACGCCGTGATATAGGCCAGTGCTTTTATTCTCCGTATGCTATATTGGCGCCGAGTCTCTTGTTCACAAACTAAACTAAATTTAAGTTCAGTGCATCGTTTAGTCCTGTCAAATTAGTCAGCGCCTGATGTAAATTGACGTATTTTTAGTAGCCAATTTTTTAATCACGTTTAGACTTGTCTATGAAGTATCTTAATTCGACAGGACTAAATTAATATTTATCTTCTGTTCTTTTCTTAATGAAATAGAAAGTAAAAGATGCACTGAACTTAAATTTAGTTTAGTTTGTGAACAACGGAATCGGCGCCAATACCAGACAAACCGTTTCTAAAAAGCAATAAGGTGATTAGGTAAGTATATTCATCAGATTCTATTTACAGTCCATTCACAGTTATTTTACATCTGATTTTGCATCACAAACATCGTGAGGAAATTGGCATGTCCTAGAAGCAAAAATTTGAAGACATGTGACATCTACCAACCCGCACTGGGCTCGCGTGGTAGATTACGGCCCGCTCCCTCTCACCGAGAGGAGGCCTGTGTCTCAGCAGTAGGAACATTATAGCTGATTATGTTATGTTTTTTGCATCACTGTCCAAATCATAGTGATTTTTATTCTCATTTTAATAAGGTTGCTGTTGGATTGCTGCCATTGACAAGTTGGTCAAAGTCATTGTGATCTTTATTCTCATCACGATGAGGTTGCTATTAGGTTGCTGCTGTCAGCGGTAAAATACGGATTGTACGTTGGTAGGGATTTTATGCCGCCAGTCTCTTGGGTATATTACCAGTCGACAGCGATGAGGAGGAATTATTCAACGCTATATTTTAGTTTGTATAATAGTTTTACTTAAGTTAGGATGTAATATTTTTATTTTATTAATTGGTACTTAGGTATAAGTTGTTCATGTGCATTTAATTTTAATTTTCTGAATAAACATAACCCGTTTTTTTAAGTATAGCGTTTTAGTCATAAGAAAATAATTTCCGGTGTTTTTAATTTGTTTGTGAAAATAAAATAATAATGATTAATATTTTAGACAAAGGCCCCCCTACTTTTTTTACTTTGTTTCCACTTCTTTCTGTTAGAAGCTGCTAAGGACCAGTTCTTGTTGAAGGAGTCCAGCTCATCCCGCCATCTCCGTCTGGGCCAGCCAGGACGGCGCTTGCCGTTGCTCTTAAAAAAAAAATCTTGCTTACTTTTTACAGTTTCTACAGCGAACGGTAGGTCATCTTCATCTACACCTTCTTGATATCCATTCACGTGTGGTATCATGGCTCATATCAGCTGCACCTGGAACAAAACGACTTTTTCAGTACCTACTTACTTATCTGAGAAAATTAAACAAGTATCTACTTAAAAGCATGAGGAGAAGGTTGGTTTTAAAATGAACAGGGTATTAAAAAGGACATCATTTAAATATGATACAATAAACTTGAGTAATATTTGCTTTGACCTTGTTTATGTTTAATTGTGTGTAGTTTTATTTTATACCATCAATTTTACTCGCTCCACGTGGGTTGATATCATTTTAAAGGTAAAAAGTCTGTACCGTAAACATCCCTAAACCTTTTCCCAGTTGGGGTCGGTTTCCAATCTAACCGAATGCAGCTGAATACCAGTATTTTTCATGGATCGACTACCTATCTGACCTCTATAACCCAGTTACTGGGTAATACGATACCCCTTGGTAAGACTGGTTGTCAGACTTCGGGTTTCTGATACCCGTGATGACTGTTAAAGATCTGCAAATTACAACCGGGAATAACGGGTTGACGTGCTTTCCGACGCACGGAGGGGTTTGGATATGTAATGGTTGGTCATCCATCGAAGGACCGACCTCGGCAAGCGTAGCTTAACCTTCGGTCGATCCGTTCCGCTGTTCTTATTTAGTCACGAGCCCCCAAATTACACAAATGTCTACTTTAAAAGCTTGAGGAGAAGGTTGGTTTTGGAGTGAAGGTTGGTTTCTATCTCTTCATTTCGTTAAATACATGCAGTTAACTTGAGTATTATTTTCCTTGAGCTTGAGTACCTACCTACTGGTTTTGCTCGCTCTACCTATTTTCGTTCTACATAACTTTTTTGGAGGTGGAAAGTCCATAGCAAATTATTTTTCTAAAAAAATATTAAATGTTTTGCTAGCAGAATATCCCTTTAGAGAAATATGTCGTAATATCACCGGCCACACGCATAGTAAAGGGTTCCATAGTTGGGATGAATATTTACGCATGCACAGTGTCGATTTCATAGACCGCAAAAATAAGTTAGTATTTCATAGTATTTCTCGAAAAGACTATGGAAAACTAAGTTATTCCTGGATATTTTCGGTTAGAACTGCAGGGAAAATATCCGATCTCTTAATGCTGCTGCTGGTGCAGAAAACCTCAAACGGCGAAAATATTCCAACCTGATTGGGAGTTATATGTTCGAGCCGTTTGAGGTTGAAACACTAGGGTCCGAGTGCCCACTTGGTTTTTCGAGATATCGCCAAGCGGTTAGTCGACACTTCACGTGACCAGAGGGCTGGCCTGTTTTTTGGCTTAGGAATTAGCATCGCCATACAACGTGGCAATGCTGCCAGCTTTTTGGGCACTGTTCCGGTTGACAGCGATGCGGACGAATTTTTTGATGCCCTATGATTCTTTTGCTTATTTTTTCACATGTACATATCCTTATTTTAAATGTTAGCTTAAATAATGTAACATAATAAGTTTATAAATTAAAGGAATAAAAATGTTCATCTCTTAAAAACTATTGACTTACATAATACAGTCACTTAGAAATATCAGAACACAGGCCTGTGTCTCAACAGTGGGAACATTAACGGTTGATTATGCATGTGCTCAAGAAAAATCAAAATCTTTTTAATTATGTATGGGTTCCAACGATACCACTTATGGACAATATTTATTTTTCATCTCTCGATTACATGTAGGTGGAGAACCACCTCTAATTGCTTTTTTTCGTAATTTCATATACCATTTTTTTGCGGTACTTACACAGAATACACCTTTCTAATTTTCACCGAATTAATGCAAATATAGTTTCCGAGTTAAATGACTGTTTTACTTCCGGACGGACGGATGGGCAGACGGACGGTCAGACGGGTGGATGGACTGACGGACGCACAGACGGACAGATGGACATGACGAAATTATAATTATAAGGGTTTCGTTTTTGCCATTTGGCTACGGAACCCTGAAAAACGTATTGCTAACGGACGGACGGACAGAGACGGACAGACGGACGGACGGACACGACGAAATTATAAGGGTTTCATTTTAGCCATTTGGCTAAGGCCCTAAAAAAGTTTTAGCTACGTACAACTAAATGCATTCACACATAATTTAGTCGGGCGACACAACAGTCAAATTGTGTTAAGACTTAGTTCCTCAGGCGTAAACGAGATTATTCCACATCTCCTACATAACAAGATGCTACACGAAGCATCTTGTTATGCTAGCTAGCTGAAGGCCTAATTTGTACTTCCAAGAAAGGCAGCTGGAAGCAACTGGAACATGGATAATGTAATATTGAGATGGTCCGGCTGTTCTTTCGAAATGGTTTGCAGCTAATAATCTTTTACTTAATGCGAACAAAACTAAATGTCTTAAGTTCTCATTACCAAATGTACCTCAAGTGGGTCTAAATTTAAAACTTGATGGCAAGAAACTAGATGCTATTACAGAAACTGTATTTCTGGGAATTACTTTAGATTCAAAATTACAATGGGGCACATATATTCGAGCTCTTTCAGGTAGATTAAGTTCAGCTGCATATGCAGTAAGAAAAATAAGGCAGTTGATAGATATAGCCACAGCTAGGTTAGTATACTTGGCTTATTTCCACAGTAATATGTCTTATGGTGTTCTGCTGCGGGGATCGGCAGCTGACGTAGATTCAATTTTCATTTTACAAAAGAGGGCAATCCGCGCAATCTATAAAATGGGTCCTCGCGAGTCTCTTAGAAACAAATTCAAAGAAATTGATATATTATATTTTAGAAAGTATTTTGTATATTCGCAAAAACTTAGAACTTTTCAAAATAAGAAGCGATTTCCATAATAAAATAAATACACGCAGTAAAAATGAAATTGTGATACCTAAATTTAACTAAAAATAGCAAGTCATTTCTTATAAACAGCATCCGCTTTTATAACAAGTTGCCAATGCCGTTAGCGGTGGAAAGTTCAAAACCTCATCAAACGTGTCCTTATCAAAAAAGCATATTATGAGATTAAAGACTACGTTGAAGACAAGGGCAATGATTTCTTTTGCACATGTGGCTTCCCTGGCACCTCATTAACGGCATAACTACGTAAATGTCTATTAACTGCTCTTAAATTACGATGTTTATTTATTTTTTACATACTTCTGTGAAATAATATTTTTATTATTTGACATTATATACAGACAATTCTAGTTTCAACTCTTTATTAGTGGTTGTAATGGCAGTCATGTCACTTGGTTTTAATAGGTTTTTATATTTTATCTGTCCTTCTGATGGATCCTTCTATATTTTGTAAATGTGAGGACTTTGTAGGCCTTCTAGACTTTAGATATGTAGACCATTTTTTTTAACAAGTACCTGGTACTTGTTGATAGGCCTACGCTGTCCTCCCATACCTACTGTAATAAAAAAGTAACCGTGGAGTTTCTTGCCGGCTCTTCTCCAAAGGAAACGACCAATGTTATTGGAACCGTGTACCTAGCTTCTGACGTTTCATAAGTGTAAAATATTATATTTCACATAAACCAACATGTTTATGTAAAATAAAATATTTTGATTTTTATTTTGAAAAGAGGAGGCTTGTGTCCCAGCAGTGGGAACATTATAGGCTGTTTATGCTAAGAAGAAGTTTGGGATATCCCGTCATCATAGTAACCTGTGATAATTACATATTCACTACAGTCCGGCCGTCGTGAGAATGCTTTCCTGATACCTGTCAGTGTGACAATTCTAGTAGCAAATAAAGACAGGTGTCTCGACAGCCGCACTGTAGGTATTGTTTTTTTCTTTGGTCGTAGTGAAGGGTTACAATATCGCCACTATAAGCTACGGATTCGTGTGTGTTCAAATATACCGCCGCTTATCGCCTCGAGATAATCTTCCTGAATCAAATCACATTTTGATAGCACTTTGCGGAAGTGCTGACGTTGGTTAACTGTTTTGAGCGTGTTATAATATTCTTTCTTGTAGCAAGAATACACAAAAACAACGTAGATAATGCACAAATAAATAAATAAGGTTAATAAAACACTTGAGATAATTAAATATTACCCTTATACAAGATTATTTTAAATTGGCTAGCTAAAATCTCTCTTATTTTATCGTGCTAAGATATCGATACCCATCGCGTCTGCGGATTTTAGTTGCCCAATTTAAAATAACCCTGTATAAAATGAGACGCTTTTCGTATTAAAATATTTAAACTTTTATGCGCATTGATGCCATTTTGCCTTTCCTAAAAATCTTGGTTGCTAAAAATTAAATGCTCAGTATTGGTATCGTCTCTTGGATGATACCGTTACACAATTTGTAATGAGTTTTGTAACGAGATGAAACTTTTGATACTAAGTACGAATGGTGTAATACTGTTTTGAACATATTTTTTTTTTTTTTTTTTCTATTTAACCTTGCCCCACACTATGAATTACTCCTGTATCGTGGGTGCGTTTAAAAACATTTAAACTCACACACACAAACAGCTAGACCCGGAACAACTACCTATAGGCAATACAAATATATTTGTTCCGTGCGGGAAACGAACCCGCGACACGCAGCGCAGCAGTCGATCGCTCAGCCACTGCGCCAACCGTGTCGTCAAATAATATTCCTATTAATTCACAGTTCAGTTTCGAATACAAGATTTCTTAGTCCTTGAATTAAGTATGTAATCGACACATTGAATGAATCCGTAGGCACTACTTGCCTACATGTTATTCCCCGAACTGGGTGACATAATATTGTGTTAAACGATTAATGACTTTTATTGAAATTTAATGTAACGTTAGGCGGTTTTTCTCGATCACGCAAAGCAAGTTACTTTTTTTTTATCAACCTGTTTTGTCCCACTGCTGGGCAAAAGTCCCCACCATAACTTTCCACTGTTCTTTGTGTTGTCTTCTCCGGCTAATCTCCTGTAAACGCATCTAAGTCACCACGACAGCGTTTCCTTGGCCTCTAACTAAAGTTCGTTTTTTAAACCCAGATACTAATTTGACAGGTGTAATGTCAAAATTTTATACTAAAAAAACGCAAACACAAAAGACTTAAATGTCAGATTAGTATCTGGGATTAAAAAAAACGAACTTTAGACGCAACTAACTAGAATTTAATAAAAAATCTTTCTTCATTCTTTAGTTTAAAAGATAATTCAGGCCTTAAAAGCAATTTGGTCACACAGCGTCTCACACATAATTTCTACTTTGTTGTCACATCAAATAAGGACCAGACACTTTACGACTAATAAAAAGATTCATTTCACTTACTTCGTTTCAAAAATCCGTACCGAAGAACCAAATAATTTCGAAATACACTTTAAAAACAACACAATGTTCCAATATATAATTTAAATTAACTTTAAAGTGAAAACAATACAATCACACTCGTTCTTTGTTCAACAATGCGTTATCTATTGATTATTATAATTACTGATTTTATGGTAGGATAGGACTGTTGCTGATAACGTGGATTCCTATTGAAAAGGAAGTCGATTAGATATTAAATTGATATTAGCGTTATATTTTGAATATATTGATAGTGATTTGTTTTGAACAATGATAAATCATTGTGTACATTTTTGGGTGTATTATTAATGCGTGTTACTGCACAATCTTTTTTAATTTCCCACAAAATTGGGTAATTACGGATCAATCTCTCAGTTCAGCTCGCAAACGTTCATTTTTACTTTCGTGGACAGCGTGGGAACCGAAGTATTAGGTTATTATAAATAATGCCTGTGGTAAAAACTATGTGATTAATTAATAATCTTTAATGTTTCAAAAGCAGTGTTACAGATTATTTTTCCACTAGTTGGTACACACGCTTTAACATATCTTGGGACCCTGGGGTCCCGGTCCTTTGGAAGGCGTACCAGGGGCCCCAACTCGCAAAGGCCCTTTAGACAATTTTATGATGTGTTTATTATTATTAGCCTGTGATGCCCCACTGCAGGGCAAGGGCCTTCCTACTCTTTTCCCACCAGGTATAGATAAGCAAAAACTATACAGTACTTAACTTTAGTAGAAAAGATCACCTGTATCCTGTACTAGTTAAAAAAACTATCACAGGAGACGGGGAGGGCACATTACTTCGTGAATCATTCCAAGTCCTTTTTTTTTCCGTATGGGAAATCGTGAAATGACCCCTCCGATCCCTCGTGATGACAGCCGGTGGAACTTCGTGGAGCATTTCCGACGTTTGGCTCCCAGACTGGAGCGGGCCGGGGCTGCCTTGAGGCGGCTCCTGCCCAATCTAGGGGGTCCAAACGCCTCCTGCCGGAGGCTATATGCGGGGGTCGTGCGGTCCATGGCCCTTTACGGGGCACCGGTGTGGGCGCGTTCCTTGAGGCGGCGACCAGTCCGCCGGTTGAACGCGTCCCAAAGGGTCATGGCCGTCCGGCTGATCCGAGGATACCGCACGGTCTCCGCTGAGGCGGCGAGCCTCCTTGCCGGATTGCCGCCATGGGATCTGGAGGCAAAAGCCCTCGCCCACATATGGGAGTGGCGAGAGGAGGCAAAACGCCGGGGCGTAACTCCGCTGCCGCGAGAAATCACGGTACAGCGGACAGAGCTCCGGCGGGATCTCATGGCGACATGGAGAGTGCGATTGTCGCAACCCAGTGCTGGGCACGCCACAATTGCGGCGATAAGTCCCCTCTTTGAGGAGTGGCTGGAGAGGTGCCACGGCGCCCTCACCTTCCGCCTGACGCAGGTCCTCACCGGACACGGTTGTTTCGGGAGGTTCCTGTTCAGGATAAGGCGGGAGGAAACGCCAGGGTGTCACCACTGTGTGGATCGCCCGGAGGACACGGTGGAGCATACGGTGGAGGTCTGCCCGGCTTGGGCGGAGCACCGCCGCGTCCTCGTGGCGGCGATCGGCGGCGGCGATCTCTCGCGTCCGGCCTTGGTCCAGGCTATGGTACGGAGCGAGAGTGCATGGGAAGCCGTCACCTCCTTCTGCGAAGCAGTAATGCTCGCAAAGGAGGAGGCGGAACGCGTGAGGGAGAGGCAATCTCTGCGCCTTCACGCCCCTAGTCGCCGCAGGAGACGCCCTGGACGTCGGGAGTCACCAGCCGACTCCCGGCCACCGTAGGCGCGGGCTTGCGGGCGGCGAGCTATGGGCAGCTCGCCGCCCGGCAAGGACCAGGCCCGAGTCGACGGCGCGTTGTGTTCCACGCGCGCCTCAAAGAGATGTCAGCACGATGTGACGGGGTCCGTTAGGGCCGATGCCTGCCAGGGCCGCGGGTTGTTCGAAAGAGATACCGTGGTCCCTGGCATAGGCAACTGAAGGAACACGGGTGGGTTTTAGTCAGTAAAAGTCTGACACGCCCTCCTGCTCCGCCCAGAGCGGGAGAAGTCATATGATGATTTCCCACCCAGAAAAAAAAAAAAAAAAAAAAAAAAAAAAAAAACCCCTCCCGCTCTGGGTGTAGCGGAAGGGAGTGTCAGACTCTTACTGACTAAACCCACCCATGTTCCTTCCTTCGCCCTTTATGTTCCGGGGTAGCGGTAACCCTTTCGGACAATCCCGCTTACCCGGCAGGATTCCAAGCCCCTTGGATTGGAATGATTCATGAAGTAAAGTGGCAGGCTAGACTTTAGAACCGAAATAGTAGCGCAAGCCGGACGTTGGCTGGTTGTGAAACATTATTTTTCCATTCCTGATATGGGTACGCACCCAGTTTATATCGAGTCTTAGGTATTGTGTATTTACTTTATTTCTTATTTTTATCTTATCGTATGCTGCACCGGTTGACGTCATTACGTCAACGACGGTTGTCGCTGAAAACCAGCGCTGAGGCTCTGTCTCGCATGAGGTCGTAGCATTATGCTGAGCGAATTTGTTTTCTTTTTTATGTTTGTGTTTTTTCTTCGCGTCATGTTTACCGCAAATAAAGGACTGCTTGAAATTAAACAGTTAGGTAGATATACATGTTAGTTCACCGCTTCGAGTTCAGTGCGGAGAATCAAGACCACTATCAAGACTTAAGTTGCGTGACCACAGTGACACCGAAGACTCAGAGCTGACGCTCGTTCACTTTATGTTAGTTGTCTGTTATTTTAAAAGCATGCAGCATAAGACGAAGCATTGGCGTTGGCCACTCTACGGGATTGTGTGGTGTGGGTGTAGCTGTGCTTCCAGATTTAGTATGCTGTTTCTTATGTAAAGTTGGAAAACTAACAATCTGACCTTCAGAAGTGGATTTGTTGTCTAGGTTTTGACAGCTGTCTTAGAATGTACATATTCCAGAAGGCCAATTCTCGTAATTTAAAACAAAATCTAGTCGCAGTCTCATCTCAGCGACAAACAAATGTCAAAAACTTGTCACAATGTAGGGAAATTAGAGGTATTTTTGACAGTTTGAGACTGAGATCAGACTGTGAATCATTTTGCTCATGTCATTTTTTATTTATTGTTTAAATCATTTTATAGTGACATCACACCGGGCCTTATCAGAATACCAGCGCTGCGACATTTATTTTTTAAATGTCGAAGCATCATGCTGAGATAGGAGCCTTTTGGCCTCGTATAGGACTTTCTGTTTCATTTTACCTTTTATTACTTTTTTTTATTTAATTTTATTTTTAACTGTATTTTGTTTAGTTTATAATCCTGTACGAGTCGCAATAAATACGTTTCCTTTCTTTCTTTCATTTTACACATGCAACCTGTGGACTAGTTATAGTTTGCGTGCTTAAAGCGATCTGCGTGTTCAGTATAATAACGCAATCAGGATACTGTTGGCTGCCATAGGGATGCAGCGCGTCAAAGATGTTTGCGGAAAGGCACATAGACGGTTTTGCGGCCATCATACGTAAAAGAAGCGCTTCTCTGCTTGCTCGTCTTCGTGGTGGTACCAAAACTATCTTGAGTTTATTCGCAGATGATGGGATTCTCCAATGCTGCGACATTGGATGAACTTCCACACCTAATAAAACATGTAATAATAATAATAACGTAATAATAATAACGTTTATTGTGTCCAGAAGATATACATAAACAATTACGGGTTTGGAGTCTTCATTTAAGCAAATAATGCCTGTATTAGAAGACTCCGCTCCTTCACAAGAGTAGGTACTTACATAAACACAACAAAAACAGAAACATGGGTGTAGTAAAACAAAATATAAAACAAAATATAATTATGTGAACGCGTGTGAGTGTGCATTTGTGTTGTTGAGTGTAAATGAGTGTTATGGATGTGTGGTTGTATGAGTATGTGTGTGTGAATGTACGTGAAAGTATGGGAGAGTCTACTAACACTAGTATTTAAGACCATTGTTACTAACACTTTGGGCGTAGTCCGAAATAAATCCAGAATAGCGATGTATACAAATATACAATAAATTACCTGAAGACGGTCCACGAAAACAACATGTGTATTTATAGGAAGGTTAAAGGTTCTTAATAAAATTTTACTACAGTATAATATAAATAGTGTTCAAATATATATCTGTGTGTTAATTATAATATTTATAACCTTTTCATGTATAAAGCTAGATATAAGTTTAATTAATAATTATAATGCTTTAATTTTGAAAGTTCCTAATATTAGATAATGGATACTCACTACAATATTATTAGTTTTAAGTTATTTTGCTGCGCCCTAACAGGGTCATGTATGTAGTCACTAGTTTAAGCCTAGCGTGAAACTATGGTTGAGTACATTGTGCATTAAACAAATAAATAAATAAATGATATAATAATGATTGGTAGGCACTTGGTAAATATTTTGAGAGATACGTTTATAAGAAAATATTTTTCTTGACATTGGGTTGTCAGTGCCTTGAACAACATTAATAATACAGTCCTTTCAGTTATTTTACAGCTGACAGCTGCAACCCAACAGCAACCTTATAACAAGAACAATAAGGATCACTGTGATCTTGGCAGACTTGACAGTTGCAGCAACCTTATGGTCACGGGATTAAAGATCACTATAGATTGGCAGTGATGCAAAATAGAGGTGTAATAACTGTGAATGGACTGTCCATACAGAACAAAAAAACAGCTGTTTCCTACATTTAAGTTCGTCTAACTCGTCAAAATGTAGGGAACAGCTGATTTTTTTTCGCGATTTCTGGTTTGGTCTCATAGTAAAAGTTGTTCATAATGATGAGTACAATGACCTCTTAAGAGGTTGTTGGTGTTTTACCAATAACCGTGTATACTATGACGTCACAGCCTACTGTCAAACGTCGTTTCCTTTCCATGCACGTCACGTTATCATTGTTTAGAATGCAATATGACGCATGGTACTATTTGTATGAGACATCGTGAAAGGGAGCAATGGACGTCAATGTGCCTTGTTCTGCTGCTATTGACGTCACCCCACTATGAAATTAATTCGAGGGGTAAGCAGGAATACTAGAAATGTGCAACACATACTACAAGTTATTCGAACAGAATTTATGTTAAGAACTTGCTTCAGCCCGCGACTTCGTCAAATTTCTTGCTCCCCGACCTACCCCATCGTATTGCATCGTCTGCCCACGCTATTATTTGGTTTTGGCTTACCGCTTTTCTGTCAAATAACGCTCTCTAGGAAAACACACCAACTGACTTCAATAAACAATGTTTCAGTGACGTCATTCATCGGTAAATTGCAGACACAGCAGTGCATACGGCCACAGCTCTTCTAGGAATCCGTAGCTTGTCCGCTGCGGTGAAGCCGGTCCCTACATACAACATATAGCATAAATACAAAGGAATGTTTCCAATAGTTGCAACTAGCTTATATCAAACATATACTAATAATAAAGTTGAAGAGTTTGTATGTTTATCTTGAAGGCTAATTTGTTTTGGTATAAATTTAATTCGCATAATGTTACTAGGCCTAATGACTATTAGCATAATACATAGTATTTAGGCATGCAATTATTAGGTATGATGTTTTCTGATATTTCATACTGTTATTGAATCATATATGTAGTTTAGGTTAGAACAGTGACGCGCGAAGGCGAGAGAGCGAAGCGAGCGTGCCACGGCAGCGGCCGCCGAGCGCCAGATCCCCTCTATTGTTGGTGTTGTGGGTTGTGCTTTTGGTTATAACAGTATAATGTTTCCTGATATTTACTTATTCATTACAGAATTTTTATATTTTTTTAAAATGATTAAATAACAGCTTTGCAATAATAGACTTAGTGACGCAATAGTTTTATGATACCGTACACTTAGAAAAAAAAAAAAAAATTTGTTCTACATACAATGTAAAGTGCCTGTAAATTTCATTACAGAAATGTTGTATTAAAGTGTTAACTATTATGCTTATTTGTTATGCCTATAAAAATATATGTTTCAATATTAATAAGCGTAAATATATTTATGCTTTAGAATGTTATGCTTATTATTATTATGATTAGAGAAATTATGGTTAAAAAAATTATGCGTAAATAATGTTATGCGAAAATATAATAAGGAGAAACAAAAGTATGCCAAGCTATATTAGGTCTCAAAATTTTATGCAAATGGATAAGGAACCGATGAAAATAAATCACACGAACTAAAGCGCTTGTCTGGGTTCGAACCTAAAACTTGTAACACCTGTTCCATCTCCTGGTTATTGAGGAAATTGGAAATGTTGGTTATTTCCTACCCCACCAATTGCCTTTTCCGATCAATATCATTCTGGGTTCCAAGACCGTTTTATGTTTTCGCTGGGAATCGCCAAACTTCAAAGCATTCGGCGTTTTTTTCTGATTAGTCTCCATTTATCCGCAAAAACCCGAACCTTTATAAAGCTAATTAGGGCACTTACAAAACGAGAAAATATCTACTTTAGATATTTTCCTCGTTAAGTATTTTACTCATTTCTGTTTACTTTTTTTGTGCTGCTACAAAATGTGTGTATAACGTTAAAGTAACTTGCAAACTTCAAACTTATTTGAAGACTTCTTTTTCTGTATGTATATTTGTTTATACCCACTGCTGTTTATTTATATCTCTTCGAGTGTATGTAGGTACATGGCCGAGATTCTCACTTTGCAATGTTTTAATTATTTTTTAAATCGAACTTCAGCACCGGTTGTGGGTAATAAAGTTGGTGCACTATAGTGTGTTTGCGAATGCTCTTTGTAGGAATCCGAACGACAAACTATGTGCAGTCACCAAAAGAGATAAGTTACCAGGGTCGTCTGATATAGTTGAAGTTTAGTAAGAAACGGATTGATATTTTCAGATAAAATTTTATTTAATTAATAGAAAACAAATAGTCCATATATCAAACTAAATTTCATTCGAAAACATCCATCGGTTTCTTACTAAACTGACTGGTAATGGTACCACGAGGTAATGGTACCACGAGGTAATGGTACTACGAGGTAATGGTACCACGAGGTAATGGTACTACGAGGTAATGGTACCACGAGGTAATGGTACTACGAGGTAATGGTACCACGAGGTAATGGTACCACGAGGTAATGGTACCACGAGGTAATGGTACTACGAGGTAATGGTACTACGAGGTAATGGTACCACGAGGTAATGGTACTACGAGGTAATGGTACCACGAGGTAATGGTACCACGAGGTAATGGTACCACGAGGTAATGGTACTACGAGGTAATGGTACTACGAGGTAATGGTACTACGAGGTAATGGTACCACGAGGTAATGGTACTACGAGGTAATGGTACCACGAGGTAATGGTACTACGAGGTAATGGTACCACGAGGTAATGGTACTACGAGGTAATGGTACCACGAGGTAATGGTACTACGAGGTAATGGTACCACGAGGTAATGGTACTACGAGGTAATGGTACCACGAGGTAATGGTACCACGAGGTAATGGTCGCCGGCATACGAAACTTAAAAAAACGGTGTTAGTAGGTACAAAAATAAAATAAAAGTGGAAAATAATGTCGCTTCATCAACCCGCACCTCTCACATGCAGATCGATGAAGATTTTGAACATAGCCGCGTCCAACCTATCCGCTATCATTTAAGTAAATAAGTACCTACTTATGTACAATTAGCTGCGTCCCGCACAGGAATAGTTCAGAACTTTTTTCTAGATTAAAAGTCTCTTAATTATTTATCTTTGTACACACAGTGAAATGGATAAAGATGCGACATAATTAGTAATGAGTACAAAAGTATTGCTTATTTCTTTCTACCTGTGAAAGGAGAAATTAAAAAAGACTTGTAGCAATAATATGTGAGAACAAGAAAAGAAGAATTTATATTATAATACCTTGTTTGACTTGGTAATAGAATATCTTTCTATCAGTGGAAGATTTTTTGTAATTGGGTGAGTGATATTTATTTACAAACAACTTTATCTCATTAGTTGAAATATAGCCGTTTTAATTAGTTTTGTCGGTAAGTATCACTATCTATAACATTAGGAAATATAGCCGTTTTGATATGTTACGTGGTTGTATAAATATACACATCACCACAATCTAGGGATATTTTATTTATTTCATGTACTTAGAAAATGTTATAACATACTTATGTATAATTTAAATGCGTAGTATTACATTCTCTAATAGGAAATTAAACTACTCACCAACTTCACTCGTCAACTTTTGATTATTTATAAATTTTAAAAGACTATTTTAGCTCTTCTCGCCTGAAATACAGGATGACCTACTGGCACCGTAAGTCTTAGGAATCTAATTAAAATTTAAGCAAAACTGTACTAATTTTCATGCCTTATAATTTTTTTAATAAATATATTATATTATAAACAAAAAACTTACTTTTTTTTAATTTGGATTTCATAATAGAAATTAAAAAAAAGTTTACACTGTATAAAAACATGTTCTGCTTTTGGTGATTAAATAAAGAAATAATTTTAAATTAAATATTAAATTGATTACAAAATAAACATTCATAACTAGCTGCGACCCGCGGTTTCACCCACATAAATGTCGATCCCATAGGTATATCGGGATAGAAAGTATTCTATGTGTTAATCCTGGCTATAAACTATCTGTGTGCCAAATTTCATTCAAATCCGTTCGGTAGTTTTTGCGTGAAAGTGTAAGAAACATCCATCCATCCTCACAAACTTTCGCGTTTATAAAATTATTATAATATGATTAGTAAGGATCTGTAAAAGCATCTCGGATGTTAATAACGCATTTGCAACGATTATTCATACTCAAAATGAGATTATCGATATCTCCTTGTGGGATAAGGTCCCGTTCAACCAAGATGCGTGAAAACTGTCTGTCACCAGATTTCCGGGAAAATATTGTAAAGCCTTTCGTTGAAGCATATCCCACGAGTGCTCAATTGGATTTAAATCCAACGAATGCGTGGGCCAGACCAGGGTTTCCACATATAATTAGAATTGTGTTGATGTGTGTATTAGTACCTAGGTTTCTTAAATGAAGTTATTATGTTTTAAGCCGCACGTTGCATATTGTTATTGTGTTTTTGTTTTCAGATGGATGCGGGAAGCACAGGACCTGTTGAAGGTCGAAGGCATAGGTGCTGGGGGAGGCCTACATATGTCCAGCAGTCTTTCGATTAGAATGATGATGATGTTTTTAGCAATGACTAGCTTTTGTCTGTGGCTTCGCCCGCGGGGTTGTCGGAAAAATATTCCACGGGAATGTACTACCGGGATTAAAAGTACCTTATGTGTTAATGCAGGTTCAGTCGTTTACGCGCCAATACTGTTTGTTTGTTTGACTGGATGTATGTTCCAGAATACATTCAGTCAAACAAACAAACGATAAAAAAAAATCTAAAATCTATATTTACGGCATCGGACTTGTTACATTATTTACACCTCGCAGGAATGACTTTTTTTCAAAAATATTCAATAAATAATAAATCCTACTAATATTATAAACGCGAAAGTTTGTGAGGATGGATGGATGGATGTTTGTTACTCTTTCACGCAAAAACTACTCAACGGATTGGAATGAAATTTGGCATGCAGATAGTTTCTAACCAGGTTTAACACATAGGTCACACAGGTTTATCCCGATATTCCCACGGGATCGAAACTTATATGGGTAAACCCGCGGGGTGCTGCTTTCGTTCTTTCTTCTTCTAGAAGAATGGGTACAGTAAATCTCATTAAAAACAAATGCGGTCTCATGTCACTTAGGTATCAAAGGAGTGCTTTGGCACTCGTATTAGGATTAAGAAAAGAAAGAAAGAAGTAAAGAAAAGTATTTATTGCGACTCGTACAGTAAGATCATAAAACTACACTAAACACAACCCAAACGGGGGTTTGGGTTGTGTTTTAATTATACACTCTTTAATTATCGAGGGTGGTTTGTTCCGTGTCAATTTTGCGCTATTTATTTTGTTTGAAAAATTAAATTTTCTATTTTTAGTCAAATTGATTATTTTATTATTTTAAAAGACCGATAACAACTTGTAACAATCGCTGTATTATTTAATTTGATCATTTAATCGCCGCTCTGTATGTATGGATATGGATGATGACCCATCAGAGAAAGATGCTTATCTTTTTTGCTCCCAAACACAAATAACGTACATAATCAGCCTATAACGTTCCCACTGTTGGGACACAGGCTTCCTCTCTGAGAGAGGGAGTGGGCCGTAATACACAACGTGGTTGGTAGATGTCACATGTCTTCGAATTTTTTATTCTAGGACATGTCAGTTTCCTCACGATGTTTTCCTTTACCGTTTTGAGAGCATTGGTGATGAAATAATTTACACAAAGTAAAGCGCCTGTCCTGGTTCGAACCGGAACCCATAACAAATAAATAATAATTTTACCAAAATTTTTGTCATCTTCGATTTATTTACTTATCTCCTTCATTTATTTTTAAATAACAGTACTGTGGATATTTCAGTAAGCACAACAGTTTCAAAACAAGCAAGTACTGTGTTTTAATGTCAATGATCTTGAAAACTAACTTTGAATAAACGAAAGTAAACTAAAGGATTGTTCAAATAGTAATCTCTTCTCTTTATGTATTTAGCACGTTTGTACTGTATTTACTTTACCATCAAAGTTTTAGAAGTGAAAATAGACTAACCCATAAGAGTTCAGGCTAGCATGAGAGGTCGTGAGTTCGAACCCCACAGGTCATGGGTTCATGACAACAGTACAAAATGATTATACATATATAAATCATGCAATTATACACACAAACATTGCGTAAATCTACGTTCATATAACAAAAAAGTTCGTATTTGTAAAAAGCATAATTATTTATATACTTTATTGTACACCAGAAAATACGCAATAGAAGAAAACAATTAACACTACAAAACATACAACAATGGACGGCCTTATCGCTTTCTGCGATCTTTTCCAGGTAACCATGGAATGGACATGGCAGTGATTGCGTGGATAAAAATGGGTTTGTCATTGGTGCGAAATAACAAGTATATAAATACAATATAAATAAATAAAAATTGTATATTCTGCACAAACAAAACGCACGTTACAAATAAAAAAAAGACATAAAATATAAACATACAATAATAATAATAATAATAATAATAATATTTATTTGCGTAAAACATGGTGTATAAAGATGTTAAGGTCATTATAGGTCATACATGTTTTGCTTATTATCATAGCATGCAAATGTTGTGTTACGTTAACAAAATTGTTTCCCGTCAGTAAATTCTTTAATGCTGTAAAAATTGTTATTGTTCAACCATACATGTAATTTGTTTTTAAACAATCTAATATCTAAAGTTTTGAAGTCATTCGGAATTTTATTATATATACGAACACACATGGCTAAACAACTTTTACTGTATTTAGCCAGTCTTGGTACTTCATTTAATATAAGCCTGTGAGGATCTCGCCGGTTTCGAGGATATACATCCTCTGCCTTTTTAAATAAGTCTTTATGCTTCTTTACAAACATGCACACCTCATATATATAGAGAGAGGGTAGCGGTAATAAACCAAGCTCTTTAAATATTGTTCTACAAGAGTCATCAGGTTGAAGCCCATATATAGCACGAATACACTTTTTTTGTGCAACAAATACCCTAATTTTGTCTGTACCCATAGCGTATTATTGATTCAACATAAGCCCGATAGGTAGTGATAGCAGTTTTAATGTTAGTCACATTTTTAACCTTTCTGAGTGCGTATACGAATTTATTTATTCTTTTAGATATATCATCTACTTGAGCTTTCCAATTTATACCTTGATCAATTAGTACTCCAAGAAATTTAGTTTGTGTAGCTTCATTAAGTTTTGGTATGTCAAGTTTCAAATTGTATTTATTATTATTAGATTTATTAAATTGTATGTATACCGACTTATCTAAATTAATTTTTAAGTTATTCATGTCAAGCCATTCAATTAATTTGTCAATCGTGTTGTTAATATCTTTTTCATGGTCATAAATTGTATTAGTCTTCTTATCGGAAGTCACTATAATGGAAATATCGTCGGCGAATAGTATAAATAAATTTATGATTTAAATTTATGATTTGTTAAGCCGAACATTGCATATTGTTATTGTGTTTTTGTTTTCAGATGGTTGCGGGAAGCACAGGACCTGTTGAAGGTCGAAGGCATAGGTGCTGGGGCAGCCCTACATATGTCTAGCAGTCTTTCGATTAGAATGATGATGATGTTTTTAGCAATGACTAGCTTTTGTCTGTGGCTTCGCCCGCGGGGTTTTCGGAAAAATATTCCACGGGAATGTACTACCGGGATTAAAAGTACCTTATGTGTTAATGCAGGTTCAGTCGTTTACGCGCCAATACTGTGTGTTTGTTTGACTGGATGTATGTTCCAGAATACATTCAGTCAAACAAACAAACGATTAAAAAAAATCTAAAATCTATATTTACGGCATCGGACTTGTTACATTATTTACACCTCGTAGGAATGACTTTTTTTCAAAAATATTCAATAAATAATAAATCCTACTAATATTATAAACGCGAAAGTTTGTGAGGATGGATGGATGGATGTTTGTTACTCGTTCACGCAAAAACTACTCAACGGATTGGAATGAAAGGAGATCGGCGAGTCATGGCCCCGATAGACAAAGTATTAGACCATTCGAAAAAATATTTAAATAATTATAAGACCTACTTTAATTTATCATTTCCTAAAAAAACGTAGGAAAAAGGAATAAAAAAAAAAGAAAAGTCACTTGATGTATTCCTCGCGTTGCAATGTTTTAATAGCAACTGATTTTGCCATATTAAAAAAAAAATGTTTTTCCCATCAAAATATTTGTATTAAAATGTTTGATTTATTTTTCTTTTCACTTAAAAAAGTATTTTATGAGTTTATTGCGAAACAATGATTAAAGATAAAGTATTTTTATTTTTTTGTTGTTGTTATGTTATTTTAATGATTTTATAGAAGAATCGATTTGCATTTTTGCGAACTGCAACACTCGATACGGCTGTCACTTGTCAATCAATCGGTTGTCAACAACAGATTGCCGGATAGCGTCATAATGTTTCTCGCTCGTGTTGTGGACTTGCGTTATATGTTTATTTTGTGTGCTACCTTTAATTACCGACCCTTGCTGTGTTTTTGGACAATTGTAACTGCCTTTGTGACGAACTTTCACCTCATATTAAAATCACTCAAACTCATAACCTAAAGATAGAGCGGGAACAAATGTTAATGGGATTTATTGACTACTGTCTGAAATAAAGTTTTTTTTTAAATTTCCATATCCCATGTTATATCAAAAAACTAATTACACAGAGCTATAGACTAATATTTCTCCTTGAAAACCCAAATTATTTCATTTTTGTTTATTGAGGCCTAATTTATTAGGGCTGTTTGCGGATCTCCTTTGGCATGCAGATAGTTTCTAACCAGGTTTAACACATAGGTCACACAGGTTTATCCCGATATTCCCACGGGATCGAAACTTATATGGGTAAACCCGCGGGGTGCTGCTTTCGTTCTTTCTTCTTCTAGAAGAATGGGTACAGTAAATTTCATTAAAAAACAAATGCGGTCTCATGTCACTTAGGTATCAAAGGAGTGCTTTGGTACTCGTACTAGGATTAAGAAAGAAAGAAATAAAGAAAAGTATTTATTGCGACTCGTACAGTAAGATCATAAAACTACACTAAACACAACCCAAACCCCCTCCCACCCTCCCCCCTCGCTCTCCTCTCCCTCCTCTCCATTACCCTCTACTCATTTCACGAATGCCAGCACAATGTACAATTTAAACTTTTACTATTTTATTAAACAGTGTAACGATTAGGGTATTGCATTTATTGAAACCACGTAACCATTGCGTATTTTAAACATACACAATTAATTGATAAGCTTTAACATTCTAGCCGCGGGATTTTTTTTTCGTTTTAGTATTTAACAGTTTGTGATTATTTGCTAACAATACCATAAAATTTGTGTTGAACTATTGATACCAAAGTCCCGCGCGTGGCACGGATTAAATCACACTCTTTAATTATCGAGGGTGGTTTATTCCGTGTCAATTTTTGCGCTATTTATTTTGTTTGAAAAATTAAATTTTCTGTTTTTGGTCAAATTGATTATTTTATTATTTTAAAAGACCGATAACAACTTGTAACAATCGCTGTATTATTTAATTTGATAATCTAATCGCCGCCGCTCTGTATGTATGGATATGGATGATGACCCATCAGAGAAAGATGCTTATCTTTTTTGCTCCCAAACATAAATAACGTACATAATCAGCCTATAACGTTCCCACTGTTGGGACACAGGCTTCCTCTCTGAGAGAGGGAGTGGGCCGTAATACACAACGTGGTTGGTAGATGTCACATGTCTTCGAATTTTTTATTCTAGGACATGTCAGTTTCCTCACGATGTTTTCCTTTACCGTTTTGAGAGCAGTGGTGATGAAATAATTTACACAAAGTAAAGCGCCTGTCCTGGTTCGAACCGGAACCCATAACAAATAAAGAATAATTTTACCAAAATTTTTGCCATCTTCGATTTATTTACTTATCTCCTTCATTTATTTTTAAATAACAGTACTGTGGATATTTCAGTAAGCACAACAGTTTCAAAACAAGCAAGTACTGTGTTTTAATGTCAATGATCTTGAAAACTAACTTTGAATAAACGAAAGTAAACTAAAGGATTGTTCAAATAGTAATCTCTTCTCTTTATGTATTTAGCACGTTTGTACTGTATTTACTTTATCATCAAAGTTTTAGAAGTGAAAATAGACTAACCCATAAGAGTTCAGGCTAGCATGAGAGGTCGTGAGTTCGAACCCCACAGGTCATGGGTTCACGAGAACAGTACAAAATGATTATACATATATAAATCATGCAATTATACACACAAACATTGCGTAAATCTACGTTCATATAACAAAAAAGTTAGTATTTGTAAAAAGCATAATTATTTATATACTTTATTGTACATCAGAAAATACGTAATAGAAGAAAACAATTAACACTACAAAACATAGAACAATGGACGGCCTTATCGCTTTCTGCGATCTTTTCCAGGTAACCATGGAATGGACATGGCAGTGATTGCGTGAATAAAAATGGGTTTGTCATTGGTGCGAAATAACAAGTATATAAATACAATATAAATAAATAAAAATTGTATATTCTGCACAAACAAAACGCACGTTACAAATAAAAAAAAGACATAAAATATAAACATACAACATAGTCAAAAGCTTCGAAACAACTGCTACAATACTATACTACCCTACCCTCCCCCCTACCCCCTGTATCTACTCGATACTATAATAGATACATAGATGCTGCAGATGCTGCATAGTAGATACATAAATAATATCCTCCCGACCGATTTCGGTCACGGTTAGCCAATCTCACCGGAGATTAGCCAGGTACGCAGGAGATATTATAGTGCACAAGTGTGTGCGTAAACACAGGTGCACTCTCTGTTCCTTTACTCTCATAGTCCGATGGGACGGCAAACCGATTCGATCGGGGAGAGATCAGGCGCAGGACCAACGGCTTTATGTGCATTCCGAGGTTCGGGGGTATTAAACCACCAACTTCCAAACTCCGGGCTGTTACTAAGAATCCTAATGGAAAACCCAATAACACTTTGTTCGACCTAGGAATCGAACCCAGAACCCCACGCTCAGCAGTCGCTCTAGCAACTACGAGACCAACGGGGCAGTAGAAAGAAAATATACATAAATACATACATACTAAATATATAAACAACGAAAAGAAATGACGACTATAGATTATTGCAGCTACGAAAACAAGATCACAACAATAAGTAATGTTTCTTCACGAGTCTCTTCAATACAGCTAACGATTGCGCGGGTTTTATTTGAACTGGCAATGCATTCCACAATCGAGTGACCTGTACAGAAAAGGATTTGTCGAAGAATGTTGTGAAATACATTGGCATTTCAAGCTTTAAGTTATCTAGCTCAAATATTTATTTTCGTTTCATAACTATTTATATATTAGTTGTGGTAGTTAACATAAACTTATAGTTTGCGAGCCATATTGAGCTTATATGCGAACAAAATACAAAATCAATATTATGTTGGCATTTCTCATCAATCTATTTAAAATAATAATATGAATTCATCAGCCTTTTCCCAACTAGATATGTTAGGGTCGGCTTCTAGTCTAACCGGATGCAGCTGCATGCCAGTATTTTACATGGAGCGACTGCCTATCTGACCTCCAAAACCCAGTTACTGGGTAATACGATATCTCTGGGTACGACTGGTTGTCAGACTTTCGGGCTGCTGACGACCCGTAACGACTGTCAAAGATCCACGAATGACAGCCGGGATCAACAGCTTAACGTGCTTTCCGAGCCACGTGAAGATGGTCACCCATCTACGGACCAACCGCAAGCTTAGCTTAACCTGATCGATCGACCCGAGCGGTTGTTATTACTTAACCACAGGCCAAATAAAAATATTAATTATTACCTATAATATTGCAGTATTTCAAACCGTTTTCTGACCAAATATTGAATCAGAATATCATTTCAGAAGCACTGAATTTCAAATAGAAACAGACATTATCCGTTGTCTCTTACTCAAACTTGAAAAGATGGGTGTCAGGGGGTTGCAACTTGATCTTTTTCAAAGCTACCTCATAAATCGCACCCAAATAGTCAAGATCGATCGTCACAGCAGCTCCAATGAGCAATAAGCTCCCTATCTACTATGGCGTTTCACAAGGAAGCATATTGGGTCCCGCTTTATTTCTAGTATTTATAAACGACTTATGCTATATAAATATCCCAAATACCAAGATGACATGCTTTGCAGACGACACTGCTATAACTTTTATCACCAACACATGGCCTGAACTCGAGGACAAAGCACAGCATGATGTCGTGTTAAACTGGCTCTATTTCCATACGATTACACTTAATACCTCCAAAACCAAGTTCATTACCTACTCAATCAGTTCTACTACTCAACCAAACCCTCCAATATCACCTAAAGCTCACACATGCAATTCGCAAACTCGACTTTCATGCCACTGCGCACCTATATCCCCTACGGATGAAATCAAAATATCTAGGAATAGTCATAGATAAGAATCTTAAATTTAAATCTCACATTAATGTCCTTAATGACAGAGTTCGCAAATTTATATATATTTTTAAAACCTTAAGAAATATTGCTAATCTCATACTCGTAATTATACGTAATGTCTATTTTGCCTTATGCCTATCTATTATCACCTATTGTATGCCCTGTTGGGGTGGTGCTGCAAAAACTATCCTTAAACCGTTGGAAGTTGCACATCGCGCCGTACTGAAAGTGACTACCTTCCGTCCACTAATTTATCCAACTAATCCGTTATACGAAAACAGCAACGTCCTCAACGTGCGGCAACACTTTATTTTACAATCAATTCTGTTGCAACACCACATAACCCCCTATTTTGAAATTACCAATTACAATACCAATACCGATTGCGTGGTGGATTACTGCCCAGTCTCACAGAGAGGGGGCCTGTGTCCCAGCAGTGGGAACATTATGGGTTGATTATTGCAATAATCAGTTTAAAGTTTACATGTCGTAAAATATTCAGGCATAGTCACGTAGTCTAAAAGTCTAAAAGCGAGCAGACCGCTGTCGTATGTGACGAGGGATAATTAATTGTTGTGGTCATTGATTAAAACTGTATGTCGAAGAAAATTTCAGAACAGCTTTAATTTAATTAACTAGCTTTTACCTGCGGCTTAACTCCTATCTATCGTCCAGGAAGCATGCATTTTGCATTTTTCTGAACTATCTCTATGCGAAAAATCACTACGTTCCATTATCACGGGGAAAAAAGCCAAGCCGACAAACACACTTTCCCAATTATAGTAATAAGTTCGATTTGATTAAATTCTTTATACAAACTCAACGTTCTAATTGTATAATACCATAAAACCATTGTTTTTATCAATCAGTTACTGTTGAATGAGATTCATTCATAATGTCTACGATATCCGCTGTCTACGTCACATCGTGCTACGAGGCTACGGCGGTGACACGTCTCGTAGCGCTACGAGCTTTCGTAGACTTCCGACGCGCCGAAACTAAGTTTCGTTCGGGTTTTGTTGGTGAATAAAATATTAGTAATAATAGGATTCATTAATTATTTAATATTTTAGATATTATTCGTGGTGTTATGGTGTGTTGTGCTTAGTTAAAATAAAAACATAAACATATTAAAATTGTTTAAATTAAGTGAATGGTGTGTGTTAATTGTAAACAAATATTTCTAATTAATATAAAATAAAATAATTGAAGTGTAATTTAGGCCACCTTTTTATGTTTTAGTGAAGTGTGCAGAAGTTAATAATTAAAACATTTTTTGATTGATTATTAAATTAAAATTAACCAAGTCTAAATAATTAGGCAACGGTTTATATTATTATTATTAAAATAGATAGATGTGTTAGTAAAGTGAATACAACTTTGGCAAAAAAGTGTGTCTAAAGATGTGAACTTACAAAAAAGCTATCTTATCAAAAAAACTTATTTCTAAAAAATATGTGTGCATGTGTGCATAAAATCATTAGCACCACCAATCAACCAAACAAAAATGACATAAAATAAAATGTTTCAAGACTCTCCACCAGATGTAGAAGTCGACTGCAACCAACAATTCTGGGATTATTTCAACATGGAGGGTACTTCTATAGTCAATGTCACCGAAGTGGTTGATACCACGATACCTGCGCCGGAGCAGGGGTTCGTTGTGGGAGTATACAGTGCGCTCTTGGCTGCTGGGGCAGTTGGCAATGTTGGTGTGTTCGCATCGCTCATGCGCTCGCGCCGACGAAAATCGCGCGTCAATCTGCTGATGACGCATCTAGTCGTCGCTGATATGATTGTGCTGTTCATTGTTATACCGTTGGAGGTAGGTGCCATGTTTTTATTATAGCTTACAATCGTTTTCCTGTCCAAATTACAATCATTCATACACAAAATCCACTGAAAAAGGTATTTTCAGTGTTTCCTAAATTTTCCAATATACCGGGCTAATTTTTAAATTTTTCTTTCCCTAAAATCCTTATTCGGAATATTAGGAATATTGAAAAAAAAAACTAACCGATTTAGTAAAACCGCTTTACAACGAACAGCATTTCAATTTTATTTAGACATAGAGATGTTGCAGGATAAAGAATAATTGAATAAATCGTTTTTTGCAAAAATCCTGCGTTGTTCCCTAAGGACCGGATCGCTGGTAACTATGAACGATTTACGCAATAATAGGAGCTAAATTGCGAACAACGTAAATGATTATGAACGCTGATTGGTTGGTATGAACGCTATGCACTGATGGATGCGTTGATTGGTCAACAGCTACACTCGCACCATGTTTTGACCAACCAGAATACAGATTTCCAATAATCCAGTCCAATTATCTCAAAAAAGGTTACACCTCATGATGACCAATAAAAAAGGGCATTCACGGGAATTTCCGACAGAAGTGAAAACTTAAAACTATGTTACAAAAATCATCCTTATAGCAACAGATATACTGTTAAAATTAGCGTGTCATAAGATTTTCCTACCAAATATCATTCAACGCCCCTAAAAAAGTTTCTATATAATAAAGTTCCACTAGAACACGTGCAGTTGACGGCGTGATTGATGATTTACATCTGAAAGACGTATCCAGTTAACACTTGATGTCTGCCGGTTGACTGGCACCTTCCACTAGAAATTTAAATCATTCGCTATAATGTTGGTACCTATAGATATAAGAGGGGCAATTTCCGTACTTTTAAAAACGGTCGCTTTCGAATCTCTGTCTCAATCTGTCAAATAGACACCTAATTTCCCTACATTTTGACAAATTTTTTATAATTATTGATTGTCGCTGAGATGAAATTGCGACTAGATTTTGAACGTTTTTGATTTCGGGAATTGGCCTGAAGATCACACTGCAAAATCACATCAATCGTTCTTTAAAATGTTTTCTACGTGTGTACTCTGTAAAGTTCATTTGAACCTCATTCAAATAACCGCAGACAATTCGAAAGCAAACTCATTTGTTTTTAAAGAAGTCATTGCGGATTCACAACGAGACATCGTTCGAATTTCGAAGTGATGCTTAGGGAGTGAATTGGAATGAGCAGTAGTGAGTCAGTAGTAATGGTCGCGATTTACGAGTAGGTCGTACGTACGAACTCAGTTAGGCGCTTTACTTTGTGTAAAGTATTTCATCATCACTGCTCTTAAAACGGTGAAGGAAAACATCGTGAGGAAACCGGCATGTCCTATAACAAAAACATTCGAAGACATGTGACATCTACGAACTAGCTTTGGGCCCACGTGTTGGATTAGGGCCAACTCACTGATAGGTCTGTGTCCCAGCAGTGGGAACATTATAGACTGATTATGTATGTTTAGGGTATGACACTTTTTGAGTCTCCGTCCTTTTGGAAGTAACGCGAACATCTTGCTAACAACAGAATATCTAGGAATTCATCCTACAAAGACGTAAAGATGTAGGGCTTATCTTATTTTTCTTTGATGTTTAGGGACCAAGGTCAAGTTGGAATGCTAGATTAAAAATTATCTCAGGAGTCTGGATCTACCTTTTAATAATGAAGAATACTAAACATTCTAGGGTACAAAAGCAAAAAAAAAAGGTTGGAAGGTCCATAATAAAAAAATAACCCTTGCAAAGTATTTTTGTGCAAAATTTTTAATCTTTGTTCGCTTTTCTAACTCCTTGAAGACGGAATCTTTCTCAGAGGGATGCACCTTTTGAAAAACCTTTGTTCTTTAGTTTCCTTTATCCATTAGTATTTGAAAGCAGTTTAATCAGGCCAACGTCGATTTATTTTCATTCAACACCTAGATTTCCCGTTCACATACTAGAAATAAACTTGCCCCAATCAGAAAGGCAATTCGAAGTACTATTAAAAACTTTCGCATCAACAATCGATCAGCCGATTTTCAAATAGAAAATACTCGTTCCAAACAAAATATTGACTTGGTTTTAAAACTTTATTCATATCTATGGGCGATAATAGTATGCTTTTTATTATTTATTATATAAATACTTCACAGTAGGCTTGTACTTAAAACTATGCCCCACACCGCATGCAACCGTTTTCTTGGTTAATTTGCATGCCCTAAACAGGTAAAATATGGACTGTACGTTAAACTAACAACTTTTACAACTGGTCACTCCTATATTTTCTGCAATTAAATGATTCTTATTTTTGACGCATAATAATAATAGCCTCCCGACCGATTTCGGTCACGGTGGCCAATCTCAACGGAGATTAGCCAGGTACGCAAGAGATATTATAGTGCACAAGTGGGTGCGTAAACACAGGTGCACTCTCTGTTCCTTTATTCTCATAGTCCGATGGGACGGCAATCAGACACGACCGGAGAGAGATTAGGCGGAGGACCAACGGCTTTACGTGCTTTCCGAGGCACGGAGTATTAAACCGCCAATTTCCAAACTCCGGGCCGTTACTGAGAAATTCTTAATGGAAAACCCAATAACACTTTTGTCCGACCGAAAATCCCCCTGGATCGTCCAGACGGAGATGGCGGGATGAGCTGCACTCCTTCAACAAAGACTGGTCCTTAGCAGCTTCGACCAGAGAGAAGTCACAGTAGAGTAGGGAGGCCTTTGCCCTGCAATGGCATCGCTTGCTAATAATAATACTATTTTATAATAACACTATTGATTGATAATTCATGAAATAGTCATTCAATAGGGTGATATGAACTTAGAGGGTCGTATTGGTGATTTTAATGATTATAATTCTGTAATTACATATTTTTTACTGTCGCGATCATATTTTGTTCAAGATACAACCTAATACTGACCTGCAAATTACAAAAAACTTCCCATTTAAGTACGTGAATCAGCTTTCTGGTTGTGTGGTAGTATATGAATTACGCCATTGCCCCTTAGAAATAACGTCATTATAATAAACCAAAGCTGTGTCACAATTTTGATGACAATAAAGTATCAATGTCGCTTTCGTCACTCCAGTCTAGCCTTCTTTTGTTTTAGTAATTTCGTTGGTTACCCACACCCACCCTCTGGTCTGCACAGTTCAATTAGTTGTGAGCAGAATCCATATTAAAATATAGGAGTAGTCGGCGGGACGAACTTGACCCTTATAGAGGGATTGTTCGATATAGGCTCTGGATCGAGTTTAGTGGAAAAAGAAAATCGAGGCCTTTGCCCTGTAGTGGGAAAATTTAGGTTGATTAATATCACCATCATCATCAATCTCCTGTCCTTATCCCAATTGTGTTTCTGTGACAAATAAACCTATTTTTCTTTATTTCAATTTATTTAGGGTCGGCGCCACATGGTTTTTCTTCCAAACTTCTCTATTAGTTGACAACTCGGTAGTCACCCCCTTTCTAACCTTATCATCATTCACACAGTCCATCCATCGTTTCTTTGGTTTTCCCGCTACTCTTATAGCCATCGACATTAATATTCAAATCTTTTCTGACGACATTTTTCTCATTCCTTCGTATCACATGCCCTCAAACTCAAAACAGGTCAATTGTCAAGGGGTCGGTCAGTCAGAACCCACATAACTTTTCTGTTACCTGTGCCACTTTCAGACTCCCCTCTTATACAGACCATCCATCCACGGGCATCATTTACAGGCTTTTTAATAATGAATAATAATAAATTACAATACAGTCAATTAAACGTTTTGTACTACTTCCTTGTATTTCCTTAACGCCTATTATTTCCTACCTATTATTTCTTATACTGACAACAACCAGTCTTACCAAGGGGTATTGTATTACCCAGTAACTGGGTGGTGGAGGTCAGATAGGCAGTCGCTTCATGTAAAATACTGGTATTCAACTGCATCCGGTTAGACTGGAAGCCGACCACAACATAGCTGGGAAAAGGTTAGGCAGATGATGATATTTCACTGGTATTATATATTATAAAGTCGCTTTTCGTGTCTGTTTGTGGGACCGACTTGTTCTTCTAAACTACTGATGGGGTTTTGAAGCAGTTTTCACATTCATTTTAAGAATTTATTTCGGAAAGATTATTAATACATTTATTTGGTTTTTTTCCTTGTATTTATTAGATATTAGACATTATATAAACTTAATAGTTTTTATGTTCTCTTTTATTTTATTGTCTTCATGATTTTGTTAGATTTATTGATTTTTTATTATTTATTTATTTATATACATATACTTTATTATACACCACAAAAAAAAAATTATATGTATCATAAAAATACATCGAACACAACAAAATATACAAAGGGCGGCCTTATCGTTTATATTATTTATTTGTATTTCCTGTGCGTGTCCCAAATAAAATATTTTTCTTTCTATATATTTATATTATATTTGTGCAAAATGTATAATGTACATTAATTTAACTTACATCTAATGAAGAAATCTCGATGTTCTGTCCAGTGGTACAAACGGTCGCGGGTCGCTAGTTAAAATATACTCGTAGAATAACAAACATAACATCACGATACTATATCGCCAAGCGGTTGGCAGACTCTTCATATGACCATGATCGCCATACAACGGGGCAATGTTGCCAGCCTTTTGGGTACTTATCCAACAGCCATGGTATTTTTTTTGCTGCCCTATGATTCTTTCCCCCTTTTTATATACATGTATATATTATTATTTATTATTGTATATATATATATATATATATATCGTTTATGGCGGATCACACATAAAAATAACACACAATCCATATAGTATTAGTAACAACGACTTAAAACTATGTTAGCAAAACTTACTAACTAAGCTAACGACAACTAATAACTGACGACACGGTTGGCGCAGTGGCTGAGCGATCGACTGCTGCGCTGCGTGTCGCGGGTTGGATTCCTGCACGGAACAACTATTTGTATTGCCTACAGGTAGTTGTTCCGGGTCTGGTTGTTTGTGTATGTGAGTTTAAATGTTTGTAAACGCACCCACGATACAGGAGTATTTCCTAGTGTGGGGCAACATTTTTTAAAAAAGAAGAAAGAAGAAGAAAGAATAACTACTTGGCTCAACACATGTTGCCATGTGCCTCTGCACCCAGTGCTTAGTAAAGGGGCTGTCCACCTTGTCAAACAGTGTCTTTAGGATGCTGTTGGAGTTTCCGCGCCACCTACCCCTTATTGGCTCTCTTTCTTTTTATATCAGTTAGCATATAAGTATTATTATAGCAGCGATAGCACTAGCAAGTGGTGAAGGGCGGGCGTTTTTGGGGCTGTCTTTTGTAAATTTGACGTTCGAAAAGTGCTGAATCTCAGCCTAATTTCAATAAATGACTTTTGATTTTGATAAATATTATCTTGTTTGAAAACAAACATCACGACTGCTTTCCCCGAACTGTTAAGCAGATGTGTTTAAACCTACATTTTGCGGATCACGTTTCTGTGTCTACATATTATATAGCTCCAACCAAATGCTGAAAAATGCATATTCAGGATTTAAGTGAATTATGGGCAGAAGCCACTATCTAGGCCATTGCCGACCATTTTGGTAACACAATTTGCGTGTGGTATTGGTACTTTAGTCGTCATAACTTCGTTTAAATCAGGGCCAACTAGTGTGTGTCCTTCTACCTTACGAACAAAATATTTTCCTGCCTTTTTATAACATTTGTGAACAGTTGTGTTGCTCTGATTGCTCACAGAGCTGTTTTTGAAAAACATGCATACTACTGTGGAGAAAAGTTCTTCTAACTTTGGAGATAACTGTGCTACTGGGAATGTTTGTTGCGCTACTTCTTCTTCGAGTAGTGATGGGGGGGCGTTTGTAGGGACTGTCTTTTGTAATTTTGACGTTCCAAAATTGCTGATTTTTAGCCTACTTTGAATAGCTTCTTTCAATAACTTTTTATTTTATTTTGATGCGGAGCGGAGTTAAATATTGCATTATTAATGTGTTTTTTTCAGTGTCGTGTAAAGTCGGCAATTTCGGAGTCTAAATGAGATAGTACTTTATTTTTCAAAGAAGTTGTATAAATCTGTTTTGTTCCTGTTAACTTTACCGACGAAGCTAAATAGGTTTGTGCAAAGCTAAGATTGGTTTCTCTTGAACAGTTCGGTTAGTGGGAATCGCACTCTTAATCTCTTGCTCTCTACGCGATGCAAAAGAAAGCGTTAGTTAGGTAAACAAATCGCCGTGTCTAGTACAAAATTCAGCGGAGGGGAGCGGGGTTAGATAGAACAACGAAATCTTAAAGGTTTGTTTTTGGTAAATGTATTATGTTTTGTCAAAAGTTATAGAGCAAAAATTGTTGTTTGTGATGTTAGTAATCCAGTCCTGCAAGGCTGTAGGTGTTTTACCAATAACCCTGTATTAATATATTTATAAAATATAATCTGATAAATAAACCCGACACAAAAAAAATACCCTCGACCCAGTTTTTCATTAAATTCAATACGAGTGAAAATGTTATAATTTTTATGGTCTATATGAAAACTGAAACGGTTATAGTACCTGAATAAAACAAAAATGGCCCACAGATTTTTATTACGAACGCTTTTATTAAAAACACAGATATTTCATGAACGAATGGAAATAAAAATAAATTTCTGAGTTTTGTTTTGTTTTTATCGTAATTGACCTAGAGAGGCCGTGACTACTTAACCGGACTATCCTGTGGTTGCCTTAAGAGAACTCAAAGCCTCCAGCTAGGGGCGTAAAACTAATTAAAACTAAGCGACTACACGCTAAGGGCACCCCCTGTGGGGTACGAACCTCGGCTTAGGGCGCCGTTGGGGAGGGGACAGCAAAATGGGACAGGCTGGATCGATTTTTTATTATTTATGCTTTGATGAGCACGGCGTTTCCTAGGACTATCTCTGAGAAGAAAGGCCGAAACACACTAAGAGGTCACAGTCAGGGATTTAAAGCTACAGGCTCAGCTACGGCGCGGGCTGGCATTTCAACGAGCAAGGGTCGGGGGGATAGATAAATTTCTTATTGTTTGAATTGTTTTATAACTCCACTGAGTCCTCATTGGAGGTATTTAATGTTTTTTTTAATATTTGATGTTTATCTTTTTTGGCCTTGTATTTTGGTTTAGCGGAATTCTCATTGTTACTTGGTCTTTATTTATTTTTGCTTTTGGCTAAGTAATAACAGACGCACGGGTCGATCGATCAGGTTACGCTTGCCGCGGTTGGTCCGTGGATGGGTGACCATCTTTACATACTAAGACCCTTCCGTGACTCAGAAAGCACGTTAAGGCGTTGGTCCCGGCTGTCATTCGTGGATCTTTGAGAGTCGTTAGGGGTCGTCAGAAGCCCGAAAGTCTGCCAACCAGTCTTACCACTAGGTATCGTATTACCCAGTAACTGGGTTGTGGAGGTCAGATAGGCAGTCACTCCATGTAAATACTGATATTCAGCTGCATCCGGTTAGACTGGAAGTCGATACCAACGTAGTTGGGAAAAGTTTAGGCAGATGATGATGTATCAATATACTCGTATATTATATTTTAGGACGTTTCATTTTCATGTTTTTGAAACGCTGCAAGCATCGTCTATTTTAGCTCAAGGTTGGTTAAAGCTTAGGTACTTTAGAAAAAAACCGGCCAAGTGAGTGTCGGACCATGCACAATGAAGGGTTCCGTAGTTGGGATAACTTTATCTCAAAAACAAACTTAACATTGTAGTTGAAAAACATGTTCTCCCATACATCGATATACGTCACGGTGAATTCTATAACTGCAAATGTAAGTTTGTAATAGCATTTTTTTATGTGTATAGATAAAATAACAAATAAATGATTTTCGGACGTTTTCCTTTATTTGTGCTGTAAGACCTTGCTTCCTTGACCCTATGGGTTTTGATTTATTTTCAAGTGTCAAAATATGTCGCCTATTAAGGCCGTATTTTTTTATTGCGTTTACTTAGAGGTTTTTTTTTAGAGCTTCAAGAGACCGTAGTACGTATTTAATATTAATACCTTGATACGAACTTGATACCTCCACGCGTTCTTGAGAAAAGGGTCTTGACAGACCGACACACGGACGGACAACGACGTAATCCTATAAGGGTTCCGTTTTTTCTTTTTGGGATACGGAATCCTAAAAAAAAATTTGTTTGCTATAAACGTTTTTGGCGCTAAACCAGTCGACTATACGATAAAACGGAGCTATAAAATGTCATTCACAGAATAATGATATACTTGACCTGGTTTTCAAGAGCTTTTGAGTATGCTGTGCCCTATAATAAACCGCCTACACGCCTACTTGGACTACACATATTAGAGGCACTCTAAAGCCTTGTTTAAGCCCTGGATTCATGGAGCCCCGGATTCAGATGTTTACCATGAATCCAGGGCTTAAACCTAGGCTTTAGAGTGCCATAAATAGTCATCTTCCATGCCACGTTACGGGAACTACAAGCATATTTTTATGTCACAAATCGGGGGTGGGTTGGGTTACGAATTTGTTTCGTTTTAATACGCACTCTTAGGGCCAGATCACACGTACCACAACCACAACACATCGCAGTGACAAAATGTGTGCAAGCAGTGAATAGTGCATATATTATACATATATGTAGCTTCTTTCAGTTGCGTTGTGGTAACTACAAAATCAAATTGTCGACGCAAAGCAGTGTTTGCGATGTGGCCGGTCGACAGATTAGCGCTCGTCCACTTATTGTCGTTGTGGTGTTCTTGTGGTTGTAGTACGAGTCATTGGGCCCTTAAAATACTTAGCTTGATGTGTCGTCGTGTACAGCTTCTACCTACAAGCACTACTAACTTCTGTATCTTGACATATTGCACAGCAATGCAACCGGTCTATAGCGTTGTTATAAGTTTTTATTAAAACTCCATAAATGTCTTCTTCACATATCGATTGGCATAGTGATGAATGCACCGAGCATTAGCCAAAAACAAAAACGAATCGTTTTGCTTATCGTTGGTAGTATTTTTTATTACCAAATTGGGCATATAGATGTATTCGTAAGCTGATTTTACCTGTAATAACTACTTCCATATGGGGGGTCTACTATGCAAAGCTACGACATCTTTGCTTCATTATTAGTTATATACAAGAGTCATAATTAATCAATAACTATCCGTAAATTATAGCAATCGGCCATAAGTGGCTTCGGCGCTGGATATGGTCTTGATTTGATTCAAGCATGGAACATTTTGTAAGATTCTGATATATATAAGTAGTCTTTTGTCTTGGAAACATCTTTTCCCTCGTTGTACCTACCTACATTGTAACTTGAACCTTTCTGACTGAAAAATAAAGTTCGATTTCAATCGCTAATTGGCTACGAGTCCTGGAGCAAACGGTTGAAGATTTAAAAGATAGATCATGTTATTCTAGTAGAGAATACTGGAATTTTCTCCTTTATCGTATATGCATCACTATTATTACAAGGAAGGAATTCCTTTAACGGTGAAAAACAAATACAAGCGTTAACGGCTACCTAAAGCCCCTCGAGCAAGTGCAAAGACAATTTACCATAATGAGGATATTCTCATTCACACTCAGTTTAATTTTGTGCTTCCATTTTGCGGATTATTACCTACAGAATAACTCGTACGTGCATAGGACGCAGAATTTATAATAATTAGAGCGAATTTGAACTGGGGTAAAGTTCGGTACACAGGATGAAATTGAAAACTTGCGCCAACTCGAAAGGTTTAGTAGCTGTTAAATAATTATTATAAATTGACATTTCCCAAATCCTATGTTTCTACGACAAAGGGCGTGCCCTTTTTACACAGTAAATATTTTTTTTTTTTAGGTTGCCCCGCACTAAGAATTACTCCTGTATCGTGGGTGCGTTTACGAACATTTAAACTCACGTACACAAACAGCCAGAACTGGAACAAATACCTGTAGGCAATACAAATATTTGTTCCGTGCGGGAATCGAACCCGCGATACGCAGCGCAGCAGTCGATCGGTCAGCCACTGCGCCAACCGTGTCGCCAAATTAGGTAAATGACCGCTAGCTAAACGCATTGTCAGCTTGCTTCAAGTTGTGAACTCTGCGAGGAATTGATTGCGCTAAAATTGATACTTTAATTTTCTTTCTTGTTTTGATAGTAATTTATCAAAACAAATGATATATATTTTTTTTACTAGAACGCCGATAATTCGTGTGTACTTGAAGGCAATAATTAGTTTGCACTGTTAGTTAGTTTCAAATGACAATTTATAATGATTATGTTACAGTTATTGAACCCCCTTTTTCGAGTTCGCACAGTTTTCAATTTGATTCTGTATATTGTTTTGTATGAGGACAGTTGACAAGAGACATAAGTGACTAGCATATAACATCGCTTGACAGTGAAAGCCGCACATGTGTTTCGAGATAATTTTTACAGGCTGAAAAAAATGTCTACTTGACAATTTTTAACGGTGGAAATAGAAAGTATGTAATTCTTCAGTAGTAAGTTAGATGATGCTAGTTGTGTTTGCGTTTTTAGCTAGCAGGCGAATTCTAGATTTTGTGACTTTTCTTTTCAAGTAAAATGTATATGACGGTGCAGCAAATGGCGCCGTTTAGTTTTGTGACGAAGTGACTAGGAACCATCGTAAAGTCGGTCGGATAAGAGTGACAATGGCTGATTACTGTCACTCTAGCAGAGCGTCGCATCGATGGTTGCGTGGCTGCTGTCTTCTGACGATGTCAGGGGAGCCGCTGTCGTATCACGTCCACGACGAACTGCTATAATCTGGCACAATCGTGATGATATTGAAGCTGCTGAACCACTAATACGATGACAACTTCGGGTAAAAAGTTGTAAAAAAGTGGTTATTAATTATATAGGGTGGCAGGGACATCTCGACGCGCAAACTAAAACCTAAAAATAAAAATTAGCTGGTCCATACTGTTTTTTTTTTTTGTTAACCAACAAAAACGTTGACGCTATATATATTCAGCATTTTGAAATCTTACATGTCTCTACATCTGAAGTTAATTTAAGGGTTCAGACGTCTACCAATGTGACATTGTCAATGTCAGACTTACATTTTGAAGAAATCTTTGTACAGCCCGCACATTCAAACTTCATAGCGGCTCGGAACATGAGGCGAGTCGCTGCGCAGTAACAAATTCACCCTCAAGTACCCAACAAATTATCTGAGATCATTTTCCGGATTAGGCTAAGTGTTATTAAGTTTTTATAAAGGTTATCCTTTACTCTCAACAGCAGATCCTCCGGCAATTAGACCAACGTCCCATCCAAAACAATAAAGGGTTTAAATTATTTTTATCTTAAGTATGATTACAGTTAGCGCTCGCGACTTAAGTGTTATTCTGTGTACGTGTTTATACTAACAACTTACAAATGTCAGTTGCAAGACTACATAACAAAGCACTTGAGAAAATTGTGTAGTGATCTTAGCTTCTGGTAGAGATTAAGTGTTGACGTACACTGGTGACATGACGTGATGAAGAGATTGTTGAGTCATAATGGAATGTATGTAGTATGGAGTATGGAGTTGTAGGTAGTATACATATTTTGCTTGGAACTCTTGTCGTCATGTGTGCGATTACGTATATGATACTGAAAACGTAGTATCTCAAAAGACATCGTATAATCAGCCTATAATGTTCCCACTGTGACTGCTGGGACAAAGCTCTCTCTTCGACAAGGAATGAGCTGTAATCCAGCACGCGAGCCCAGTGCGGGTTCCAATGCAACGTTTGGTTCTAGGTAGGACATTTCTCTGTTTTGAGATCAGTGGTAATGAAATCATTTACGTACAGTACGTATACTTTAACGTTTTACTTCACGTATAAAAATGAAATTGGTTGCCTTACTTGGGTAGAGACTGGACCCCACGACACAGGGAATCCTAGTGTGGGGTCCAGGGCATTTATAAAAACCTAGCACCTAAGGCTCCTTGTAATCTGCCAATAAGTTTCTTTTTAATATTGTACCTTGCTTTTTTGTGAACTGTAGAAAATTTTTATTAATTTATTTATTGTCATAGTTTACATTATATTCTAAGTCATGTTTATTTTATTTTACTTTATTACTTATTTGTTAAACTGATTTGGTATTCATAAGTTGTTTGCGGGTGGCTACTAAAAATCAGCGCTGCGCTGTGAGTGGGGAGTGGAAGCCTTCTCGTCACAGTCATGTGCAACTGCTGACTAATACTATTATCCCTGTGTTGTGCTTTACGATTTTGTTTTTCTACTGCTTATTCGAGGAAAAGAATATACTGGGAAGGCAATGTTTATCGACGGAAGTTATGAAGATAAATGTCTACAAACTCCTCCAACTTATCCTAAACTTAACTTATTCGTCGAATCGTTGAGCTCATTAAGTTTTAAGTTGAGCTGTACGATTACTGACAAATGCGCTCCCTAGATAGATTAGGTCATTTATTGATTGCGTCATGCGACACGATCGTGAGGTTTGCGAGAATTGTATACTGACAGGTCCGATCAATCTGTGTAATTCTTTCCTCAAAAGAGCAATTCAGACATCAATCTACATGGTCTCTACATGATCTGACCAAGATTATGTCTGGACTTTAAAAGAGACTGTGACCTCTGAGTTTCTTTCGGCCTTTCTTCTCAGAGTAGGCAGATAAGAAACACCGACCTCATATAGTTAATTAATTATGATTGACGTGTAAAAGTGTTCGTACAACCTATTTAAAGAAATAAAATCATTTCTTAAGTTAATTTTCGCGTCAATTAACACAAAATTGTCGCTGCTCTAATTGAACAAGGCCTCTTCACTTAACTGACTTCAAAGTAAATATATTTTAAGTGCTTCTTATTTTATTGTTTTGGGTCCATTTCGAAGTTACATAAAAACCATAGAGCTCGGAATCGGCTGTCACGGCAGTACGAAAGTCCTATCGCAGTTATTTTACCCCTGACAGCTGCAACCCATCGGCAACCTTATTATAACAACAATAAAGATACTACTTATACTTATACTGTAATTTTGACAGACTTGACAGTTGTTTTCTTGTTAATTAAGTTCTTAGTCAGTTGTTCAGACTAGATAGCCAGTTCAGATCGGAAGCCGCTTAATGAATTCCGCTAAGGGCTGATTTTTCCATCGCCAGCTAACTTTTATTCGAGGAATAAAATTGACGTTTGACAGTTTTTGTATGAAATAACCGTCAATATTTCAAAATTATTCCTCGAATAAAGTTATCATGTGATTGAAAAATCAACCCTAAGAAACATAACTACATTATGTCGCGAGTAGTGGAACATAATGAGAGTCAGTTGAATTTTAGTTATCGGACTAGTGTTGTCGCTTTCGACTTAGTTGACACAGTATAGATCTACTTTGGACCTCTTAGATTAGTTTTTACCCGTAAAATCAACATCCATTTTACAAAAAAAAAGAAGATATTTTGCTTTGCGACTGCCAACAAAATAGCGAAACAAACGCGGCACCGCAACAAAATAGCGGGTTGAGAGCGGAGGTGTAGCCGGCTTTCGAGCAGATCGGGCAAATCACGCGGGAAAGAGATAGAATCATTATCAAATCTGTATGTTAAAACAGGCAGTTTCGCTTCTGTTTCCCTTGTCGTACAACGGAGAAGTCATGGCTGTTTCGCTGCCATGCGAAACCGCTTTCTCGGCGGAGATGTGATACCCGCCTTAAACCGTCAGTTTTCATACATTATTTATGTCGTAGTGTGAGTAAGCGGTGACATGCTTGGTTTGTATGGAAAGTGCTGCCAATGCCCCCTCTAGCAATATCCAAGGCGTCTGTGTGCTCTGTGATAAAAACGTACTTTATCGTTCATGCTTGCTTCAGTTGAAATAACATTTTCAACACACTTTTACTTATACTTTGTACTTGTATTTTCCAAGTGGTTCCAATCCTTTTATACATCTCTAATCGAATAAAAGTTTGAGAGCAGGCAAACTTTAAGCCGCAACTCTGGAAATAAGTCCACCCATTTTGAAATTAATCCAATTTATGATTTTACTAGCTTTTGCTCACGGCTTTGCCCGCTTAGAGGTCGGAAAATATCCCAAGGGAACGTACTGCCGGGATAAAGTTTCCTTTTTTGGTAATTCAGGTCATACACTACCTGTGTGCCATATTTCATACATAGAAAAACATCCAAGCATCAAACACACAAACTTTCACGTTTATAATATTAGTAGGACTAGCAGCGCCCTACGGTTTCACCCGCTTAAGTTTCGATCCCGTGGGAATATTGGGGTAAAAAGTATTCCATGTGTTAATCCTGGATATAAACTATCTGTGTGCCAAATTTCATCCAAATCCGTTCAGGAGTTTTTGCGTGAAAGTGTAACAAACATCCATCCATCCATCCATCCATACGAACTGTCACGTTTATAATATTAGTAGGATAGTACGACTTTATGTAGACCGGTTTACAGCGACAGTAGGTACTTGTATAACGTCAAAACTAGGTGCACGTTCCCAAAAGATAATTCCCTCCCTATGGAGGAGAATGTGTGATAGGATTAATCTTATATAGGTAGAATTTCCCGTGTCAAAGCCGATTGCTATCAATGTGCTTTGAAACGGGAAGTGCTACCTATATTAAGATTAATCCCTAATCCCCTAATATAAGAGGATAATATTGATAAGTAATAACAGCCGCACGGGTCGATCGATCAGGTTACGCTTGCCGCGATTGGTCCGTGAATGGGTGACCGTCTTCACATACCAAGACCTCTCCGTGCCTCGGAAAGCACGTTAAGCCGTTGGTCCCGGCTCTCATTCGTGAATCTTTGACAGTCGTTACGGGTCGTCAATAGCCCGAAAGTCTGAAAACCAGTCTGATCAAGGGGAGACAGTCGCTGCATGTAAAATTGAGATTGAGTTGCTGGTATAAAGCTGCATCCGGTTAGACTGGAAGCCGATCCCAACATAGTTGAGAAACGGCTAGGCAGATGATTAAGATTAATTAATCCAAAAAATATATTTTATTTCATATAGACCGGATTACTGAGACAGTAGGTACTTGTAAAATGTCAAAATCTATGCTTTGAACCGAGAAATTCACTCTAGCTATTTGACAAACTGTCCGACTCAAACAACAATTCAAAACTTCCTGTAAATATACAAATTTTAATGAACGGAGCCTCCTCGACAGACGTATTTGTACTCTCTGACTTTCTGTTACGTCGGGCGTACCCTAAGCAATAGACTTCTGTCTTGGAGATTTTGGCTCATCTCAGGGCCAAAAAGTCCAAGCGTCGCTGTTCTGGGTCACAGAGGTAATTTAACCTTACATTTGCCATTGAAACGCTTCTTCTTCTTCTGCGTGTCGCTGGCAAGCCTGAATTTTATATCTTCTTGGCCCAAAACTTTGCCACTTCCACGGTGTCGTCAGTGGTAGCGCAGAGTTACTTTGACTGCATGTTTTGGGACACAGAGGGCAGGATAGGAGTTGGAGTATGGTTTGCGACGTAGCTCCACAATCACACCTTACTGCTGTTCCGTCAAGGTAGCCCCATTTTACCAGGTAGGACTAACATCTTCCTACTTGTGTCCGGAGACGGTTCAAGGACTTCCAAGTGAACCACGGAAGGTTACAAGGTTCCGTTGGTGGTAGATAGTAAGTAAGAGGGGGAAGAGTATCCTGCCACAGTTTGCAACGGGCGTCGGCCAGGTTTCCTGACAGAAACGCTGTCGATTTTAAGAAGCTGTGCACGCTGAGAAGAAGAAAGAATAAATACTCAACCCAGACACATTTCACAATCTTTTAATATATCTGAATGAAACTAGTAGTTCTAAGCAACACTTTTTATTATTTCTATTCTCTCCAAACAAAGCTCTTATCTACGAGCCCGCAGCGATAACAAAAGAAATAAATTAATCAAGTGCCTTCATTCTTCGATCTCCAATGTATCTTCGTTAGGAGAGTATTTCATGATCAATGTGACACGAGAGCAGCACTTTCTATCCCTCTTAGAGTACATGTCTATAAGTATTTGTTGCGAAAGCTTTAAAAGTCAATATATCACTGGGCTTAAGGCTGCTGTGTTGTCAGATCTGGTAAAAGGAAAGGGGGTCAGCAAGTCATGAGGGTGAAAATCTATTTTTAGCGAAGGCGGATACCTGGTACTAAGAATCATTTAAGGTATTTTTTTCTAAAATCACGTGCATACTGCGTGTCTTCTCTAGGGTGACAGGGACATTGACGCGCACCGTATTACAGGTCCAGTTGAAAACCAGCGCCAGGCACTAGTTGTCTGGCATTTTTTGCTGAACTGGGCCTTTTTGGCTCAGCCGTGAGGCACACTTTTCCTGCTAATTTCTTACATCGGATTTCACACTTTTTATTTAACCTTTTTTTTTTTTTTTTCTTTATTGTATTGTGTGTGTTTATTTGATGTATGTATCTTGTGTATTGTGTGTCTTTTAGTTTGTGCCAAATAAATGCATTTTCTTTCTTTCTTCTTTCTATTAGCATTATTAGCATAACGGAAATTCCTACGCTAGGGAAGTTCCGTTAAATATCAACGTATGATACACGTCAAATATCAACAATATAACTGTACCCATGAGTTGAATCATGTGCTAAATTCGTGGATAAGAGGAGAGCCGCAAACAGCCCTAATAAATTACGCCTCAATAAACAAAAATGAAATAATTTGGGTTTTCAAGGAGTAATATTAGTCTATAGCCCTGTGTAATTAGTTTTTTGATATAACATGGGATATAGAAATTAAAAAAAAAAACTTTATTTCAGACAGTAGTCAATTAATCCCATTAACATTTGTTCCCGCTCTATCTTTAGGTGATGATGTGAAAGTTCGTCACAAAGGCAGTTACAATTGTCCAAAAACACAGCAAGGGTCGGTAATTAAAGGTAGCACACAAAATAAACATATGACGCAAGTCCACAACACGAGCGAGAAACGTTATGACGCTATCCGGCAGTCTGTTGTTGACAACCGATTGATTGACAAGTGACAGCCGTATCGAGTGATGTAGTTCGCAAAAATGCAAATCGATTTTTCTATAAAATCATTAATATAACATAACAACAACAAAAAAATACTTTATCTTTAATCATTGTTTCGCAATAAACTTATAAAATACTTTTTTAAGTGAAAAGAAATATAAATCGAACATTATAATACAAATCTTTTGATGGGAAAAAACATTTTTTTTTAATATGGCAAAATCAGTTGTTATTAAAACAACTGCAACGCGAGGAACACATCAACTGACTTTTTTTTTTAAATTCCTTTTTCCTTCGTTCTTTTAGGAAATGATAATTAAAGTAGGTCTTATAATTATTTAAATATTTTTTCGAATGGTCTAATACTTTGTCTATCGGGGCCATGACTCGCCACTCTCCTTTGCGCGTTGATGAGGAGCTTATGGCTAAGAAATAACAGCCGCACGGGTTGATTGATCAGGTTAAGCTTAGCTTGCCGCGGTTGGTCCGTGGATGTGTGACCATATTTACATACTAAGACCCCTCCGTGCCTCGGAAAGCACGTTAAGCCGTTGGTCCCGGCTGTCATTCGTGGATCTTTGACAGTCGTTACGATTCGTCAGAAACCCGAAAGTCTGACAACCAATCTTACCAAGGGGTTTCGTATTACCAAGTAACTGGGTAGTGGAAGTCAGATAGGCAGTCGCTCCATGCAAAATACTGGTACTCAGTTGCATCCAGTTAGACTGGGAGCTGACCCCAACATAGTTGGGAAAAGGCTAGACAGATACCCTGTCTGTACTTGTTCTTTACGTGTTTGATAATAAAATCAATTATTAATTATTCATTTACGTAAAATACTTACTTCTTTTTACTTCAGCTTGTTTAAATAAACGCTCGCCTATCTTAATGCGAGCATGGAGGCCTTCTAATAAATAGCATATTTTTATAATTATAAAATATTGATTTTATAAATAATGAAAGCCACATATTGCAAGTGAAGACAAGGTCGACGTAACCATAATATGACGACACGGGAAAAATAAAAAAAAATATATATCCCTAAGAAGGCTGCAGAAAAAGCAACAATCTTTAATGGAAAATCAAGATAGGTAATGTTTTTCTCCGTGACTCGAATGTTTTCTAAGAACGTGTGATTACGTGGTTCATTTTTTTTTTCATTACAAAGTGAGGGTAAACTAAAATTGCTGTCTATTGAAAAAAAAAAAACATTATTTTCACATCATAGCATAATCAGCCTATAATGTTCCCACTGCTGGGACACAGGCCTCCTCTCGGTGAGAGGTAGTGGGGTTGGTAGATATCACATGACTTCGAATTTTTGGTTCTAGGACGTGACGGTTTCCTCACGATGTTTTTCTTCGCCGTTTTCACAGGCGATAACTTATATTACGAATATTTTCGAACCAAAATGTTTTCCTATTTTTAATGCTAAGTAGGCGTTACCACTTAGGACCAGAGTTCATAAAACAATACTTGGCTAGAATGATTAATATTAATGTTTTCGAGGAAAAAAGGCCCTTTGTACACGCCACGGTTTCATTACGGTACGGCGTTTACACCGCGCCGTAGAAAAAACGCGTCTGTCAACTAACTTCCATAGTGACCCACACAACACTGACGAACCGTGCCTACACACTGTTGAAAATACGTGTCCGTGTACAAGATTCCATATTATTCCAACATTAGTACATATTCCAATATTCCAACCTTATTGGGAGTTATATGTTCGAACCGTTTGGCGTTGAAACACTAGGGCCATGGGCCCGAGTGCCCACTTGGTTTTTCGAGATATCACCAAGCGGTGAGTCGACTCTTCACGTAACCATAGGGCTGGCCTGTTTCTTGGCCAAAGAATTAGCATCGCCATACAACTTAGCAATGCTGCCAGCGTTTTGGGCACTTTTCCTGTTGACAGCGATGCGGACGAATTTTTTGATGCCCTAAGATTATTTTGCTTATTTTTTCACCTGTACATATCATTATTTTAAATGTTAGCTTATATAATGTAAATATCATCAATTAATTATTAATAAATCTTAAATATTTTAAATAGCTACCATAGTGATCCATACAACACGGACGACCGTACCTACACACGGCGAATAAACCGTAGTATTTCACGGCAAGAAAAACGTGCGTGTATAAAGGGCCTTAGGAAATATTTTTAGGTCCATTTGAAGCACTTAACTTACCTACCTATTTAATTCCCAACACAAGACGGAAAGGATGAATATAGTGCTTTTATTAAAACTATAAGTCAATCGCGTTTTAGGTTCAGAAAATTCCGGGATTTTTTTCTACGTTGGCATTAAAGTCACTTTGAAACCTATTTCTATTATGGAATTATTCTAAAAAAGATTTTTAATTTGAACTGAAAAAACCTAAAATTAAAAATAAGGTTTGATCTTATTTTTAATTTTAGGTTTTTTCAATTTTTCTTACAGCTTTGAATTTGGCTTTTGCTTTTTTGTTTATTTGGACTGTATATGAATAAATTAAAATGCTTTATTATTCACAATATTTGCACGCTATGCTGTGACTTCTATTTTTTTTCAAATGGAAGCTAGGAAATGTGTGAAATGCACCAATGCATGTCAATCGAGTTTTCACACTCGCGTTAATTATAATTCTACTCACGACTCGCCGATGTGTCGCACGGGTGCAATGGCGGCATGTCAAAATATCAAGGTTTCCCTTCTTCTTCCATAATTTTAAATTAAATATGATTGTATTATACACCATATACCATCTTCCGGAATAAATGCTCTAAATTATAGAGTAAACCACATCGAAAAGCCGCGTGACGACTCCCAGCCACCGTAGGCGCGGGCCTGCGGGCGGAGAGCAATGGGTAGCTCACCGCCCGATCAGGACCAGGCCCGTGCCGGACGGCGCGTAAGTGTTCCACGCGCGCCTCAAAGAGTTGTCAGCATAATTTGAGGGGCCCCTTAGGGCCAAAGCCTGCCGGGTCAGCGGGATTGTCCGAAAGGGTTACCGCTACCCCGGAACATAAAGGGCGAAGGAAGGAACATGGGTGGGTTTTAGTCAGTAAGAGTCTGACACTCCCTTCCGCTCCACCCAGAGCGGGAGGGGTCATTTGATGATTTCCCATCCGGAAAAAAAAAAACCACATCGAAATCCATTATGTAGTAAGTTGTAAAAGGTCACACAGACGGCCCCGAAAAGCGATTTGTTTTAAACTATTTACTCGTATAGGTAATACAGATGCACGAACTTAAGATTCACTCAGCACTTCGAATATAATTTGCTGACATATCAAAGTTTTCGAATTAGTGGTCGGGCTCAAAGTGGCAAACGCTTGTACTAAATGACTTGACACAAGACCCTTGTATAGTCCTATCGCGGTTATTCTGCCTCTTGACAGCAGCAACCTAACAGGAACCTTATTGTGACGAGAATAAAGATCACAATGATTTTGAAAGACCTGTCAATGGTAGCAACCTAACAGCAACCTTATCGGGATGATAATAAAGTTCACTGTGATTTGGACAGTGATACAAAATCAGCGGTAAAATAACTGTGCCAGGACTGTACATAGCCTGGGAGAGGCCTATGTCCAGCAGTGACACAAAACATCGTGCGGAGCCCAAGTCCATGTCCTAGAATCAAACATTCGAAGACATGTGACATTTACCAACCCGCATTGGGTCCGCGTGGCGGATGACAGCCCACTCCCTCTCTCAGAGAGGATGTGGATTGTGGATGTCACACGTCTTGGTTCTCACATACCGGTTTCCTCACGATGTTTTCCTGCAACGTTTTGAGAGCAGTTATTAAACATATTCTGAAAGTAAACTGCCTGTCTGGGTTCGAAACCACGACTTATAATTCGTAAACCGGGGCGGTTACCACTGCGCCACCACTGTTCTTTATGTAGGTCAAAGTGTTTTTTTTTAACGTTGCCCCACACTAGGAATTTCTCCTGTTTCGTGGGTGCGTTTACAAACATTTAAACTCACATACACAAACAGCCAGACCCGGAACAACTACTTGTAGGTCATACAAATATTTGTTCCGTGCGAGAATCGAACCCGCGACACGCAGCGCAGCAGTCAATCGCTTAATCACTGCGCCAACCGTGCCGTCAAATTGTTATTTCACGTTTTCATTTAAATGTCTCAGCTCGAAGTTTTGACTTTCGCCTGTCTTAACTCGCTGCATATCTTACGTAGATGTACTTACTTTAGGCTCTGCCTTATCTTTCGAAGAAAACAAGTTTAATCTTGTATCCTCTATACTAGTCTACACTAATATTATAAAGAGGTACAATTTGTTTGTTTGTTTGTACGTATGTACGGGGTAATCTCTGGTACTACCAGTCAGATTAAAAAAAAATCTTTTTGCATTTGATAGCCCGGTTCTTGAGGAAGGCTATAGGCTACTTAAAATTACGCTATGACCCTTAGGAGCCGAGCAAAAAGAAAATAAAAACTTTTTTGCAAAAAAAAAAACCGACTTACAAAAAAGACACTACAAAGTGAAAAATAACTTTAATTTCGGAAGTCGGTGTCGTTGAGTTCGCATTTTCGTTGTTTGCCACCGAGTTTTTATTTTTCACTTTTAAGTTGTAATTTTCACCAGTAATTATTTTAAAAAAAACGATGTGTTGGCCCATAAAATTTGAGGGTTGCCCTCAATTTCTCCAAGATCCAATCATCAGATCCTGGCGGAGTAATCGCGTAACAAACACACAAAAAAAAAACATACCGTCGAATTGAGAACCTCCTCCTTTTTTGGAGTCGGTTTAAAAGTCAGAAAGAACGCTAAGCGAAATCGAAGTGATAGCGCGGGCAAGTGATACGAAGCGTTTAGCCTCGTCGTTTATACCGTGAACATCGAAGGACTGGAACAATTTGCCTGCAGCGTTTTCCCGTCCGATTATAATTTAAGTGTCTTCAAGGCTAGAGTGAATAATAAATTAGTGCGCTTTACCATCAACGATTGCATCACTGCTTTCCATCAGGCGGGATCGCAGTCAAGCACTAGTTTATATCAATAAAAAAAAAATACAACGGGTAAAAAAGATGCGACGGGTTGGGTCGGGGGCACAAGAGATTTGACGCGGATGAAGTCGCGGGCAGAAGCTAGTACGTAATAAAGGCAAGGTTCTCATTCACACACAAAGTTACAACTCTTACCTACATCTACACCAACGAGGCACTCTATAAATGGTATTGACAAGTAAATAATTAGTTCTCAATACGAATGTTACAACGTATTATTAGGAAGCACGTTGCGTTTAAATTTTACATATGTAAAGGGCCACTGCATCTTACTGAATTATTGCCTTATTTGAAATTATTTGAAAAGTACTTCTCAAGATTTGGGGAGCCCCCAGGGCCGAGGGACAGGAGGCGGGCAAAAGGAACAAAGACGGCACTACCATAAAAGTGACGTCACGACTATGTAACTTCATCTAAGCGCCGTACATTGTCAGTACCGCGCGACAAGGATGGGAATAATAATAATCCCCACCAAAAACTTTTAAAGCATGTAGCTTTTCCAAACTTCCATTGATTTTACTGATTTTTCGATTTAGTATCTTGTTTTACTATGACTTCGGGGAAATTACGTTAATTGTTCGAACATTTCTAATACTTATTAGTCATCCATCATCCCTATTTAATCACAGTACTAAACCGGGCTTATATCATCATGCTGAGATAGGAGCCTTTTGGCCTCGTAGATGACTTTCTGTTTCTTTTTTCCTTATGTTACATTAAAAAAAATATAATTTGTTTTTTATTTTTGACTGTGTTTAGTTTAATTTGTGATCTTCCCGTACGAGTCGCAATAAATACGAGTACTATTCTTCTTTCTTACACAGAAACTACATATGTATTATCTCCTTGTCTTGTGCGATCTCGGACCATGTTGGACCCGCACACGTTATCAGAGGGGCAATTCTCGTAATTTTAAGAATGTTCATAGTGTGATCTCAGTCTCAATCTGTTAAAAAATACTTTTAATTTCCCTACATTTTGACGAAATAAAAACTTTATTGCTCAAATAATTAAAGTTTTTATTTTATTTTTATTTTTTACAAGCATTTTGACAAGTTTTTGACTATTGTTTGTCGCCGAGATGAGACTGCGACTAGATTTTGAACGTTTTAAATTACGAGAATTGGCCTTCAGATCGTCACACCACCTTCGCCGTAGTTAACCTCGATGCAGTCGTCCTCCCTCAGGCGTCCAGTTATTAAGTTTAGGAAATTCTTATTTAATCACAGTACTAAACCGGGCTTACATAGAAACCACAAGTTACCTCCTACTATTTTCTTACATAACCGAAAACACCGAATTACTATCTTTATAAAGGTACCTTTACAACTTACAAGGGACGCATTACGTTCCAATAAACTACGTCCCGAAATGTTCGCTGGGCGAATGTTACGGGCCGTTAGAGGTACTTTTTGGGATGCCTGAAAGTACATAATAATATTTTGAAATTGATTTTGCCCTTTTCCGTACCCAATAAAAGCAAAATGGCCTTTGAACATTTCCTGCTAATGAAATTGTAACAGCTTTACTGCTTCAATGATCGCAAGCGCGACTTTTGACGGGGTTGTTGGCTTCAACATCCGGCTTGGTAAAAATGTTATTATTAATTTAGAATTTTTTTCCTTGCCTATATTGTGCCCCACTGCTGGGGGCAGTGGCCTAATGGTATCAGCCCAGACCTACGAGTTGTAGATCGTGAGTTCGAACCCAGGCAGGCACTTTACTTTGTGTATTTAATTTCATCACCACTGCTCTCAAAACGGTGAAGGAAAACATCGTGAGGAAACTGGTATGTTCCAGAACTAAAAAATTCGGAGACATGTGACATCCACCAACCCGCACTGGGCCCGCTTAGTGGATTATGGCCCACTCCCTCTTATATAGAGGAGGCCTGTCTCAGCAGTGGGAACATTATAGGCAGATTATACTGGGCAAAGGCATCCCCTTTTTCCTTACAAACCTCCCTTTTTGTGCGATCTCTGGCCATGTTGGCTCTACGAATATTATCAGAAGGCCAATTCTCGTAATTTAAAACGTTCAAAATCTAGTCGCAGTCTATCTCAGCGACAAACAAATGTCAAAAACTTGTCAAAATGTAGGGAAATTAGAGATATTTTTGACATATTGAGATTGAGATCAGACTGAACGTTCTTAAAATTACGAGATTTGCCCCCCTGATCGTCACTTCACGTTCGCCGTGGTTTACCTGAACGGCGATATCCTCCCTCAGGCATGCAATTTTTAAGTTTAGAAAATTCTTAGTAGCAGCCCAGGGTGACGTTTTGTGCTCGGTTAAATTCTAGTAATTCGGTTTGATTTATTGAAATTCATCTTGAATTTAGATTAGTTTGTAGTCGAATGTCCCATTTATTATTCGATGGCTTATAAGTTGTGAACTAAATGGCAAAACAACTAAGTTTCAGAGGCCATATTGACCACCTAATCCGGATTATTGAGAAAGTAGACCGACGTGGGTCATGCCCGTTTTCACTAAGCCTAAATTAAAGCGGGCCTTTGGATTTTCAACGCTCAGCTCAGCGCCGAAAGTTGAAAATCCAATGGTGCGCTTCAGATTTCACATTGATTTTTTTCCCTTATACAACCCAATGTGCAATGTTCAAAGATTGTGAACAAACAATCCATTTTTTTGGGACCAAGTTGTTACAGGACTCGATAAAACTACTTTTAGGTTTTTTGTCGCAATAGATAAGTTTAAGGTTGAAGTTCGTCATTACAACTGTTAATGAGCACAAAGTTTTGTCATTTTAATGAGGCGTCGGTCTGAGTTTTACATGATTAAAAAGTTAATGTCTTCATTTAAGTATTTTTATCTCAGCTTTGAAAGTATTTCTATTTTGCTTACATTATATAAATATAAGCTAACAGACTTAAACATAATAATAATATATATATAATATATATATAAAGCGGGGTACGAATCATACGGCATCGAAAAATTCGTCCGCATCGTTGTCAACAGGAAAAGTGTCCAAAAGCCAGCCCAGCATTACCACGTTGTATGGCCATGTTGATTAAGTGTTTTAATATAAAATTAAAACACTCTTACTAGTGGCGTTGTACCATGTGGGAATGACAATCACACTAATACCTATTATAAAGGCGAAAGTTTGTGAGTGAGTGTGTGTGTGTGTGTGTGTGTGTGTTTGTATGTTTGTTACTTCTTCACGCTCAAATGGCTGGACCAATTTTGATGAAATTTGGTATGGACGTAGCTGACACCCTGGATTAAAAAATAGGATACTTTCTTATCCGATCCCCAAAAAGTTTTGGGGACCGGTTCGAAATTTTCTTTAGGCCCTAAAAAGGACAATGAAGTAAAGTTACATGGTGCTTGTGATATTACTGTTTCAATTTCAATTGACTGTCATATTGTCATCGCCACCCTATTTAAATGTCGTACCTACGTCTGGCGAATAAACCCAATCTGGACCGTCAGCCCTGCTGCTATCCTGATGACTGGCTTATAATATTTCTACAGCTGTATGAGCTATATTCCTAGTGTAGTTCGTGGCAACACGATATAATATACGAGAATAGACTTGACATGTACATGTAATCAATCAATCTGCCAAGCCTTTTCCCAACTATGTTGGGGTCGGCTTCCAGTCTAATCGGCGGGGTAAAATTGTATAACACACTATCAGTAGCAATGGGTTTCATTTTGACAGTTCAACAACATTCATTACGTTATTTACGTCGTTGAGCAGACACATTGTTCGAACACAATTATGAAGCAATGGATTAGCAATATCCTTCAAAATTATTCAGATTGAGATTGATAGTGTGTGCAATTAAGGTGCTGGTGCAGCTGAATACCAGTATTTTACATGGAGCGACTGCCTATCTGACCTCCACAAGTTACTGGGTAATACGATACCGCTTGGTATGACTGGTTGTCAGACTTTCAGGTTTCTGACGACCCGTAATGACAGTCAAAGATCCACGAATGACAGCCGGGATCAACGGCTTTCCGAGGCACGGAGGGGTATGTAAAGATGTTTACCCATTCACGAACCAACTTCGGCAAGCGTAGCTTAATCTGCTCGATCGACCCATGCGGCTTTTATTACTCGCCATGAGCCCTTAAACCAGTAGGCCCCATTAAGTGACATGTACATGTAATAAGGGTGCAAATTGATAATCCCCTTAATGGGTTTTAGCCCATCAACCGCCAAACATAAAGTAAATGTGATTTATTTACACTAATAAATAATATTATTTATTAGTTTATGATAGGAAAATAAGCAAGCATTTCTTAAATTTTATTTACGAAATGCTTATTTTCCTATCCTAAACTAACTAAATAAAATAAAACTAAGAAAAAAAAGGGGGAAATAATTCTGCCCTAGAGAATGGTGTACCCATTGGAGTACAACGGCCGACTTCAGTAGCATGGTAACACTGTTTTTCGATTATTTTTTTTGTCAATTTTGCAACATGTATTTTGCAAATGATTCTTTAGCGGTCGAGGATAATATTGCTCACGTCTTGAGGCAAGCCTTGAATCAGTGAAGCCGATGGTCGAGCCTAATATATTTTTTTTTCGTATTTACTACCACGCAATGCTACGTTAGAAGGTTTCTGGAACGGACTGGATGCGGAAGGCGGAGGACAGGGTGTTGTGGCGCAGCCTGGGAGAGGCCTATGTCCAGCAGTGGACTGCGATAGGCTGAGTTGATTGATTGAATGACATAATTATAACGTGAAAATACCAGGCACAGAAAATAGCCATAATATCTCGCTCAATGCGTCGCAGTCCATTGGATAAAGGCTTTCCACAACCGATCTGTCTCGGCCACATGTGTTAGCTCATTGATCCGTCATCACTGAGGAGCACACCACGCTACGCTTACCATTTCGTGGTTTGGATACCTAGAACTCGACTGCTTCAACGGCCATGGATCCTAGTCGCATCCATCTCGAAGATAAACACCACTTGATGCTGAGAATTACACCAAGCTTCACTATACTGTCTACGAATTTTGCAGGCAAAGGTTCATCATCACGCCTGTAGGAGTTCTTAATTGGAACTGTATGCTCGTTGTATTATTGTTGAATAGTTCTGTATTATCAGGTTGATCTTCCCATGAAGAAGCAGTAGCCATGCATGGACATTAATATAATGATTTCCTTTATTTCATTTAAATACTAATAATTTACATTTTTAAATATTTTTATAAACAAAAAGATAAAATAATCCATTTAAAATTTAAAAAAAATAGTAGCCCACCGGTATCAGGAACAGGGTCCAAGCTACCGGCTGTCAGGGCTCCAGAGAGAGGAACCTCCTGACAATGAGAGCCGTGTCAAGAAATCCCGCTTTCTGAATCAAGCCCTTGATCCAGCTGCCCAACGAGAGCCTCCTGAGGTGTTGGTTGAGGCTCTTGGCTATTAAGCCATTGGCTGTCACGACTATCGGTACAATGATCGCTGAGTCCACATCCCACATGTCGACAACCTCGTGAGCCAAGTCAAGATACTTGATTTCTTTATCTTTCTCGGCTTTCACGAGGTTCTCATCGACGGTTATGTCAACAATTATTGTGCGCCGGTCTGATCGATCCACCACCACTATATCAGGCTTATTGGCAACAATAGTCCTTTCAGTGATGATGGATCGATTCCAGTACAATGTGATATTTCCATTTTCGAGAATTGGGTCGGGCACATACCTGAAGTACGGTATATACTCGTATATATATATATATTTTATGTATATAATTATTATTATTAACCGCTTGGCCATGACGTGAATTGGACAAATATCAAAAGAATTTATTATTGTAGTCTATATATCAACGCACCTGTTTATATAAACATAAGACCTACCTACATTAATACGGCCCACACGACGAGACATGGGCTTTGCCTTTGAATGAGTGGGTGACCAAGTTAGAAACAAAACAATACTTAACTAAAATGCGGGGAGTACACCTGGGCCGTTGTACAGTCAGCCCCAAAAAAGATGTATAAAAGGACAAGGTCACATTTAACTGACCTTTGTTCAAAAAATGAATAGTTTCTTCACACGGACCGTATCTGGCCGCCAGAATCAACCGTGTAAACGATACCAACAAGATCGAGGCGTCGTCGCAGCCACAACGCGACCACCAGCGAGACCGCGCACAAGTGGCCCCCCACAACGCAAAAACAACGTAGGTCGACCATTTGATTTGATTTTGCAGTTACCATAACGCAATTGCAAAAAGCTGCAGCGACATTATTCACACGTAATCACTGCTTGCCCTGCTTGCTTGCTTGTTATTGACGGCAGCTGCCGACGCGTTGACGGTTGCTCTCTAGGCTGTAGTTGCCTCAGCCGTTGGCACGTGTCGCTCGTGTGCTCATAGCACTTACAGATTCAAATAGAATTAATCTGCCGCAAGCTGTATTAAGCCGATAGATGTTGATATTTGCCAAATAATGTCACATTTTGTTGTATACCAAAAGAACACTGTGTTACAACACAATGTTTCCTATCCAACACAATCAATAGCTAGATTGAACATGCTTTATTGTACAATACCGTTTACATAACCATTAATACCACCATAATAGCCGTACAATTTACGTATTGACAATTGTCCGAAGCTTACTCTAATTCATAACTAGTCATGTGTACACTCTCCGTTCAAAGCTCAAGGGGGTTTAAGGCTTCTGCGGATACGGGAAGACGATATCAGCAACCTTGGAGGCAAATTACCTACACTTACATACGTTCAAATAGCGCATTGTATGTATGTAGGATAATATTATTTGCACATAAATGTACGTTTAAAGAACGACATTTTCTGTTGATCTGTGAATGTGATTAAAACTATTTTGATATTGACTTAAGCGGGATGCATTACGGAGCCGGAGATATTAAAATTTTCCTATGATGTTTTAATTTTACAGGTCACTGATCTGCAAATTTTATCAAAATTTGCAGATCAGTGACCTGGGCTTATGTTGATCAAAATTTGATTCTCGACCGTAATTTATTTATTTACAGAATAAGAAGAGCAGTGGTGGCAACTTACGTGTTCTAGGTCGTAGGTTCGAACCCAGACAGACATTTTACTTTGTGCAAATTATTTCATCACTACTACTCTTAAAACAGTGAAGGAAAACCTCTTGAGGAATCCAGCATGTCCTAGAACCAAAAACTCGAAGACATTTGATATCTACCAACCCGAACTGGGCCCGCGTGGTGGATAACGGCCCACTTTCTATCACAGAGAGGAAGGCTATGTCCCAGCAGTGGGAATATTATAGATTGATTATGTTGTTACTAAACTATTATTCTAATTATTAAAATCATTTATACAACTCTCTAGGTTCTCAGTTTTAAGTCGTATTTTAGTTTGAAAATTGCAACACATGTAAGAACATTTTAATATCTACGGCGGGCTAGCTTAGCGCTTCTGCCTTAAAACGAGCGTCTAATTTTTGCAGGCAAATGTGACGTCAAATAAGAAAAGACGAAACAGTTACCTCATTTGCTTGCATCGATTTTGGTGGTTTCTGAGTAAGTTTAAAGTTATTACATGCAAAGACTGTTCAATAAATTACCCTCAACCATGTACCATTCCCATCCTGTGCTGTAATCGTGTAAACGTCGCGTGAGACCTTGTAGTGCGTCGGGTAAGGTACAGCAGTGCGATTCTGTAACCATCTCACCGTGAAAACTTAGTGAAGTGAGCGTGGAGTGAGCTGTCATTCCAAATAATGCTAGAGATTGACACTACTGACGACTCACATCAAGCTCACTTCACTTGAGTTTTCACGGTGAGATTTTTACAGAATCGACCGGCTGGTCACCAATACATTGCGCATCGCGCGAAACTAAAAACCGCGCGTAAATCGCGTGCACTTCACCAGACTCTCGACTCGCACGTCATACGCGCGTGATGCGTGTGATTCGAGATACAAAGGACTCCTTGTTTCGTCAAGTTTACGCGCCAACTTCAGAGCGAGTCTACGTATCAAGGGACATGGAGCGGCAAACATTGTCCCCAAATGATCCCACGTTGGTATGCTCCTTCTAGACGCCACGTACGAGCATAATAAACGCGACATATTCGTGGCAAATTGGTCCTTTCTGGGCAAGTAGATTTTAACGCGATTACAGTGAACATTGTGACAAAACATAGAACGGATAAACTAATATTCCTAATATACGTAGTATATTAGTTTATCCGTTCCTCTGTTTTGTCACAAGAAAGTTTCTTTGATCATATTAAACATTTGGAACGTGTTGCTCATAGTTTCCCTAATACAATCAGGGTTGACAAAGTTTTGTAATGAGTCCCTTTTTTGTCCATTCAAAATTGACGCGGGCTCGAGCTGTGAATTTAAAAGCTGCAGTGTAATTCTCGGCACTAGTGTTTTTGTTGTAATTAATAAAGAATGTGATTTCTTAATTATTGACAATAAATCACTCATATTGCCCACATAACCTAAAATAATATCATGTGCTTTATTTATTTACTCACAAGATGTGTTTTTACAAGTTGATATTTCGCACCTTTTTAACAACTCACACTGGGCCCACGTGGTAGATTATAGCCCACTCCCTCTCACAGAAAGAATGCCTGAGTCCCAGCAGTGGGAACATTATAGACTGATAATGTTAATGATGTACAAAATTCCAACTGAACCATTTTTTTTTATTAAAGCTGGACAGCGATGTGGACGAATTTTGCTTATTTCTTCATATACATCTACATATTATTATTTTAAATGTTAGCTTATAGTATGTAAATATTATCTTGTACAAGTTAAATCGATAATATTTCAAGCTATAAAGCTGATTCCGATTTTCTACCGTAGAAAATCGGTCGTTTGGTAGAAATTCTACGAAATTAATCATCCCAGAATAAAGCGCAATGTTGTTAAAATATTTGCATTTGCTTGTAAAAACATTTTAATAATGTGTATTGTAGTTCGGGAAAGTCCTTTAACAAAATAAAATGAATGTAAGTATACATTTTTAGGTAAATCGTAAAAAGTAGGTATTACCAAAGGCTTTTTTGTTTTATTACTTATTTATTTATTACATTGATTTAAAAGAAGAAATAAAAAGTTCAAAACTTTTTAGAAAAGGAGATAGTTTTTTTTGTTCGGCGATTAGTCCCAACAAAAATTATGGCGTCTACTAGTGAATCGCATGTTGATTTGTTCCTTATGATCTCTAGATTACAGTGTAGTAATAATTATACTTCGTCTAACGGGAAGACTGAGAAAAACTATCATACCCCAACACATCGCTAAATAAGTTATTGTTTAGTGAGTAGGTTAGCCTCATCGGTATTATAATGTAGTAAAATAGTGCACTGTTCAGTGATAAATAGTAGGAATATAGGGTGTATTGAACGGTTCATGAAATAAAAAATCACATTATGTAACAAAGCATTTTTATTACTTTAAGCATATCAATTTCGACGTCAGACGACTTGGAAGTAGATAGTATTTCATTTAAAAAAGACGCAGGTCGCTCCAACTCTCATTTGTGATATCGAGTCCAAGATTAAAATACTTAAAAACCGCATGCTCAACATTACATGTGCACAACAGCCAACAGTACCAACGTCTGCCCACTAAACCACTTGCTGGCAACAATATCCAGCAAGAGTAGCGCTAGTGTTAGAAATTGACGTTCTAGGTACCTGAACTCACCTGAAAAAATAGAAGATATGTGTTAGAAAATAAGCGTATTATAACTAATATTCTTATTGATCTCTTTGGTATGCTGGGATCCAATGCAAAACAATGTTCTTTTTCGCCATGTCAACAAGCATAGTGTGCGTTTGTTGTGCAGATCAACATGAAATGTAAATATTCCTGTATCCAAATCTCCATAACTAATAAACAGTTTCAATACTTTCTTGAATAATTGAGACTTGAGTAATTTGAAAAAAATGTAAAAGCCAATTATTTATAAAAGAGTAACTGTGGAGTTTCTTGCCGGCTCTTCTCCATAGGAAACGACCAATTGGAACCGTGCACCTAGCTTCTGACGTTTCATAAGTGCCCATGTTATGTGTGTTGTGCTATGTGAAATAAAATATTTTGATTTTTTTTGTTTTACTTGCATCATCAATACGCACTTTCTTAGACTGCATCTAGATGGTTTGACTGAAACTAGCGTAAAATCCATGCGTACACAAGTAACTGCACATCTGCAGCAGTCTCGGTCAATGTCTACGCACATTGCGTTGAAATCTTACTGAACTATTAACACAACATCGTACCAAAGTAAATGCTATATCTCAAAAATTCAATGTTCATTGTAATCCTTCAACTACACACAGGAAAACTGAAATTAAATATCAATTTCATGCAATTCGAAAGAAACGGGAAAAAATTAAATTAATGAAGTGTTGCTGTCACTTGATACTTCATTCTCAGCGGGATTGTCCGAAAGGGTTACCGCTACCCCGAAACATAAAGGGCGAAGGAAGGAACATGGGTGGGTTTTAGTCAGTAAGAGTCTGACACTCCCTTCCGCTCCACCCAGAGCGGGCGGGGTCATTTGAGGATTTCCCACCAGAAAAAAAAAAATACTTCATTCTGACAGTGTCAGATAGTGATGCGCCTCGATTTTTTTTAACTCCTAACTCGTGTTGTCGTCCATTTTCTCTTGAGGCGCCACTCGATGTTTTCGCGATTAGACAAATATCACAAACACTGCCACACTATAGTTAACTGTAATTCTTTATTCTACAATTAAATGCGAAGGTAGGTAATAAACCAGGGATATTTCGTGTAATAAACCGTCAAAATACTGTGATGTACAGAGTCATAGGGTTTTAATAAGAGTAAAAATACATATTCAGTGGGTTAGTGCTGTCAGTTGATAACGTGTATTTTGTCATTAAAATCGCCATCGTATCGTCATTGATTATCAGATTGACATTGAAATGTGAGTAGGAAAAGACGCTCTATTCAAAATCGAACAAGGCCGATCTTAGTCACTGACTTAAACCTCAAAGTACCAACATTTAATTGGTTGCTGTATTTTGGATCCTGCTATGAATCTTTTCTTTAAGTTTTTTTTGTGTGCATTTTAAACGTATGAAGCTGCTGGGAACTTAGTTTTCGAATTACATAATCAATTTAATCTAGTGCCTGAACGTTAATGACTGACTAACATCACTACAGTCAAACTGACAAGCCACAAAAAAACTAAAATCCGTTTCACGTTGATTTTTAAAATACTTTAGGCGAGAGTATTCAAACCTAAAAATGTGATTAAACACATGAGGACCGGCTGCAGCGTTTTTCTGAAGTTTATTTACGAAAACAAGTTTTTAATGTTATGACAACTTTAAAAAAAATAATAAGCAAAATATTTTTTATTTTCACACCAAAAATAAAAGTCGTTACCCAGCAATTATTTTTATTACTTAGAGCTGATTTTTCAATCGACAGATAATTATTATTCGTGGAATAAAATTGACGTCTGACAGGTTTTGTATAGAAGAACTGTCAAAAATTCAAAATTATTCCTCGGTTAAAGTTATCTGACGTTGGAAAAATCTGCCCTTAGAAGGCGTAATTGACGGCTATGTGATGTATCTTATTACACCATGTGCCTATATTTTGATGTGTCGTCGTCGCGTGTATGTACGCATAGACTTTTTGCAAAGCAATAAAACTTCCTGGTATTTTCATTTCGAATATTCCAAACATTTTGATGTCACGTTATTGCTTAATAAGTGAGGCATTTTATTTATTTACTGCTCTATATCAACTGGAGGATTTATTGCTTCTAGCTTTAAATGGAGTTTGATTTAAAATCCTGTAATAAAAATCCAACCTCGGTCTTGATTCAATCCAATCTTGATATAACCTGCGAAGCGGAAATCTACGCCAAGGTGAGACATGCTATATTGGCTCTAAATTAAATATATGTCACAAGGACTTATAGGAAAATTAAGTAGAATAATATCGTCAAAGCATTTTGCTGGCTGTCGGGTTAAACGAAGGGCTTATTCTTGGGCTCCCAAATACTTGAAAATAGGAACGTAATATTTGGACATCCTTATCATCCTATAAAATAGATCAAAAGGTGTTATGGACACTGGCAGTTTTTCTGACCTATTCCCAACTATATTGGGGTCGGCTTCCAGTCAAACCGGATGCAACTGTATATCAGAATTGTATGTGGCGCGACTGCACCACAACCCAGTTACTGGTTAATACGATACACCTATATGTATGGTATAAAGAGTATTCTATTCTACACCTTGGTAACACTGGTTGTCAGACTAAAAATACATTATACTCCTTTCCCGAACTGCAAAGCAGTTTGTTGATAGCTCCCTCATTAGCATGGACCTGCTTTTTCATATATATCGCCTTGTGGGAGATTAAGCGGGTCATAAAACACCTTTTTGAATTATAAATGGCCCGTTGCAGACGTTCACACAAGCGTCCACACTTTGCGAATCTTATAACAATGATTTTATTAAAGTTTTCGCTGCTAAAATATACATTTTTATACTTATACTACGTTTTGCCCGCGGCTTCGTCCGCGTGGATGTCATATCCCACAGGAACGCACTACCGGGATTAAAAGTACCCTATTTGTTAATGCAGGTTATAAATGATATATATGCCAAAAGAGAGGATGCCCAAAAATATAGGGGCAAAAACCCCAGATTCTCTCTCAGAGATAAAAACATTACGTAAGCAATATTTTTTCGTTGTTATGTGTAGCGTTGCTACAGATCTTTTTTTATTGTATTAAATAAGTCTATTAGTTTAAGTTGCGGGTAAAACAAAAAAACTTTCGTTTTGGACTGTTTGGTCCAAAACAGATGTTTTTTTTTGTATACATATCATAAGACTTCCAAACTTCGTGACAATGTCACGGTCACGGCCGGCAGGATTTTTTCCGACATCTTCACAATCATCGACATATTGCACCCGTCGCATCGCGTCACCCGTCCGGGCTATTAATTCGTTTTCGCTCAGCGTTCTTTCTGGGGCTAAGTCCTAACGTGATGTTAAATAGCCTATAGCCTTCCTTAAGAATTGGGATATCAAATACAAAAATATTTTTTGAGTGCTAGTTCCGGCGATAAGCGCGTTCAAGCAAACAAACCTACTATAGATGATTCAAGGAGAGCATGCTATCGGCTCGAAATGAAATGTAGGTCAATAGGACTCTCAAGAAAAAGTGATAAAAGATATACAAGGAGTACTGGCCATGGACTTTCCTACTTGGTAAACAGATGAGAGGTTCGAAGGACGAATGAGGATAGAATATGGGAAGGAATATAGGATATGTGAAGTAGTGTGCCAAGCAATAACAGTGTTATAAATTCTGAAGTTTGTTGGTTGACCTTGTTTCTAATATTATGTGATATATGTATAGAAGGAATATTTTCTGTATTCGATATTTTTTTCTAATTTGATTTTTGTTCCTGATTAATATTATAAATGCGAAATTAGCTCTGTCTCTCTATTACCTTTTCACGTCTTAGCTGAGCGGTATTGATGAAATTTCGCACACGGATAGACCCTGACCTAGGTTAGGAGATAGGATGTTAGATATACAAGGTGTCGTTTTGCATCCTCGTCAAATTCAAGGAAGTAACTATGCTACTGATTTAAACTCAAACTCAAACTCTTTATTGCATTCATGTGTACATTTCGTTGTTGTTGTTCTTTCGTTGTTCTCGACACGAATCAATAATAAAATAAGTAGGTATATATTTTTTTTTCTAATTTTCGGAAATCGGCATGTGTGGGACACGCGTTTTAAAATGAGGCATGTGTGAGACCGCATTGTAACTGCCCTTTTACACACACATAAAAACGCGGCCGCTTGTACGATATCATAACGCGATTCTGTTCTTTGAAAGTGGTGTATTCTGAAATACTGTCAAACTTAAATACCTTACGTTGCTGACACCGCTACGATCCGGACGAAGCCTTTCGCCTCGTCGTTTATACCGCGTACATCGAAGGACTGCAACAATTTGCCTGCAGCGGTCTTCCCGTCCGATTATAATTTAAGTGTCTTAAAGGCTAGAGTGAATAGGCTCATAATAAATTAGTGCGCTTTATCATCTACGATTGCATCACTGCTTACCATCAGGCAGGATCGCAGTCAAGCACTAGTTTATAACATTAAAACAATAATAATAATAATAAAACAAGTATGTATTCATTATTTACCAAGGATCGTAATTTTATTTGATTGTTTATGTCTTTCATAGCAGGCTCCTGAAATTTGACGAGGATGCACAACAACAGCTTGGTTTGAAAACCAAACTACTGAACCGTTTTTGATGAAATTTCTAGGAGACCAATCTGACATTATATCCTTACAAATAAAGAAAGAATTTTGCAAATCGGCTTATAAATAACGGAGTCCTGAGAAAACAGACATAAAAAAAATACAGTCGAATTGAGAAACTCCCCCTTTTTTGAAGTTGGTTAAAAAGAAATCGAACACGAACACGAGGCAGATTTTAATGAGAGTAAAGATAAAACAAACAGAAATGACGCAACCAAACATTCTTGCCAATTAGCATCTAGTAATCTAAGTTAGTTGGAACAAAAAAATGCACTAGTTGCCAGATTATGACTAAGTCGAAACTGATTTTCCGTCATCATTGGGTTTAGGAATACAACGTGAATATTTGAAAAAAATCCAAGTTATCTAAATATGTGAAGGGACTGTCTTATGTAATTCTTATGTAATGACGTTCGAAAAGTGCTGATTCTCAGCATAATTCTAATCTAATCTAACTGGCCTGTATTGTCTCACTGCAGGGCAAAGGCCTTGCCCTCTCCCTTTTCCATACAATTCTGTCTTTTGCGAGTGTCTTGGCCCAGGCCAGTCCTTACGGTAGGAGTTAAGCTCGTCCCGCCATCTTCGTCTTGGCCTGCCTTGTTCTGTATAATGTAGGCTGAAAAACAACAATACTAATAATTTCGCCGGGTTCAATTGCGGGAATCACCTTAAGTAATGCTAACTGAGAATTTGACCAGTTTACAACTTCGCATTCTCAATTTGGAAAACGGGTCTGATAATTTTCGTTCATCCGCTTAAGGCTCCCGCAAACACCGCTTAAGGCGCGACGCGACGCGCGACGGTGCGACGCGATTCTGGTAGAACAATTTCCATGAAGTTTTCATAGAAAAAGTTCTACAAGAGTCGCGTCGCGCTGGTCTGCAATCAATTGCTCTTAAAGGTTCCCCTTTAAGGGCAATTATTTTTCAAACATTTATATAAACCTTTTCAAAACGTGTCACATTTACGAGTTTACTGTCCATTTTCATGTATTAAACATATCGGTGACTGTTCATTTAAACTCAAACTACATGTGGGCAGGATACGTGCCTACGTTGTGATGGCAGGTACAGTTAATATTTATGAATCGTGGGGGACAGTGGGTAGGTCGCGTAGGTAGTCCGATTTCAAGATGAGTCATTAACATATCAGAGGAGCAACTCTCGTAAATTTAAAAACATTCACAGCTGATCTTAGTCTTAATCTGTCAAAAATACCTCTAATTTCCCAAAATTTTTGACATTGATTGTCGATGGGCTGAGATTGCGACTAGATTTTGAGCGTTTTTAATTAAAGGGAATTAGTCTTCTGATTTACATAGTCAAGTACAACATACGACAGAATACGACAACATGATATAATTTCGAGGAATACTATCTATAGTCAAGCACTGTAGAACCTTTACATTGTAAAATGACGTAGTAGGTCTTAGAAACAGTAGTAATAACGTTAAAATACCACGTTGACACTGTTGACCTGTCAAACCAAATAGTCGAGTAATTCAACCGTTTACTTGGATTCAATTACTTCGAGTTGCTAACAACAATGAAGACCCAAGGTGATATTATTAATTAACTCAAAAACACGACAACTCACTCAACCGGGGCCACAAAGTAGATGGGTCCAGAATGTCAGTTCCGTACAATGAGCGAAACGCTTCACGTACAGCGAGTGCAAGCGCATTCGCGACTGGCATTTGTTGAGATCGCCGTATGTACGCGTTTATGTGTACGTGCGTATCTATTTTGAGGCCCCGGTATGAGTGGTCCTGTTTATGTGCAAGCTGAAGTGGCAACGCCGGTCATACTAGCCGTAGAATCGATGACCGTTGAGGTAGACGTGTTCTTGAGTAGAGACCGCGAACCGGCAAACGTAAGGCGTATGACGTCCTCAGGCTAAGTGGAGCGACGATCTTCGCAGGGTGGATGGTAGCTAGATGAGAATGCTGAGAATCGAGCAGAATGGCGTGCAATAGTATGTAGAGGCCATTTTTTTTTTTTTTTTCTGGTGGGAAATCATCAAATGACCGCTCCCGCTCTGGGTGGAGCGGAAGGGAGTGTCAGACTCTTACTGACTAAAACCCACCCATGTTCCTTCCTTCGCCCTTTATGTTCCGGGGTAGCGGTAACCCTTTCGGACAATCCCGCTGACCCGGCAGGCTTCGGCCCTAAGGGGCCCCTCGGATTATGCTGACATCTCTTTGAGGCGCGCGTGGAACACTTACGCGCCGTCCGGCACGGGCCTGATCCTGATCGGGCGGTGAGCTACCGATTGCTCTCCGCCCGCAGGCCCGCGCCTACGGTGGCCGGTAGTCGTCACGCGACTCCCGACGCCCGGAGCGTCTCCCGCGGCGGCTGGGACGGGAGACTCTCTCCCTCATCCGTCCCGCCACCTCCTTCGCTAGCATGACTGCTTCGCAGAAGGAGGCGACTGCCTCCCACTCCCTCTCACTCCGGACCATGGCTTGCACCAGGGCCGGGCGCGAGAGGCCGCCGCCGCTGCCGATCGCCTCTACGAGGACACGGCGGTGCTCCGCCCAAGCGGGGCAGACCTCCACCGTGTGCTCCACCGTGTCCTCTGGGCGATCCTGGCAATGGTGATATGTAGAGGCCTATGTCCAGCATTCGACTGCTGTAGGTTGATGATGATGACACCAACCTTCTGCACCTATCTATTTTGGGGCTCTGTGATCGGAAATCCCATATATTAAAAGATCAAAAGAACTGGCGACCTTTAATTACTCCATCATGAAAGTGAATGGGAAGCAAGTGTGAAGAGTTTTTGAAGCTTTGAAATGTTTTTCCCGGTATTAATTAAACCTTTTAATTATTGTTGGAAAAGGGCTATTGAAATAATTTGACGTATCTAGTGTTTTGCTCAGAGCGAATTTATAAATGATTATAAATATCATTGTTGTGGAATATTGACATATTGTTAGAAGTGCAGTAATGGTGGCCTAGTGGTACCGGACGCGAGTTAGGTGTTGAAGGTCGTGGGTTCGAACCTAAGTAGGCACTTTACTTTGTGTAAATTATTTCATCACCACTGCTCTCAAAACGGTGAAGGAAAACATCGTGAGAAAACAAAAAAATGTCTAAGGTCCAAAAAATCGAAAACATGTGACATCTACCAACCCGCACTGGGCCAGCGTGGTAGATTACGGCCCATTTCCTCTTACAGAGAGGAGGCCTGTATCCCAGCAGTGGGAACATTATAGGCTGATTATACTATGATAGATCTGCTGATCGTCCTAAATAAAACTGTTGATTGACTCATTGGTTAAGCGTGGGAGTTCAATGCCAGAGTCGGCGAAATTGTTATTGAGGGTTTTAACTACAGCCCAGGGCCGTATTACGAAGTATTAACGTAATCATGATTCCAGTGCGAAAAAGGGATGGTGCTATAGGTCATGTAAAGATCCGTCTCTCTCTTACAGAATCATGATTGCATTAAACTGTCATAATACGGCGTCTGAAGCCATAATAGGCATGAGCCCATTTTGCAATAGGCATAACCCTTAATACATGGCCAGCGTCTTACCCAGGCGGAGGTCGCGCGAACACGCGATCGTCGTATTTATTTTTTTCGGTGAGCTAGAACGTTTGGTCGCGCCGATAGAGGGCGCTTCCCGGTTTTCCGAACACAGAGTGCCAATATAAACGTGGTGATCTCGTATTTGCGTGACCATTGCTTTGGTTAGGGCGCGGGGATATACTTGCGTGTACGGTAAGATATGGGTGTACCTCTCTCTACCTGTAGTTTCTGGGAATATAAGCTTGATTTTATGTCATTTAGCACTTTATTTTCTCAAAAGAAAAACTATGCGATTAAACTAACGTTAAATAAACACTAATTGCTCCTTTATTTATCGTTTACATTAAATAAATGAAAGTACAAAGAAACTATTAATGACTTACTGCGCGTCCATGACAGGTCATTTTCGATATTATTCATGTTTGAGATTGTATTAGCCGTAGAACCGATGACCATTGGGGTAGACGTAGACGTTGGTAGCAGCTGGATGAGAGTTGCCGAAAGTTGATTGGCGTGCAATAGGAGAGGCCTATGTCCAGCAATGGACTGCTATAGGTTAATGATGATGAATGTTTGAGAAATTTTATTAATGACTAGCTGTGACCGCGAGTTCGCTCGCGTGCGTGTTGTAAAACAATAATTTGTGGCTTAGAGAAGGTGCACTACTTTTAGAAGTACTAGTAGGCACTGTTAGCGTATTTTTCCAATTTTTTTGGGGTCGGTTTCCAGTCTAACCGGATGCCGCTGAATACCAGTATTTTACATGGAGCGACTGCCTATCTGACCTCCACAACCCACTTACTGGGTAATACGATACCCCTTGGTAAGACTGGTTGTTAAACTTTCTGGCTTCTGACAGCTTAAAGTGTCTTCAAGGCTAGAGTGAATAGGCTCATAATAAATTAGTGCGCTTTACCATCAACAATTGCATCACTGCTTTCCATCAGGCGGGATCGCAGTCAAGCACTAGTTTATATCATTTAAAAAAAAAACCCGTAACGACTGTCAAAGATCCACATGTGACAGCCGGGACGAACAGCTTAACGTGCTTTCTGAGGCACGGAGGGGTCTTTGTGTGTAAAGATGGTCACCCATCCACGGACCGACCGTGGCAAGCGTAGCTTAACCTTATCGATCGACCCGTGCGGCTGTTATTACTTAGCCACGAGCCCCTCCAAACAAATAAGTATATAAAGTATCAATTTAGCGCGCGCCCGATAAGCGATCCATTCATCGCAGAGTTCAGCAGAACACGAAGCGATTTGGTAACATCGTCCGGCGCCCTTTTGGCAACTGTTGGCAACTCGTTGAACTATCGGTATTTACCTAAATTTGACCATTCCTATGAAACAAAGGGCGCGCGACGACGTTCACAAATCGCTCGCCTACGCGCACGTACGAGTATGTGCATGCCTTTCCTTATTGACATGCTATAAATTTACTTTATAACACGTTGAATTAGATATTTCAATTTGACGCACCTATTCAATTTCATCCTGTATATGTGTATAGATATAGAAGATAGAATATATAGATTAATAGGCTAATTTTTCCATCGCCAGATAACTTTTATTCGAGAAATAAAATTGACGTTTGACAGTTTTGATATGAAATAACTGTCAAAATTTCAAATTTATTCCTCGAATAATGTTACCAGATGATTGAAAAATCAGCCCAAGAGAGTATCTGCGAGCTTTAAGAATAAATGAAAGATTATGAACCATATAGAGAAGAACGCATTCTCTAGAGCTATTCCTAGCTAATTAAATTTTATAAAAAGGCAAAGGCATGTGCTTGATGCTGTAGCAACTGAATTGCATTCTATTATGAATTTTAAACATTAATCTTTTCAAGCGAGTCTGTCTACATTTATCTCGTTTAGAATTTTATTTAAAACCAGGGAAATTCATTGTTAAGCAAACGGACCAACTTAAATTGTCCGCATAATAAAATCCGTGTATGAAATGGCTATAACACGGCAAATTGACGAAGGTACTCGTAGTACTCAGTTCAGTACCTTAAGTAAAATATAAATGAATATTGTATCTAAGTAAAAAACATAGTATTGCCATACAACGTGGCAATGCCGCCAGTCTCTTGGGTACATTATCAGTTGACAGCGATGCGGAGGAATATTGCGACGCAATATTTTAGTTTTTTAATAATTTTAGTAAGGCTAGGATATTATATTTTTATTTTAATAATTTGTTGTTTATTTAGTATTAGAAGTTTGTACATATTAGATGATATATATTTCAGAAAAAAAGGAAAACTAAAATAAAAAATTGCAACGGGCCGAAATCGGAACTAACACCGCCATTTTGTGTTTCATTACATTCACAAAACAATTACACTAATGTAAAAATGATAAATGTATGTAACCATCAGCGCCCCGAAAAAAAAAATCATCAGTCATTCGCGTGTCCTTGTACTAATGTACATGTATAGATACAAGTTACTAATTGGTAATAATAATTTGGATGATAACCGCTGTCTAATTTGGCCACCAAATTAGACAGCTTTTGATTTGTGGTGGCATTTCACGCTTAATTCGTTCTAAATTAGTGTTAGTTAAGTCGTAGCTAATGATATACCAATATTAGAGTAAATAAATAAATAAAATGTTTATTTTCTTCCACAAAAAACACTTATTAACTAAAACTTAAAAGAGGAGAAAATAATTATTCTGATGAAGGACAATGTTCATTTGTGGGAGACTGGTGCCTAAACTAAGCCGTGACTTGTATTTCAGGACACCAGAGACTCCCCTCTACAGGCAATGCACGAAAGTTTAATTATATACAGACTCCCCTCTACAGGCAATGCACGAAAGTTTAATTATATACAGACTCCCCTCTACAGGCAATGCACGAAAGTTACATTATATACATGCTATGTTATAAGTGCAAATTATCTGCTGGAAAAGAAGAAAAAAAAAAAAAAAAGTAAAAGGGCTAAAGGTAGTTAATCCGTTTGTGAGGTTAAATTACTTTTGCCGTGATCAATATGTGGAGGGGTGATATACACAGGGTTACACACGATTGACGATCATTGCAGCCAAAAGATGTCCACTGCTGGACATAAGCCTCCACCATGCATCGCCACTTTTACCGGTTCTGTGCTTCTCGCATCCAGCGGATGCCTGCGGCGGATTTTATTGTGTGTTTTATCTGATGTATGTATCTGGTGTATTGTGTGTCTTTTAGTTTGTGCCAAATAAATGCATTTTCTTTCTTTTTTTTCTTTCTTTCTTTCTTTCTCGGCCTTTACAAGGTTAGGCCAACGCTACGTCTTCCGGTACGCTTTTGCCACCCCAGAACCTTTCGGCTCCATCGGCCATTTGTTCTGCAAGCAATGTGCTCATTGCCACTGCTTAAGTTTGGCAATTATTCGGGCTATGTCGGTCACCTTGGAGAAACTCCAAGCACAGTATAATCAGCCTATAATGTTCCCATTACTGGAACACAGGCCTCCTCTTAGTGAGAGGGAGTGGGCCCTAATCCACCACGCGGGCCGTGGATGGGTGACCATCTTTACATATCATACATGGTCCCGGCTGTCATTCTTGAATTTTTGTCAGTCGTTACGGGTCGTCAGAAGCCCGAAAATCTGACAACCAGTCTTACCAAGGGGTATCGTATTACCCAGTAACTGGGTTGTGGAGGCCAGATAGGCAGTCGCTCCATGTAATATACTGGTATTCAGCGGCATCTGGTTAGACTGGAAGCCGACCCCAACATAGTTGGGAAAAGGCTAAGCAGATGATGGGATCTAGAATCATGTGCTAAATTCATAGTCAGTTTGCGCGTTGATGTACCTGCCACCCTTTATTAAAAAGGGAACAAAATATTTCATTGAAACGTTCTCAATATTTGCAACGTCAATACATACCATAGTAACATCTGTTTTATTCCTCCTTTCTGTCTACGTTGGTCTTCGTCCATTTTTCACCTACATTTATTTTCTTGCACCATTTTCTTTGCCCGACAAGTTTCCTTTTAGTAAAGAATTGGATTTACCTTCATATGTCGTAAATGTCGTGAAAAATATGATGATTTTGCTGATTATTTTCTGTGTTATTGTAAGGGGAATGTTTTATAAGAAAATGTAACTTCATGTTTGTATTCTCTTAAAGGGTTGGCAGAGGTAATTAATATGAGCGCACTTTGTTAGTTATCAAACCCCATGTAATATGGGGCGAGTCTGTTGCCATTAACTGGACACAAATCTAGATTCTCTCAGACAGAGAAATTCCTAAAATACAATAATTGTTTGTTTGTTTATTGTTTCCCAAAAACTACACAATAACAGTTTGTATGGCCTGAAAATCGAACCCCAGGCTCCAAAGCTCAGCAGTCGCCCTTGCAACCACTATTTACATCCCCATGCCGATTTCAGCTACGGTGACTGCTATTGTTCCCGACAGCTATAGGTTTCGGGCGTGTGATCTGATGTGGCTAACGTAACCTATCTTCACTGTAAAGGTACGTGCACAGTGCGGACACGTTAGAATGCCAACGTGTCCGCTTTGGTGCTTTCAATACCATTGCATTGAATGTTGGAGGGTAGTTTACTCTTGAGGTGATCTCGCCTGCTTTTTTTTTTTTTTTTTTTTTTTTTTCTGGGTGGGAAATCATCATATGACTTCTCCCGCTCTGGGCGGAGCAGGAGGGCGTGTCAGACTTTTACTGACTAAAACCCACCCGTGTTCCTTCAGTTGCCTATGCCAGGGACCACGGTATCTCTTTCGAACAACCCGCGGCCCTGGCAGGCATCGGCCCTAACGGACCCCGTCACATCGTGCTGACATCTCTTTGAGGCGCGCGTGGAACACAACGCGCCGTCGACTCGGGCCTGGTCCTTGCCGGGCGGCGAGCTGCCCATAGCTCGCCGCCCGCAAGCCCGCGCCTACGGTGGCCGGGAGTCGGCTGGTGACTCCCGACGTCCAGGGCGTCTCCTGCGGCGACTAGGGGCGTGAAGGCGCAGAGATTGCCTCTCCCTCACGCGTTCCGCCTCCTCCTTTGCGAGCATTACTGCTTCGCAGAAGGAGGTGACGGCTTCCCATGCACTCTCGCTCCGTACCATGGCCTGGACCAGGGCCGGACGCGAGAGATCGCCGCCGCCGATCGCCGCCACGAGGACGCGGCGGTGCTCCGCCCAAGCCTGATCTCGCCTGCTGTCGAGATCTCTCCTAAAATAATTGCAAGAGCATTATTCCTCCTTGGAGAGGAAGCGGTGGTTTAAATACCTTAGCTGTTAATTCTTGTCATAATATTTGATATTAAAGAGAAAGATTACCATAGCAAATTTTCCTTGCATATTTTATATTAAAGAAAAATTTAATGAATTATAGCAAGACAAAGCTAACTAAGAAATGAAACTGATATGTAGGTAACCTAAATTAGAGTAGAGAACGACCGAAAATGGTGTTTTTATTCGGCCGAAAATGAAATTCAACCTATTTTCATTTCGGCGAAACGAAAGTTTTTTTTTACTTAGTTGTTTTTGGTAAAAGTTATGTATTGTCAATATAACGTTGCTTCAAAGTGAAAATCAAACATAAATTGTTTCAGAAAAAAAAATTACAGACTGAAAAAATGTCTGTTTTGAATCTCTATATTTTAACAAAAAGTTGCCATTATGAAACTGATACGTTGAAATCTGAAACCTAAAGCGTTTTACTTATAGGAGAGAACGCAAACGACCGTAAAAAAATTGGTAAAGAAATGTCCGCGAGAATAGATTCAATACTAAACGCAGACGTTGCAAAAATATGGGTCCAACAAAAAGCGACGTCGGACCAAAATCGATTATGGTACATACGGTACCGAGTAAATGGACTGGTCAGCGTGCCAGCCGTCGAGGCGACAAAACATTCCGCGATTTGTGTCACCTGTTACATAGCCCATCGTGCTATGTAACAGGTGACACAAATCGCGTTGGACATTGCGTAGGTATTGGAACAGACATATTCTAAAATTGTTTTTCGTCCCTCTATTTCTTCCAGTGACTTGCAGTTACAAATTTTTATTATTATCCTACTAATATTATAAACGCGAAAGTTTGTATGGGTGGATGGATGAATGGATGGATGGAGGATGGAATATCGGAATACCAGCGCTGCGAGATTTATTTTTTAAATTTCGAAGCATCATGCTGAGATAGGAGCCTTTTGGCCTCGTATAGGACTTTCTGTTTCATTTTTCCTATTATTACTTTTTTTTATATAATTTGTTTTATTTTTATTTTTAACTGTGTTTAGTTTAGTTTATAATCCTGTACGAGTCGCAATAAATACTTTTTCTTTCTTTCTTTCTTTCATGGATGGATGGATGTTTGTTACTCTTTCACGCAAAAACGACGCGGGGCGCAGCTAGTAATTTATATTTAACTAGCTGCACCTCGCGGTTTGATGTATATATTATACGTTTCGGTTAATCTTGGTTATAAACTATATGTATGTGTGCCAAATTTCATCCAAATCCGTTCAGGAGTTTTTGCGTGAAAGAGGAACAAACATCTCACGCACTTTCGCGTCTATCGTATTACCCAGTAACTGGGTTGTGAATGTCAGATAGGCAGTGGCTCCATGTAAAATACTGGTATTCAGCTGCATCCGGTTAGACTGGAAGCCGACCCCAATATAGTTGAGACAAGGCTAGGCAGATGATGACATGACAAGGCAAATTCGCATGATTCACACAAAAAAAATGTAAAACATTGCTAACACATTGTTTTATTCAGGCAGTCCAATTTTTCAGACAAAGTGAAACGTTGGAAAATTCTCCGACACGAAGTACGTAGTAAATAACACGTAGGAAAACTTTTATCGTCCAGACTGTCTGCGCCAATTGTCATAGGTCTTGAAGTAGAAACCGTAGCTGATTGCGTAATAGTCTTTTCCAGAATTTTTGAGCGAGGTTCTCTGTTTGTGGCTAAATAATAACAGCCGCACGATTCAGCTACGCTTGCCGCGGCCGGGCGACCATTCATAACATATCGAGACCCGTCCGTAACTCGGAAAGCACGTTAAGCCGTTCGTCCAGGCTGTCATTCGTCGATCTTTGACAGTTGTCAGAAGCCCAAACGGCTGACAACCAGTCTTACCAATTGTCTTGTATCGTGTTACCCAGTAATTGGGTTTTGGAAGTCAGATAGGCAGTCGCTCCATGAAAAATTCCGGTATTCAGCTGCATAAAATAAAGAAAGAACGAAAAAGTATTTATTGCAACTCGTACAGGAAGATCACACACTAAACTAAACACAGACGCATCCGGTTAGACTGGTAGGGGTCAGCCCCCTACACAATTGCGAAAACGCTAGGCAGATTGTTTTTCTGTATGAAATGAAAGCTCGGATAAATCCTCTGAGGAGAAATCAAGTGCTCGTTTTCCGGCGCTTTGGTTCAATAAAAAAAAATACTTTGATTCAGACCTTAATCGATATGATGTTACACAATACTTTTAGCTATGTTAGTTTCAAATATAATAAAAAAAAAAAAGTATATATCTGTTGCATTCACCTGTTACATGCACCTGTATAATGCATCATAATGGCGCAAAATGGCTTATCACAGAAGGCCAATTCTCGTAATATAAACCGTTCAAAATCTAGTCGCAGTCTCATCTCGGTGACAAACAAATGTCATAATGTAAGGATATTAGAGGTATTTTTGACAGATTGGGACTGAGGTCACAAGGCCAATTCTCGTAATATAGAACGTTCAAAATCTAGTCGCAGTCTCATCTCGACGACAAGCAAATGTCAAAAACTTGTCAAAATGTAAGGAAATTAGACGTATTTTTGACAGATTAAAACTGAGATCTGCGATTAAAATTACGAGAATAGCCCCTCTGACGTACGAAAACGTCTTATAATAGATAATATACCAGTTTACTTATTTAATCGTTTTTTCACACGTGTTGCGGGGGTAGTTCTAGAACAATGTATGTGATTGGAGATCTAATGAGCGTGGGCGATACTGCTGATCTAGTAGTAGTATTACTCATGGACAGTACTAGTATTGTTCATGGACGGTTGGTTTATAAGAGATGATTTGACGGACATTCTTAGGTTAGTGATCATTATAGGATTTAAGGTTGAAGTAGAGTTAGGCGGGCCGTACCACATTGCAAAACATGATATACAATTCTACATCACATCACTTTCATATACCTATTTTGTAGAAACCATCGCAAACTAAATGGATGGGCTGCACCGCGCTGATTCTGTATCCACGCTAGACATAATGGCTTTTTAACTGTTTCTGTAATTACGACATTCAACCGATTAAGTGCACAAGGTCATTATTTTTTATTATGTAATCTTTACCTGAATTTTAATTTCATTTTGAAAGCTCATTATATCACCGAATACTGCACGTACTGCTACCTAAAACACAGCGAATACGCTTATATTTTTTTGACTTTTTTGTTTACCTGTTGTTGTTCTTATAATGAAACAGTTTACTGTTCGTTAATAAAAAGCTAAATCTCATAATTCCTTCTTTCTTAATCAAACCTTTTATTCCTTACGCGACAATTCTTCTGCGATAAAGAAAATACAAAGCCGTGTAAAGTTGACTGATCGATATAATATTAGATTGTACTTCGTCCAACGGTCACAATAAGGCTGTAATCCTACTATTATTGCGCCGTGTTACCCGTAATTGCTCCGTCGGAATCGGAACGCTCGGATTTGAGGGTAAAGCCCCATTTACACGGTTCAAGTTTATTGGCTGTGGCATACCACAAAATTAAAGTAACAATTTCCTGGCATCATCTAAACAACACGTACAATTGATGCACGATACGGTAGGTACTAGTTGCAGTACGATCTGTAGGTCGTGGGTTCGAACCCAGGCAGGCGCTTTATTTTGTGTAAATAATTTCATCACCACTGCTCTCAAAACGGTGAAGGAAAACATCGTGAGGAAACCGGCATATTCAGGAACCAAAAATTGGAAGACATGTGACATCTATCAACCCGCACTGGGCCCGCGTGGTAGATTATAGCTCACTCTCTCTCGGAGAGAGGAGGCCTGTGTCTCGGAAGTGGAAACATTGTAGGCTGGTTATGAATTTAAATTCGTTAGTCATGTGATTTTACTATGCTAAATTATGACGCGCATCCTTGGCCTAATGTAGGTTACAGAGTAAGCAGAAAAATGTACGGCGACGAGACCGTGCAATGTTTTAAATAGGTTTAGTGACGTAGACATTAAAATTTCGACTTGAAAGAGCATGGCAGTTGGGATTAAGTTATGCTCACTTAGATGTCTCTCTGATGGTGGCGCGTGTGTTGGATCATTTGGTTCCCTACAAAATGGTTGAGCTGGATGGTCAATGCGTCATGGTCGTGAACGGGCGCCGTCAGTTGAGACTAGTAATTTTCTTAACTGCCAGCTTGTTTTTAATCTTATATTTTAAAGATAAGAAAGAAAGAAAAATATTTTATTCTGTACAAACAAAACGCTCAATTACCTACAAGTAATAATAAAAAAAAATTTTTTTTCATTTAATTTTTTTCACATTATCCTCACATATACAAGCAACAAGAATAATGTACCCTGGATTTTGTAATATCTTGATTTAAAAGAGTGCCCTTGAAGTTTTTTGCCCGTTTTTTTCCATAGAATTGGAAATGGGCAACTAGCTTCAACTTTTTTACTAACTGATCAACTCTTTGACCCTTCAAAAGTGCCTATAGATTGTTTAATTGAAATAAATACTTTTAGTTTGAGTTTATCATAGCCACGAAACGGTTTAGTTTATTTAACTAGGAGTGAATAGATTACTTTGGAAAAGTAACCCATTAATAATATATAAAATAGGTGTATCACAAGCTTTTGTTCAAAACTAATTTACTTTTAGGTCAAAGTTTTTAATAAAAGGGATTCATTAACTAAGTGTTTTGTTCAGAAATAATTGAACTGATTTTTAATTTAAGCTGATAATAGTTTGTATTTAATAGAGTTTTCAATTAATAATTTTAAAACAATAGTCTGGTTTAAAGCAATTTCTTGGATAGTTGTGCTCAATTAACTTTTATTACTTTAGTTTTAATTATTATTAAGCTATTATTGCAGACATTGACGCCGATTTCTTTGTTCACAAACTAAACTAAATTCAAGTTCAGTGCATCTTTTTCTTTCTATTTCATTAAGAAAAGGACAGAAGATAAATATTAGTTTAGTCCTGCCAAATTAAGATACTCCATAGACAAGTTTAGACTTAATAAAAACATGGCTACTAAAAATACTTCAATTAACGCCAGGCGCTAACTAATTTGATGACTAATTCAATGGGCGGTCTTATCACTAACAATGATCTTTTAAAGACAACCTATGAATGGACTTAGAGAAAGGAGATACAATACTGCAGGTAGTCTGTGATAGCTAGTTGCTTCCTTATCGGCAGTGGGACAGATGCCTGGTAAAGTTTCAATTTAGTGGGAATTGTTGTCCAAGAGCACAAAAAGGTTCGTTGATATCCTCAACTGCTGCTGGGGAGTTTGTTGCGCCACTTCTTCCCAGCAAAAGCAGTAGGAAGTGGTGAAGGGCGGGCGTTTTGGGGGAGTGTCTTTTGTAATTTTGACATTTGAAAATTGTCAGCCTAATTTGAATAAATGACCTTTGATTTTGATTTTGAACCGATACACATTTTTGATGTCAAGAAAATTAACGCATGAAAAACGTCACGTTTTTTCGTTTAGATTTCTAGAGAGAAAGGAAAGAAAGAAAAATATAAGGAAAAGGGCAATGACTGCTATTGGCGCCGATTCCCTTGTTCACAAACTAACCTAAATTTAAGTTCCTTTTTCTTTCTATTTCATTAAGAAAAGGACAGAAGATATATATTAGATTAGTCTGTCTGTTAAAGTTCAAATTATTATTATTATTGTAACAAACTTTTCAAATGGATTTTCATTATGGCAACTAAATGTATCTATTATTCTACTTTGGCAACACTTAGAAATAACGGTTATGTTAAACAATCGTTATTTCTGGGTGGGGTAAATGTCGTTTTAAATGGTAAAATGTAGTACAAAGTCAGTCGTTGTTGGATTGAAAAAGACTACAGTAGTGCGATTAAAAAGTATTCGCAAGAAAAGAGTGTTTTTACCGGTGAGTCAGTGCTCATATCGCCGTCACGACGTTGCAGTTGCCTCTGCCTTTAATACGTGCCACTCGTGTGTATAAGCAGTCTGCCTGGTTTCAGAACAGGTTGCAAGTCGGACAAGTTTTGTTTAAAATGTGTCCAACGGCCAAGCCCCGGTTGGTTGGACCTCTGGGCTCTTGGCTTTGGTATGTAGATAAACTTATACACGTCACACATCTACAGCCATTAATTACATTATGAAGCCATCGCTATTCAGCGAGGCAATGCGGCAAGTGTTATGGGCACCTTTGCGCCGGGTGCGATCAGGGGCGGGTTGTTTTGTGACCTTTGACTGTGTATTTCAACACTATCATTTTGTTGTTTTGTTTATTTATGTGTAACACAATGATAAGTGAGATTAAACCATGTTCCATGTCCATGTTCGCCAAGTTCCTCAGCGGGATTGTCCGAAAGGGTTACCGCTACCCCGGAACATAAAGGGCAAAGGAAGGAACATGGGTGGGTTTTAGTCAGTAAGAGTCTGACACTCCCTTCCGCTCCACCCAGAGCGGGAGGGGTCATTTGATGATTTCCCATCCGGAAAAAAAAACATAAGTTCTCATTGCCATTACTACAGATGCCAGATGCGTGAACCGCTTTATCCAATCAGGATTCAATTAATCGTAACGTAACTATTTGCATAATATTAAATTAATTAGTATTCAATTCCGAACCCAATTTACATAATTAATGAGGATATAAATTACCAATATAATCTGTGCCGATTAAGTCAACAGCATCCGTATAAATGCTTCTATTTGAAAGTAATAATATCATCATCTGCCTAGCCTTTTCCCAACTATGTTGGGGTCGGCTTCCAGTCCAACCGGATCCAGCTGAATACCAGTATTTTACATGGAGCGACTGCCCATCTGACCTCCAAAACCCAGTTACTGAGTAATACGATACCCCTTGGTAAGACTGGTTGCCAGACTTCCGGGCTTCTGACGACCCGTAACGTATGTCAAAGATCCACGAACGACAGCCGAGACCAACGGCTTAACGTGCTTTCCAAGGCACGGAGGAGTCTTGGTATATAAAGATGTAATACAAAAGTAATCTATCATTAGTACTAATTACAAACTGACTGATGGACAACTCAAAGCCTGTAGACAGGCAAATGAAAAATACGTATGTAAATTAAGAAATTTTTCAAATCTCTGAAAGCTTTCTTCGCGCAAAAGTCACCGCCAACAGCTGGCATATCTTCTTCTCATATCTAATTAAAGTCAAAGTCAAATAAAATTAATGATTTAATTTCTCTAAATTTTTACATATAATTGGCCTAAACCTTATTTAAATTTTTTGTAAAGGCACGTAGGAGCTAAATGTTATTATTTGTGCACTGTGATCAGATGGCAGTTTATTTAGAATTTGTTTGTGTAAGTAATCGCAATTGTGATTGTTCCCAAATTACCCTAAGCTGCAAACATTTTCGTTTTTCCTAATTATGTAAAAATGTCAGGAAAATGGGTCGGTTCTTCTTTCGGGGAAGAACAGTACCCCTTGTCTGTACTGTTCTGTGGGGCCTGGCTCCAGACTGGACACCCTTCCACCGATTGTTATGAATTCCCAAGAAGCGTTCTGCCTTGTCCCGACTTAGAAAGCTGGGGAGCGAGGAGAGGATATAAAAACACAATTGCAATATAAAATAGGGTTAGGTATTCATAGATAAGGTGATTAAAGGAAAAAAAAATCTACTATTTGATTATGAAAGTTACAAGAGATGGGAGGAATACAAAAGGGGTAATTGACACGTAACGCTTGCGTTGGAGAATACATTGTTTTGAGTTACGTTACTGAATGTTCTTACAATAATCGAGGGACCCCCCCAGAGACGTAGGGCCGCTTTACAACAGCTGTCACGTCGTACGTGTACCACCATTCCTAACGTGCATAGGCCTAGAGAGGACCTGCTTCGGTTCCAGCGGGACACGCTCCCTACACTCAAGCATGTCTTACTCAATCCTAAGGTAAAGGACTACGAAGTGCCTCTACCATTGAGCCAGACAAGTGTGAACGCGTACAGTAATAATAACCCCTATCGCAAGCGTACCGTATCATCAGTCGGTTGCAGAATTCCTTACGATTGCTTTGCTATAAGCCGAAGTGGTTATTTTAAATCGTCACTTCGCACTTCCTTAATCTACTCATTTTAGTGGATGCTTACAGTGTAATCAGCAGCCGCGCGGCTATACTTGTCTACCTACATGTTTATGTAGCAACGGAGCCTTTATATGTATCTGGGCATCCAAATGATGTGTCCCGCCAAATATTATATTTTTTATCAGTAAGATGCCTACGGGGACCGGGTGTGATTTAACGAGACACAATCCCTAGCGTTCCTTAGAACGACTATCAATCCAGTTAAGGGTGCTTAGTGAAGCCTACCCCATTCCCTGGAAGAGTGCGTATATCAAGAGCAATGCAAAGTATCCTGCAGTTAGTCTGTCCATAGGGAAAAGGTAGCCATCACTAACGTTTGGTTGGATTGTGTTCGTAAACAACAGACTACAAGGAAGCACAATAATTAAAATTGGCCTTAACGAGTTGCGAGTTCGGTTCTGCCTTCTATAAGCGGTGTGACTGCCCTAAGCGTCATGTTTTGTTTGAGGTTGTCTATAGTCTGTTGGTAGAGCATTTGTCTATAGTATGTTGGTAAGTTGGTTGGTAAGAGTCACACCTTATATCGGGCAACAAGCGGTCACTTAGTTGTCGTTGTGAAGTTTCATATTTTTCAAAAATATCCTTCAACAAGTGCTCTTTGTGTAATATATCATTATAGAGGAGCTGGATATCAATGTCATACTTTTCCCTACATTTATCTAATTTAATAGTAGAAATATTTAAACTTTTTGATAAGACAACATGTTCCTTTCTAAGCGAAAGGTTTAATTTTAAGAGTTTTTGTTTTTTTATTGCTCTCTGTGGCCGTTTAATTAATTTCTTGATTTTAATGTGATTCTTTAATTTGTTGTGACTCATAACAGTAGGACATAATAATATGGTATCATCACCAGTCAAATCTATAGTTACAGCTGGCTCACACACTGATTTTAGCTTACTACCTATCAACTCATCAAAAAGATAACTGGTGCGAGAAACCTGGTTACTGACCTTGATACACTCAGAGATAGACAGTGCCTCTTGGGTTTCACTCAATCTCTGTCCAAGGCTCTTTGATTTGATTCAATGTCAGTTCGTGGGAGTCACTGCACTCTTGAAATGTTGACAATAGATGTTGTAGTTGACTGTGCTGGTCCGGTTAGTCCATGTGTTGCAAGTGTAGCTGAGATAGTTCATTCTAGAGGGAGGTGTTCTTTAAAACAATGTTTTCCACTTTCACCTCGCTGTCTTCCCTTTCACGGAGCAGCTGTTTACACGTAGCTTCATAAACCTCGTGCTTCGTCAAGGTACCTTGATGAAGCTCGAGGTTTCTGTGTTAAGTTATGCAGCTAAATAACAGTGTGAGAAAAGATGTTCCAATATTTAGATTATTAGGAGGTAGAAGAGAAAAAAGAAAAATTAAATTAAAGTAAGTTAAAAATAAGTAATGAAATGTAAACAAATAGATTTTTTAAATTAGTTTAAGTTATTAAGGAATGAGATGGAGATGTTAAATAGAAGTGAAGTTACAAGGAATACTGCTTTTATTGTAAAACACAAAGAAACTTAATTTACAATAATAAGTTTATGACAGATTACAGGTTTTATAGTATGAATAAGCTCTAATGAACCTATTTTTAGGCAGTAAATTATTTAGTGTTTATTGTCTGGGCAAATGTTTTCGTCATCGATTTTGCTTCCACTAGTTGTCAAGCAAAATAAGACATAAAGCGTGCCAGTGTGTGATGGACGTAGCTTAGAGACCTGAGCAGTACATTGTGATGTTCTGTGGTCTGTAAATACAAGCACATAAGTAAAACAAAATACTACCGAATCGATGAAAGTTTGAAATCCGTCACAGTCGGTACATTGAGTTGACAGCCGGTTTTGAATCCTCTGTTTTTACGAAGTTTTCACGACAAAAAGCACTTGATAATCACTGTTTAGAATACTTAATACCTAGATTTGAGAGCTTATATACTATATTACACTAACTTAACATATTTATAATACATTTCGAACATTTTTCGAACTTTCACTTTAAGAATATCCCAATTATCTGAACACTTTTTGCGTAATATCATAATATATTCACATCAATTTTATAAAGCCATGGTTATCTTTTATGGTACAGTGAGTATTTTATTGGTATATTTAATATAATGGCATGCTTAATATTACGGTGACGTACCTACATTTTATCGTTTTCCGCAGTAAGGATACCTAATGGATCCTTACTTAACAATTTGGAAATTGGTTGTCGTCTTCACCTATAATCTATCTAAAACCGTCGACGTTATCAAATTATCTGCAAGATAACCGTAACTGGAACATAAGCGAAGGTGGTCAAACGGTTCATACATTATTCGAACACTATGAACGCTACAGAGTTATTCACAATGCAGTTGCTACGAAGTTTGTAGCATCATAGCTACGACTGCTACGCCGTAGCACTGACGCTACGCAATGTCGGGCTACGTGATTTCTGTTTGAAAGCTGCGGTATTTCTATAATCAAAACCATTGCTCTTGAACTTAGTAGACACACTTTCAATAACTTATACACAACTAAAAGCAAGAAATACTTAGTAATGTGTTTATAATAGTTTAAATATACTGAACTAGTTTATTGAATAAAAGTCAAATAGTTGAGCCGAAGTTGAGGTAAATAAAGAATGTTTAATGTCATGAGATTAATTAAAATTATTTGCTAATGTTACGTGAAGAGTGCCGACGGAGCTTCTTGCAGTTTCGTTGTGGTTACCACAAAATCAAATTAAATGGTCGTTTGCGAGGTGGCCGGCCGCTAGTGCGCGGTCTAAATGTGGTTTATGTGAATAACCTATTCATTTTCGTACAAATTGGCGCCGGTCCACGTGTTTTCGTTGCGGTGTGGTTGTGACTGTGGTGCGTGTGGTTGATGTTTTTTCGGAGGATTGGAGGATTTTATAAAATACTAGATTTTGCCCGCTGCGTGGTGGACGCAAAAAACCTATAAAAACCTTCTCCATGATAAAATACCACGTATTATGTTAATCGGTCAAACGGTAATGAAATTTATCAATATTATATTATGTACCAACATCTATTTTCATACAATATTTATTTAATACAACTAACTATTTACACTAGGTACTAAATTAACTAATCATATAAATAAATACAAAAACAAAAGGTCACTTTGACGTCGAAGAACTCGTCAGTAGCGCCGTAGCAATAATTAAAATTTAACGAACCTCTAAATATATTTTTTAAATATCATGCCTGGATAGCTTATGTAAAATACTGGTACTCAGCTGCATCCGGTTACACTGGAAGCCGATCCCAACATAGTTGACAATACGCTAGGCAGATGATGATACCTGGATAGCTTATATAATGAAAATGTTTTAAGGATAATCTTTAAGTTGAGTCTCATAGAAATATTTTAAGAAAAAATGTGTTGGGAATCGAAACCAACACATTTTTGTCATTAATTATTGATCATTAATTGCACACGGCACGTTATCGGCAAGCTCGTTTCTACGGACTCCACCGCGACGGTCGATACTTATAAAATCTTAACTTAATTTATTGTTTCTCCGGGAAGCTTATATTGTTAATAAGAACGGCAATAAACCATTGCCATTGCGTCTAAAAGACAGTCCACTCTTTTATTGCTCTCCGCGCTAACAAATGGCCTTTTCTATTGTACATTTAACAGTTTAATTTATTGAACATTTTATACCTAATTATCTATTAAGTGTTGGCTACCATCAGTAACAGAAATTGAAGTGTTTAAATTCGGTATTCTAAAGATAAAAGTTTGAGATTATCGTTTGTTCTGTTATCATTTGATTGTTTTTGTTTGATTGTTTGAGTTATTAATGTCGACTTTAAGAAAATGTAAAGCACTGTTTTTGGCAAATAAATAAGATCTCATCTTATAAAAAAAAAAACCCTAAGGCCGAAAATTATGGACAGACAAAGCAAACAGGTACTAAATGGTTACTACATGGATTTGTCTCCTTTCAAGTTACTCAGAAAATCATCATCATTTCAGCTGAAATACGTCCACTGCTGGATAGGCCTCCCCCAAGCGCCTCCACTTCGACCGGTTCTGTGCTTCTCGCATCCAACGGCTGAAAGGTTCTGGAGTGGCGATCGCGTACCGGAAGACGTAGCGTTGGAAGGTGGACCGACGACCTTGTGAAGGCTGCAGGAACTCGGACTCAGAAAATAATTCCCATTTTCCATTCCCATTTAAAAAGGAGCCTACAATCTAATAAGTTGATAAATTATATTAACTCAATCACGTAACGAAACCATTCATAAACGAAAATTAATTACCATTTTAATCACATACAAGACATTTCGCAACAAACTCAAATCTCGGTTATTAATGACATTCCAAATTATCTCACTTTATATTCTATTCTGTTACATAATCATACATAATCAGCCTATAATGTTCCCACTGCTGGGACACAGGACTCCTCTCGGTGAGAGGCAATGGGCCGTAATCCACCACGCGGGCCCAGTGCGGGTTGGCAGATGTCACATGTCTTCGAATTTTTGGTTCTAGGACATGCCGGTTTCCTCACGATGTTTTCCTTCACCTCTATTATCGCTATTCTCTTACTTATGTTCTGTTACTAACCTATGTTAAGTTTAAGACCAGCTTAGAAAATGATCACGATGACCCACGGATATCGAGGGATATCCGAGGGTCAGTGTATATATATATCTATATATATATCCTCATGGAGGCGTGGTTCGTGTCGCCTAAATGATACCATTCTAAACGTATGGCACGAGACTATTGCCTAGTAACGGGTCCATGTCAAACTATGCAGTAGTGATGCGTATAGCGCTGAGATATGGATATCGATAAATGTTAGTTTTACTAAATACGAAATTATTATTCACCAGCTGCGCCCCGCGGTTTTACCCTCGTAAGTTTCGACAGAATTGCATGTGTGCATTCAGTGACTGTATCTATATTTTATTTATTTATATAGTTAGTCTTTTCATTTAGTACCTAGTAAAAATGACTTGAGAACTCAAGAAAATCTTAGGGAGAGAATTCGTGGATAGCTTCCGCCCGCGACTTCATGCGCGTGAAATTTCTTGATCCCCGACCCAACTCGTCGTATCGCTTCACCTGATCGCGCTATCACTTCGTTTTCGCTTAGCGATCTTTGTGATTTTTTTTCTAATTGCTCGGCTCCTAAGAGTCATGGCCTGATATTAACCTATAGCCTTCCTCAAGAATTGTGCTATCAAATGCAAAAAGATTTTTTGAAATCCATCCGGTACTTCCAGAGATTAGCGCGTTCAAACACTCTTCAGCTCTATTATTAGATTTTGAACATAATAAAATTAAAGGAAGCCTTTTTATACGTTGCCTTATAAAACACTCTCGACAAAGGAGATAACGTCTTTCCGCTCACGATGGGAAACGTGATCACGATTAAGACACTTAAAAGTTTGTATTCTGGTTGAGTAAAAAGTTTTAATTGTGTTATTTTTGAGTTCAGAAAGCTCCGAGCTTTGTTTTTCTTAATTAAAAAAAGGAAAACAAATAGGTCATTCTCTCATTAATTGTGGGAAAGTTACTTACGTAAAAGGTAAATATTGATGTTTTTCTTCGCCCTTTTGAGAGTAGTGGTGATTAAATAATTTGCATAAAGGACAGGCCTGTCTAGGTTTAACCCCGCGACCACTACTGCTTCTAGACGTTGCTTAATTTTTGCGTATTAATAACTACAGACTGCCACGTTGTTCACTGGGCCAATCGTGCTTGCAACCACTGGGTTGCAGTGGGACTGTGCTTAATTAATATCATTAGGATCGTCCTTTGTTACTGGGCATAACATAACTAACAAAGCGAGGGAGAACTTTTTACCTCTGCCTATCCTTTCGGGGAACACAGGCATGAAGTTATTGTACCTTTAATTGGAATTTTGGGGTAACACTGTAACAGGTGTTCTAACTTGGAGTAAGGGTCACTGGAATATTACGAATCTTGGGACCCAAAGAAGCAGACTTATCGAATCTTGGGGTCGATTGGTCACGGGTGATATTGTAATTTAGTTACGTGTACGTCTCTAAAAACTTACACGCAAAGAATAAAACACTTAAAAAAACCTCCGTTGAGGAATTGAGGATGTACTTAATTTACGTCTTCTTATGTCTATTTATATATTTATTTATATGTCGAAGCGTCAACGCACACGTCGCATATCTAACCTCAATTTAAATTAACGCCATTTATCTTTCTTTAAAGGAACTTAAGTCGAATGACAGTTAGTCGTTCGTTTAGGAACGACAAGTAATAACTTGAGGATGGTTAGTGTGGAGTAATGGCAATACCGAACGCATGACCGAATTAGTTCTTGAATGATGGTAGACACTGACAGTTAGGTGGGCTAACCCAAAGAGTATAATAATAATACGGGAGGGCTAACCTGAACGAGAAAAAGATGGACGCCGGATGCGACGGTAGAGCCCGGACCTTTCTGGTCGGACCGTCAGATTGAATGGTTGGCTGTTACTCCGCACTAAACTTCCCGCGTTCCTAATTTCTAATCTATCTAGATCTTAGGCATCCTAGATTATTTTGTGTTCTAAGTTTGTTAACAGTAATTACAAGTGTAAACCAAAGTTTGGCGAGTATTATTTCGAAATTCCAATAATGTCTCAACCCCCTGGTGACGAATCCTCGACATATACATATATATTTTATTGCACCAGAAAATAAATAATAAAAATACAATTATCACTACAAAACATACAATGGGCGGTCTTATCGCTTTCTGTGACCTCTCACAGGCAACCCTCTCTACCCTTCACTTCGTGATGATAAATAAAAAAAATATTAGAAGAAAACTGTAAATATTGCCTGCTGTTAGCAGTTTTCCCAAACACGTGCCCTTGCCTACCGACCTTGGGTTTTAATCGAATTATTATTTTCTATAATAACATATTTGTTTAATATAGACAAAGTTTGTTTTAGTTTATTCTTTAATTTTCTTTATTTTTTTCCTATTTAGGTGTTAATTAACTAACTAACCATGCACTGAAAAAGGTTCATACTAGAGCACATTAAGCATAATTTAATTTGAGTGGACAAAGAAGTGACGCAATATTAAAAAAAAAAATCCTCCTATATATTTACTTTCGTCCATTTTGTATGAACTATCGCATAGTAATAAAAGCACCTGTCATCTAATCTCTTCACCACCCTTAGTTGACTGGTAGAGAAAGCCTAAGGCATTAAGTCCGCCTTTGTACCTTTTTTGTGTGCGAAAAGATTAAATAAATAAATAAATAGTATCTAATGTAACATTAATGCAAGCCTTCAGCTTAATGATCACTCTAATAGTTTTATTTATTCAGTTCTTATTCGCACCCACCAAGATAAGCGTGCAAGCCTCTAACGCAAATACACGCGTAGCAACGTGTGAATGAATATAATTTCTAGTGCCATAGATTATATGTCGTGAACCAGCTTTTCTCCTCCAAGAAGAATGTTAAGATGTTTACTATACATATAATTATCGTATTATATTTTCATCAGATGCAGACATTTAATCAAGTCAGAGCGGGTTATGAAGGTTATTATAATCACCCTGTATATGACGTGGATGTCGCACGAACCTCAGTAATTAGAAACATGAATTTAATTCCTAAGTCTTCCTAAGTCGGAACTGTGACTTCAAAGAAGGCATTGATTGGAAATCAGTTTGTGTTCTGTGCTCACGTGTAAGTCGGAAAATAACATTAGTTTCAGCCCAAACTTTACGCTTGCTGATAGCAAGCGGTCACAAACAGTTAGTTGGCATTTTCCATACTTGTGTAACTTGTAGGGTGCTACATTCAAATCGGCAGTATTAAAATTTGTTAAACAACAAAGTCGACTCGAAGCAATTCTTACACATATTCGGCTCGTACTGCAATTACCCAGTAACTGGGTTGTAGAGGTCAGATAGACAGTCGCTCCATGTCAAATACTGGTATTCAGCTGCATCCAGTTAGACTGGAAGCCGACCCAAACATAGTTGGGAAAAGGCTAGGCAGATGATGATTCGGCTCGTGCTGATCGGTGAACTCTGTTCGGCACTTACCCTCATTATTTCAGCCGAAAGACGTCCCCTGCTAGACATAGCCCTCCACTAAGTAAAGCCACATCGACTGGTTCTGTGTTTCTCGCATCCAGAGGATTTCTCCAGCCTGTACAAGGTCATCGGTGGACCGATGACCTTGTACAGGCTGGAGACCTTGTTGGGTGGCCGTCCAACGCTATGCGTTCCGGTAGGTAGCCGCCACTCCAGAACCTGTCTTCCCCATCGCCACATATCGCTGAATTATTTTTAGGTCAGCTCGGCACAAATTGAGCTAACCCGTGCGCTTTTTCCAATATCTATAGCAGTTGAATAGTCAGTGATTGTCTATACGTTTGTCGGAACCGTCCCGGAATGTTTGTAATCCATGGCCAATTACAATGGGCTAATTTACTAGCCCTTTGCGCACCGGACGAACTAACTCACAAAGAGGTACAGATGTTACTGCTGTGCTCTGTTAGAGATGTGATTACAGGTTTATGGTCCATTTCAGCCTTGTCTGTGGGATGGGTATAAATCTGCAATATAAGGGGTATTGCAGAGGATCATTATGGTGTGCTGTACACAAATCATAATGTGAGCCTACCTACTTTTTTGCCAAATATAATCATCTGCCTAACCTTTCTCCAACTATGTTGGGGTCGGCTTCCAGTCTAACCGGATGCAGCTCGATACCACTAATTAACATAGAGCAACTACCTATCTGACCTCCACAACCCAGTTACTGAGTATGCTTTTTTGCCACCCAAAAACATCAAAAAGATTATCTAAATAGAAGGTGTTCAGGAAACATATTTTTTACACAGAAAACACCAAAGAGATTACCTGCATGTGACGTGTTCACGAAAATCTCATGTAGAGCTTACTTTTAGTATTAGTAAATATGGAAAATCCGCTTCATAATATTAAAATGAGGAAGCGCTGTACGATTTTTACTAACTTTTTATATTGCAGCTCGGAAAACTCATTAAGTAATAATTAATTTTCGAGTTCCCGACGGGGACGCATGGACTACCTATATATATCGCTGTTAAACGACAGATTTTGCAGTAGTACGTTTACTGTAGTAGCAGTTTCTAATCATAAATCCTTATCAATCAATCAATCAATCCACTCAGCCTGCTGCAGTCCACTGCTGTACATAGGCCTCTCCCAGGCTGCGCCAAAACACCCAGTCTTCGGCCTTCTGACAGACACAGACAGAGACACACACCCACACAGACACAGATTCGTACTTAGGATCTGTGTCTGTATGGGCGTGTGTCTTATTATCCTACAGTACCTACAGTACTGAGAGCAGTGGTGGCCTAGTGGTAACGACGGCGACTTGCGCCTTCTAGGTCGTAGTTTTGATCCCAGACAGGCGCTTTACTTTGTGTAAATTATTTCGTCACCACTGCTCTGAAAACGGTGAAGGAAAAAATTGTGGGGGAGCCGGCTAAAACCAAACATTCGAAGATATGTGACAGCTACCAACTCGCACTGGGCCCGCGTGGTGGATTACTGTCCACTCCCTCTCACAGAGAGGAGGCCTGTGTCCCAACAGTGGGAACATTATAGGCTGATTATGTTATTTTACAGTAAAATTGCCTTAATAATATTAGCTTGCATTTGGTTGTAATAACCTCACATTTATGTGACAGGAAATTCAGTAAATTCACTGCAGGGAATTCATTGATGTTAGTATGTAACCTAATTTCAGCTAGAACGTCACAATTTCAACTAGTTTAATAATAAACATCCTTTGATCGTGTAGTTCCTAGAACAATGTACATCTTGGCTCTCGTACATACATAAATTACAATGGCGTATTAATGCCAACAGCTGGTTAGATAAGATAATCCCTTTATCATTAACTAGAGAATAACTTACATAAGTAAACTCAAAATTCAAAGTATTTATTTCAATTAAACCATTTCCAGGAACTTTTGAATTGTCAAAGGAGTCGGCCGTACGTTAAGTAAATATTTTAATGTCTTTTGCCGTACAGAAAGATTAAGATAGTTGCCTATTCTAAAGCGTTATTATGGAGAAGAACTGGCAAGAAACTCCATGGACACTCTTTTAAATTATATTGTTATAAAAATTAGTTACATCAATAAAGTTCAATTTATAATTGTATGTGAGAACGATGTAAAAAGACATGCACGTTAAAAGTGTAAAGGGTGATTATTGAATATTAGCGCTGAGCTGTGCGTCCCTCATAGCACAGCATTTTGCTAAGTGAAAGCTTCTCGTCACAGTCACGACGTGCAGCTGTCGACCCCTTTTTTCTACGCTTATTATTTTTTACTTTATGCACACAAATATACAGAGGCGGTCTTAATGGTGTGACTTAATGACTTACTTAACGGAATTAATGACTAATTTGACTATTTTGTTTTTCCTAAGTAAATATTAGTGCTAACTGATCTTTTTAATATGCACGTGTTTCTGTGACACTTTTTTTTTTTTTTTTTTTATAATATATAATATGTTTTTTTCTGGTTGATGATGATGATGAATGATAAGCTGCTGAATAGTCATTACGGTGTTCAGATATAGATTTTGGCGATAGTACACCTTAAAATCTCCATATAACTATGAAGGGCAGAGATCAAAAGCGTTAAAGTTGACCTATATACGTTTCATTCTACCGTCAAACTGGCTGCGACGGAATAAAGAGAGAGCAAACATTTTTGATGACTTTCTTTTTTATATCATGTTTGACGTGCAAAGACCTTGGAATGCAATCAAAGATTCAGACGTTAAGAAACATAGATGCTTTGTTCAGTAAGGTGTTTGCAAATTGTAAAGTCAGGCAACTCTTTATTAGTGGTTGTAATGGCAATATTCTATTTTTTTTTGTTTGAATTCGCTCGTGGTTAAGCTACGCTTGCCACGATCGGTCCGTGGATGGGTGACCACGTTAAGCCGCTGGTCCTGGCTGTCATTCTTGGATTTTTGACAGTAGTTACAGGTAGTCAGAAGCCCGAAAGTCTGACAACCAGTCTTTCCGATAGGTATCGTATTACTCAGTTATATTATATTATCTTTTTGATAGATTCTTTTATTTTTTGTGAACGATGTAGGCCTTTTAAACTGTCGATTTGTTGTCCACTTTTTATTTTTTTAAATACCTGGTACTTGTTGACAGGCCTATAGTTATTAATACTGTGATATGAAAACATTGTAAAAGCCAATTATTTTTAAAAGAGTAACCGTGGAGTTTCTTGCCGACTTTTCTCTCTCTTTGACAGTTGGATGAAATGGCTCTAATACGTTAATTTGACGTATAGCATAAATCAGTCTTTATTATTCGCACTGCTGGGAAACAGGCCTCATCTTTGTACAAAGGGAGTGGGCCGTAATCCACCACGTGGGTCGAGTGCGGGATAGTAGATGTCACATGTCTTCGAATTTTTGGTTCTAGGACACGCCGATTTCGTCAGGATGTTTTCCATTAACGTTTTGAGAGCCTGTGGCGGTAAAATAACTAACACAAAGTACAGCACCTCTCGGGGTTCGTACCTACGGTATACTATTTGTGAGTTGCGGTCGTTACCACTAATGCTCCACTGCTCTCACGTGACGTATGTAGTGTCAATTTGCTTAATGCAATTAATTACTCAAACTGTTCGTTTTGATCACTTAGGTTGCGAACTGCGGGTTTATCCGCGTGTATGAAGTAATTTATATAACTGTAATCAAATGGTACAGACTCGCCATGCTTATAAAGAGGATTGTTGATTAACACGCTGTATACATTGACATTTGATAGAATTAAGCATGTATTCACACGAATAAACAAAGAGATGTGAACGAACCAAAAGCAGTACCTATGTAAGGATCGTACGAGTAGCAGATGGCGTTCTGTGGTTTGTGCCTACCCCCATGGGAAGATGGCGTGAGTTTATGTAAGTGGCTATGTAAACATTATGATTCAAAGGTTGAAGTATTATATTATTTTAATTATTGTGAACGTGACGACTATGTGGGTCAAATGTTTTTGGTTTTTTTTCAGTTCGTTTTAATCACGGTCTGGCAGTTTCAGTAATTTATGCGGGCTACTCAAATGTTCTTTCTTTGACATTATACAGGTCTAGTCAATCTGTGTGGTTCTTTCTTCAAAAGACCATGTCAGACATCGATCTACACGGTCTTTACGTGATCTGACCAAGATTATGTCTGGACTTTAAAAGAGACTGTGGCCTCTTAGTTTGTTTTGGTCTTTCTTCTCATAGTAGTCAGACAGGAAATGGCGACCTCATCTAGTTTTTAAAATATGATTGACGTGTAAAAGTGTTGTACAGATGCCAGCATACCGAGCTACTATAATTTGTCAAATTTCTTTGATAGATTTTCAACTTTATCGCTAAAGCATTTAGGTACGAGGTTGATTGGGAAAATTTGACAGTTTCGGGTAGTTTGATGTGCTGGCGTCTCTACAAAACCTACCTACAGAAATAAAATAATTTAATTTGTTTCGAAATTATGAAGTACGCCATATTTGAAGTTCTCTGTTTGTGTTGGCTTTAGTATGAATATTTTTTTTTTTTATTTAATCACACTTAAATGATAAAAAACATACAACTTCAAATATATCGCTTCAATAACGCTCTTAAATTCGCAAGATAAATACAATTTTATGATCCAAAACATTTCGCTAAGCTAATAAAGTTAAACCTTAAACGAACAAAAGCCAGACTGTTAAACAAACATTCACATTTTCAAGTTATATATAAAAATATAAGTTTTATAGTTATGAGTAAAATAAGTGTTAACATTACTATACCACGATCTTGTCTCAGATCCTTCAACTTTTTGCCACAGAATAGATAGGAACAGTATTTTATTTCACGAAGCGACACGCGCTTTACTTGTGGTAAATAAGTGTACAAACACGCTTTGAATGTGTGCGTGAAGCGTCAGCACACACACACATACACAGGCACACTTCCGACTTCACGGACGTCTCTGACGGTACCGAGAGCACAAATTCACAGCGTTATTGTACACTGGCTAGAAAATTACGATTATGACGAATCAGCATATCTATTCGACAGCGTTACATGACACCCTGACATATTCACACACACACCCACACGAACAGTACGAACACTTCACACTCACACACACACCACACACGAACACCCGCCTCAGTCATACTTACCCAGACTAAAAAGAACGCAGTGGTAACTTAATTAAAAAAAAAATGTAAACTTTTATTATCATTACTTGTTTTTTTTTATCTTTTATATTTGTAAACTTACCTTCTAATGCATTTCATTTTAGTTTTGTTTTGTTTAGAATGTTACTAACGTAGTTTTATAAGTGTTACTAACAACAATATGAATCATGTGTTCGAAGTAAATAAAAATAATAATAATAATAATAATAACCATTACGAATTTCATTATTGTCTTTCGCGCTTCTATATCATATTCTCTGTAAATTGAGAGGTCTGGCTTTTGTGATACAGGACCTCCTAGTACAGTCAATCGTCAGTGTAGCCCTGGCTCTTGAGCCAGTGTCTTGAATGAAAAAAAAACACACATAGACACGCACGTAAGTTCCGCGAGCGCAATGGCGTCTGGCATTTGTTTGTGATCTCTGTATACAGGCTGACTTATAATTCGACGTATGCCTTTTAGCGCGTGATAGTGTAACCCATTTGCAACAATTAAGCACCCCATAAAGGTTAGGCAAAAATGCATAGAATTCGAGAATAAACAATTTTTATGTCTCTTTTTAAGTTACCCAGAATTTGTCTCGTTAAACTCGTTCATCGACGCGTCACATTTTGGACGTCACCATTTGCATGAAATTACATTTTTTGTATTTTTGTTTGTTACACTTTCACACTAAGATGGCTGAAGGGACTTATATGAAATTAGGCTCATGGGTAGACCATCATAATCATCTGCCTAGCCTTTTGCCAACTATGTTGGGGTCGGCTTCCAGTCTAACCGGATGCAGCTGAATACCAGTATTTTACATGGAGCGACTGCCTATCTGACCTCCACAACCCAGTTACTGGGTAATACGATACCCCTTGGTAAGACTGGTTGTCAGACTTTCGGGCTACTGACGACCCATAACGACTGTCAAAGATCCACGAATGACAGCCGGGACCAACGGCTTAACGTGCTTTCCGAGGCACGGAGGGGTCTTGGTATGTAAAGATGGTCACCCATCCACAGACCAACCGCGGCAAGCGTAGCTTAACCTGATCGATCTACCCGTGCGGCTGTTATTACTTAAGCTCATGGGTGGACCATGACCTGATTAAGCGATAGGATATTTTTATACCGATATTCCCACGAGATTAGGACTTATGCGGGTGAAACCGCGGGACGCAGCTAGAATCATATAATTTTACAGCGTTCTAAATAGGTATTAAGGTTTTCGTAAGTCGAGCGTGTTCAGTACAACCTACTTGAACATATAAATTATTTCCAACTTTCTGGTCACTTTGTATGTGGTATAAATTCTTCTTTTTCTTCCATCCCTTAATCCCAGTTTTATCTGTGGTCCGGTCTTCTTTTACAGCGACGCCAAGACGATCTGTCCTGGATTGTCATAACAGGTAGGTTCTGCGCTTTCATCTCCCTCTCGAAACTGGACCACCATGTAGCGGGGGTCTTCTCCCCAGGCGTTTCGTAGGGACATTTAGGACTACTATTCTAGTTTTCCCTTATCTTCTTGTTCAATTTCGTTCCTTTTTGAATGAGCAAATTGTGCTCCAGCTACTAATTTAATCATTAATCCATTAGGTATTTAAATATATTCAACAGCATTTTGTATCCGCGAACCGTCGACTGTTTTTGTGATTTACCTTCCATGATGAAGAAAGTAATTACTAAACTTCCTTCACTTTGAAGACTGAGTAATTGTTGTTAAATGTCGGTCTAGGACCCGACGACAGTTTATTAGATATCGGGGGCAAGCTTGAGATCAAGGGGTATTGATTGAGGTTTAACTATAGTTGGACTTCAAAATGATGTAGGGGAAACGGACAGAAATATCCCAGACTAGCTGCGCCCCGCAGTTTCACCCGCATAAGTTTCGATCCTGTGGGAATATCAGGATAAAAAGTCATATATGTTATTCCTTGTTATAAACTATCTGTGTACCAAATTTCATCCAAATCCGTTCAGTAGGTTTTGCTTGAAAGAGTAACAAACATCCATCCATCCATCCATACAAATTTTCACGTTTTAATATTATTAGTAGGATAGTAGGAAGTGGGAGTAGGATTGTTTCAAATGTATGTATGTCTCTGTGTTCGCAGTATTTTATTTATTTATTATTTTGACATAGATTTTTGATATTTTAATTATTTTGACATATTTTTTTTTTTTGTGACCTTATAATAATTCCTCATTTAGGTCTGACATAATTGGATAATATGTAATTGTTAATATATATGTAATGCATTAAATAATATGTATATATAATTATGCACTTTTCTCAAATATTTTGGTGCACATCATATTTGTACGTCTCCTGGCATAACATAGCGCACTATTCCTCAAACATAAGATCTGTACATACTTTACCTATGTTAACAAATAAATTATGATTTGATTTGATTTGATTATTAATAATTTGTGAACAAGTAAAAAAATACTGTACAAAGGCAAGCCTGAGTAATTTTCTACCAGTCGACATTAGAGTGATGCAGAGACAAAACATGGCAGGTGCAACATACGGGATAAATAGCTAAGAAATTACTATAAAATACAAGCATAAATACTTATAGATAGATAGATATTTTGTAGTTAGAGAATCCTATTCTTCCAGAGAAAAACCTTGGTTACCACAGAACCACTTCAAACGGAACTTTTACATTCAAATATGTAGGTACAAGAAATTTGGACCTTTCCACGTAAGCGCAAGGCAGTGCAAACATTTGATGCGTGCTGGAATCGTAATCATCTTTATAATAAACTCAGATAAAAAGTTTTCACCACTGCTCTCAAGAAGGAAAACATCGTGCGAAAACCGGCAAGTCCTAGAACCAAAAATTTGAAGACATGTGACATCTACCGACCCGCACTGGGCCCGCGGGGTGGATTACGGCCCACTCCCTCTCACCAATAGGTGACCTGTGTCCCAGCAGTGAGAACATTATAGGCTGATTAAGCAGATAAAAAAATTTAGTTTACGTGCATTGCTAAAACTAAAATAAAAAACTTTTTTGCAAAAAAAAAAAACAACCGACTTTCAAAAAAAGACTACAAAGTGAAAAATAACTTTAATTTCGGAAGTCGGTGTCGTTGGGTTCGCACTTTCGTTGTTTGACTTCCGAAATTAAAGTTATTTTTGCCTTTGTAATATCTTTTTTGGAAGTCGGTTGTTTTTTTTTTTGCAAAAGTTTTTATTTTCCACTTTTAAGTTGTAATTTTTACCAGTAATTTTGGTTAAGAAACAAAAACTACTGAACCGTTTTTGATGAAATTTCTATGGGACCAATCTGAATTTTTTGAAGTCGATTAAAAATCCAATAAAAGTTTCCCGAAATCCAATCGCCACTACACCAGCCAACCGAAATAAAGCAACAGCAATCGAATCCTGGCGAACGAAGAGGTTTTACCAAAACAACATCTGGTTTTTGCCAAAAAAAATAGCGAACGGGGATAAACGGGGCCGCTGGTCGTGTAAAAACAGTAACCGCGGATGTAATATTTTGCAATCCTGAAACTGTGTCTGCGTATGACATATAGTGTACGTTCACACAGACCGGCTCGGAGAGGAGAGTACATTTTTTATCACGCTTAAAAAAGATTTTTGGGTCATTGAAATAAGGTTGTATTTTCATGTCACTTCTTTTTTAAATGAGAATGCTTAAGACCCGATCTCACGCGCAGTGACATTAAAAATACAACCTTATGTGCATTGAAATAAGGTTGTATTTTTCATGTCACTGCGCGTGAGATCGGCCCAAAACTCTTGTCTTGTCACGGACACTTACAAGGAATGCATCGTCCTATGTGTGTGACAGGTCAGGCGCGCCCAAAACAAATTTTAATCTCGTTTTAAAAGACACCCGATTTCACTAGTGCCACAATATTTTTGGACATTAGATTTTCACCGTTCAGCACTGGGATTAGCGTTGCAAATCCAAAAGTGCGCTAGTGTTTTGTCATTACATATTTAGGTATCGTCTAGTGTTGGTGTAAACAGGCATTGGTGCCGATTCCCTTGTTCACAAACTAAACTAAATTTAAGTTCAGTGCATCTTTTTCTATCTATTTCATTAACAAAAGGACAGTAAATATTAGTTTAGTCCTGTCAAAAATACCTCTAATTTTCCTACATTTTTGACAAGTTTTGTACATCGATTGTCGCTGAGACGGTTCCGACTAGATTTGGAACGTTTTTTGATACGGGGATTGGTCTTCTGAAGATTGAAAAAACGGCCCTCATCATCATCTGCCTAGCCTTTTACCAACTATGTCGGCTTCCAGTCTAACCGGATGCAGCTGAATACCAGAATTTTACATGGAGCGACTGCCTATTTGACCTTCACAACCCAGTTACTGGGTAATACGATACTCCTTGGTAAGACTGGTTGTTGATTGAAAAAACGGTCTTAAGTATGTCAAAACGTGTCTTCTGACACAAGGTAGTAAGTTCAAGTAGGAAGGTTCACGATAACAACAAGACACGTTTCTCGATTTGTCGGTACGCGAGATATTTATGAACTTAATACTTATACGATAGTAGGTATGTCGAGCACGTAATGCATTAAATTTGTTTAAACTTCCTTAGAGTCTGGGTCGCTACCGCAGTTTCTAACAACAGGCGTTACCCACCTGCTTCATAAGTCAGGTAGTCCCGCGGAACCCAAGAATTATAGACCAATCACATGTTTGTCGACGGTTTATAAACTTCTTACATCCATTTTGAGAGCAAAAATTAATACGCACATTGACAATAACTCGATTATGTCTGCCTCTCAAAATGGATGTAGGAATGGGTACCGCGGTACTAAGGAGCTGCTCCTCATCAACATGACCATTAGCCAACAGGTTCGTCAATCCCGCAAGGATCTATCGACATGCTGGATAGACTATAAGAAGGCCTATGACTCGGTGCCACATGCGTGGCTCATGAGGGTGCTGGAATTGTACAGACGCCAGCACATCAAGCTACTACAATCTGTCAAATCTCTTTAATAGGTTTTCAACTTTATCGCTAAAGCATTAAGGTTCAAGGTTGATTGGGATAATTTGACAGTTTCGGGTAGCTTGACCTGCTGGCGTCCGTACAAAATCGATGCAACTTTGCGCACCTTCCTTTTTTTTCCGGTGGGAATTCATCAAATGACCCCTCCCGCTCTGGGTGGAGCGAAAGGGAGTGTCAGACTCTTACTGACTAAAACCCACCCATGTTCCTTCCTTTGCCCTTTATATCCCGGGGTAGCGGTAACCCTTTCGGACAACCCCGCTGATACGCACCTTCCTTGAGTCGTGCATGGGGCAATGGAGGACAGTCCTTCGATATCCGGGGTGTCGACAGTTCCAGGGGAATGATGAGCCTGTATGGATCAAACGGGCGACAGTTTAAGTCCACTTTGGTTCTGCTTGGCCCTGAATCCTCTAAGCACATTGCTGGAGGATTCAGGTCTAGGCTATCGATTGAAGAGAGGTGGTCAGGTTATATCTCACCTCCTCTACATGGATGATTTGAAACCCATTTATATACGACTAGCTGTGCCCACGACTTAAGTAGGTCGCGTGTATGTCGGAAAACAGCGTTTTTTTTTTCGCGGTACCCTTAATGTTTTTCTAAAATAAAATTAACCTAAGATACTCTTTATAACATCAGCTTTCTGCCAGTGAAAGTCATCAAAATCGGTGTTTCATCAAACAGACAGACGAACAGACAAATACTTAAAAAAAAGTTATAGGTACCGTATATGCTTTTATATGCATTTAGTTAAAAGCTGTTATTTTGACATTACAAACAGACATTCCAATTTTATTTATTTATGTATAGATATTAGATAAGTAGTAGCTTCTGTAGTTTATTTTAAGCCCTGTTTAACACGTTCTTAGCCACTTATTACTTGTCTAACTCACTCAGGCCCATTCCGAGCAAAACCCAGTCTTGCATATTTCATCTCCACAATAGAGAGCCGGGTCGCAAACTTGATATCGTTTGGGATGGGGTATCCATCGAGCACAGCAACTCCCCTAAATATCTTGGTGTTACCCTGGACAGGGGGTCTACTACGAAGTGCAAAGTGCGAATGATCGGATCGGACCGACACATGGCCGAACAGAATATTATTGAAAAATGCGAAAAAAGTTCGGATCGGCTCAGTTGGGTCGGGACCATAGTCAATATTCGAAAGAGTGTAGGAGTGTAGGATAGGGACCGACCGAACCAAATAGTAACTTCGTAGCAGGAAGCGGCTGAACATTCGGCCGATACCATTTCGGAGTAGACCCCCAGGTCTTCATCATTCGGCAAAAACTGCAAGAATATCAACCAGAAGGTGCACACTCGCAATAGTCTTCTCCGTCGACTAGTCTCATTGAAGTATGGTGCTTCGCCTGACGTTATGTGGACGACTGGACTGGCGCTATCTTTTTCTGCGGGAGAATTCGCGTGCCGGGTGTGGAGTCGTTCCGCCCATGCAAAGCTAGTGGATAGAGCTTTGAATGAAACGTGCCGGATAATCACTGCTTGCCTATAATCGACCCAGGTACAAATGCTGTATCGAGGTGGAGATTCATGGACGACTCGGCCTTGTGGTGCTGTTCCACAAACGATAGGGTACTTAATGTATGTCCTGCGTGTCCTGTCAGCTGCACGTTACAGGAACTGAAGGACGCTGGTGATGGCGCCAAACAAGTGGCCGAATTCTGGGTCGAGTCCATTTAGATTGCGATCGACACGCTAAGAAGAAGAACACGCTCAAATATATCAACCCGATTAAGGTAAAGATATGATAAAGGTTTATCGCGTGCAAAACATGAACTAACCAAAGCGCCTGTGCGTGCAATTGGTGTATCTAGATGAAAATAAATGCTTTGAGTTTGAGTTGACTTTGAACTTTGAGAAAATTTCACTGCGTTCAAGAGCTCTGTGTTAATACGAGTATTCCACAACAATGACGCCACTGACAGCACCAAAACGCGGTTTAGCTGTGTTGATCGTGTCCAGTTTCATTGGGGAAATTCGCCCTCGGTGATATTCAACGATTTTATCCCAAATTTAAACTATGAGAAGTTATGCAGATAGTTGCTGCGGAGATAGTATAATCAGCCTATAAAGTTCCTACTGCTGGGAACAATTATAACGTTCAAGGGTGATTCTGTATACCGTACTCGGGATACAGGCCTCCTCTCTGTGAGAGAAAGTGGCCCAAAATCCGCGCAATCACACGCGGGCCTAGTGCGGGTTAATCTTTGTAGTTTAGTAGTATTGGCCTAAACTAGGGTCTTATTCATTTCAAAATAAACCTCACGGTTTCTGTCACAACTTTATTAAATTGGCACGAAGTCTCATCAAGAAAACCTGTATACAAGAGTGTCCCAGAAGTCGACGTCAAGCCGGAATCGGATAATAAGCCAAGTCATAATATGTAGTTATCAGAAAGATATAAAAAGGAAACCTAAGTTGAGTATTTAAAAAATTACTGGCATTTAAAAAAAACGAGAATGTCTGCACCCTGAGACACGTCTTTTCACTCCTTTTGCTACACATATTAACTTTTAAAAAAATTTTTTGTTTGTGTGGTCCTGAATAATCCTACTTTATCCTAGTAATATAATAACGCGAAAGTTTGTATGGATGGATGGATGGATGTTTGTTACTCTTTCACATAAAAACTGCTGAACGGATTTAGATGAAATTTGGCACACAGATAGTTTATAACCCGGAATAACACATAGAATACTTTTTATCCCGTTATTCTCACGGGATCGAAACTTATGCGGGTGAACCCGCGGGGCGCTGCTAGTGTTTCTGTAAACTCTTGCTTAAATTTAAAGCCAACTGCACCAGCTTGGAAGAAAATGTCACTTTTTGCCCAATCAAATATTCAAAATTAATACTTCGCTCAACTTTGACTGAATGTACCTACTGAAAAAAAATGTACTATGCGAGTTTGAGTTTTTTTTTTGTTTTTTTTTAAATCTATTTTCCTAATAACTGTTATGACTATATTACGTGATTCGAAGTTAAACACAAATTTTGAGGTTTTAAAAATTCATCCACATCGCTATCAATAGGAAACGTGCCCAAAGGGCTGCATTGCCACGTTGTATGGCGATGCTGATTCTTTGGCCAGAAAATAGGCCAGCCCTCTGGTCACACTCGTGAAGAGTCGACCGACCGTTTGGAGATGTCTCGAAATACTAAGTGTGCACTCGGGCCATATGGCCCTAGTGTTTCAACCCCAAACGGCTCGAAGATATAAGTTGCAATGAGATTTGAGTATTCGCACCTGCAGTAGCCGCCGGTTTCAATAGAAATATTTATTGAATTGGGATAATTTGGGCCAAATTCTAAGCACATACGAATTTATGTTATAGTACCTGCGTGATGCGTATCTGCGTGTGCGTGCGTTGTGTTTAGTTTAGTTTTATGATCTTCCTGTACGAGTGCGACTCGTACAGGAAGATCGTAAATACTTTTTCTTTCTTCCTTTAATGTTCACAACAAGCAATTTGTGTTTCCATTTAGTAAAATAAATTTTAGTCTTTATTTCCACTCTACAGTGATTGTAATCAGGTAAAATAAAGTTACAGTCACGTCCCAAATATGTTTGCTACCCCAAGAGCTGTTTTTGTCTGCTCATTGCACGATATGTAAATTGTGCTTTACCAACTCAGCATAATACAGGGTTAAAATAAATTAGCTAGCGAAGCCATATTATTGTAGTAACCATATTATTGTGATTTAAAATAGTGTCCATGGAGTTTCTGGCCCGTTCTTCTCCATAGGTACCTACTACGCTTTAGAATGGACAACTAGCTTCATCTTTTTGACTGACCGACCCTTTACAATTCAAAAGAGCCTGTAATTGGTTTAGTTGAAATAAATAGTTTGAGTTTGAAGCTCCGCAGACGTGATGGGTCTAATCGATATCTAAATGTGATAAGACAAAAAATAAATTAATATGATGATTTTTTGAGGGGTCATCGACCGCAGTTAGTGTATTCACTTGAAATACCAGTTTAAAATCAGTTTTTTTGGTGTTTACTTCACAGACGTGATTAGTATCGATATCTAAACACGATAAAACATCTTTTCTTAACTCATATTTCAAGCAACAACGCGGTCGTTGATCCTTAAGAAAAAAAACATTAAATCTTTCTTATTTTATCGTGTTTCGATATCGACACCATCACGTCTGCAGAGTTTCGCTAGCTAATTTAATTTAACCCTGTATATTCCTTCGTTATGTCAATACTGCTGAATGACATTCAGCCGTTTTCTGTAAATGTCAGACCGAATGAAAAGTTGACACTGACAGACAATAAAAAAAACGATATGTATTTTATAAAGTGGCCAAGCCAATTAAAAAGGTTTAAAGTTAATGTCAGCATTGGTAAAAGTTGTATGCTATTTTTAACCTTGTCTACAAGTTTTTAAAGTTTACTATGCAAATAGACTACTCAGTGCCGTAGCTTCAAAAGGTATGTGTGAAAAATACAGTTCAGTACCTACCTATGTACTGTAGAGGTTTGTCTGCCGAAGGCAACCTCATATAGTGCAGGCCGGCTATAATTTAGTGCGGGTTACATTCGAACGTTCAAGCTTATGTCAAATATTTTCTAATAAGATTTTTGTTTAGAACAGTCAGTGGTAATTTAGTCAGTAATATAATCTTAAAGGAGTCATAAGTTGTTTGATTCCTCCCGTTATCTCAGAGGGCTCCTCAAGCCCTCTATAGTACCTACTGTAGCTACCTATTATAGATGTGTACCTTGTCTACTCCTCCCTACAAGGAATACTAGTGTCATATAATGTGAATAAAATGAACAGAATAGATTACATCGCCAAATATAACATAAATTGTGAATGTTCCACACATTTCTACCTACTCCTTCGTGAAATATAGGCGGGATGTTTTGTTGTACATGTATGTATAAAATACATAACATACAATTTCGAAGACTTGTGCCATCTACCAACCCGCACTGGGCCCGCGTGGTGGATTAAGGCCCACTACTTCTCACAGAGAGGTGGCCTGTATCCCAGCAGTGGGATCATTATAGGCTGATTATGTTGTTTTATGTTCCATATTATATAAGTTTTATGTTTTATCTCTTTTATTCTGACTAAAAATAGAAAACAAACATCCATATTTTTTTTTGCTAAATTAAACTGAAATATGATTTTTGTAAGAAACCCCATACATTTAAGACTTGATATGTACAAATGGTTTGTTATTTTGTAGCCCGTGACAAAAAATATGGAACAAAAATGATGCCTGTTGGATCAAAAAAAAATTGGGGACGGGCCTATTTATTTTTCGCGATTTCTGGTTTGGTCCCATAGTAAAAGTTGTTCATAATGATGAGTACAATGACCTCTTAAGAGGTTGTTGGTGTTTTACCAATAACCCTGTATACACTTGTATTCTCGTTCTTAGTTCTTAGCATATTGTATCGATTATATGAAATACGAGTAGATACCCTTTTTTCTGAAAAGGCTGTAAGAACAGACTTATTTTTATTTAATGATACTTAAGAGATGGTCAGCAGTAACACTGTTGTTATAATAAAAAGCGAATACAACTTGGAGGTTTATTTTAGTGCTACAATAATAACATATATTTATTACGATGTTCAAAAATAAAGCAAAGATGTAGCCTTATGCATTCACTTTCAAGATTGGCTTTCAGAATATCAAGGCTGTACTTTCAAAGCTTCACATCTGTAAATAGATTTTTTTAACTTTAAATCCATAGAGGCAGTCATGAAGTTTAAGTTATAGAATAACATTAAAAGCCAATAATATTCCTATGAGATCGATTCCTAGGTCGGGTAAAGTGTTGTTGGGTTTTTCCATCAGGCATCATCATCATCATCATCTGCCCAGCCTTTTCCCAACTATGTTGGGGTCGGCTTCCAGTCTAACCGGATGCAGCTGAAAAAAACCTTGTCGTTTTACGACGTGCAAGTAAAATCCTTAGCGTGATAAAGCAGAACGAGGCCAGGCTTTTAAATGAATTTAAAAAGAGTCGGCGAACGGAGAAGAAAAAGTATATGCAGGAAATTAATTATATCGGCCGAGGCCGAAAACGTTTTTTAAAAAAACAACAAGTTTTTTCAGTACCGACGCTTTCTTGCACGAAGAATGTTGTAGACACTACATTAAATTAATTACGTCCAAACTCTCGACAATGATCAATTATTCTAAGTTCGGTATTTTCCTAGACACAATTAGCTCAGAAGTTTTTTGGAAACATAATAATCATAAGGGTGGTTTGATAAGTCAACAAATAAACACGATGAGGTCTTCTTTTCAAACTTAGACTATTATAAATAGCCGGACTTTCGTTTAGTGTTGGGGGTCTTGTTATGTATTGGTTCAGTGTAGACAAGGCGTTGGTGTCTCGCAAATTTCACGACTGTAATTGATATGTATTCAAATTTTAAATGTTTCATATTGACGTTATTTCAAGTTAAACAATTATCAACTTTATTTTAATAGAAATTAAGTTGATTTCAGTATGACTAGCACTATTGAAAAAGTTATAAAAATATTTGAAGTTGTAGCGTAAACTGAACTTTATTGTGTAGGAATTAAAGTTATTTTTCCATAAACTCATATTTGTTTACATTTTTGGCGAATATGTCGTAATTTTATTTTTGGTGTAGACCTTTTTGTTTTTTCTTTTTCCGAATGGGAAATCATCAAATGATCCCTCCTGCTCTGGGTGGAGCGGAAGGAAGTGTCAGACTCTTACTGACTAAAACCCACCCATGTTCCTTCCTTTGCCCTTTATGTTTCGGAGTAGCGGTAACCCTTTCGGACAATCCCGCTGATCAGGTGTAGTCCTTTCAGTGTTATTTTACCACTGATTTTATATTACTGTCAAATCACAGTGATCCTTATTATCGTTTTAATAAGGTTGTTCTTGGGTTGCCACAGACAAGTCTGCCAATATCACAGTAATCTTTATTCCTGTTACAATAAGGTTAATGTTGGTTTGCTGTTTTCAGAGGTAAGAGTCTATACTCGTAAGAGTAGGGGAAGACCAAAGAAACAATGGATGAACTGTGTAAATGATGATATGGTTAGAAAGGGGGTGACTACCGAGATGAAGACTAATAAAGAAGTATAGAAGAAAAAGACATGTTGCGCCGACCCCAAATAAATTGGGATAAGGTCAGGAGAATGATGACTGACTTCGAATATAATAAATGTGCTTCATTTATTCGATTAGTTTCGGAGTAATGTGATAAATTGGGATAAGGTCAGGAGAATGATGACTGACTTCGAATATAATAAATGTGCTTCATTTATTCGATTAGTTTCGGAGTAATGTGATAAATTGGGATAACGTCAGGAGAATGATGACTGACTTCGAATATAATAAATGTGCTTCATTTATTCGATTAGTTTCGGAGTAATGTGATAAATTGGGATAAGGTCAGGAGAATGATGACTGACTTCGAATATAATAAATGTGCTTCATTTATTCGATTAGTTTCGGAGTAATGTGATAAAAATCGAAAAACGTGCGATGGCGTCACTGAAACGCTTAACAGCCTCAACCAACATCGTAAACATGAAAAAATAATCAGCTGTCCTATACATTTTAGTCAAGTGATATGGTTAGTAAGGGGGTGACTACCGAGATGAACTAATAGAGAAGTGTGGAAGAAAAAGACACATGTTGCGCCGACCTCAAATAAATTAGGATAAAGGCAGGAGAATGATGATTTATGGGTATGTGTAACTGAACAGTTTTCTCCATTGGATGAAAAATAATCAACTGTCGTATTGACGTTTTTTATGGGACAGTTGATTATTTTTTGTTTAGGGTCAGCGTAACGTGTCTTTTTCTTCCATACGTGTCTATTAGTCGTCATAGATAGCACCCCCTTTCTAACCATATCATCATTCACACAGTGTACCCATCGTTTCTTTGGTCTTCCCCTACTCTTACAGCCATCGATACCCATACTCAAAACTTTCCTCACGATATTTTCCTTATTCCCCCGTAACACATGCCCATAACATGACAACCGAATCCCCTCAACTTAAAATTAGTACACCTATAAATATGACTGCATATTTCTGAAATACAATGTATATTTTGCCGCCCGGCTGTGCCGAATCATGCCAACCCGATCAAGTGTGTAGCACTACTTAAGCGAGTCGATCGTCGAGAGGAATAATTAATGAGGACTAATCACAGTCCTCGCTAATTATTCCTTTTATTTTAGTTTAGTAAAACAAAAATCTGTACAAAAGCCACAATGTTCAACATTAAGAACGTATTTTACTTCGGAATATATATATTCTTAATGATTGTGTTGTCACTTAAAAGCGTTTGCGTTGTCCATGCTGGATAAAAAGTTTGTATGGATGGACGGATAGATGGATGGATGGATGTTTGTTACTCTTTCACGCAAAAACTATTAAACGGATTTGGATGAAATTTGGCACACAGATAGTTTACATTTAACCAGGATTAACACATAGGATACTTTTTATCCATATATTTCCACGGGATGGAAACTTACGCGCGTGAAACCGCGGGGCGCTGCTAATTGTATCATAAGCATATCTATGTCCGTTTTCACTAAATCTAAGCGACACTTAAATGAAAGCCCAAATAAAAGTGCGCCGTTGGATTTTCAACGCTCGGTGCAGCTCCGGAAGTTGAAAGTCCAACAGCGCGCTTTTATTCATTCATTTTCTTGTCGCCTAGTAAACTAGTTAAAACAAAATAAGGGCCACTTGTGAAATTTAACATCCGGACTGATTTAATTATTTTAAAGCGTTCTCACGACACATCTTTTGTGTGGTATTTCCTGGAGTGTTAACAAACATAATGTGAGGATACCACTTGCATAAGTTTTAAAGTAGGTAGTACTTTGATACTTTTTTTTGTAACCACTTGAATTTATCCTATTCTAAGACGAATTGTTAAGTCATTTAAATTGTGGATTCTTTGGGAAATGTCTTACATTTGCAGAGTTGGAACGTGAATAAACATTTTGAAACCGCTATGCCGAGGATTCGAAGACATATGGACCTGCAACCGCAACTAGAGCCATCACATTGATCCAAGAGGGACATTCGCAGCGTTCCTGTAGCTTTACAGCTTGGCTTTTCAAGGCGAGCTATCCAGGATGCTTGGAATCGATTTCAAGAGACTGGGAGTGTAACCAGAAGATGGGAATCTGGTAGGAATGGAGCAACCACCTCACAGGAAGACCGCTACATACGTTTAACTGTGAAGAGAGCGCGTTGTCTCCGCCCGCGCCTTACAAAATCGCTTGCACCAGGCGACCGGTACCCACGTGGGTGACCAAACATGGTGACCAGCAGTTTTCTAGGAGACGCGTAGTGCGGATTCCATTGAATAGTGTACACCGTGCAAACCGATTATCATTCGCAAGGTTGCACCTGGACTGAGACATAAGTGAATGGAGCACAGTAGGTATTGTTCACTGATGAGTTTAAGGCTCAATTTGCACTGCTTCGGAACGGCGTGGAAGCGAGTTTTCGTAGATAGCAAAATGAACTTTATGTCAATTGTCTAACGTAAAAACTAGATACGAGCTTATTACTGCCGGAATTCCCGAGAATGCGCGATAATTCTCCAGAAGATCGCGACCTGTGCGTATTTGTGTATCTAATATGTGCGTTACACTTTTGACATAAAGTTCATTATGCTTTGTACAAAAAAAAATCGCTTCCATTCCATTCTGCGGCGGTGTAAATTGAGCCTAAATTGATTTTTTTAGTGATGATCGTCGTATTAGAGTATGGAGACGAGAAGGTGATTTTCGGATGCTTGTATCCATGAAAGTGACAGATTTGGGGGTCCCAATGTTATGGTATGGGGTGGAATCTCTCTATCAGGTCGAACCGAACTCGCAATACTCAGCGGAGGCACGGTGACGGCTGTGCGATACATTGAGGAGATCATAAGACCTCATTTGGTGCCATTTGCACAAATAATTGGTGCAATATTCACATTAATGCACGACAATGTCCGCGCTCATACAGCTAGAGCCACTAGGGAAGCCCTAGACGACGCTGGTATACGTGTCTTGCTGTGGCCTGCCAACAGTCCGGACCTTAACCCCATCGAACACATGTGGGATTTGTTAAAAAGAAGTGTCCGGGACACAACTCAACCCGTACATAATGAACGACACTAAGGTGTCGTTCATTATGTTAATGTGCTCAAGTTAAGCTAGGAACAAATTTCAGAAGAGACAGTGCGACATCTGGTGGAGAGTGTGCCGTCCAGGCTTCAAGAATGTGTTCGAAAAAGAGGAGGACACACACGATACTAAAGAAGTGCAAAAAAGATAAAAATCTTTCGACATTTTTGTTTTAACCTCTTTTTTCATTAAGTGTATTTTTGATGCTGAAATGAATTCAGCCTTTTTTCACAATACAACAACATACATACATGTCATGTTTGTAGCATAACAAACATGCGGTTGATTACGGATTAATCAATATTGTATTTCATGGTATGTTAATATGTGACCTGTGATTGCTGCAGTTTCAATATTCAGCACCCTAATTGCGTAACGTATTTTTATCACACGAAATGACGCGCGCTTTACTTGTGGTAACCAAGTGTACAGACACGCTGTGAATGTGTGCGTGAAGACGAGTAGCGTCGACACATACATACACACGTACACTTACACGTAGATTACCAGCGTGTTGTTACACTTAGTAACCATAAGTAAAGTGCGCGTCGCTTCATGAGATAAAAATACTGTAATACACTTTCTTTCACAATCCGAAGGATTTTGAAAGATATTCCTAATCCATTGCTTACTATGTTTGAATTTTTTTTGTGCTCGACAGCGTAAGTAATACTCGTACAATGACTGTTGTCAAATTGACAAAATGTAAGTGTTAAATGTAAATGCTAGTGTTTCGCAACTATCCCGTAGTTTTACCGTGTTTAAGTTTCTAGGAGCATCGGCCTGAACTGAGATACATAGATATGTCAATATCCAAACTCCTGGGCCATCGATTGAAAAAATTTTCGAATTTACGTTACGTTTGCTCCTCGTGTTTGTGCTAATACAAACAGTGTCGAGATTTAACGAACCCGCGATAGTACTTGCAAAACAAAAGAGTTTGTTATGTAACAGCCATTTGAGTGGTAAAAAGGGGTAAAAAAGATCTTTGTTTAATGGACGTTTCAAGTGAACTTTATAGAATAGTAACTGTAAACTGTTTTAAAACATTTTATTGAGATCCTGCTGGGCATGATTAGGCGTAGGTATGAATTTGTCCTACTTAGGAATAGGTAGGGTAGGTTTCAATTGTTTTTTTAAAATATGTGTACTAGAATATCTATTGTCATTGGTCGTTAAAATAAGAGTATGGACCTTACTTAATTTAAATAATTTGACCTTTAATAAAATAATAATAAATATTACATATTTTTTGACCACTTGTGGGTTTATTAGCACGATTAAAAAAAATCAAAACAAATTCACTGTACATGTCTATATTCTGCTGACCTTTTACAATGATAATAATTATTATAATTATGATAACCATTTAAACCACTTAGTTAACTTTTTAGAAGTGTTTAATTATTAAATAGAACTGTTTTAAAAGGTTACCTGTTAAAAAGAAAAAAAGGAAATTTTGCCTTTTTGGATTTTAATTTATTTTCAGCTTATAAAAATATGTAGTTTATAAAAACTAAAAAGTACGCTTTTAAAACACACTAAAAATTTGATAATTGAATTGAATATTAAAAGCGTGGAGCGCTTTGTGTATAAGTGAGCTCATTGTTAATTATTTTATAATTTTTAGTGCGTTTTAAAGCGTACTTTATAGTTTAGTGTGTGTGTAGTTTAGTTTGTAGCCCACACAGACGGCTTCAAGGCCATAATTCGCAAAAAAACGGCTTCTTTGCTGCAGCGTCTGCGGGGTGCTAAAAATGGCATTCAGAAAGTCATTGCTGCTAGACTTGACTGCCCCATTCAAAAACACTGGGTGAGGGTAGTGAAGGGTTTTGTATTGGTAGTTTCCAAAAGATAAGTACTAACAATACTAACATAATTGTAAGCTAATATTGTTGCTAATATATACTAACAAGATATGGATTTTAATTATCTGAATTAAATTATTCTATTCCATTCTATTCTAAAAGCGTGTTTTTGTAATTTAGTTTTTTTTTAAACTACAGATTATTTTTTATTTTTTACTTTTGCGTGTAGTATGTTCTTTATTAACTTAATAAGTATAAAATCAACGAAGTTATGAGTATTAGGGGCTACTAGCAGACTCGAGGGGTTACAAGTAGTAATAAAAATGTCTACGCTAGGGTGTATAATCCTGTACTGAATTCATGGCTACAGTTTCCACGTTGATGTCCCTACCACCCTGTATACGGTAAAGATCACGTAGTACATTGTAATCCTACCCACGTAATAACCATACTATCCATGTTAGCCGTTATGGCGTAAGCTGAGCCACAATTAATTCCAAACCACGCTTGCAAAACCAAACCACTTTCGTATAATTAGTCAAATAGAATTTCATTTGTCAATAAAAATGAAGCTCTATTTGCTATGCTATTCAATAATAACAAAAGCGTTCCGATGTCAACAACCCAACGTTTAATTATGTTTACTTATATTAGGTATTTGGTAAATTTTTGTGGTAAGCACACGTTTTATAGGTAGGTCCTCTCTACCTACCTATAAAACGAAGAGAGGCCATGTCCCAGCAGTGGGAAACTTTTAGGCTGATTATGCTAAATTAGGTAGGAATGTCATCTTGCAATGTGGCGCCAGTCGGGGGAGGGGCGAATGTATCTCCCGAGCTCCAGACTTATGGTAGTCGTAGGAACAGTGGGATTTTAGTCTGACATAGCCCTCCATTCACCCCAGATGGAGGGTATCCACGAGGATATCCCTACTGAAAAAAAAACTGTACGTCATCTCAAGAGCTGTAGTGGCGTAGTAGTAACGGCCCTACTTGCGCTACAACTCGTAAGCCGGGGCCGTACTAAAGGGACATTTTGCCAAAGAGACATTCTGAGAAATGGACATTTTGCGTCCGGTTGACATTTTGCTAAGTGGTCATTTTGCGACTGAGCCCTAGCAGCCAGGCTTCTTCGTGCTCTATCGTTTGCGTGATCACGGTATTTAAACAGTGAAAGGAGGTCTACACTCTAAACACAAAACCCGTAGTTTCGGCCGTAGTTACAGGTGATTTCTACTCCGTATCACCTACGGACAAGATACGGATAAGATTAGTTGGGTGCCTAAACTAAGAATGAATCATCCTCATCTGCCTAGCCTTTTCCCAACTATGTAGGGGTCGGCTTCCAGTCTAACCGATGCAGCTGAATAACAGTAATTTTACATGGAGCGACTGCCTATCTGACCTCCACAACCCAGTTACTGGGTAATACGATACCCCTTGGTAAGACTGGTTGTCAGATTTTCGGGCTTCTGACGACTACCGTAACGATTGTCAAAGACCTACGAATGACAGCCGGGACCACCGGCTTAACGTGCTTTCCGATGCACGGAGCGGTCTTGGTATGTAAAGATGGTCATCTGTCCATGGACCAACCGCAGCAAGAGTAGCTTAACCTGATCGATCGACCCGTGCGGCTGTTACTAAGAATACGACATAAAATATCTATTCTACGTATTTTATTTTGTGAATTTTGAACGGTTTTAAAAGTAAATATACCTAATTTCCTCAAAGAGAGACTGGAATTAATTTTGTCGACTACGAAAAGATACAACCAAGACCAAATTACGTTACGTTATTACTTAGCCCATTCTGAACTAAGAATGAATGACACAACGATTTGACAGTTGTCCCTACAGCCAATGTGGTTTTACCCGTTCGAAAAATCTGATTAATAGGATGTAGTATACACTCCGATGTTTTAAACTACTAATGGACGGGCCCATATCTTCGTTGTCGAACTTAGAGAGTTGTGCAATAAATATTGTTCGATTGTCGAAATGAGAGCCAGTGTCGTTAAAGAAAGAAAGAAAATAAGTTTATTTGCGGCAAACATGACGCATAAAAAAGAGCATAAAATTAAGAGTCATCATAATCAGCCTATAATGTTCCCAGTGCTGGGACACAGGCACTCTCGGTGAGAGTGGGCTGTAATCAACCACGCAGGCCTAGCGCGGGTTGGTAGCTGTCACATGTCTTACAACTCTTGGTTGTAGAACGTGCCGGTTTCCTCGCGATGTTTTACTTTACAGTTTTTAGAGCAGTGGTGATGAAATTATTTACACAAGGTAAAGTGCCTGCCTGGGTTCAATCCACGACCTACAACTTGTAAGTCAGGGCTTTTACCACTGGGCCGCCACTGCTCTTCTTTCTTCTGTTAAGAGTATATTACGCTCAGCGGGATTGTCCGAAAGGGTTACCGCTACCCCGGAACATAAAGGGCAAAGGAAGGAACATGGGTGGGTTTTAGTCAGTAAGAGTCTGACACTCCCTTCCGCTCCACCCAGAGCGAGAGGGGTCATTTGATGATTTCCCATCCGGAAAAAAAAGAGTATGTTACGCAATTCAGGCTATAATATTATATCATAGTCCCGTTTACATCCATTACATTATTCGTAGAATCAACATCTGCACTCCACATACGCGATAATTGAATTATCTGTACATACAGAACACGTCACGTCACTAAAGGCTTTAGTGACGCGGTATCATGTTCGTATTCTATTGAAAACGTTACGGAAATTGTTCGACCAGCATAGCTATTCACAAGCACTCGATACGCTTTCATATCGTATCGAACATCAATCAATGTTATCGTAGGATTCCTCCTAACGCTATTTACAACTCCAAAACCCGTAAATATTGTCAGTTTAAATCAAATATACGACCGCTATTCTTCCGACAGCTGTTTGCTGTCGGGGGCAAGTCAAATTAAGTTATGGAAATGTGTCATTTTTGATACGATAGCCGACAGATGGTTATGAATCATAATCATAATCACCCTATATCTTTCCCACAGAACAGATATCTGCTGTGCGATTCTGTAACCATCTTACCGTGAAAACTTAGGTGAAGTGAGCGTGGAGTGAGCTGTCATTCCAAATAATGCTAGGGATTGACACTACTGACAACTCACATCAAGCTCACTTCACTTGAGTTTTCACGGTGAGATTTTTACAGAATCGACCGGCTGTTCTGTGATCGTTCCCATTACTGGGACACAGGCCTCCTCTCTTTGAGAGGGAGTGGACTATAATCTACCACGCGGGCCCAGTGTGGGTTGGTAGATGTCACATGTCTTCGAATTTTTGATTAGAACATACCTGTTTCCTCACGATGTTTTCCTTCACCGTTTTGACAGTGGTGATGAAATAATTTACACAAAGTGAAGCGCCTGTCTGGGTGCAGACCTGCGACTTACTCATAAGTTGCGGCCGTCACCACTGGGCTACCACTGCTCTCGGTTATGAATGGTGGTTATGAATAGCTATGCAGAATTGCATCATACCGTGACGTCACGCCTGCCTGCGGGAGCCTTAAGCCTGTCTAACGTAAATATTATTATTTCGGTTCCATTATACAAGATGGAAGTATAATGACGACGCTTTATTGGGTTATAAAGATTGTAACAGATGCATTAGTCATAATGATATAATGGTCGGTAAAATATAACAATTAATTCAATAATCACTTGGTAAAACATCACACTTATAGCTCATCCCTACGTAGTGGCTTCTCCTCAGACGGTGAAGGAAAACATCGTGAGAAAACCGGCATGTCATAGAACCAAAAAATCTTAGACATGTGACATCTACCAATCCGCACTGGGCCCGCGTGGTGGATTATGGCCCGCTCCCTCTCACAGAGAAGAGGTATACCAGCAGTGGGAACATTATAGGTTGATTATGTATGTATGTTATGTACGTAGTGCAGTCACATTTCGCCAGTAATGTTTAAGTCTCATGTAATAGGATGCTCCACAAACGATGGGACACTTAATATCGTGTCCTGTCAGCTGCACGTTACAGGAACTGATGGACGCTAGTGATGGCGCCAAACAGGTAGCCGAATTCTGGGCCGAGTTCATTTAGATTGCCATCGATACACTAAGAAGAAGAAAAATATGATGCGAGCTTGTTGCTATTAACCAAAAATCATGACTCTCCAAACTTAGACTTGCTAAACAAACAAAAAGGCGACAAGTAAACAAGATGGCCGCTTGATTTATATTCCCGAATTGACTGTTTAGCGCCGCCTTAATTCGTTACTGTTACTGTTAGCCTGTATCATCCCACTGCTGGGCAAAGGCCTCTCCCCATGACTTCCAGCTCCTTCGATCCAGGGCTAAAGTGGACCACTGGTCATTTGTTTTCTCCAGGTCGTCCCGCCATCTCAAAATTAGTAATTGACATTAATTTCGAAGCTTAGGCCGGGTTGTTTCACGTCCACGCGTAAACGTCAAAAATGGTGCTGATTATCGGCAAACCAAAAAAAAAGCGTTGTTTCAAATTACAATTACAAAAACGAGTACGTAATCTTTATTATTTGACGTACGCATTTTACGTTAATCAACCGTTGGAAATAACCTGCCCTTAATTAGACAAAAATCAATTTGCCTATCTCAACCATTTTTCGTAACGTTTATTTTTCTTTTTCGTACTTCAGTTTTCTTCGGTCTTTTCATCGGTCGATTTTTTGTTTTGTTTAAGTTTTTGAGTTTGTATATAGGGGGATAATCTTCGGAACTACGAATCCGATTCCGGAAATTCTTTCACTAATAGACTAACAGTATTACCGAGTGTTGTAGGATATATTTTATGTTAAAACAAGAAATTTCAAACGCGGACAAAGACGCTGACCGAAGATAGTGTATAAGATATAGTGGTTAATAAAAAAAAAAACCTGTGGTGCCAGGGGACCCCCGGCAGGAACGAAGTTCAAAATGAAAATTCAAAATGGCGGCGGATTTTTTTTTTATATTTGCAGCCCTCACTATCGGCTTCAGCACCCTCGCAAAACAATGAAAACTATCTCTTTATCTCTCTGACTCTCTCTATTACATGTTATAAAAAGTCGTATAAAGTCGCATAACAATTTTTCGTTACGTGACGATTTCTCCAAGCTTACTCCTACCGCAAGCTCCGTTAAAGAACTTCGTTTCAAAAATAAAGGTCTCGCAATAATAGACAGGTAGTTAAATGTGTATCATTATATAAACGACTAGCTTCTGCCCGCGACTTCGTCGCATCGCATCGTCTGCCCGTGGTATTACTTCGTTTTCACTTAGCGTTCTTTCTTACTTTTTTCTTTTTATTGGACTCCAAAGAGTCATAGCGTCATGTTAAAGGCATTCCAAAGAGTAGGGCTATAAACGAAAAAAAAAAAAGTTTTTTTTTTTAATAAAACGTTGCCCAAAACTAGTAGTTTCTCCAGTATCGTGGATGCGTTTACAAACATTTAAACCCACATACACAAACAGTCAGACCCGGAACAACTTGTAGGTCATACCAATATTTGTTCCGTGCGGGAATCGAACCCGCGACACAGCGCAGCAGTCAATCGCTTAACCTCTGCGCCAACCGTGCCGTCATTTCAGTATACTAACATAATATGGATGATGTCTGACTTAAATAAATAAATCCGACCGGTAGTATCAGATATTAGCGCGTTCAAACAAACACTTCAGCATTATTATTAGTCCTTATAGATATAAATACTTGATATTAAGGTATTCCGATAAATTAATATCAAGGCTTCATTGCTCTAAAAGGTTAAGATTACGCTAAATTGAGCCACAATGCCAACGATTGAAGAATTGATATTGCCTATCTCAGATTCACGGAATAATGTTCCCAGAAAGTCGTCATGAAATTCCGTCCCGTCTTTGTTAGAAATGTAAACCGAGCAGAGATACCTTATGAGATCGTTTTGCTGTGAGTGTTTGATAACATTATTTGAAAACTAGGTCGACAGTAAATGCTTGTTGCCAGGAAAGTATTGTGTGTTGTTTATACTGGGATACTTATTTAATATTTAGAAAGAAAGGAAGAAAAAGTATTTATTGCGACTCATACAGGAAGATCACAAACTAAACTAAATCAAAACTAAAAAACTATTTTATATATACATAAAAAAAAAACAAACAGAAAAATGAAACAGAAAGTCCTATACAAGGCCAAAATGCTACTTTTTTTTTTAAACGTTGCCCTACACTTGGTATTTCTCCTGTATCGTGGGTGCGTTTACAGACATTTAAACTCACATCCACAAACAGCCAGATCCGGAACAACTACTTGTAGGTCATACAAATATTTGTTCCGTGCGGGAATCGAACCCGCGACACGCAGCGCAGCAGTCAGTCGCTTAAAAACTGCGCCAACCGTGCCATCTCAGCATGATGCATACATTTAATACTAGCTGTGCCCGCGATAGGCAGTTGCTCCGTGTAAAATACTGGTACTCAGCTGCATCCGGTTAGACTGGAAGCCGACCCCAACATAATTGGGAAAAGGCTAGGCAGATGATGATGATTATAACTAGCTGTGCCCGCGACTACGTTCGCGTGGATGTCTGAAACAATAATGTCTCTTTACATTTTTTTTCTCTAAAATAAATGTCTAAAAGCTATATGCCAGCGAAGGTTCCGTCAAAATCGGTCCAGCCGTTTCGGAGATTAGTCGGAACAAACAGACAGACAGAAAGACAAAAATTGTTTTTTTTTTTGTTATATAGGTACGTACCGTATATACTTACATAATATGCACTTAATAAAAAAACTGATATTTTACATTACAAACAGACACTTCAATTTTATTTACGTGTATAGATATATGTAGTTGCTTCTATAGTTTATTGTAAGCCCCGTTTTTTAAAGAAATTTTGTCATCATTATTATCCGCAACCCGACTTCACCCACTGCATAAGCCTCTCTTTTCTTGTGACAATCCCCAATTTAATCATACTAGAGATTTTATATTAGCATAAATACAATTATAATAAATGATATGTACATAAATAACAACTAATACATAATGAATAAATAAAAATAACAAAATTATATCCTAACTTAACTAAATGTATGTACTAACTAAAATATGGCGTCATAAAATTCATCCGCATTGCTGTCCACCATTAATGTACCCAAGAAACTGGCGGTTTGTGATTACCACGTTGTATTGCAATGCTAAGCCTCTGGCCAAGGTAAAAGCCAGTCCTTGGGTCTATGTGACCCAAGGACTGGCTTGGACTCACAATCATACTTAGTTACAAAACCTTGCCTATGTTTTTTATCCTTAAAGATTTTATGATGTACTACTTTGTGTAAATTATTTCATCACCACTGCTCTCAAAACGGTGAAGGAAAACATCGTGAGGAAACCGGCATGTCCTAGAACGAAAACTTCGAAGACATTTGACATCTACCAACCTGCACTGGGACCACGTGGTGAATTAACCCTTACCCACTCCGTCTCATAGAGAAGAGGCCTGCGACCCAGCAGTGGGAACATAGTGAAAAATAACTTATATTTTGGAAGTCGATAGCAAAAAAAATAAAATACAAAACCAGTTATTTTCTTACTTTGTAGTTTTTTTTTTTATTAACGGTTTCATTTTTCAGGAAAAGTTTTTAGGTACAGACGCCAGCAGGTCAAGCTACCCGAAACTGTCAAATTTTCCCAATCAACCTTGAACCTTAATGCTTCAGCGATAAAGTTGAAAACCTAATAAATAAATTTGACGGATTGTAGTAGCTTGATGTGCTGCCGTCTGTACAAGTTACAATTTGAAGATAATTAATAGGTAGTTGTTATTCGAATATACATAGCTAATATAACCTACAGCCCGAATCAGTCAACTCACTGTTCGATAGTGAATATGTGCACGAAATGAGCCTTTTGTTCCCATTCTGTCAAAGGAATATGTCAGACAGTCCACCCTGCCGAACTGAATAGGTTATTAGAAATACCGAGACATCTGTCTGTAATGGTATTTTTTGTATTGTCAGTCATTGACCACATATTGAGGGAGCAGTGTTGGTCCAGTGGGTACGGCCGCGACTTACGAGTTGTGGGTCGCAGGTTCGAACCTAGACACCCAGACACCCGCAGTGGGCCCGCGTGGTAGATTATAGCCCACTCCCTCTCGAAGAGAGGAGGCCTGTGTCCCAGCAGTGGGAACATTACAGGCTGATTATGATGATGGTCACATATTCATTTAATATTAGACAAAGGAACAATGATATGATAAAAAAAATGGATAAAAAATATTTTTGGATATTATTACAATAAAAGGTTTTTAGCACTTTCTACGTTCTTATTCCAAGGAAGAAGTCTTCTTCCGTCTCATGTTCCGGCAACAACAAGCTTTCTTTATTTCACAAATCGAGGGTGTGAAAGTGTGCGCGGGAGAGATATTTTTCTGTCTTTGTATCTTGTGTAAAAACTGAGTATTTTAAAGACAGGCTGTGTTTGAAATAGGTACTTACTTTTCTATTAGGTACTTAAATAACGTCTAATCTGTGGTCTTAGTATTTACGTAAGAGCAGACTTATACAAATACACAGTTGGATCAGCATTTCACTAAAATCTTTTCAACATTTTTGTTACCTAAGATTTATTAAACCGAAGGTCGGCAAATATTTTATACCAGAACTCCCTTGGGTCATAATTCCTACTGCTTTTATTTCGTAAGTTATCACCCACTGCCTATATACCCTATCTTGAGGTTTCGTAACATTTTTTTTTTCTTGCATTCTTTTTTTCACAAAAGGTTTTTGTCAAGAAATTATTCTTATCAAACTGTTACTATAGAATAAGCATTGATATTCAACTCGGCAACGCTGCCGGTTTTCTGGGTACGTTTCCGGATGACAGTGATGCGGACGACTATTTCGACGCCTAAATGTCCCTTTGTTTTTGTATTTGTTTATATATATTATAGTTAATCTTTCAATTTAGTACCTTTTTTATCGTGGGGAAATCCTCATGGATTCCCTCCGTACTGGAGAACGGAGGGTTATCTAAAACACTGTTCCTTCTAGTACCATGAGTCGGGGGCCCGGGAGATACTTTGTACATTCGCCGCACCCCCGACTGGTATCAGCCCTCCATGCCTAACCTAGTGTAAATAGTTAGTTAAGAGATTATGAAAATACAGACTCCCATTGTTATTACTATATTAAATAGCAATATGTAGAAAATACCTAAAATTTAATTACTCAATTACTTCATATTATATAGTAAAATGATTTAAGTACGGTTATCCTACTTTTCTACTAATCTATCCTACTAATATAATATTATAAACGTGAAAGTTTGTATGGATGGATGGATGGATGTTTGTTACGCTTTCAAGCAAAAACTACTGAACGGATTTGGATGAAATTTGGCACACAGATGGTTTATAACCAGGATGAACATATGGCATAATTTTAATCCCGATATTCCCGCGGGATCGAAATTTATGCGGGTGAAACCGCGGGGCGCAGCTAGTATCTAGATAATTATGTGTATTTGTGACGGAATTTTTATGTCAACTAAATTATAAAGAGCAAAGATTTGATTTTTTGTAATACGCCTTCACGATAAAACAGCAGAACGGATTTAGAAGAAATTTGATACATGGGTAGGATACTTTTTATTCCAATATCCCCAAGAGATTGAGACTTATGGGGACTTACCGCGGGGCGTATTGTAACGTTAAAAAGTCGTTTATTCATTATTGATGAAGATCAAGAGTAATTCTCTTGATCTTTAAGAGCTGCAACCACATAAGATGGTCTTGAGATGTAGTTTGTGACTTATTTTTAATTTTGTGTGTGTGACTTGGCTATCGCATTAGGTTAAATAAGACCTGTAATGATAGTTTTAAGGCATTTAAATAAATAAATAAATAAGCATAATCAGGCTACAATATGTTCCCACTGCTGGGACACAGACCTCCTCTCTTTTTGAGGGGGAGTGGGCCGTATTCCACCACGCGGGCCTAGTGCGACATCTACCAAAGATGTCATAAGTCTTCGAATTTTTGGTTCTAGGACATGTCGGTTTTCTCACGATTTTTACCTTCACCGTTTTGAGAGCAGTGGCGATGAAATTATTTACACAAAGTAAAGCGCCTGCCTGGATTCGAAACCCACGACCTACAGCTCGTAAGTCACGGCCGTTGCCACTGGGACACCACTGCATAACTCGCTCGCTGTACCTACAATCATTCTGATTTGTCCAAGTTTGATTGCTTTTATATTAAGAATGTTTTTTTTTCTTTACAGATTGGTTGGCGAACAACCAACGCTTGGTTGGCAGGCAACTTAGCTTGCAAATTCTTCCTAGTCCTAAGGGCTTTCGGTTTGTACTTGTCATCTAACGTCCTGGTCTGCATATCTCTCGACAGGTAAGAAATGCTTTAATACTATTATACAGGTACAAATTAAACTCTGCAGACGTGATTTATTGGTCTCTTAACAGGATAAAAAAAAGATTTTATATTTTTTTATTAGGGATCATCGACCGCTGTTATTGTTGTTACTTGAAGTATGAGTTGAGAAAATATGTTTTATTTATCATGCTAAGATATCGATAGCAACCACGTATGTGAAGTTTAATCAAAAGAAACTGCGTTTTTTAAACTAACATTTCAAGAGAATACACTAACCGCGGTGGATGACCCCACAAAATAAATCATTAAATTATTCTCCTTTTTGCTTTATCATGTTTATCGGTAGTTCGATACCCATCACGTCTCCGGAGTTTTGCTAGCTAATTTAATTTGACATTGTATACTTATACATCGTGGCGCTTTAATGGCGACATTAATTTTACACACGTATACGGTTTCGCGTCTTAGTTGTATGAATATATTTTAATTCAATTAAACATTAATATTTATAAACAATTTTCTAAAATAACATCTTAGAGCAACCTGACTAAAAGAACTGTAGCGCAGGGGTCATTTGCCGGGGGGCACGGATCATAACATCGCATCAATGTAATTAAAACACATAACGTGCAAATAGAAGGCGAATTGAAGGAAAGAGGCCGCCATAGGGCTCTCTCGCCCTATGGCGGTTAGCGGCGCAGGTGGAAGTTTTCAAGTTAGGTTTTTTTTTATGTTGTTATAACTTTTATGATTACCGACCACTAGCCCTACCTGTGTGTTAAATTAATGTCGCCATTGTAGCGGCACGTTATATAGCATTACAAGATTCTTTTGGCGCGTGGTAAAAATCAGAACTAACACCGCCATCTATTTTTTTTTCAATGCATTTCACAAAACAATTGACTAACGATAATCAACAACGCCTCCTCACGCCCCCTCACGCCCCGTCACTCGAGCGCCAAAAGGCTCTGTAGCAGTATATGAGGATGATGGATGACGGGGTCTATCAAATCCCAAATTAAATTAATGATAGGACGATTATGTGCCTGACGTTACCACAGTTGGAAATGGGTTTAAAAGCAAGTTCAATTTGTCTAACGAATCACATGCCCTTCCACGTGACTCATTAGACAGATTGAACTTGCTTTTGAATGATATCGTAGGGTCGATACTTGATAATATTGTCGAAATATGTAGGAGACATGGACATTTATTCGCTGGATATGGTAGGTACAAAATTGGTTGGTATATATGGAAAAGTTCCGGAGGACTAGAATAATGTATATTGTGTAACGACAAAGTGGTAAAAGTCATTGCTATATTTAGCGTATATTATGTAAATGTGTTAAATAAATATTTATAAAGATATTGCTTGCCAAAAATATATTTCTGCTCAGCCTTATACTCGTACACACGGCTACACAGCAAGCTATACATTTACAGTTTTAGCTGATCACGCATTGTACATATAGGTTTTTCGTACAATCAGAAGTCAGCTTATACTGGTTATGTACAGACGCCAGCATATCAAGCTACTACAATCTGTCAAATTTCTTTAAAGATTTTCAACTTTATCGCTAAAGCATTAAGGTTCAAGGTTGATTGGGAAAATTTGACAGTTTCTTGTAGCTTGACCTGCTGGCGTCTGTACCTATAACTTGTTGTGTAGCCGTGCGTAAAATAAATATTAGTTATTACGATTGTTAGGTGGTTACACACAGTCGTTACGGTTGTTAGAAGCCCGAAAGTTTGGCAACCATTATTGTATTTGTGGAGGTATAGTGTTTGTGGAGGTCAGATAGGCAGTCGCTCCAAGTGAAATGTTGGTAGGTAGCTGCATCTGGTTAGATTGGAAGCCGACCCCAACATAGTTGAGAAAAAGTAGATGATGATGAGGTGGTACAACACTGTCGTCACTTTCTCTCGACCCCAGGGGGTCTACACGAAGTGCAAAGTGCGAATGATCGGATCGGACCGACACATGGCCGAACCGAATATTATTGGAAAATGCGAAAAAAGTTCGGATCGGCTCAGTTGGGTCGGGACCATAGTCAAAATTCAAAAGAGTGTAGGAGTGTAGGATCGGGACCGACCGAACCAAATAGTAACTTCGAAGCAGGAAACGGCAGAACATTCGGCCGATACCAGTTCGGAGTAGACCCCCTGAATGGCTGCCATACCCCTGTATCATCACCATTTCAGCCGAAAGGCATCCACTGCTCGACCTAGGCCTCCTCCAAGCTCCTCCACTTCAACCGGTTCTGTGCTCTTGCCCCTGTATCAACTAATCTCAATAAAAGCAAATTATTACTTACCTACTGGTGGACTTCACATTCCCTGACCCGACCTCGCCGAAGACGTCCTACTTAAGGTGGATCACACACTACAACGCACCACGCGATGAAGCGCGGGAAACGCAGCCGAATTCCCCAATTTTTATTGAACTTTTATGTAAAAAACATGCGTTGTCTGCACCCCGTCGCGTGGCGCGTTGTAGTGTGCGATCCGCGTAAAGGCGGTCCTTTTTTTTTTTTTTTTTGGTGGGAAATCATCAATTGACCGCTCCCGCTCTGGGTGGAGCGGAAGGGAGTGTCAGACTCTTACTGACTAAAACCCACCCATGTTCCTTACGCGCCGTCCGGCACGGGCCTGGTCCTGATCGGGCGGTGAGCTACCCATTGCTCTCCGCCCGCAGGCCCGCGCCTACGGTGGCCGGTAGTCGTCACGCGACTCCCGACGCCTGGGGCGTCTCCCGCGGCGGCTGGGACGGGAGGCTCTCTCCCTCATCCGTCCCGCCACCTCCTTCGCTAGCAAGACTTAAAGGCGGTCCTTGTGGTATCCTTCTGCACCACCACGTTACAAAGATTTGATATTTCCTCGGGATACGGAGCCTGTAAGTACCAATACCATCTAGTAAGATAAAAGTAGTGCTACGAATTTGATTGAACTGTTCAGACACGTGCGCAGCTGCTAGAATTGATTTTCTCATGAAATTATTTTTTTCGAACCAACACCTTTCGCTGTTAACAAATAGCAAGGCTGGAGCACGACTTTGATACCAAGGTAAAGAAAAAAGTGTAGTTTATTAAGAAATTCTTAGTAGCAGGTAAAAATTGAACTAAATTTCCTTCAAGGAACAAATCCTTAGAAGTAGTAGATGCTTGGAATTTTCTGATTTTTCCACAGCAATATTGAAAAGTTTCTGTTAATAAAAATTAGAGATGTGCCAAATTTTGGTTTAACCAAATAACCGAATACCGAATAATATTCGGTTAAGTTCTTACCGAACCGAATATACTGCCGGATGATTCGGTTCCCCGTTCCATAGTTTTGCCGCGCAAAACCCTCCCCCCTCCTTCCTGGACGAGTCGGAATAAATACTTTTTCTTTCTTTCGTTCAAACAAGTTTATACACACTAGATTTCCAATGCGAGACCTCTACTATATATCACTAACCACCTCGAAGAAACCCACGTTGCTTTTTGGGATTGTTACGAATAACTCGCATTCGCATGCACTCGCAAGCCCGTACAGAGTGAAAACTCTAAAAGTCCAATTGCACCTGGTAGCAGTATATATAGCGAACGTTTGTTTTCCGAGGCGGGTCTGAGGTATGTACACTGAGGTATACTTAATTAACTAAATATTAATAAAAGATAAATAATAATAATTTTTTTGCAAAATACTTTTTTAAAAATAAGCTTTTAATGAACTCAACATAAAACAAGAAGATTTTACCTTATAAGAGTGAAACAGATTTAATACGTTTTTCAGGTATTATTTAAGCAAACATATATTTTTAAATCATAATTTGGAATTTAGTAACTGGGTTGTGGAGGTCAGACAGCCAGTCGCTCCATGTAAAATACTGGTATTCAGCTGCATCCGGTTAGACTGGAAGCCGACCCCAACATAGTTGGGAAAAGGCTAGGCAGATGATGATGATGATGAATTTAGAATTTAGTATTTTGTGACTCGATTCAAAATTCTAGCTAATTCACTCTTTTGTAAAAATATTTTTATGGCATGTGGCACATCACTAGCAAGAGAATTTTTGAGGGAGTTGGAAGATCCCGGTCGCTTTTGGTTTTTATTTTATAGCCATGTAAATAGCTGTAACATGGACAGCTTTAATTGAAGTCCGAAACTTTGCGAAAAAATTAAAAAAAAAAAAAAATAGATGGCTAGTGCCACTAATTTTGAATTTAAAAGTATTGTAATACAATACACATCTAAATAAAATTAAAATTCAGAGTCTACGACTTACACTTTTTTTTTATTTGTATTTGAATGTATTTGGGTATTTTTTTAATAAAACAATAAAAAGTCGAAGAAAAAAAATCCACCGGGCATGAGAAGGGTTTATGGGTCTGAAAGGATAGCAGATGGCCCCCCCAGTCGACCATTTCAATTTGGCACACGATGCACCAAACAGCCTGTATAGCTGAAGAGTTTGTTTGTTTGTTTAACGCGCTAATAAATCTGAAACTTCCAGTCGGAATTAAAAAAAATCTGTTTAAACTTGATAGCCCAATTTATAAGGATGGTTATAGGCTATTTAACATCCCGCTACGACCCTTACGAGCCGAGGAGAAAGAAAAGAAATCAGAAGGCCAATTCTCGTAATTTAAAACGTTCAAAATCTGGTCGCAGTCTCATCTCGGCGACAAACAAATGTCAAAAACTTGTCAAAATGTAAGGAAATTAGAAGTATTTTTTGACAGATTGAGACTGAGATCAGACTGTGAACGTTCTTAAAATTTCGAGAATTGCTCCTCAGAAAGAACGCTAAGCCAAAACGAAGTAATAGCGCGGCAAGGGATGCGATGCGACGGGGTGAGACGGGGGAGCAATAAATTCCACACGGACGAAAATGCGGGCAGAAGCTAGTACTTAAGACAACACTGTCATTCTCAACTAAATTCTATTACTTTTTCAAGTCATAGAGTTAAGTAACTGCGTAATACACTATCAATCATAATCTGAATCATTTTGAAGCATATTGCTAATCCATTATTGGTACGCTGGACTTGGATTTGGTTTGGTTTCTGGGGGGGGGGGGGGGATTCGGCGCCATTCGCATTCAAAACTAAATCTTTATTAATACATAGTCTACACATTTTTTCCTTAGTTTTAAGTTGGCTTGTAAACTGTTCATGTACAGACGCCAGCACATCAAGCTACTACAATCTGTCAAATTTCTTTTATAGATTTTCAACTTTATCGCTATAGCATTAAGGTTCAAGGTTGATTGGGAAAATTTGACAGTTTCGGGTAGCTTGACCTGCTGGCGTCTGTACCTAGGCTTACAAATTAATATAATTCTAGTTCATGTGGTGTTTACCTTTAAGTAATTGTTACACTGTTCAAAGTTTTTTTTTTAACATGTTCTTTTTATCATGATGTTAGTGTAAATAATTGTTGGTGAACCAAATAAAAAAAAAAAAATAATAATATTCCATATATTTGAAAACTGTGTCTGCTGCATAAAGAACGCAATGAATGTTGTTGAACTGTCAAAATGAAACCCATTGCTACTGATAGTGTGTTACGCAACCTCTCCCCAGCACGTGCTTGATGTTATTTGATACATACAACTTCCTTTAAACTCGAACCCGTGTCGTTATTTCGCCAATCCCGGACGAGCCCCCAAATTTTGTGGGATTGTATGGCAAAATAAAGTCAACGAGTATTACACTTGAGACTTTTTATTTAAGCCCACAAAAAAGATCAGCCTACACCGTAAGTTCGTCGTGAATCTAACTCTCACCATTCTTCCTCTTTCTCCCTCGCACACATACTTTCCTTTCTTTCATCCGCTGCGTTCCGTTTTAACAATTATAGCTGCGTTCATACTTTAAGATATTACAATATTTTATCCCACATTTATTTTCAACTTTCTCAAAACAAAATACAGGGTATCAAATAAAATGAACTGAAATTTTACAAGAAAACATTTAATAACGTAGGTAAACAATCTGTATGCACTCGCATTAGTAGGAAATGGAAGTATTATTTACTCTATTAGATACGTGCTGTTTCCCAGTACTCAAAGCTTAAAATATTGTTTAACCCCATGTTGGTAGTGCACATAATTTATACCACTCCGTGCTGGGCCCGCGTGGTGGATTACGGCCCACTTCCTCTTAACGACAGAATGCCCGTGTCCCAACAGTGGGAATATTGTGGGCTGATTATGCAAATCAAATATCTAGTATATTTGATTTACACTAGCGGGTTATTTTTGTTGGGACACGGGCTTTCTCTCATTGAGAGGCAGTGGGCCGTAATCCTACTTATCCTATTAATATTATAAACGTGAACGTTTGTATGGATGGACGGATGGATGGATGGATGGATGGATATATGTTTGTTACTCTTTCACGCAAAAACTACTGACGGGATTTGGATGAAATTTGGCACACATACGGTTTATAACCAGGATTAACATATATGATAATTTTTATCCCGATATTCCCACGGGATCGAAACTTATGCGGTTAAAACCGTGGGGCGCAGCTAGTCCACCATAACGTATAAATTATTATGTGCGTACCGAAGGAGTTACCCTCGAAAAAAGTGTATCTTGCAAAGTGTTATTGGGAAATTCTCCGTATCAGTCTGGAATCTGGAGATGTGCCAAGTTGCTGGCATTAGGCGCAAGTAAAAGGGGGCGGGGAATCACGTCTCCAAGCGTTTGAGGACAACCTTGAATGTTAGTCATTGACTACGCCACGGCTTAGGTATAGGTCGATGGACGAGCAGTGGTGGCTCGGTGGTATCGGCCGCGACTTACGAGTTGTAGGTCGTAGGTTTGAACCCAGTCAGGCGCTTTACTTTGTGTAAATTATTTCATCACCGCTGCTCTCAAAACGGTGAAGGAAAACATCGTGAGGAAACCGGCATGTCCTAGAAGCAAAAATTCGAAGACATGTAACATCTTCCAACCCGCACTGGGCCCGCGTGGTGGATTACGGACCGCTCCCTCTCACCGAGAGGAGGCCTGTGTCCCAGCAGTGGGAACATTATATGCTGATTATGTAAAAGGGGGCGACCCGTTTTACATGGGAATTAAATATAAGTGGCGTATTGTGAGTACATTCGGAATAAGATTAGAAATTTAAAGAAACCTTTTTTACAGCCCGTTCAACCGAATTTGCTTTTAATGCCATCCTTATGCCTACGGAATAGAAGTTAAAATCGGTTGAACGGACTGTAAAAAAGGTTTGCTTAAATGTCTAATCTTATTTCAAATGGCTATACCTCAAAGTCAAAGTCAAAGTCAAAGTATTTATTAGTGCGAGTTTTGGTGATATAACAGGTCTTACAGATATTTCATAGAAACTCAAAAATCTACCTTTAGAGGCATACACTATTAATTTAATAATATTAGAAATTAAAAAAAATATATACGAAACAATTCGACGCTTTTAAATAAATTTGCATTACTAGGATTCTCAACTTCTCTTTTAAAATTCATGGCCCACTGCTTAAAAGACCGTAAACAGTATGTTAAGGTAGAAGGATATAAGTCGAAAGAGTATTATACTAGATCAGGGGTAAGTCAAGGTAGTACCATTGGTCCTACACAATTTATAATAGTGATCAATGATTTACCTACTGTTATCTCTAACGCAAAATGCCTTATGTTTGCTGACGATTTAAAACTGTACCTGTCTGTAACCGACGCTAAGGATTGTGAGGCGCTACAAAATGATATTGACGCTGTGGTTGAATGGAGTATAAAAAATAAATTGTCATTTAATAATTCTAAGTGTAAAACAATAGCTTTTTCCCGATCCCGTAATCCGATTAGAAATGGTTATAATCTTGCTGGCGCGTCGATAGAACGTGTTTTCTCGATCCGGGATTTGGGAGTAATAATGGATAGCAAATTGAATTTTCACGAGCATATTCTTAAGACTTGCAAAGACGCTAATAAATGTCTTGGTTTCATCATTAGATTATCGTCTCAGTTTAAGAACACTCAAGTCATAAAACAAATATACAATGCCTATGTTCGTAGTAAATTAGAATATAATGCAATAGTTTGGAGTCCTCAAGAGTACACGATTATGATAGAAAAAATTCAACGTAAATTCTGTAGATACCTGTACAAACGTCAGTATGGATACCACCCCTTTCTATATCCTTGTTTGTTCGTATCAGGAATGGTGGGTTTAGACACACTCAAATTCAGGCGAGAATCCACACATATAATTAATTATTATCTAATATTAGTAGATAAGATAGATAGTCCCGTTCTACGAGAATCAGTGAATTTTTATGTTCCTGACCAGTATATGCGTGGCGTTGTAAGACGACAAGATAGACTCCTCTGCTACCAGCCTACATGGCGTGCTCCCCGAACCAACAACACTCCCACTGCTAGAGCAATTTAGTTAATAAATGACTTTCTAAAATATATTCCTGAGGCAGATTTATTTTTTGACTCTCGATGGACAATCGCTAAACATGTGTACATTTATTTAAATATGAAGAAATAATTGTTTAGTTTCTAATTTTATTATAAGGTTGTGGTTGTTTTGTTTGCAAATTTTATGTTACCTACTTCGTTTTTTTTTTGCATTTAGTAATTATTATTATATTTTTTTTGGTTTAAGATGTTTTAATGTAATTTTGTAGAATTAGCATAGATATAAGCGATTTGGTGTAAACGACGATGCGGTACGCTTGCGCTAGTTTTGTATTGTCTTAGTAAAGGGTGAGTAGGCCGTTATGAGGGGTTATTACTACTGTACGCGTCCAGTACTTCTGGAAACTTGTCTCGCTCAATGGTAGAGGCACTTCGCAGTCCTTTACCTTAGGATTGAGTAAGACATGCTTGAGTGTAGGGAGCGTGTCCCGCTGGAACCGCAGCAGGTCCTCTCTAGGCCTATGCACGTTAGGACTGGCGGTACACGCACGACGTAACAGCTGTTGTAACCGGCCCTACGTCTCTGGGTCCCTCGATTATTGTAAGAACATTCAGTAACGTAACTCAAAACAATGTATTCTCCAACGCAAGCGTTACGTGTCAAAAGAGAAGTAGATTTCCTTTCCTTAATCACCATAACTATGAATTCCCAACCCTATTTTATATTGCAATTGTATTCTTATATCCTTGCTCCCCAGCTTTCTAAGTCGGGACAAGGCAAAACACTTCTTGGGAATTCATCACAATCGGTGGAAGGGTGTTCAGTCTGGAGCCGGGCCCTACAGAACAGTACGGAGGCGGGGTACTGTTCTGACTCCGTTCCCTGTCATTTCCACATAATTAGGAAAAACGAAAATTTTATCAGCCTAGGGTAATTTAGGAACAGTCACAGGTGGATGCATGTTCTTTCCACGTCAGTTTAGAGTCTATTGTCAATCCTAAAAAATGTATATGTCCTACTTCTTCAATTATATTATTATTAAACGATATATTAATGTCAGGAGTGGTAATTCTTTGTCTAAACTGCATAGTTTTAGTTTTATTTAGATTCAATACTAAGTTATTTTATTCTAGCCAGTTTATTGATTGTTGTAATACGTCTTTAATGTCACATTCATAGTTTCTTATTTTATTATGTTGTATAATTAAAGTGCTATCATCGGCAAAAAGAACCATGGGGAAAGTGACGTTTTTCGGAAAGCTCTGCCTCTGCCTCTGCCTACTCCTTTGTGGAAAACAGACGCATTGTTATGATCGACACGCGCTTTACTTGTGGTAAATAAGTGCACAAACACGTTTTCACACTTGGTAAACACAAGTAAAGCACGCGTAAAAATACTATAACATACTGTAATTTAGTAATCACAGTGATGATGATAGATATATTAGTACACACACACACGCACACAGACAAAGATGGATTAATATCCATTTGCAAAGCTGCAAAGCGTAGTAGAGATGATTGAAACTCCCGTTTGATAGTTCAATGTACCCTGTACGTGGTCTTATTGAAATATTATAATACCATTTGACTTTGATGTCAGCGATAACATTACCGGTATAAGCTGGCCTATTATTATATTATATCTTATTCTATTGAAACTCAGCACCCTAACTGCGTAGATAACACACTATCAAAATAGCAATGGGTTTCATTTTGAGAGTTCAACAATTATTCATTGCGTTGTTTACGTTGTTGAGCAGACTAATTTTTCGAACATATGAAGCAATGGATTAGCAATATTCTTCAAAATGATTCAGATTGAGATTGATAGTGTGTTATGGAATTTTGCGCGCGGCCGAAATCGGAAATAATCGTTTTCCGTTATTTTGATGTTTAGGTCAGTGGGGAAGCGAGACTTAGGGGAGGCCCCTTTACAGTCTCCCCAGAGATGTGCCTTACAGGCGTTGCGCAGGGGTGGTTCGGTTCCGGAATTGGTCTTTTAAGAGGAACCGGGACTACCCCTATGTGCGGATGGTGATCACCGGGGTGGTTTTAGTGAGGTAAAAATCCCACACTCCCCGACCTCATTCCCCAGAGGTCGGGTGCCTTTTGAAGGTTTCCCCCCGAAAAAAAAAAAAAAAAAAAAAAAAAAGGTCAGTGGGGAAATTCCCCTAATTTCTAATTTCCCTACATTTTTGACATTGATTGTCGCTGAGATGAGATTGCGAATTCATTTTGAACGTTTTTAATTACAGGAGTTGGCCTTCTGGTGTCAAGAGAGTGTGCTGTGTTCCGTGTTTGGCAAAGTAAATAATTGGCATTATTATGCAGAAAGTGATTAAAAGTGCTGGCAGGAATAATAATCTTGAAGTCACACGTCGTGCGCAGACTTACCTTATGCGCACCCTGCGCCAGACTAGCTCAAGGTCAAATACAAGTATTACAACAGGCGTGCGGTAGACAACTGCAGTCATTTGGACGTCCTTGAATGTTAACAAGCTAAATTAAACGATATTGTCACACATCAATAAATATCACAAAGCATTTTGTTTCTTCGACATCGATTTCACTGTGCGAATTCAGTAAAACCTCTAAAAGTCCGGTAAATTACTCTTTTTTCAGCGAATTCTGTCTGACAGCGTTTTGTCAACTTGAACATCAATGACGCGGCGTGAATTGAACCAATGAAATAAAAAAAAGGTTATCTGTGAGCTTGTATTTGGTCATGGCTTTTCTAGGCCATTTTTAGGTTAGGTCATGTTTATCTAGGTACATACAGATTACAGTGTGGCGACCAGGTTATCACATTAATTGAAACCACGTATTCTACATTACATTACATTATTTTGAACATACACAATTATAGCAATTAATAACAATTAACATTCTAGCAGTGGGATCTGTTTTTTCGTGTTAGTATTTAAAAAAATGAATCTTAATTTGTGATTTATTTGGTAACAGTAGGTACTTGTGAAAAGATTGACTTAAATTGTTGATACCATCGCTTCGCGCGTTTTTTTGCGCCTTATTATATCAATGGCTATTATTTCGTGCCTTTTTTACGCTATTTATTTTATATTTTGATAATTTTACGTTTTTATTAAAATTGGATATTTTATTATTTTAACAGACCGATAACAACTTGTAGTAACTGTTGTACTATTAAGGGCGGATTTTTTAATCATCTGATAACTTTATTCAAGGAATAATTTTGAATTTTTGACAGTTGTTTCATACCAAAACTGTCAAATGTCAATTTTATTCCTCGAATAAAAGTTATCTGGTGATGGAAAAATCAGCCCTTAATGTGATAACATAATCGCTAAAATATAATTAACTAGCGAAACAAAATAAAAATCAAAAGGATTTGATGTTTTTTTAAGGGGTCAATGACTGCTGGTAGTGTTGTTACTTGAAGTATCTATGGGTTGAGAAAATATGTTTTATCGTGTTTAGATATCGATATTAATCACGTCTGTGAAGTTTATAGAAAAAAAAACGAATCTTTTTTAAATTGACATTTCAAGTAAATGCACTTTGCTAGCTAATTAAATTTGATCCTGTGTAATATCGCCTTGGTCTGGCTTATTTTTTTTTATGTAAAAGGGAGTCTGATATTCTATTTACAGGATTTCATTTCATTTCACTTGTCTATTTACCACTGACCTATACATAATCAGCCTATTATATTCCCACTGCTGGGACACAGCCCTCCTCTCGGTGAGAGGGAATGGGCCGTAATCCACCACGCGGTCCCAGTGCGGGTTGGCAGATGTCACATGTCTTCGAATTTTTTGTTCTAGGACATGCCGGTTTCATCACGATGTTTTCCTTCAACGTTTTGAGAGCAGTGGTGATGAAATAATGTATACAAAGTAAAGCGCCTGTCTGGGTTCAAACCTACGACCTACAACTAGTAAGTCGCGGCTGTTACCACTTGGCCACCACTGCTCCTCCAATGACCTATAAGCCTACCGGACTTGACCTCGTGGTGTAGTCAGTGCCTAACATTCAAGGTTGTTCTTAAACGCTGGGAGACGTGATTCATCCAAACGTTTCACTAGTTCATTCACATTTCCTGGGCACTTTGATCGCAAAGGTACTTTTAACTCGAAAGTCTTGTGGGAGATCTGAAAGGTTGACAGGTTGATATAGATGAACTGGATAACGTACTCACAGAACATCATACGCCTGTCTTCCCTGAAGGAGTTCGGCGAACCTTAATTTCTTCAGCTATGTTTATTTTCCGTGTAATAGGGGGTGAGCCCTTTGTAATTAATGACGCATTCATCCAGAGACCGGGGTACTACTGTGAAATAGCATCACACTTAACGTAACATCACGCCTTCTTCCCTGAAGGGTTTTTTTTTTCCGGATGGGAAATCATCAAATGACCCCTCCCGCTCTTACTGACTAAAACCCACCCATGTTCCTTCCTTCGCCCTTTATGTTCCGGGGTAGCGGTAACCCTTTCGGACAATCCCGCTGACCCGGCAGGCTTCGGCCTAAGGGGCCCCTCGGATTATGCTGACATCTCTTTGAGGCGCGCGTGGAACACTTACGCGCCGTCCGGCACGGGCCTGGTCCTGATCGGGCGGTGAGCTACCCATTGCTCTCCGCCCGCAGGCCCGCGCCTACGGTGGCCGGTAGTCGTCACTCGACTCCCGACGCCCGGGGCGTCTCCCGCGGCGGCTGGGACAGGAGGCTCTCTCCCTCATCAGTCCCGCCACCTCCTTCGCTAGCATGACTGCTTCGCAGAAGGAGGCGACTGCCTCCCAGACCCTCTCGCTCCGGACCATGGCTTGCACCAGGGCCGGGCGCGAGATGCCGCCGCCGCTGCCGATCGCCTCTACGAGGACACGGCGGTGCTCCGCCCAAGCGGGGCAGACCTCCACCGTGTGCTCCACCGTGAATAAATGACTTTGGATTTTGATTTTGAGTTCCCAAAACAAGCTAATATTGCAAGGAGTGAGGGTGTTTGCGAAAATAGCTCGTTATTGTGTTCTTAAATGCTCGGAAATTTGAGTCTACCATTTTCCGAAATTTTCCTTAAGCTTGGCCACGATCTTTAAAATGAAGGAAAATGATTAAAAAAAACAGTAAAACGTAATCAAAATAAAATAGCTTTAAGCTATTCAAGTTATTCGTAGGCAATTATTTTAATTAAATAGAGTAACCACGAGGTTATGGCGGAAACATTTTGTACAAAGTGATTACAGGTAAATAACAAATATTTAAGGAGCAGTGGTAGCCCAGTGTTAACGACCGCGCCTTACGAGTTTTCGGTCGTAGGTTTGAACCCAGACAGACGCTTTACTTTGTGTAAATTACTTCATCACCCCTGCTCTGAAAACGGTGAAGGAAAATATAGTGCGGAAACATGTCTTAGAACCAAATATTCGAAGACATGTGACATCTACCAACCCGCACTGGGCCCGCGTGGGTCTTACGGTCCACTCCCTCTTGAAGAGAGGAGGCCTGTGTCCCAGCAGTACATGTGGGAACATTATAGGCTGATTATGATATTTAAGGTTTTTAATTCTAACACTTTCCGTGTCAAATAAATATTTACTTGAAATAGTAAAAACACCTAAAATGTCTAAATATTGAAATAAAGCCAAACATACACACGAAACACACAACACGAAACACCAAATCGAACACAAACGAACACACAACACAACGAAATCGAATGAACGCATAAAATCTCAAATTTATTGGCCCGTCTGGACCTAGAGCTATGGTCGCACCATCTAGCTTTGTCCGGCCTTCCCCATTAAATAAATAATACACCTGTTAACGTATACAAAAAAAAATCATTAGGTTATTTTTGTTTGTCAAAGTAATGTTTTATAAGATTTTAAGAATCTGTATGCCAGAATAGCCTTTATTTTTACAGTTTCGCATGTAAAAATGGTAAAGGTCACGTTCGATTGTTAAATTCTATTAAGAAAACACAAAAGCTTTTTCTCAGGAAAATTATGTAGTGTGCTGGTTCCATTTTGTTGAAAACTATGGCTTTAGTAAGTACTAAGGTACTAAGCGTTTGTTAGTGACCGTAGTACAATATACATTGAAGCTTTACAACTTCTTTGAAGTAACTCTTTTGTCCGCAGTTACCACGGGTACGAGATTCATTTACATCAGCACTCACAGATTCTCCATAACGTTGATTAAACATTAATTTACAATTAGGTTTTTTTTAAATTTGGCTTCCGGAAAAATAAGGAAAACATTAATAATTAATAAAAAAAAAATCCTGTACCTACTTGCCATTTTTTATATAATTTTGGTCAAAAGTAAATTGTGATGGTATAAGAAACTGCCGCATCTTTAGCAATAATTGGTTAATGGGACACTAACTTACATGAACCTCTGTGGCTGTAGCTGTAAAATTGCTATTATTTATCGAACATTTAACGAGTTAAGCCAGACTATCAGTAAGGGGGATGCGCTAGGTAACTCGCGAAATTCAAATTTTCTTATGTTTTTCGCAATTTGCAGGTCAGTATAAGATTGTATGTTGATTTAAATATGATTTGCGGACATAACAAACATTTTAAATAGAGTTATAATCATAAAAATCATTAACACAACACTTTAAGTTCATATATTACTCTAGACCATTTTATGAAATCATTACATTTGAGGCCAATTCCAACTCAAGGAGCTGTATTGCTGATTGGAATACACATACACAAAACATACATGCACAAAACATAATAATATACCTACTTATCTATAAAATAAATATAAATAACAATCATAAAACAAGTGCAAAGAACATAATACATGACTTAAAAGGAGAGAGATAGTGCTTTTGAACATAATTTATAAAATGGGCGAAGATTGGGTACGCCTTATTGACACGAGCAAAGGATTCCATAACCACACTGGGCCCCAATTCTGTATTATTCCCGTGTAATCTTACTGCGTGTAAACCACGTCAATATCGTGTCTTGATAACGACAAGGAATCGAATTGTCTACCGTACGGACAACACGTACTTTGACAGTTAAAACTACGGCAACATCGTGTTCATTTCGCGTAGTTTCATTCATTGTGTTAAAGAGAATACGTTAATAGCAGATGTCGTGAACTAAGAGATTGATGTGGTTACGAAGTAAGGAATCATTAAGTGGTCATAGTGAACCAGGGTCCTGCTTCAACAGTAAAAGATTTATCATAGAAACTGGTGGAATTGCATCTCTAATCTCATGCTGTTTAATCTATAAATATTAATGTTTTCATTTATCATTTTCCTCTTGATTGTTATAGCCTGATTTTACCTAAGAGGCGTTTAACAGGTTTTGAATTCTGAGTTCTATTGTAAAGAAGACTTTACATTGCTGTAAGAACATTCTCAGTTTGGAATTTTGCCCCGTAAATAGGTCTAGTTTTACCGTACTTAAAGCCTTATTACACTACGTGATATTCAGGGACTCTTTCTCTAAATCAAGATAGTGTAATAAGAGAAAGGCAGTTAGTTATTTAGGTGATGTATTTTTTTAATAGCGCAGCTTCCAGTCTAACTGGATGCAACCGCATAGCAATATTTTACATGGAGCGACTGCCTATCTGACCTCCACAACCCAGTCACTGGGTAACTTGTTACCCCTTAGTAAAACTCCTATTACACTATACGATATTTAGGTGATGTGTTTTTAGAGTTCCGTAGTCAACAAAGAACCCTTATAGTTTCGCTATCTTCGTCTGTCCGTCGGCATCCAGTTAAACTGGAACGCCGCCATCTTGGATTTTATTTTGACTTCACTATTGGCTACAGCACCCTCGAAAACCATGAAAACTATCTCTCTTCCTCTCAGTCTCTTTCTATTATTTACAGGTAATAAAAAGTCGCATGACACTTTTTCGTTACGTAACGATTTCTACCAGTTTACTCCTACTGCGAGCTGAGTTAAAGAACTTCGTTCCAATAATAACAGATTTTATACACCCGGTTTCTGAATTGTTAATTTGAAGTTACAGTCTTGTGAACTCTACTTAAGCATTACGTATGGAGAAAGCCCGCGCAAATCAACGTTTATTTTCAAAAACGTACGATACGTAACGATTGTTTAATCGTTACGTATCGTACGACAAAAGCGCGTGCGGCGGTAATTTAGAGTTAAATTACCGCCGCATGCGACTTGTCGCCGCACGACAAAAGTCGAAACCTACTCTAAAAAATGTGTGTGTGTGTAAAGTAGAGTTTGACAGTTTCTGAACTTCTAGTTCTCAGTTCAAAAACAAGGATGGGAAGCCTTTAAGAAACGGGAGTCTTCTAAATAAGTTTCAGAAGCACACTCAAACTATTCAAAATGCTGACCCATTCAGCCGATAATTCGTTTTTAAACTTCATAACTTTAAAGTTTTCTTGTTATATCGCGCTTGCGAAGGTCCCAGGAATCCGCTGGATACCGTGGGCAAAAGCTAGTTTTTGATAAAAATGCGTAGACACGATAGATGGGTAGGTAGATACGATATAGTAGGTACCGATATGAATGTGCCAATGTGGATTCAAACGTCTTTTTTTTCGGTAAGAAACCGTGAGATCTGTCTTGTTATCTTGGAGTCTCTAGGTCACCTGTTTTTCCAGTACATATATTATTGCAGTTGTAGGGCCAATATAATAATGTGTCACGGTTATATTATGTATGTAAATTCAATAAAAGCGCGGCGAATAGTTGTAACGACTTTTACTGAAACAGTCATTAGCAAATGTCAAGAACTATTCTAATTTCGAGTGTAACAGAGTGATGACAGGCCAGAGATGTTTTTAATGAATAGTGTCAAAAACTTGTAGTAATTTGCAAGTATTCAAAAGGTGATTTGACAGCTGTCAGTTGCGAAGTTAAGGCAATTATTTTCCTTGTCGTCGGTGTGTCGGTGTCGTCGTAGTTTAAACTGGTTAGAAAGCATGTTATCTGTATTTTGCACATTTCGTAAGAGGAATAAATAAGAATAAGAATTAAATTTTATTCGAAAACATCTATCGGTTTCTTACTAAACTTCAACTATATCCGACGACCCTGGTTACTTATCTCCTTTGGTGACCGTACCTATTATCCCCTCAGTGGTCATGCCAGCTGATTTAACCCGACGCCAATGACGGTGGGTCTTATTTTACCCGAGGTGACTTAAATCTGTCATTATTCTTTTTTACGTCGATCGTGCAATTTTAGCGTTTGTGTAGCTGGAGATACGACCTCCTTCTAACCGAACCACAGGTATGCTAAGTGCAACGCCGCATACACAGCGAGATATACGTGCATCAACTCAAAACGGGTAAATATGACCCAGCGTCATAACTGGCGTAGTTTTTTTGTGACATACTTTTATTAGGTCATTTAGTATTTGTTGTCAATTCACTTTGTTATTTTTTAAGTTTTTGTTATTGTATATGACACTGATAGACCACCCTGCGAGAATATTTGCGGTGTTAGAAGAGTCGGGGTCTGACGAAGAAGGGTCAAATGCTGCTTTGACAGTTGTGCGAAAGAATTGCAGGTTTTGCGAGTGACCCCACCTAGGAACCTTCGGGGCAGGTCCCCGAAGGTTCCAGAAGATGTCAAATATGACCGTCTCAAAGGGATAAGAAGACATCTAATACTTCTAATGCATGCCAGATTTACATGTGCAGATCATTTGATTCCGTAGGTACTGCAATAATAGCAGTAGTTCTATGTCTCTGAATGAGGAAGTAGATTTATTTCTTTTTACTACATATGCAAAAAACTCTTGTATAATAAATAATTATTAAAATGTAGACAACTCATTTCATGACAATTACTCGATAAAATCTGGGCCATGATGACCCGATGTCATCGTCGGCGTAATATTATTTTCACGTCATTTGCCCCGGGTTAATTCGGCGTCCATTGTTTTACTACTATCTTTTATATTGTGACAGTTGAAGATTTATTTGTTATTGATGACTTTGACATTCTTACTAATTGTCAAATGTAACACTACTATTACTACTGTTTAAGTTCAAGTATGATTAATTTATTATTATAAATGAAAGACGTAGATAACTTTTGGTGATTAAAAAGTTTTTTATATGTCTTTTTACTAGCCAACAATGTCACTGCTGGGCAAAGGCCTCCCTACTCTCTTTTCACCTCTCTCTGTCCAGACTTGCCAAGGATCGATCTTTATCTAAGGAGTCCAGCTCATCCCGACATCTCCGTCTGGGCCTGCCGCGATGTCGATATGGAAAAAGGCTAGGCAGTTGATAATGAAGTAAGCCAAGTACAGACTCCGTGAAACATGCTCATGTCTCGTGTGCTTCGGGCTGTATGGACAGTGTACACACAGCATTCGCTGATCCAGTGAATTTGTTCGGCAATGTGGCTATTCGTTGACTCTGTAGCATGCGTGCCGATTCCAGTCGCGGCGCATGCATTACGATGTCTGTGCGCGGATTCATGTACCTATTTGCTCTAACGTTAGTTCAGTATTTGCGATTCTTGTTAAATTCCTAGTGTGTCTATTTCAGAAAACGGAATGTAAAATCAATTTGTAATAGTTCAATTTCTGAAAGCAGACAAAACGTTATTTACTCAGACCAGCTTTACAATGTTGAAGAATTTGGAAGAGAGTGTAGCTCATAACTACCTAAATTCACGTTAGGACATGAATAAATTTACAAATTTAAATTTCTGTGTACATACATGGTTTGCGGCACAAATTCTAAGAGTAATTATTATTAGCCATTAATGTCCCACTGCTGGGCAAAGGCCTCCCTACTCTCTTCCCACCTCTCTCTGTCCAGAGCTGCCAAAGACCAACTCATCCCGCCATCTCCGTCTGGACCTGCTGCGACGTCACTCACCATCAAGCGGGACCCACTGGGCACTGGGTTGTAAGTTTGGCCCATTGATCGTCTGACATGCGGCAGATGTGTCCAGCCCAATTCCATTTAAGCGTGGCAGATTCCGAGTGACCCCATTTATCTTAGTGACAGATTGTTGTATTCTTAACCCGGTCCACAAGTTTAGTACCCAGAATACTCGGTTAATTAATGAAAACATATATTTTATCCGCGGGTCGACTAATTACGCGGACAGATATGCTTACGCAGAGCGACGTACAGCCCGATTTAAACTTTATGGCGGCTCTGAAGTGCGCTACTCGCGGCTGCGCAGTACCTCACCCCTCACCCCCGCTGATGCAAAAATTTATTACTGCGCAGCGACTCGCCTCATGTTCCGAGCCGCCATAGAGTTTGAATCGGGTTGTAGATTTCGTTACTCAAAGTAGTGCCGCTAATAGATGAATTATATCCAGTCAAACAAGACCGTTATGTTGTCTGACCTAGATATTGGCGATATAGGAGAAAATATTAATTAGATGATCGTCCATAAATATTGATATACCGGCTGACTTTTACCGTCTGGACGAAAACAGGGCATACAAGATGAACAGATTAGAAGCCACGCTTAATTTGACACAGATTTTTTTTTTCACAAAACATTTAATATTTTATTAAATGTTTTGTGAAAAATTACTGCGCAATTTTGGTATTTTTATAAGCAATAGTATTTATTGATGTCATTTTAGGATTTTGAAAAAAATACGATTTCTGTGCCATAGGATTCTATTCCGTTCATCTTTTATACTTACCCAGTTTTTGTCTAAACGGTAATAATAATCAATAATAAGAACTTGTCGTTTACTCGTAAACTATAATTAATGATCCCTTTTTGACCAGGAAGGTATATTTAACACGTTCGCGTGAGCAACCTCATTTCTGAATATTGGTACTGAGGCGCACCTTTTTCCCATACAAAGTTAAGCAACGTCTAAAGACGTCCCGCCGTAAAACGTACGAGTACGTCTTAGAACTGTGTTATGTGGCGCAACGTTATTTCACGTCCGACGTCATAGGAATTTGCCCATAAAATAGACGTTCAAAGACGTTCCGTCAAAATAAATAAGACAATCTAGAGGCCGTCATATGACGTTGCGCCCTTTCATAATTATATCAACACGACGTTGTAAGACGTTGCTCACGCGAACGTGTTAATTAATTTGATAGTGATTAAAACAAGGTAAAGTGCTCAACAACCAGTAGAGATTTAGGACTGTTTCTGGGTGACTGGTTTTGCGACCACTTCCTACCTTTCTAATACAAAAAAAAAGAAAAAAAGAAAGAAAGAAGAAGGAAAAGAATACAGGCAGAGACATTGACGCGAAAACTGTAACTATGACTTAAGCACATGATTCTAGACACCAAGAGACATATATTTTTTCAATCCGACGTTAAAACCAACGCACAGAGATTTATAATCATGTACTGAATCCATGGTAGGTAACAGGTTGCCCGTAGATTTCCCTGCCAACCTGTATATGTAGTTGTCCCAGGGTAGTGAATTTGTTAACTCCAACTTTTAAGAAATGTTTGTTCATGACTACCCAGTACTATGGGAAAAGGGGTGCCCTGACTTTCATCATCAACAACAAAAAAATGGGTGTCCTAACTTTCAGCACTAATTTTAACATGTCGTCTTTTTTCTTCCAGATTCTTCGCCATCCTGTACCCACTAAGGTTACCTATAGCAAGAAAGAGAAGCAAGATAATGCTGTCTCTTGCGTGGATCATCGCTCTTCTATGCAGCCTTCCACAGGTGATCCCCTTAAATTACTTTATAAACTAATACGTAAACTAGTAAACTTGGGTAATTTATAACTTAAAGTGTATTTGGTTTGAATACAGATGTGTTTGTAAGGAGTTTATGTCTAGTGCCAATCTCCTAACCTCCTCCTATTGAAGCTTTCCCTACATTATAAATCAATAAATATTCGTGTAAACTTTACAATGAGCATTAATAGCCACCCGACCGATTTCGGTCACGGTGTGCGTAAACATAGGTGCACTTTCTATTCCTTTACTCTCATATTCCGATGGGACGGCAATCGGACACAACCGGGGAGAGATCTGGCACGGGGGCGGCATCTATCCGCCAACTTCCAAACTCCGGACTGTTACTAAGAAATTCCTGATGGAAAACACAATTACACTTTGTCCAACCCGGGAATCGAACCCAGGAGCCCACGCACAGCAGTCGCGCTTGCAACCATGAGACCAACGGGGCAACTCTTTGTAGCTGGGACACAGACCTCTCTGTGAAAGGAAGTGGGCCGTAATCCACCACGCAGGCCCAGTGCAGTGGTTATTAAACATACTCTTAAAGTAAACTACCTTCCTGGGTTCGAACCTACGACTTACAACTCGTAAGTCGCAACGCATAGCTAGTCCAAATATGAAAAAAAAAAAAAAAACTAAAATACTAGTAGAAAAACCACTTTCAAAAGAATAGAAGTGTTATGTTATGTGTCAACTCATCAGACTGAACTCTTTGATTATCCTTTTCGAAGTTCCGTGAAAAGGAAAAAAAAAATATGTACCTAATCTGCATTCGCGATTTGTTTGCCAAAAATGTAAACAAATAGGAGTTTATGGAAAAATTACTTTAATTCATACATTATAAAGTTCAGTTTACGCTACAACTTCAAACATTTTTATAACTTTTTCAATAGCACTTTATTTCAATGGCAATTAAGTTGATTTTAGAGTGACTAGCAAGTCACTCTAAATAAGTGATTTGTATAACTTGAAATAACATCAATTTGAAACATTAGTTTGAATAGACTTTAGTACCATTGTAGCAGAAACATAAATAAAATGCAAGTGCAAACCACTATTAGGAACTCGCTCAAAGGCTGTTTTTTTTAAATCCTTTTTTGCGGTGTTATCAAAAGTTGCCAATATACTTAAGCATAGAATATAGAAGGTTAAGGGAAACGTTCTGGAGTGGCGACCGTGTACCAGAAGACGTAGCGTTGGAAGGCCTCCCACATGGTGGACCGACGACCTTGTAAAGGCCGCAGGAACCCGTTGGGTGCGAGAAGCAAAGAACCGGTCGAAGTGGAGGTGCTTGGGGGAGGCCTATGTCCAGCAGTGGAAGTCTTTCAGCTGAAATGATGATGACGATGAGAATACAGAAGTAATGCACACAGGGCCGCAGATTAAAAAAAAAATTTTAAAAACATCTTGAAGTTTTCATAGGGTAAAGCAAACTAATACATAAAATAAAAACAGACACAAAAACCAATATGAAATAGTAATTTGATTGTGAATCGCCTCTAAAATTGACAATTGAAAATTTTACAGTTTCGGGTAGCTTGAATTTTGTTCGCGTGTGTGTGTTCATATTTAATAAATAATAATCTTTTTTTAAAGTGGGATCAGTTAACAAAGGAAAAATAATAAAATTAATTATTTAGTCAACTCATCCCGCGGGATAAGTCCGAGCGGCCTCAGTTGACTAAAGAGCCAAAATCTCGATATTTGGCGCGATATATCAATTCACGTGATGCAATTTATCCCCGCCGTAAGTGCGGGGAGAGGAGTGGGAAGTACGACGTCGACCTAGCTAGAATGACATCTAACTGTATAAGTGAGGGTTTCAAAATCAAAATATATTTATTCCACATCAACCAACATGGGCACTTATGAAACGCCAGAAGCTAGGTGCACGGTTCCAATTGATCGTTTCCTATGGAGAAGAGCCGGCAAGAAACTCCACGGTTACTCTTTTAAAAATAATTGGCTTTTACAATGTTTTCAAATTACAGTAGGTATGGGAGGACAGCGTAGGCCTGTCAGCAAGTACCAGGTACTTGATAAAAAAAAATGGTCTACAGATCTAAAGTCTATAAGGCCTACAAACTCCTCACATTAAAATTTACAAAATATAAAAGAAATTAAAAAAGTTTATTCGCCGTGTGATAGGTACGGTCGTCAGCTGTGTTGTATTGATCACTATGGAAGCTTGTGGACGGACACTTTTGTTTTTCTACGGCGCGGTTTATGCGCCGTACCGTAAAGAAACCTTTCCGTGTACAAAGGGTACAAAGGGAATCTGTGATTGATTGCATGTCACGTTCTTTTGCTGAAGTTTGGAGTTTGGTCTGTAGTTTGGTGAAGATTTCGCGCCCTTAAATAATGAGTTTACGCAGAGGAAAAGAGTGATTTATACAATGTGGCGGTTAGGTTATCACATTAATTGAAACCACGTATTCTACATTACATATTCTAAACACACACATTTAAAATAATTAATAACAATTAACATTTTAGCCGTGGGATCTTTTTCGTTTGATTATTTAACAACATTAAACTTAATTTGTGGTTATTTGGTAACAATACCACATTGATTTTAAGACGTCTTTTTGAACATCTAGAATTCTAGTCGGTAGTACCACGCGCCCAAAAAGTTTTAGTGGTCCGATAGGAAAGGCACAAAATAATTATGGTAGCCTTAACATGTTTTCAATCGATTGTGTACCCAAGTAAGGCGCTGCAGACACAACTTGTCGAATTGGGGGATCACTGACCCATCCAATACCCAGGGCGAGTGCGGTGCCTCTAATCAGACTCATGCCCCACTTGCTGGAGTGCCCTAAGTGCCCGTTCACCTGCACCGTGAATGACTTAACGAATGCCACTAATGCCGCAATCAACTTGGCCACCTTTTTTTTTTGTTGCGCTTTGTAATTCCTCATGAACTTCCTCCATTGTGGAGAGAGGGGTATGCCTCCTGCCGGACTCCTGGCCGGACTCTTACCGGCTAAAACCACCGCGGTGTTCCACCTCTGCCTATGGCCGGGGGTGCGGGATTCGCATAAGCATTCACCGCTCCCCCAACATGCCTCGACTCGCTGTTCCTCTGCGGGTCCCACCTCCTTGTGTGGCCATTCCCACAATGGTCGCACCCACTCTCGAGTGGCGCGCATGGAACACTGCGGCACCAACTCAAGCCTGTCTGGTCGGACGATGGACGCTCCTAGTCCGACGCCCGTGGCCTAAACCTACTGGACTCAAACAATACTTATAAAATATCGAAAAAGATTACCATCGACACGAAAAGAAGAAGCCTTAACATATTGTTAGGTCATAAAGGTTATGCTGTCGCGTCCACGTAGACATCCCACTTCACAGCTTTATGCTGAATGTGACCTGTTGACTGTCAGGCAACTTTACGTGCACCCTATGATAATCCGAAAGCACTCTTCCTGCCTCCTCGTTGAACCAGCTGGTAAAACAATACATAGGCATAAGATTTTCCCACTAGAACCTCAAGGAACATCTTTTGCTTTTCATTTCAAATTAAGCATACTTGCACTTACACATAGTCTCCCCTTACACACGCACGCGCATAAATACATACCTACCCCCCCCACACACACACTCACCCCACCCTCACACAAAATTGCTAATGAGAATAATATAAATGATTTATTTTATTTAAGATTTATTATTTTGTTTTTTTTTTTATTTAAGTAGGTAAAGAAATACTTTATATCAGTTACAAATATTGGCTTGTGACTTTGCTGCAGCTGGACACTGATCTCTAAGATACAGGAAAACCCCTAGTTTGCAGATCAGGATTTCAATGTATTGTGCATAGCATAGCCACCTAGTTATAACATAACATTGTTTAGTAAGTTCGGTCGGTCGGTTCGGTCGTTGTTCTTCAATCATTTTTATTTTTTATTAGCCATACTTAGCGAAGACCCGTAACAATTTGAGCACGGACTAATTATACCTTTAGGAAATATGCCAAGCAATCAGTAAAGGCCGTGTGACGAAATTTTGGCCAAACATAAGCCTGACAAGATACATATGTCACTCAAGATGGCTTACTACGGCAAACCAAACACTATTCAGCAGGTCTACGTTTCGAGCAAAAACCCATCTGATAACCTGAAAATACGAGTATTGTTCGAATTCCTGGTAAAAGTCTACGCTCTTATATGGTTCCGTAATAAAACTCTGCCGCATGGCATTTATGGAGCCAAAGATTTGTTTCATCATCACCATCATTTCAGCCGAAAAACGTCCAGTGCTGGATATAGGTCTCCCCCAAGCATCTCCACTTCGACCGGTTCCGTGCTTCGCAGAACAGGGGGTCTACTTCGAAGTGCAAAGTGTGAATGATCGGATCGGACCGACACATGGCCGAACCGAATATTATGGAAGAATGCGAAAAAGTTCGGATCGGCTCAGTTGGGTCGGGACCATAGTCAATATTCGATAGAGTGTAGTAGTGTAGGATTGGAACCGACCGAACTAAATAGTAACTTCGTAGCAGGAAACGGCGGAATATTCGGCCGATACCACTTCGGAGTAGACCCCCTGATGTCCGATGGGAAAAGTTCTGGAGTTGCAACTGCGTACCGGAAGACGTAGCGTTGGAAGGCCTCCCACAAGGTGGACCTTGTTAAAGCCGCAGGGACCCGTTGGATGCGAGAAAATTTGTTTGATACAGTGAAACTATCACGTGGCTGTCAGATACAGTGTTGTAGCGTGGGTGTCACCCGCCCGGGGCGGAAGAAATTTTTGCCGCTTATTTAGGTATTTCAATTTAAAAGACTGTAATATACAGTAATTCTATAGAACTTTACATTTTTTGCGAAGTTCAATAATTGAACAATCACAACACGCACTTATGAGCACTAAAATCACAGTTTGGAAAGCGTGTATGTACATATAAACGATACGATTAAGTTAATGTGAATTTTACAACTGACGATCCATCAATCAAACTTTCTTTGAATTGTCAAAGCATCACTCACGTACTTTCCTAAAAGGACCGTACTGTAACCTAATTTGCAGGTGGTATTATACAATATTGACCACTATTCTTTATATTTTAAAAGTCATTCTCGTTGAATTGTACAGACGGTGTTGCCAGTCGCTACAATGAGCAAGATGTCATTAATATACATTCATCTAAAGAATTATTATTATTGAAATTATTCATTCCCCGATTTCGTCACAGTATAAAGTAATGAAAAATTCTGTGCTCATTTCGATCGGTCCGACTCGTAAGTGCGACAAAAATATGAAATGGTTCAAATATTTACAAGATATTATTATCATTTATTGTGAAATTTTGCCGCCTCCTAAAGGTGCCGCCCGGGGCGGGCCGCCCCTACCGCCCCTACTACGCTACGCCACTGGTCAGCTAGTCTTAAATAGGCGACAGATCCAGTGATACAGCTAAATGCGTATTTTGGCCACTGTGAAAATATGAGAGAAAGAAAGAAAAATGTTTTATTTGGGACACGCAAATAGGAAATACAGACAATAAAAAAATAACATTAAATCTAACATAATCATGAAAAGAATAAAAAAGGATTTTAAGTTTATCTTATATATGATATCTAATAAAGATGAAAACTAACAGAATAGTGAATACAACAAAAATAGGAAGACCTGTGCGAGGCCAAAAAGGCTCTCATCTCAGCATGACGTTGCGATATTTGAAAAAAAAAAAACGCAGTGCCTGGTAGTCTGATAGGGTTCGAAAATATGTATATGAATAGCCACGTTAGCGGACGATCGAAAAGAGAATTTACCCTTCGAAGAATTTTAAAGATACGTGATCGTTCTATTGGCTTTCCACCTTTGCGTGTTTAAATTAGCACAATTCAATTTTAGTAAACAAGATTATACGGATCTCATACATTGGTAAAATCCTTCGGAACCAACTCTTGCCAAAATGATCCCTACTGAAGTGATTTTAGAAGCCTTGGTAGAGTGCCTTAAAGTGGTTTCCGAAATTGTATAAGTTCATCGCGGGATCCCATGGTACACTTAAGTAACCGTAAGATGCATAAAGTTAGTTACAGAATCTTGCTCAGCTATGGAAGCGTATCGACTGGTGTTAATAGCTATGCAGATAAATGAGAACAAGGCTAAAGACAAAGTCAATGGTAGTTGCAAATAAGAACTGAATAAGTAGTTCTGAGCTCTCAAAGTAAATAATAATCATTTATTTATCTCAGACATAACTCTAGTCTATAGTTTAAACTGATACATTTAAATTACTTATAAATTATTTAAAATTCTAAACAGATAAAAACCCAAAATAAAATTGTGACCAATTAAATTAAAATATTCATCAACCTAATCACCATTTATTAAGGAACATTATATAAGCTAACATTTAAAATAATAATATGTACATGTGAAAAAATAAGCAAAAGAATCATAGGGCATCAAAAAATTCGTCCGCATCGCTGTCAACAGGAACAGTGCCCAAAAGGCTAGCAGCATTGCCACGTTGTATGGCGATGCTAATTCTTTGGCCAAGAAACAGGCCAGCCCTCTGGTCACGTGAAGTGTCGACTAACCGCTTAGCTTCCTACCGGCCTGCGTTCCTACTGCAGGAAAGGGCATGGTGTCCGAGGCAGTCGACAGCTTCATCGCACTGACAGCGATGCGGAGCCCCGGGGGCTAGGAGCGCCCAAACGCAGACAGGTAGCGAGCCGGAAGGTGGTGTCATTCAGCATAGTGCCTATGTTGGGTGATGGGAGTGCTTGAAGCCAGAGCCCCGACTCTCACTCACCCACAGCCAGCAGGCGGGCACGGTCAGCAGTATTGGTGGACGTATTGGTAAGATTATTCCGTACGAACCTGCAGAGCGGCTCATCCCACTGTCTCTGGGAAGATGGGTTTACGGGCCGATCTGTATATCTGTATATAAACATTCATCAAAACATAAAATAAAAAAAAAATGTCAAAAAATTATAAAAATGTCAGCATAATTTAAAATAAAATGTCAAATATCAACTTCTCAAATTGTAAAATGTTATAAAAATGTCAAAATATTAAAATTTATATAAATTAGTAAAAAGGAGCGACAAATACCTTCGTGAAATAATTACGAAGACGTTTGTGCACGATACTAATAAGCAATCAAAGAGCAGATAAAACAGGCAATAGATAATAACCTAACCCTTCGCCTGACACCATGTATACATATTATTATATATTTTTTCTATAATGTTAGATAGTACGCTAATTGATATTATCGCTATTGTTTTCCTATAATTAAGAAACATACAAGATCTATAAATAAATAATCAGCCTATAACGTTCCCACTGCTGGGACACAGGCCTGCTCTCTGTGAGAGGGAGGAAGCCTGGATGGAGGGGTGTTCAAGAACTTTGGGTAAATGCTGTGTATGTGTTTAGTTGGTAAAGCGTTTATATTATAAAATTAATAAATAAAATAAAGTAAATGAACAGAATTGATTACCCTGAAGTTGAAAAACAATCAAACACAAGCAGCAGCGAAAGCTTTTGCTCATAATATTAATTACTAAATTTTTAACTGACCCGGAGATAAATTGAGTTAGTGTGCATTTCCACGTTACTCTTAGCGTTGAATAGCTTTCAATAATAAATTAATCATTTAAACAGAATTGCTGTAATAAGCAGCATCTCCTTATTTAATTATTTATACAAAAATTATAGTTTTAAATATTAGAATATAAAAACTTAAAAAAAATATAAAAAATACAGGATAAGCAGGATTATTATTAGAAAAATTAAAAGAATGTTCACTTCAGTCGTGCGATAGGGGCTCGAGGTGTAAGATATTTTTTAGTGTATTTTTGTCCAAATATGTTTGATTAATTTATTAATATAAATTATTGGGCCATGAAAGATCTAATGAAGTGCGATCTTCCTCTATCCCTCAAGAGAAGACTCATCGGCGTGTGTATTCTTCCCATCCTCACGTATGGTTCTCAAACATGGTCTTTGACAATTCAGCAGAGGTCCACGGTCGGGGTTTGCCAGAGACCTATGGAACGGAGTATTCTGGGTATTAAACTTGTGGACCGGGTTAAGAATACAACAATTCGTCTTATCACTAAGATAAATGAGTTCACTCGGAAATCTGCCATGCTTAAATGGAATTAAGCTGGACACATCTGCCGCATGTCAGACGATCAATGGGCTAAACATACGACCCAGTGGGTCCCGCTTAATGGCAAACGACATCGCGGCAGGCCCAGACGGAAATGGCGGGATGAGCTGGACTCCTTTCATAAAGATTGGTCCTTACCAGAGCTGCCTCTGGACAGAGAGAGGTGGAAAGAGAGTAGGGAGGCCTTTGCCCAGCAGTGGGACATTAACGGCTAATAAAAATATAAAAAATATTTAAGTACTAAAATCAGAAATTCGACGACATGCGACATCTATCAACCCACGCCGGGCCCGCGTGGTGGATTATTGCCCACTCCCTCTCACAGAGAGGAGGCCTGTGTCCCAGCAGTGGGAACATTATAGGCTGATTATTATGCTATTTAAGTACCTACTTACGTACTTTTTCCACAAATTCTGCGAGTAACAATAAAACTATCAGAAATATTATTAAGGAGAACGTCTGATCGACTTCTGTGGAAATCTATCCAGACACTTTACCCCCATGTTGTTAAAGATGAATGGGATATTATGTGAAATATTATGAAAGACCCCGATAACGTAATGGGAAGATAGATACGCTATTATATTTCGTCGACCCCAAATAACAAGAAAAGTAGGTTGGATGTAGATGGTAGGTTACTTTTGCCTTATAAATGTAATTTGACAAAGCTTAACTTACTTTATAGGTAAAACGCAAGATAAGAGATCATTTATTCGTCCAAAACATGAGTTTCCGTCGTGGCCAGATCTTAGAGTTGATCATTTTATGAAGTGGTCACGACGTATACACACATGCAATATGTTACATTAAATAAAATCAGTCATGTTTTGCCTCAACAGCGTACAAATACAAATAGGTAAACATCAAATGTATCCATCATTGTAAGCCATTAACATTACAACTGACTCTTGTAACACAGGTGTGGTTACCTTCCGCAGGAGTCAGGGCTGCACTTTGCTTCTACACATTTTTTATGCCAATAAATGATTTATTATTATTTATTATAACTTAGAACATAAAACATTCTATAGCATAGTGCCATCAACTCACTAATGAAAATGTATTACATAATAAACTAGCCAATTAAATGTCAAAGTAAAAAGGAACAAAATCTAGATATTTCAAACAAGTCAGAAAGTGCAAAACAAAAAAGAAAGAAATAGATAGTGTGCACACATGCAGCTTTTTTTTTCTGACAACAGAATAGTGTCATTGATTTTATTGAAAAACCAACGAGCGTGAAGTCCATTGGCCATAGCACGAACGCGCAGAGTAAACGTAAATTCAAACGATTTTAAAGGTTTACAATTCTCGTTTCGCACACATGCGAGGTTTGCCTGTTAGTGATTGTTGCACTGTTACATATACACATTCGCATGTTACCTTTAGCTTTAAAACTGTGCAAACAATCGTAGGTCAACCGACAAACAAAATAAACCTTCATAATGCACTGTTGTATTTTCCTTTAAAAAAATGTTCGAATTTAGGCACCGACGACGAAGAAGCAACTTTCTCTCCATCTGCGATTTTCTCGATCAAGAAACGTACAAAAGATTGTGGATTGTGTGTAAGTAAAAGAGATACATATATTAATAGTTTATCGCTGACTGTTCACACCAGCCCCTGGCTGGAGGCTTTGAGTTTACTTAAGGCAACCTCAGGATAGTCCAGTTAAGTAGTCACGACTTCTCAAGGTCATCTACGAGATGCCATATATAAAAACAAAAACACCGCCGCCGCCGGCTAGTACCCGTTGGTCGCAGCAACATGAGCTATCAAAGAGAGTCCTTGCTTAGCGACACTCGCTTGGCGGGGAGATTACTCGCCGAGAGACTCACGCTTGGTCCATACGCATACCAGCGAGTAACCGCTCGTCGTCGTCTCGCACTCGCAGCGCGTTGCTCGCCAACTCGTTTTTAGTTGCTAGGTCTACTCGCTTCTCGTTAATCGCCCGCGGTGGGAGGGATGCCTTATAACACGACTGTTTACATTGCGAATTCGTGCTTAGGGCCTAGATAGGCAGACAGGCAGTCGCTCCATGTAAAATACTGTTATTCAGCTGCATCCAGTTAGACTGGAAGCCGACCCCACCATAGTTGGGAAAAGGCTAGGCAGATGATGATTCGTGCTTAGAGCCTCTGATGTATGAAAGTAAATTATGCAAAAGGTGGCCTTTCATTATCGGTTCTTAGAAATTTCTACATACTCACTACTTAAAGATAAACTAATATTATATAGAGAAAAGATTTGATAGTTACACTTTCACGTTAAAACGGCTTAACGGTTTTGGATAATACATTTCACATGGGTAAACCATGATATGGACCATGACTTAGGATATTTTTATCCCAATATTCCCACAGGTTTGAGACTAATGACGGTTCAACCGTGGGGCGCAGCTAGTATGTAATAAATAATCCCTAAAATTAATCATAACAATTTTCCAATAACCTGGAATGTCCGGGATCTGGATCGGCCGTAATGGAGAGGCAATAGATTGATCGTTAAGTAAATAACCCTTGTAATCCTCTAAGGTAAATTTGGGCCGAAAACCGTTTGCCGGTTTCCTGCGGTTGACAACCCTTAATACAGAGACCCCATTATAAATGGCCTTCCGGCTTCAATTTCGCCTGCCACGCTAAGGAATATTTATTTGTACCTCTTTTTAAATTTCACTTTGAGAAATGAACCGTTTCTCTTATTTTAATATACTCGTCGTACCTCATTTAGCTCTCTTTAGAGTTCAAGATTAATCTTTGAGTTTATTTTATAACCGCGAGTAAGAAAACCTTATTAATATCAATTCCTGGAAGGGTGATATTGGCTTAAAGTTTTTAATCAAGCGGGTTTTGAAAATTATTTTTTTTAATATTCGTGCGACTTCGTGAACGGCTGAGCTCATGTTTTTGATAGGTACCTTTCGATATTACACGGTTTTGAAAGGTAAAGGCAAGTCAAATTTTAGAACAAGGGATCAAATTCCAACTACCTAAGTTGAAATGTGAAAAGCTTTAACACATATTCAAAATTTATTTATGTTTTAAATTGACTTTATTTCAAGTTCAAGGATCAGAATGTTGGGCCACAAAAGGGATGAATGAAAGGCAACCGCATGCAGCTGAGATGAGAATGTTAAGAGGGATTTTAATAATAAGGTGGATTTATTTAGTTGTTTAATATAAATGTTGTTATTGTTGTGTTTTTATTTTATTTAATGTTGTATATTAGAGTACCATTAGGGTGTCCCTTATATAGGTGAAAAATTTTTTTTTTCAGATATCGAAATGCATACCCCTTGATTCTTTTTAAACTACCTAAACTTAACCAAATACAAAAGTTTATCTTTATATGTCAACATTAACCCGTGCCGACAGAGCCTTGAAGATATTAAAAATCGTTGTCTTTAACTGTCTTTAACGCTTATCGTTTTGTATGTGTAATAAAATGAAATAAAATGTTTATATTGTATAAAAATAATAATCTAAGAGAAAGTTAGAAAATAGGTATTTATTCATCAAAAGAACATCACAAATCAGCAAGGATATTTTCTTTTAAGGGTCTCTTTTTTTACAATCTGGGTACAGATTTCTATGCTCTTGTACACAGCGCAGCAAAAATTGTTTTTGTTCTTCCTTTGCAGTGACTAGACCATTGAAATCTTGCATAAGTTTTACAGCTCTTTCAGCTGTATCATTCACGGCCCTTAAAGAAAGAACCCTTCTTTTTGCCTGCAAATAGGTTACATCTTCTTCCCATGTAGAAACGGGTCTCTTCAAGAAGTTTGTATCAATGTTTAAACGCGCAAATAAATTTGTGCTCTTAACAGACACAAAATCATTTAATGATTTTCCTGCAACAAAAGACAAGATAATATTATTATCAGTTTATTAAGAAGGATATAAGACATAAAACTATGTATTTTCATTTAAATTAAATAACTTAATACGGTTTTATCGCGTTTATTACATTTTTTAGTCAGGTCAGTTCTAGATATAAAAATGTGAGAAACGCGATAAAACCGTATTAAGTTATTTAATTTAAATGTGTAACAATCGCGAAAACATATGAAAACATTATGTATTTCCACTTACCATACAAATAATCAGACATATATTATCTTCTTTTGATGGAATGTATCTCTTTACAGAATCATACAAACTCTCTCTTTGTAGGTTCTCTACAATATTTGTCTTAGCTTGTTCATCTACTTCATCATCAAAGAGTGATAAAACAGCTATTTCTTCTGACAAGTACCAAAGATGTTGACTAAACTTGCTCAGGGCTGCTTTGGAGATCTCTTTGTTAACAGTTTCATATTCCTTAAGACTTTAAAAAGCACAAATCTTGATTTGGTGCCTTGACCGCCAGGCTACATCCAAGCCATGGTTTTACATACATAACCGCAATGAATAAACAAATATCTTGTACGGTGCGTTTATCCTTGGCGCTAATTTTGAACTGAGATTGCAACAAACATATTTTCAAAGAGTAAATGGCTCTAGCCATGAATTTTTGAAGTTGTTACAGAACTTACCATTTGAGATATCGATGGCAAGGGTTCCTCAAGGCTTTCGTCAGAGTTGGTAGGTTGATTAGGATTTTCTTGCGTTTCGATAAAATCTGCTGTAGTTAAAGATGACGACAAACTTTCGGAACACATTTGCTCTTGTCTTTTTTTCTCTTCTTTTAATTTTCTGTCTTGTTGTTTCTTCTTTCTCGGCTAACTTTTTATCTACTCCCGCTAAACATCCTGGACGCCCTGGTTCTCTTTGTTTTTGCAAAAAGTTTTTATCTTCTTCTATTTTTATCCATTCCAAAGCATTTGCGTGTGCTATATCGAATAAATTATCTAAATTGTTTATAAGTCCTCCTCAAGGCGCTTGTAAACATCTTGCATTTTTTTTGAATTTTTTTGTAACTCTCTCCAAGCACGGTGAAGATCCACAAGTTTTTTTACACAGTTAGGCACAGCTCTGGTAGGGATTCTAGCTTTTTCCCAGAATATAACACACTCTCGAACGGCAAGATTTGCGCTTTCATTAACAGTCATTTTAACTTCGCGAATGTTAAAAAAGAGGACTGCAAGAACTTGTCGATTAGACGGTAACTTTGCTCCAGTTATTTGATGGTTCACGTCACCAACTAAGAAAATACTTTTTTTATTGCTTTTTAATTCCACTGCCATTTTTTTAACATTAAAACAATGTGTTAATCACGAGAGTTACTGTGAACAAATGACAAATACGACGGGTGCGCACCGCTAGTGCAGCGTTACTTGTAAGAAAATGTTTCGATGCAAGTCGGCACGGGTTATCGTTCTCCAAATGAGGTAAAAATGTATTTTCGAGTGTTTTAGGAACATATGAACAAAACTAAGACGTATGCGTTAAAAAATAAAAACTTTGAAAAATAAGGGACACCCTAGAGTACCATAGTACCATACCACCATAGTACCGTACCATAGTATAAGTATTTTGTATTGTTTACTAGACTATAAGTAGTATATAAGTTAGGTTTTATACCCACGTGTACATTAAGTTCACATTGTAAATATTCGTATGTCGCTAGTACCGGCGGATGTGTCGAACTTAACCATATGTACCAACCATCTTTGTACCTACCATATCCGACGCATAAATGTCTTTGTCTTTGTCTTTGATGTGTGGTGTTACACGAATGGATAGAATAAGAAATGAGCACATAAGAGGAAGTCTGAAAGTGGCACCGGTAACTGAAAATTTGTGTGGAAATCGGTTGTCATGTGTATGGGCGTGAGTTATGGAGAAATCAGGAAAATGTCGTGAGGAGAGTTTTGAGCATGAATGTCGATGGCTATAAGAGTAGGGGAAGACCAAAAAAACGATGGACGGAACGTGTGAATGATGATATGGTTAGAAGGGGGGTGACTACCGAGATCGCGATTAATAGAGAAGTATGGAAGAAAAGGACATGTCGCGCCGACCCCAAATAAATTGGGATAAGGGAAGGAGAATGATGATTGACGTTATTTCAAGTTAAACAAATATCAACTTTATTTTAATGGTAATTAAGTTGATTTCAGAGTGACTAGCACTATTGAAAAAGTTATAAAAATGTTTGAAGTTGTAGCGTAAACTGAACTTTATAGTGTAGGAATTAAAGTTATTTTTCCATGAACTCATATTTGTTTACATTTTTTGCGAATCTGTCGCGAATGCAGACAAAGTATTTTGCACTTTGCTATCCCGTCTTGAAACTAGTATTTACATGTTAATAGCTAAGTCTGACCTACCCTAATCTACTCTATGATTATTACTTATTGAACTTGGAAACGCTAGTTAAATTAATTAGGTGGTAGAACACGTATGGAAAATCTAATCCAACGCGAAGTCTGAAATCGATTAAGGGCCGATTTTTCCAACGCCAGATAATTTTATCCGAGGAATAATTTTGAATTTTTGATAATTCTTCCATACGAAATCTGTCAGACGTCATTTTTATTCCACGAATAAAAATTATCAGACGATTAAGAAATCAGCCCTAAGATATCTAAGCCCAGTGGTTTATAATAAGCGACAGATCACACGGTGCTGTACTGGGCCTACAATATTTTACGGTATAAAGTTAGGATCACACGTCAGCATCATACCGTTCATAGGGTTAAAAAATGCAATATGCTCATAATCAGCCTATAATGTTCCCACTATAATAATAATAATAATATCTTTTTGTTTATAAAAATATTTAAAAATATAATCTGTAAGTAAGTAAATGAAATAAAGGAAATAATAATAACGTTTATTTAGCCAAAAAATACAGATTGACAGATTAAAAGTTCACATTCAGAGTTCATGTTGCAAATCTGTACAAAAAGGTTGATCACTATGCCTCTTAAACTAGGATATTCACCTGTATCTTAAGAGATAGTGGTTGGTCGAGCTAATACAAGGACATGAACAACAAAAACTTAGCAAGAGGACTGTGCCCGTCTACCGTTTGACTTACAATCCAAAAAGGTAAAAACAATTAAAAATAAAAAGTAATAAAAGAAGCAGCTATATAAGATAAAAAATAAAAATAAAAAAGAAGGAAGGTGTGGTGTAATGTGATGTGATGTCCGTGTCATGTGTGGGGGTGTGTGTGTGTGTGTATTTATGACGGGTAGCGTGTGTTGTGTATTATTATTTAGTGTATGTTAGTAACGACTCCGTGTAAGAGTAGTCCTTCGTTAGAAGCCAGTCGGTTAGTTTAGATTTGCTACTGCTGGGACACAACCCTCCTCTCTTCGAAATGGAGTGGGCTGTAATCTGCCATACGGGCCCAGTGCGGGTCGGTACATGTCACATGTTTTCGATTTTTTTGGGGTTAGGACAAACCGGTTTCCTCACGATGTTTTCCTTCGCCATTTTGAGAGTAGTGGTAATAAAATTATATAAACACACAAAGTAAAGTACCTGCCTGGGTTCGAACTCACGACCTACAACTCGTAAGTCGGAACAGTTATCACTGGGCCACCACTGCTCCGAAACTGAACCTGAAACTGTCATGTGATCCCAAAATTATACAGTAAAATAATTTAGAGGTATGAGGAACAGGGTGTAAAGTTCACTCATCCTCCATAGAAAAGGGAGGATCCTCCGACCAGACGGGAGTTGTGTCTGGCGGGCAATTGCCCAACGATTGATGTTGGGAAATTGTATCTATGCTAATTGCGCGGTAATCTCTACTTGCGAGATGCAGGATTTGCGTAACGTCAGTATGACGCGTTGTTCGCATGTGGCGTTGTAGATACCGCTACAATAACAAAGCCTGGCCTGGTAAAAGTGGCCTAACAAACAACACGACAGCAAAAAGTGTTTGGTAAACAAAATTAGACAAATGTTTTATTTTTAAACTGGCAATAACACTGGGCCACCACTGCTCTCTTCGAAAACTCGCCTAGTGACATTTCTCCACGACTTTGACCGAGCCCTACGAACATTTGTAGTTAACCACTTTCGAATCCACATAAAACCTGTCCTGCCTTTTGTTATGATGAATGAATACCCATCTCAAAACGAAACCCTTGCAAGGGAGGCAAAAGCAACAACATTTAAGATTTATCCGGCCATTCGCGAAAGAATACGAATGATTTACGACGAGGATAGTAATACATTATTCTTAAATGTTCAGATCTTAAATGTTCAGAAAATGAAAAAGGCTCATATTTTTTTATAAGTGTGTACAAAAGTTTTGGTTCTTTATCAATGAGGGTTTTCACCACCAGTTGGCGCTACTTTGACAAGCGCTCTGGTCCATTTCAACAAACAACATTCAAATAAGGTCAAATTAAATTTGCTAGCAAAACTACGCAAACGTGATGGGTATCGATATGTTAACACGATAAAACAAAAAAGAAATTGATTTGATGTTTTTTTTTTGTGAGGTCATCGACCGCAGTTTGTGTATTTACAATAAAAATCTGTTTTTATGTGTAAACTTCATAGACGTGATTAGTCGATAGTAATCACGTCAAAAAAAATGTCCATATTTTTTCTCAATTCGTCTACTTCATCTATCAACACTACCAGCGGTCGTAGACCCCTAAAAAAAACATCAAATCTTTTTTCAAAAACGTCTGCAGAGTTTCGCTAGCTAATTATATTTGATCCTGTATAAAATATATGGTGACGTTCATAATTCGTTTCATTCATTCATCATTCAGTCACGACTAAAAAAAATGTAGCTTTGACACTTTTGACAGGTGCCTGGACCTGACGCCTAAGTGCTACCACCTAGTGATCGTCATTTCAATATATAGATATTATTCTGATCCAGAATGACCACCTTATTAGTCTAGCGGTCGTTGAGCGTTTGAGCTCGTTATCAACAAAATGTCGGTTGGGCAAAATGTTACCTATTTGATTTTTCTTGAAGACATTCTTAGTGGAAAGCAAGTTTGAGCTCTCGATAATAGGTTCGTCCCATATTCCATGGAATTTAAACATAACTGGTGGAATGTGAGTGTACTATAGCTACACCTCTACCTAACCCTTCGGGAAATACAGGCGTGATGTTGTGTGTACAAGCACAGTTTATGAAATACGGGTTTAACCAGTTCCGGAACAGACTAACGAAGTAACAAACACCAAGAACATTTAGTGTTAGTGTTTATCTTGTCATTCGATTAGTTACAAGAGCGAATAAGGATCTGGATGATGGTGTTTTATACCCTATCCATTAGGTTAACCGTTTTTTGACAGCTGTCTTAGAACGTACATATTCCAGAGTACGTAAAAGTTAACTTTAAAATGCGTAATAAAATAAACATATAAACTGCCTTATCTTATTGAATTATCTTAGTTATGGCTTCTTATAGACATTATAATACCGTTCGTGGATCAATCAATGTATTGTGTGTTGCTGCAATCACTAGTTCCGTCAGTCAAAAACGGTTTACCCAATGGATATACTTAGTTAAACTTTTTATACACTGAAGTTAGCAGTACAAAAAATGCACCCACCTGTTCTATGTACCCAAAATCATAATCAGCCTATAATGTTCCCGCTGCTGGGTCACAGGCCTCCTCTCGGTGAGAGGGAGTGGGCCGTGATCCACCACGTGGGCCCAGTGCCGGTTAGTTAAGATGTCCCATGTCTTCGAATTTTTGGTTCTAAGACATGGGATGTTTGGATGGATGATGGATGTGTCCTCACGATGTTTTCCTTCACCGTTTTGTTAGCAATGGTGATGAAATAATTTACACAAAGTAAAGCGCTTTCTGGGTTCGAACCTACGACCTACAACTCGTAAGTCTTGGCTGTTACCACTGGGCAACCACTGCTCGGACCAAAACGTATCCAAAGCCGTGATGTTATTTTATATAGATTTACATTTATTAACTATTAGCACCCTATCCCTGTCATTTGTATACTAATTAAGTGAGAGGGCGATATGATACACCTAAAACTAATGTGAATTTTATAACTTGAACGCAGTACCTAATACGTTTTATGGGTAAGGGTTTAGTGTGCCCCAGTGGCACCATCCACTTGTAAAGTTTTTAATTTCCGGTTCGAAAGTTATCCTAAGTCGTTTGAACCCTCTCCTAGTCCTATGAGTCCCATAACTTTTATGGTGGCTGTTCTATTGAGTTTATTGTGCGAATAGTAAGTGTTAAAGCTGATAATAAAAGCGTTAATTTTTGTACATTTTCGCCTTTCATTCTTTCATTTGAAGTGAACGGGCTGAACACAAAATGAAACAAAAGTGAAAAACTTTCGCATTTTTTCTACTTTGTAGTCCTTTTTTTTTTAATTAAGTTGTTTCTTTTTTGTGAAAATATTTTTATTTTTCACTTTTTAGTTGTACCTACCTTAAACAAATTCATATAACACTACTTGTAAATATCAGTGACAGGAAGTTATTAAAACATCATCAAGATGAACTAAGTGGAAAAAAACCGTATTATTGAAGCTAACTCAACACTACCAAAGAAACCTAATATTTTTATGGGACCACCTCTGACGCATACCTTATCTATTAAAAAAAAAAACAAGATTTTGCTAAAAATATTAAATTTATGTTATATAGTATACATTTAAAAAAAATCACCTCCTTTTTTGAAGTCGATTAAAAATTAATTAATTAGTGAACCGATTCAACGATGTTGGATTTCGGTCCTCGACATCTGTCATTCACCTACCTCATAAATGAAAGCAGTAGATTAATGTTCTTTCTTATGTAATTTTGTTGGTGAAGTGTGAAGGTGGAATGAAACAAAAGTGAATCATTAACTCGAATGAGACATCTTATATCGGCGTAACTGCCAGCTGTGCAGTCACCAAAAGACACGAGTAACTAGCGGGGTTATTGCGCAACACACTATTTATCAGTAGCAATGGCTTCCATTTTGACAGTTCAACAACATTCATTACGTTAGTTACGGTGTTGAGCAGACACAAGTCTCGAACGTATAAAGCAATGGATTAGCAATATCCTTCAAAATGATTCAGATTGTGATTGGTAGTGAGCTACGCAATTAGGGTGCTGGGTCGTCGAAAGTAGTTGAAATTTAGTCCGAAACCAATAGACGTTTTCGAATGAAATTTAATATAATAAATAAAATATTTGTTTTATTCATTAAATTAAATTTGATTTAAAATAAATCCGTCGGTTTCTTACTAAACTTCAACTTTACATGACGACCCTGGGGGTCTACTCCGAAGTGGTATCGGCTGAATGTTCGACCGTTTCCTGGTTGGTGCGGTCGGTCCCGATCCTACACTCCTACACTCTTTCGAATATTGAATATGGTCCCGACCCAATTGAGCCGATCCGAACTTTTTTCGCATTTCTCAATAATATTCGGTTCGGCCATGTGTCGGTCCAATCCGAACATTCGCACTGGTTACTTATCTCATTTGGTGACCGTACTTACCAAATCACCATTCCATTCATTTTCATGAGAATGAGAAAAACATACTTTAGTACTGAAAACGTAGGTACATAAAGACCCAGCAGGAGCGTTATATTAGAAAAATGTCTGCCCCAGAAAAAATATTTACTCGTCTCTCCGCTAGACTGGTTTCAATGATTTTCTTTCAGTAAACATTTGATTTTCATGTAATTAATGTTTAAGAAAACTACATACCTAATTCATTGATATCTACAATGTAAGGTTCTGGGAATCGGCACTTTTTTACGTCAAAAACCCTGAAGATTCAGAATTCATTCAGAATTAGGGCCCGTTTTGCAATCGTCAGATAAACAAAAAAGAGTTAGAAGAGAGAGGGTGAGAGAGTCAGAGTGAGTTGGTGTGAGAGGGTATTTTTGCAGGAGGAATAAAAATTGCGTTTTGACAGCTTTTGTATAGGAAATATGTCTATCCGCCATATTTATGTATATTTTTCAGATAAAAGTTGTCTGACTATTGAAGAATCAGCCCTAATGTTCGTTCTGAGTGACGGCTGTGTTCGATACGTTTGAACTTGTCCAGAGTGCAAGCGGGCGTGCACGTTCCACGGCGCACTCTACTGGCGGATGCGCTCATCAATACGCGTATTTTTTTTTTTTTTTTTGCTCGCGTATAGTATTGTGAAATGTCGCAAATTAATTTGAATGAAGAATTTTCTGCCAACCTGCTACTTTTTAAAATGTAGTCGAATGTGTTAATGGTCATTCGAGTATATTGGAACCATTTCTCTGGGTATCGTCTTATTTCTTCATATAGTCTAAATTATTCACCGCTTTTATTTCTGTAGATACAATTTCGCGCTTTCACAAAAAAATATATCATCGATAAAGAAACTGCTTCTTCCTACTACTATGCTACTAATAATATAATAATAATTAATAATTTAATAAAAATAAAAATATTATAAACGTGAAAGTTTGTATAAATGGATGGATGGATGGATATTTGTTACTCTTTCACGCAAAAACTACTAAACGAATTTGGATGAAATTTGGCACACAGATGGTTTATAACCAGGATTAACATATAGCATACAACATTTTTATCCTCATATTCCCACGGGATCGAAACTTATGCGGGTGAAACCGTGGGGCGCAGCTAGTTCTAAATTAAAGTAAAATAAAATAAACGCAACACTAAACACGCAGGCACGCATCAACTTTCCCGCGTGCACTACAGCGACGTGTAAATCCGCTCCGCAATCCGCCATACGCGGTGCGCCATCACTCAGGACCCACGCTTAGTTCTTTATTTATTATTTATTTATTAATTAATTAATAGAATATAATAGAATACTCTTTATTCTACACCATACAAATTATAAAACATAAATATATAAAATTTTACAAAGGGTGACACAATGGGCGGTCTTGTCGCTAAGAGCGATTAATTATTTTATTATTTATTTTTTTATAGTTCATCGTATATCGTCGTGTCGTATATGTCTTCTATGTTTAAATTTAAAATAAATGTCGTTTTTCTTGTCTACTTGTGTGAGCGCTATGTTCTTCTAAGCTACACAGCGGCTTGTTTTCACCAACATTTAAAGAATTTATTCCGGAAGGTATGATAAATTAATTTTAAAACATATCATGATGTATTGCCAAGTCTTAAAAACCGTGCGAAGCAGGGGTGGGTCGCTAGTCTGTGTAATAAAATTGTCCCCGAAAAGTCAACAAAGCTATGGGTAATCTAACACCTGCGTGGATAGCCAAAGTCAAATTTAATGATAAGGCTGCCCGCCCACGTCCGATAATCGGTGACCGATTTATGTAGGAGAAAAATAAAACGTACTACGCGCAAACTATCTAGTGCAACGCGTCCTACAAAAAGTCGGTCAGAAATAAAATCGGTGCATCCCCACCGATCTGATTTATCGGTGAAAAAGGAACGTTTCTAAAAATATGCGTTAACGCACACTACTCACCGACAGTCGGCCGCATGCACTTGCTAGTTAAGGATGTTGTGCCACAGACAAAGTGACGGACGTGTAATTCATAAGAATCGGAGGAAAAATCGGCCTGATTATCGGTGCTACAAAAAGTGTTACGTGGGCGGGCAGCCTAGTGGCGGAATTCGGTTCGAATTACTTTGAAATTCTATACCGTTCTTCGTAAATCTCTTATTGTCTTAGTTTTGATAAGGGTTGGATTCATACTACCACCACCCTAATTGCGTGACATACTTTTCAACACAATCCGAAGGATTTCTAATCATGCTTCATAAACTAATAATAATAAATACTTAATGATATTAATTTTTGTAAATTGGTTGAAAAAAACACTTTTAAATGTCATTTTTTTTTTCTTTAACACTTTCGACTCCACCCACTTTTCATAGAGCTCATACTGGATGCCGCCATACATATTGCAAGTGGACCCTCCAGGAGGGTCCCCGGCATTACGTTTGCACTAAAGTGAACCCTCGAGGAGGGTCGTCGGCATTAGGTTAGAAACCGTATTATAAAACACTGTAAAACGAAGTAAAATAGTGTTTTCAGAATGTCTTATTGCTATATTTAGTATCTCGGGGGGTATTTACATGTACTAGTAGGGTAGAGACGTGAAATATAGAAAAATTAAAAAAAATTGGAAAATGTGTAGGAATCGCTCGCTTTGACCCCGAGAAAGGGGTGTCCAACCTTTCTGAAATTTTCACGCAATGTAATAATTTTTTATTTTATTAAATAGGAACAACAAACAATTACATTATGTAATATTAGTAGTTTTTTATGTAATCAAAACGTAATTATTTTGTAACAGCTTATTAACGTTTAGTGTTCTATTAATTATTCTGGAATTATCTACTTTCAATCGTTATTCATATAATCGATATTTGAGAAAGTAGAAAGATAGATTTGATATTGGATAGCAGAAAGAAAAGGCTTGTGTTACTTTTGAATTTAAATTATTTACGATTTTGTAAGTACCTATGCTTATTAAAGATTTTTGTAGATTTAAAAAAAATGCAAAGTAGGTAAAGGCATCGTAATATTTTTTCAATTCATTCACTTGCTATGAAGATTGACAAGCATTATTTATATTTATTCCAAATTTCAAGTATATAGCATTAGTAGTTCCTGAAATAAGCAGCTGTTACAAAGGAACGGACAGACAGACAAACGAAGTCGGTGTTATTTATTACCATTTTGATACGGAACCCTGTAGTGTTTCTATTTTTAAACTCTTCTTCGTAATTTTTAATCTCAAAATAAATGCTTTTATTTTTAGTGAATATTTGTAACCGTAAAATGGTTGACACCCCTGAAATAAGGGCTCCTAGCTCCCAATTATTTTTGAAAATAAAAATGCTGGTATTTGAAAACCAACTAATATACTGATAATTCTTGATAAAATATACGACTAATTTTATTTTCATAGTTTATAATGCTCTATTCTCTAAAAAACGTACATTTAATATGAGCTCTCCGCGAGGGCTCCCGGCATCCCATATGGGATTTGAGTGAGCCCTCCAGGAGGGCTCCCGGCACTGAACTATCTTACAAGAGAGCAGACCAGAAGCTAGTTTACAATAAAATTGAATTGATTCTACTTATGTTTTTAAAACTAGATACGTTCGGTGTTTCCTATCTAACTACTCTGAGAAGAAAGACCGAAACCAACTCAGAGGTCACAGTCCCTTTTAAAGTCCAGACATAATCTTGGTCAGGCCATTTGAAGACCATGCAGGATAATGTCTGAGATGATCTTTTGATGAAAAACCATACAGATTTGAGTGAACCTGACCACTCAGTGCACGCATTTGTCAGTAATCGTGTAGCTCAACTCAGAACTTAAGGAGCTCAACGACTCGACGAACAATTCACCCTATACACAACGTCCCGATATCAATCGTTGGGCAGTTGCCCATTAAACACAACACTCGCCTAGTCGGAGAATCCTCGCTTTTCTATGGAAGATGAGTGAACTTTACACCTTGTTCCTCATTCCTGTACATAACATAACATAATCAGCCTATAATGTTCCCACTGCTGGGACACAGGCCTCCTCTCGGTGAGAGGGAATGGGCCGTAATCCACTACGCGGGCCCAGTGCGGGTTGGTAGATGTCACATGTCTTCGAATTTTTGCTTCTAGGACATGCCGGTTTCCTCATGATGTTTTCCTTCACCTTTTTAAGAGCAGTTGTGATGAAATAATTTACACAAAGTAAAGCGCCTGTCTGGGTTCGAACCTACGACCTACAACTCGTCAGTTGGCCACCACTGCTCTACACCATTCCTGTATATTTTCGTAATTGGTACGTAGATGTCATTATGATTTTCCGTTGGCGCGCCACTGATACTATATTAACATAATTGTTCGTATTTGGCAATCTGGTACGTTATAACATTGACCATTGACCTGCCATTATGAATTTAGGAGATTACGAACGTTAACCCGGAAGTACACTGACATTATTTGATTAACTAGCTGCGCCCCGCGGTTTCACCCAAATAAGTTTCAATCCCGTGGGAATATCAGGATAAAAAGTATCCTATATGTTAATCCTGCTTATAAACCATCTGTGTGCCAAATTTCATCCAAATCCGTTCGGTTGTTTTTGCGGGAAAGAGTAACAAACATCCATCCATCCATCCAAACTTTCACGTTTATAATATTAGCAGGATTAGGTTTAAGACACACCTACATAGTTATTCACTTTTTTTGAGTAAGAAGTTTTATATAAGTACTTAGAGACAGTTAGTTATAGTCTTACTGAGGGGCTTGTGGCTAAGTTATAACAGCCGCACGGGTGGATTGATCAGGTTATCATAATGGCCTAACATTGAAAATAGCAGACTTGGTCCCTTGATGTCTTGTCCGTCTTGGTTGCCGGTCCATAGGAGTGAAGAAGGGCCGCTATGAAGCTATATAATATAATCCGATAGTATTTTGAATTAGTTACGTCTCCGCTGCCTTCCGCTTCGATGGATATGACTACAGGTTGCGGAGTGTTGTTATATTTTTTTTTTTTTTTATCAAATATGTTGGCCCACACTAGGAATTTCTCCTGTATCGTGGGTGCGTTTACAAACATTTAAAGTCACATACACAAACAGCCAGACCCGGAACAACTACTTGTAGGTCATACAAATATTTGTTCCGTGCGAGAATCGAACCCGCGACACGCAGCGCAGCAGTCAATCGCTTAACCACTGCGCCAACCGTCGATGACATGATCGACGTTGTTATGGCTGAATATCCATTTGAGCGGAGCGAGCAAGCACAGCATGGCGAGGTAGTAGTATCTACACTTAAATTTGAAGTGTGAACGGAATTTAAGGTATTCTAAAAGAAAGGAAGAAAATACGTTTATTTTAGTGATGCAACGAATACGAATACGAATATTCGTATTCGCAGAATACTAGACATTTACCGAATATTCGTATTCGGTGAATACCAATACGAATATTTAAAACCAATATGTTTGTTTTGTACGCAACTCTAATTACTGGCAGACTTGAAAAACGCGCGTTGTCGGCACGTAAAAATACGACATGTGCAGGGGGCCTTAACTGCAACGACGACGCGACGGGGGACTCCCCGGCCATAGTTTATACAGTGCCGCGGCTCCGGGAGTTTCCCTATCATAACGAATCATGGATTGATTCGTTCATTCATTCATTCCTTTCATTTCATTTGTCAGTCGAAAGCACAAGTCAAGCAAGAGAGTATTGTTTTTATTTATTTTCTGAGGTTGTTGCGAAGTGAAAGAAGTTGAAGTTGAATTGAAAATGTCTTCTCGTAAACGAGATCAAAGTGACATATGGAAACACTTCGATAAATTACCAAGTAAGTAGTTAAATGGTCTGTATTTCTTTTGTATCAACAAAAGGTAGGATAGCAAGTGAGTAACTTAGACGAACGTTAGTAATGGATGCGTCTATGTAGTATACTAGACATTGCCCGCGACTTCGTCCGCGCAGACTTTGGTTTTAGTAACTTTTCCCTTCCCACGGGAATATTGTTTTATTTTTCTGGATAAAAAGTAAAGTAGAATTTTAATCTGGTGTAAGAATTAGTTTTATTTTCAATTTTTCATCCATTCCAAACAGTCAAATCCGTCATACACAATCACAAACTTTCGCCTGTAATATTGTAGTAGGATAGGATTTTAAATTGTATTGTTTTTATTTTAGATAATGAAAGCAAAGCTAGATGCAGATATTGTACTTGTGAACTGTCTCGGGGAGGGAAAAATGCATCTATTAAAGGATATACTACGACCGCACTGTGGACTCATGTGAAGAGATTTCACGAGAAGGAGCTTGCTACCAGTATAAGTACTGTAGATGAAACAAGCACTGAAGTTGAAGTAACACCAGCGAAGAAACAAGCGTCCCTAAAGGAAATATGGGAAAAACGTACTACGTATGAAACTGATGATCCTCGGGCTGTCAAAATCACATATTTGATTGCTGAACAAGTTTGTTTAGACATGGAGCCCCTGGATTTGGTAAATAAAAAGGGATACCGTCGTTTGCTCAGTGAACTAGCTCCAAGGTTTGTTTGCTTTTATTAAAATGCTAAACTTCTTTTCATACATATTAGTGGAGTACTCTTTCAACTTTAACAAAACTCTTTTTAATTCCTGTTATTTTTTTACAGATATAATATTATATCTAGAACCCACCTTACAGAAACAATTCTGCCTGATATTAATGAACGTGTAAAAATAAAATTAAAGGAGCAGTTAACAAAGACTCCATATCTCTCTGTCACAGCAGACATGTGGACCAGTGACGCTTCCTCACAAGTCAATGATTTTATAAGTCTTACTGGACATGGTGTCAATGAAGATTTCCAGCTCAAATCTTACTGTCTGGAAGTGTTTCCTTTTAAAGGCGACTCACATTCAGGAGAAAATATTGCCCGCAATATGCATATGATGTTTCTGGAATGGCAGCTATTGGGTAAAGTTGCAGCAGTTGTCACAGACAACGCACGGAATATGGTTAGAGCAATTGATGAGCTTGACCTTAGCCTTAAACATATTCCTTGTTTGGTACACAGTATCCAATTAGCGCTGAAAAAAAGTTTGTTTTATCAAGAACGCATAACCGAAATGCTAACCACATGCAGGGGAGTTATTACTCATTTTAATCACTCAACCTCCGCTCTCAAACAACTGAAAGATTCTCAACAAGCTAACAATATACCGAAACATGTTTTATTTCAAGATGTTGAGACTAGATGGGACTCAACATATCAGATGTTGAAGAGATTACATGAACAACGCATAGCGATTCAAGATGTTTTACCATCTCTACCAAATTGTCGTCACGAAATCACAGCAAGGCAATGGGCTCTTATGAGCCAAATCATTGATATTCTGGCCAATTTTGAAGAAGCTACTAAAGAGCTAAGCAAAGAATCAATCACGTTATCTCAAGCAATCCCAATTATACGAAGTCTTAAATCTTGCCTCAATAAAATTTCTAATGATCCTTCTTCTCATCCTGATGTAAAAAATCTGGCAAACTCCCTATTCAGTGGACTTTCTAATAGATTTGCGTTTATGGAAAGTGATGAAACTTATCTATTAGCAACGATTCTTGACCCACGATTCAAAACAAGGATTTTCAGCTCAACATTGGTCGTTGAAACCGCTCGATCAGTTCTTAACGCTGCTGTTGGTGACAGAGAGGCCGTAAGACCGACAAGACCTCCAGAAGAACCTCAACCGTCTACAAGTAGAGGAATTTGGCAAGTATGCCAAGAAATAATTGAAGATGCTGAAATGGAAGAGCCAATTTCAATATTTTCTGGTGAGTAAAAGTTATTTATAGGTAATCTAGGTACTCTTTGTCATCTACATAGTAAAAGTAAAATTTAATATCAAAATGTTTTTTTTTCACAGGAGATTCGCAAACTAAAAACGAGATAGAAGCTTATTTAAAGCTCCCAAATTTATCGCCGACTGCTGATCCACTGGCCTTTTGGCGAGAAGATGTCCATTTTCCAAGCCTGAAAAAACTCGCTCAAAAATATTTTTCACTGAAGCCATGTACAGTCGCCTCAGAAAGACTTTTTTCAACGGCTGGGAACATCCAGACCGAAAAAAGAAATCGGCTTAAACCAGAAAACCTACAAATTTTATGTTTTTTAAATAAAAATTTGCCTGTTGTAAATTTCAATTATTAGAAGAATAGAAATTCGTCAAATAAATTAATCTTTTATTACCATGGCGAGATATTCGTATTCGTATTCGTATTCGCCGAATATTAGGTTTGATATTCGTATTCGTATTCGTATTCGTAAAAGTAGTATTCGTTGCATCACTAGTTTATTTGCGGCAAACATGACGCATAAAAAAGAACATAAACAAAACAAAAAAACTGTACTTTTGGTCAATTTTTAGACAGATCAAATACACGCAGCAATTTTACATTCCAACCGCGGAATTTATGCCAAGCTGTGGCCGCGTTTCCCCGCGTTGATTGCTTGGTCACTCTCGCACTAGCCACTCGGTTTCGAATTGCTTGCCCAGAGAACCTTTCATGGACGCGCGAAGTAAGTATAAGCATTATCAGTCTATAATGTTCCCACTGCTGGGACACAGACCTCCTCTCGGTGAGAGACACATATCTTCGAATTTTGGATTCTATGACATGCCTGTTTCCTTACTATGTTATCTTTCACCGTTTTGAGAGCAGTGGTGATGAAATAATAATTTAAACAAAGTAAAGCACCTGTCTGGATTCGAACCAACGATCTACAACTCGTTACCACTGGGCCACTCTGCTGATGCGCGAAGTGAACGTAACGTTAATTCGAAAGATTTTGAATCGAAAATATAACTACCATATAGCATTTTGGTTTAAATTTACAATATCACCCAAAGATAAGTACAAACTCTTAAAACTAAGTAAATATTAAGCATACAGAATTCGCTTAGGGCTTGAAAGCCGTCCATACTATTCGCATTACATTATACGATACATAATGTACATTACACATTCCAGACGTCTGAACCAGGCTTTATGTGAAAAACGAGCAAATGTTAAATCATTTAAATTTACGTAACATTTACTCTGCGCGTTCGTGCTAGGCTCACTGGCAGCCGATCTATTCTGTAAAAATCTCAACGTGAGAACTTATGTGAATTGAGCTTTAAGTGAACTGTCAATACTATCAATCCCTAGCATCAGGGGAATGGCAGCTCACTCCACCTACATTCACATCGTGAGATTATTATAGAATATATCGGCTGCTTACTCGTTCAAATTAGGTACAGACAACTTATCTCGAACTGTTTTACTTTTTTTCTTTTTTGATAAAAAACGTTGCCCCCTCTTTTTGACATAGGTCAAGGTCAAGTGTTTACTCTCAGCGTCAAAAAAAATATTCGAAGCTCCAAAAGTGTCTCAATATATCAATGAAAACTTAATAGTGTTTATCGTTTTGTTTTGTAATACAAATAATGAAGTGTAGGTTTACATAATCAGCCTATAATGGTCCCACTGGTGGGATACAGGCCTCCTCTCTGTGAGAGGGAGTGGGCCATAATCCACCACGCGGCTCCAGTGTGGGTGTGGATGTCACATGTCTTCGAATTTGTGGTTCTAGGACATGCCGGTTTCCTCACGATGTTTTCCTTCACCGTTTTGAGAGCAGTGGTGATGAAATAATGTACACAAAGTAAAGTGCCTGCCTGGGTTCGAACTTACGACCTACAAATCGTAAGTCAGGTCCATTACCACTGGGCCACCACTGCTCTCGCGTAGGTTTGTTTACGTTTAATATTAATAATATTTTACCCTAAAACAAACAAGTTCTTTGGTTAATTTATGAAATTCATCTTCTATACAAATAAATAAAATTGAAGTGTCTGGTTGTAATGTAAAATTAACAGCTTTTTACTAAATGCACATGAAATTATATACGGTACTTATAATTTTATTATAACTTTGTCTGTCTGTCTATCTGTATGTTTGTTCCTGCTAATCTCCAAAACGGCTTGACCGATTTTGACGGGACTTTCACTGGCAGATAGCTGATATTATAAGGAGTAATTTAAGCTACTTTTATTTCAGAAAGAGAATTAGTGTCCCGCGCGAAAAATAAAAACCCTTGAAATCCAATTTGTTTTCTTTTCAATATGACTAGAAAAGAAAATGTTCTTGGATTAATTAAATTACGCCACAGCGTGACTTCGTAGTGTAATTTCATTAGTCCAAAGAGTATTTTCTTTTAGGTACCTAAGCGACGAAGTTTCTTCAATTAATTAGTAACTAAAATATTGAATGAAACCTTTGTCTGCCCGCATTTTCTTAAATGTCTAGTCTTTTAGTTCAAAGGCAGTTTTTCTTTCTGCTCGGCTCCGAAGACGTGATGTTAAATAGCCTTTCTCAAGATCTGGGCTATCAATCAAATGCAAAAAAAAATCATAATAATATCAGACCGGTAGATCCAGAGATCGCGTTCAAACAAACAAACTTTTCACCTTTATTATTATTGTTACCTCAAGTTGAGATAGTTAGAAACAATCGTAAACCAGAATTACGAAGAAGGAACGAAGTATTTAAAACAATCAAAACGAATAGAAATCAATAGAACGATATTCAATCAATTTACATCACCCAATGGCAATACCGACAATGTCATTAATCCGCGTAAAGTATGAACATCGTGAGTAAGAAAAAATACGTATTTCTACAACGCCATCTATTGGTAAATGGATAAAACGTCTGCACAAAGCATGTGTAGTTGTATTCATGAATGTTTTAGCGGCATTTTGCGTTTTAGTAATATTCTATTATCTCCGAAACTTTATGACCAATTGATATACTGTAAAAGGCAAATTTTATCTCTATAATCTCCTTGTGATCATAAAATAATTTATTTTGGTAAGGATTAATTATTAATTATTAATAATATAATATAATACATATTTTCATCCAAACGTAAGCACGTGAAAAAAATACCTTTTAAAACATAAAAGTGATATTAAAAGATAAAATATAAAAGATAGAAATATGGTGCCGTGGACTTTTTTGTAGAACTATTAAGGCGGACCGGATTGCCATACATTGTTTTAGTTATATACAACTGTTGAGGCAGCGCATGCAAATAATTTTGTTTTAAGAGGTATTTCTTTCCGACTTGATAGGCAAAAGTTGTGATACTCGTAGCTCAGCTAAAATGCATGATGCAAAACATAATTTATAGTCTATAGCACTCACACATAATGTAGTTTTCTATCAATGAAAAGATTTTTAGAATTGGATCATTAACTCCGGAGATTAGCCCCTACATACAAACAAACAAATTTTACCTCTTTATAATATTAGTATAGAAGTATAGGTTCAAATAATGGCCCTTTTTCCGGAGTTCTCATCCTTGAGTGCCTTAACGGATGACTTTGACTTTGTCCAGAAGATTTGACGCATCATTTTTGCTTTTGTAACAATGTAGGTTTCTTGATACTATACTGAGGGGCTTGTGGCTAAGTAATAACAGCCGCATGGGACGATCGATCAGGTCAAGCTACGCTTGCCGTGGTTGGTCCGTGGATGGGTGACCATCTTCACAAACCTAGACCCCTCCGTGCCTCGGATAGCATGTTAACCCGGTGGGCTGTCATTCGTGGATCTTTGACAGTCGTTATGGGTCGTCAGAAGCACGAAAGTCTGACAACCAGTTTTACCAAGGGGTATCGTATTACCCAGTAACTGGGCTGTGGAGGTCGGATAGGCAGTCGCTCCATATAAAATACTGGTATTCAGCTGCATCTGGTTAGACTGGAAGCTGACCCTAACATAGTTGGGAAAAGGCTAGGCAGATGATGTAGGTTTTTTGATACTTATGATCATAAACTTTAACGTCGTCCAAAGTCAGGAGATTTAATCGTTAAGTAAATTAGCTAGCAACTGAAATTATACCTTATTATTAAAGACATAATAAATAAGCTAACAGACTTATAATTATTAATATGTACCTGCTTACAAAAAAAGAGGGAAAGAATCATTAGGGCATCAAAAAATTCGTCTGCATCGCTGTCAACACGAAAAGTGACCACACAGCTTAAATTATTCGTTAATTAACTATCATTCCATGAAATTGACGTACATAGTGTCAATTTTCTTAACAATTTATTTCCCTGATTGTACAGTAAATCAAGAAAAATAAAACCATATTTTTGGCTGGCGATCTGTGTGCACGTCATTTGGACCAAATACTTCCCATGCTAGAATTCAAACCTCTGCGAAAGACGGACTAAAAAGTGAACTTAACTTAGAGACTCCGTGTAATGTACAGATGCCAGCAGATCGAAACTGTCAAATTTCCCCAATCACCTTGAACCTGAATACTTTAGCGATAAAGTTGAAAATCTATTAAAAAAAAATTGACAGATTGTAGTAGCTTGATGTGCTGGCGTCTGTACTAAAATGGTGACACAATAAATCTTATTCTTCTACACAATGTCGAACCTTTACATTTAGTATTTTGCTTTCAAGGATTGCTATCAATATATACACCTTTAACGTATTACTTTCCATTCATCCTGGTAGAGAATTTCGTCATTTTTTTTCTCGTTGACAGTGTATTTCTGATTTTTTTTCATTCGTTGTGAGTTAATATGGGTGATGACGTTACTTACACAAAATTTATGTTTACTCGGTAAATTCAATACGTATAAGTAAAACTTTACGAAATAAATAAAAGCGTTTTTCTCGAAATAAAAATTGCAAGTTTGAGAATAAAGAGCTATTTCATAAAAGCATGATCTTCATATTATTATGTTCATAACACCATAAAATATGTTTCATTACTTCAGGAGAAAATCGCTTTTAAATTTTGCGGAACAGTAAGGTTTTATGCTCGTGACTACGTACCTTTTTGAATTCGGTGGAAACAGTTATATATATATATGTATAGATATAATATAGTTATTACATACCTACTTTCTGTTCAAACATATTCGAGACTGAAGGCAATATGAATTCAGCGGGATTGTCTGAAAGGGTTACCGCTACCCCGGAACATAAAGGGCGAAGGAAGGAACATGGGTGGGTTTTAGTCAGTAAGAGTCTGACACTCCCTTCCGCTCCACTCAGAGCGGGAGGGGTTATTTGACGATTTCCCACCAGAAAAAAAAAAAAAAAAAAAAAGGCAATATGAATTTCGTAAAACTGACACGGAGCACAAAACCGACTTTCGTGTAGTAATTTTGTCTTATATTAAAAGTTTTTTTTTCAGTAGATTTTGGCATCTTCGTGGCTATCATTGATTTCATAGAGCGATTTTGTCTTAAGAGGGTGCATTCTGAAAGTTGGCAACGTCCGCAAAAGTATCTAATAAATATTTCGTTGTTGCAAATAATTTATTAATTATATAACATAACATCGATCACGCCTGTAATCCCCGATGGTTAGGTAGAAGTGTACCTACAGTAGGTACACCCACTTTTTGCCAGTCATGCCTAAAACCCTTGTAACAGCTCTTCTGACAAACTATTTCTTTAATAGCCCATCGCATTCGTTGTTCAGCAAAAACAATTTCAGTTTTTCCCGTATTTTCCAATTTTTTGTATGAAGTAATGGCAAAAATTACAAAAAAAAAAATATGTTTGGTTAGTAATATTTACCAAGGTTTTAGGCATTTTTGAACTTTTAATTACTAACAAAGATTTGCTACGGCATCAACTATGATAATAACAGAAATTTCAGTACAGTCGCTCCGTAGATAATTTTTAAATTGGCTTTAAATGTATAATAAAATTTATTCTGGGATTTTTCATAAAAAAAAATAAAACTAAAAATCTTACTAACTCAAAAACTACTCAACTTTGGTAGAACATTTGGTGGCTTAATTTGTTGCATTTTCACCCTACTACTCGTACGACGTCCTGCAAGGAGTACGTCGAGTTACCAATAACCCTGTATATTAAATCCATGAGAAGTTTATGATTGCTTTTACTTTAACAAAGGTGAGTTAAATCGAAAAGTTGATGAAAGTGCCCGAGTAAAGGCATCTCCAGACATCTCGACAGACTTTGTAATACCAGTCAGCAAACTAGTTTTTTAAGAAGTTGCGTCTTATTACATGGTACTTATATTTTTGTTTACTGAGGGGTCCGTGGCTAAATAATAACAGCCGCACAGGTCGATCGATCAGGTTAAGCTACGCTTGCCGCTGTTGGTCTGTCGATGGGTGACCATCTTTACATACCGAGACCACTCCGTGCCTCGGAAAGCACATTAAGCGTTGGTCCCGGCTGTCATTCGTAGATTTTTGACAGTCGTTACAGGTAGTCAGAAGTCCGAAAGTCTGACAACCTGTCTTACCAAGGGGTATCGTATTACCCAGTAACTGGGTTGTGCTTGTGGAGGTCAGATAGGCAGTCGCTCCATGTAAAATACTGGTATTCAGCTGCATCTGGTTAGACTGGAAGCCGACCCCAACATAGTTGGGAAAAGGCCTGGCAGATGATGACTTATATTTTTGTTTACTGTTTTATTTATTTGACTGTGTGTCTGTGGTCGCTAGCGCTACTGGGGGTCCCGGGTTCGATTTCCAGGTCAGGCAAAGTGTTATTGCGTTTTTTTCAGTAACGGAATTTGGATTTGTGCCCGGTTGATGACAAAAGGCACGCCCAATTACGTTGGACTTAAAAATATAAATGGCGAAATGAGGATGTACCTTTAATGTAGGTGTATAGGTACACCTCTGCCTATGTTATGTTTATTTATTTGATCGTGTTGCCTGCAAAAAAAGCCAGCTGTTTCATTCACTTTGTCGATTTATGTGAACACAATTATTTCATCACCATTGCTCTCAAAACGGTGAAGGAAAACAATAAACATACAAAATCAAGTGACACGTTAAAAATTGGCTAATAAGCAAACCTGAACCCAGTTTCGCGCCGGCGGCAAAGCAACATAATCATGCTGACAAGTATCATTATGCGACATGTCGATATTGTACTTACGTTCATGTGTCATCTAATATAGTGTAACATTACAATATTACGCTATTTATGTGTGCGTTAGTGTGCATTTTTGAAGAACCTATCTACCTCTTTTTACTTATAACGAGCTTCTGCACGCCACTTTGCCCCGTGGATGTCGAAAATAATACCACAGGAACGTGATACCAGGACAAAAAGTAGCCTATGTCCTTTCCCAGGATGCCATGTAACTCCTTGCCAAATTTTATCGAAATTGCTTACACCTTTTTCAATCGTTATGTTCCTATACTTACAATAATTGTACCTACGAATATCAACTGGCAGTAAACAAAAGAATTTCAGGGGCTCGTGGCTAAATAGTAACAGCCGCACGTTACGATCGAAGGTTAAAACTACACACGTTAAAACTTGGCTAATTAGCAAACCACAACTCAGTTTCGCGCCGACGGCAAAGAAAGAAAATACATTTATTTAGAACAGACTGAAAGACACAATACACATTACATCAGATAAAAATAAATAAAAAGTGTAAAATCCGATGAAAGCGTGTAGCAATATAATTCAGTAATAGATTGAGTAAACAAAATAAATTAATAAAAATGTAGGTGCCTACCAAATTTGAGATATTTTTGGTATTGGCGCCGATTCCCTTGTACAAAAACTAAACTAAATTTAAGTTTAGTGCACCTTTTTATTTCTATTTCATTAAGAAAAGGACAGAAGATAAATATTAGTTTAGTTCTGTCAAATTTAGATACTCCATAGACAGTTTAGACGTGATTAAAAACATGGCTACTAATTTTTAGTAGCCAATCGTCAATTTACGTCAGGCGTTGACTAATTTGACAGGACTAAACTAATATTTATCTTCTGTCCATTTCTTAGTGAAATAGAAAGAAAAATATGCACTGAACCTAAATTTAGTTCAGTTTGTGAATAAGGGAATCGGCGCCATTGGATATGTTTAATATGGCCACCCATAATTTTGCGGTGAGATAATGGTTCATTATCCTCGAGTATGGCCGCATATGAGACTTCATAATTATAAATTAAACAGCCTTGGTTATGAAGTAGGTACCTACTGTCAGGTATTCATTAAACCCTGTATTAAGGCTCTTTTAATTTCCCACGTAGGATTAATTATTTTTTTTTGCCATAGCGGGGTACAGATGTTCGGTATTGTTTTACCCTGAATGTTGAGCTGTGGTCATAATATAATATTAAAGATTTAACATTTCGATGTTAATTAAATGTTTGTTTTTGAAGAGCAGTGGTAGCCCAGTGGTGACGGCCATGACTTACGTGTTGTAGGTCGTTGGTTCCAACCCAAGCAGGCACTTTAAGTAAATTATTTTATCTCGGCACAGCACACTGCACTTGCGGCCGGTCAACAAGAAGAGCTTCCTCTCCTGGTCGACGCAGTAGCCAGCCTCAACCTGGCGCTGTACGACATCCGACGCACTGGAGTATAACACAGCGCCACCCCGACTCACTGGGGACATCTCCGCAGACAGTTCCGACTCACCGTGAACTATGCGGCAACCGGTTCCGACTCACTGGAACCTCAGCTGGCCTGGCAAGCATCTAAACATACAAGACTCAGCCCACGGTCGACCTCTGGTCTCCGGAGGGCAGTGATGAAGCGGTATCTACAACGCCACATGCGAACAACGCGTCATACTGACGTCACGCAAATCCTGCGACATCGGTCATTGGGGCAATTGCCCGCCAGACACAACACCCGTCTGGTCGGAGGATCCTCCCTTTTCTATAGAGTATGAGTGAACTTTACACCCTATTCCTCATACCTCTAAAATTTCATCACCACTGCTCTCAAAATGGTGAAGGAAACCGGTATGTCCTAGAACCAAAATTTCGAAGACATGTAACATCTACCAACCCGCACTGGGCCCGCATGGTGGATTATGGCCCACTCACTCTCACCGAGAGGAGGCCTGTGACCCAGCAGTGGGAACATTAGAGGCTGATTATGCTAAATGTTTGTTTCTACTTTGTTTATTTTTGATCTGGCATAATACTACAATCGAAAATAGTTTAAGGCTATATAGACGCATTTTGTCAACATGACGCGCGGCGATTTCGTCTTCAAACACGTCAAGCCTCGGGCAGTCGCGTGCAACATCATAATAATACCGTGCAACTTCATAATAATAATAGACCAAATGTCTACGTATTACATTATAAAACTATCGCTCGGTCTAGTGTTCGCAAGCCCTACTGTTGAGCAAGAGCTTGTATTCGATTCCCTGGTCTGGCAAAGTGTTATTGGCTGTTTTCATCTGTAATTTCTCAGTAACAGCCGCAGAGCCGCAGCAGCAGAGTTTGGAAGTTGGCGGTGTGATAACCCCGCATCTAGGAAAGCACATTGAGCCGTTGGTCCTGCGCCTGGTCTCTCTCTGGTCGTGTCGGATTGGTGTGATTACAAAAGCCTGTTGATTTCGGCAAGGTACTTGGCCCAACCACTCGAGCTTTTAAAGCAGACACCCTCACTTTAATCCCCAGTGTTTCGGCCAGTCAAGGGGCCGGAATCAACAGGTAATTAAAGTCGGGATTTTATAATACTGCCACTACAAAACCCTGAGAGGCAGGTGTAGACGGTGGAGTGGGAGGTTTTGTTTTTATTTCGTTGACGTCATCACGTCAAGCCGGCTGTCACTGAAATCGAAATCAAAATCAAAAGACATTTATTCAAATTAGGCTGAGAATCAGCTCTTTTCGAACGTCAAAATTACAAAAGACAGTCCCCCAAAAACGCCCGCCCTTCACCACTTTCACTGAAAATCAGCGCTGGGGCTCTGTCTCGTACAGGGACTTAGCATTATGCTGAGCAATGGCCGTTTTGCGTGGATGTGACGCATGTTTTCCCCAACATGTTATTTTTTTGTGTTTGTGTTCTTTTTATGCGTCATGTTTGCCGCAAATAATCTTTCTTTTTTTATTGAAAGAAAACAAAACAAACATTTCTGCAGATTTATAAATTTAATGTTCAATTCATTAACTCTTCATCATCTCAAGTCTACGTAAATCAAGAATTTAAAGTTACTTTTGCACTAGCAACGTAGATTCTTTAAAAAGCTAACGTCTTAAAATAATAATATGTACAAGTATATAAAAAGGAGGGGAAATAATCAAAGGGCATCAAAAAATTCGCAACGTAGATTGAATATTATTTTTATTTATTTTTGATAGCGTGGAAATCCTCCCGGAAGGCCGCCTTTCCCAGAAGGAAGGCTATGTTGTAGTTTTACTTACTCAACCCATATTAATAAAATAAATAAAGAAAATTTGGAAAATTTTCCCGGAAAATCTACAAAATCGGGCAAAACTGAACGTCCTTTTTTCTATGGGTTTTTTGTACGATTTATAGAATATTGCCTGCCGGGTCTGTCGGGGGTTTAATACAATATAAATTTAGTTCCTGCGTTCGGGCCAACAAGATGGCCCAAACACTCTGGGGATTATAATCCCTAGAGCGTTTGGTGGTTAGACCAAGTACCTGGCCGAAATCAACAGGCTTTTGTAATCACCCGTCGGATTGTCGTCCCATCGGACTATGGGAGTCAGGGAAGAGTGAGTATACTTGTTTCTGCACTCACACGCGTACACTATAATATCTCCCGCGTAGATGGCTAGTCTCCGTTGATATTGGTATCCATGGTCGAAAATCGGTCTGGAGGACATTTAAAATTGTTTGGAAAATAAATAAAACTTTGCGTTGCTAAGTCTGCCAAGGTGCTAAGATTATGGTAATTTATTAAACTTGATGTAGCCTCTGCTTACCCGTGGCGTGGCATTTAAGCTTGCTAGAATGCATAATTAAGGAGAGTCATATAAATGCACTTCTCAGAATTCCTAAGAACTTGCACTAGAATACCTCATAACATAAGCAACATTATACACGTTATCCAAGAACTTTATTAACTTGAAACTTCATTAAGTTAACACAACATTCACTTCACACGAATTAAAACCTTATCTCTCTTGTTTCAGAGTCTAGTCTTCCGTGTCATGAGTCATCCGAAGGTGCCGGATTTTCAGCAATGTGTGTCTTTTGAGGCATTCGCTAACCAACATCAGGAATTAGCGTATAACGTGTTTTGTCTTGGAGCTGTTTATTTTCTACCCCTGACAATAATATCAGTGTGTTACGCCTGCATTTTTTATGAAATTTCGAAGAATTCTAAAGAAAATTCAGGTGAGTTGATTTTCCAGACACTTTTTTTTTGTTGCTTAATGGGCCTGCTCCTGTCCTCGATCACGCCTGTTAGGAAGCGATGGGTGAAGTCTATGATAGAACGAGCGTGCCCAGAAGATGATGATGAGTTCACTCTTGCTTTGAAGGTTGAAAGGTTAAATGTGGAAGGGAACACAGACTCTGGCAGTGAGTTGACACTTTGGCTTTCACTTTTAAGCCGTCTGCCTGCGAGATGCCATTTGTATTAAAAATTAGCTGAGCCGGCGAACGTAGTACCGCCGTATTTTTTTTTCATTTAACTTTCTCCTATAAACACCTTGTCCTGACAATAACAAAAACAAAAAAAGAATTATCCAATTTGGTGCAGTCGATCGGAAATTATGCGCGTTGAGATTTCGGTGATTCATTTTTATTTATATAGAATAACCGACGTTGTCCTGTCCAAATTTTAATAGTACATAAATCTCATAGAAAAAAGTACGTTCAGTTTTCCCGAATTTGAAAATTTTTCAGGAAACTTCTAATATTTCTTTCTATGAAAACCTAATTCGGAAATTTTAAAACAATAAATAGGCAAATCGGTAGAGCCGTCCTGATGAACTGCTTTTCGCTGGTAAGCGCAATACGCTTACCAGCGAACAGCAGTTCATTTTTATTATAAACTAGCTGCATCCCGCGGTTTCACCCGCATAAGTTTCGATCCCTTGGGAATATCGGGACAAAAAGTATCATATGTGTTAATCCTGGTTATAAACTATCTGTGTGAAAAATTTCATCCAAATCCGTGTAGTAGGTTTTGCGTGAAGAGTAACAAACATCCATCCATCCATCCATCTATCCATCCATCCATACAAACTTTCGCGTTTATAATATTAGTAGGATAGTAGGAAGTAGGATAGGATAGTATTATTAGTAAATAATCCTATCCTATAGGATATTAGGATTGTAGGAAGTAGGAAGGCGTAAAAGAACAATTAACTAATGCTATGGTGTTCTAGAAGACCAGACCGATGATTGGAAATGATCAAATAAACTAGAAAATATCCTTCATTTCAGAATTTCTCTCTTGTACAATAAACATAATCTGTCAAATTTATTTAATAGATTTTCAATTTTATCGCTAAAGCGTTAAGGTTGAAAGTGTGTTGATTGGGAAAATTTGACAGTTTCGGGTAGCTTAACCTGCTGGCGTCTGTACAATTAAAGCGGACAGCCAAGGTCTTACTTCTAGTCTAGTTACGCTAAGTCCTTTGATAAGGGTCTCAAAGTTTTTCCCCAAATACTTCACTAACATTTGGGGTATATTTCAACCTAAATTATGTTGGAAAGTTTTACCTACTTGGGCAAACATTTAAATCGTTAGTTCGTCGCGAGCTCACACAATAGTAATGGCGTTGCTATGACAATTATGTAAAGTCCCTGCGACTTAGTGTGTTTCAAAGGAGTCAAAACGAAACAGAAAACTACATAATATATACTTAAATCAAAATTCATTCACGAAACAGAAAAATATATAAATCAAAATTCATTACAGGATATATCAGAAAAAGGAAATGAAAATGAATTGCAAAATAATAAGGGTATAAAATAATACAAAATTTATAATAACAAAAAAAAAAAAAAAATAACGATCAAAGACGACAGACAGAAATAACAAAATTTTATGATTTTGATACTTTTGACGCGGTATCGCGAATCTACGATTTAAATATTTGTACTTGCTACTAAAGTACCTCGGAAAGCACGTTAAGTCGTTGGTCCCGGCTGTCATTCGTATATATAACTTTGACAGTCGTTACGGGTAGTCAGAAGTCCGAAAATCTGACAACCAGTCTTACTAAGGGGTATCCAAAGACTACTATAGTATGGGGTATCGTATAACGTATTATCATAACTGGGTTGTCCCATGTAAAATACTGGTATTTAGCTGCGTCCGGTTAGACTGGGAGCCGACCCCAACATAGTTGGGAAAACGCTGGGCAGATTGGACTTGGGTATACAGAGTGGCAGAGACATCGACGCGCAAACGTCGTGAAAAGGTTACATCTGATGCCATAAATAAAATTACGAAAGTCATTCATCTCGGAAATGACCGGTTAAAAAAAATGGCATTTTTGAGTCCACAATGTATTGCAAACAACGCGATCAAAACGCCCCGCGGATGGCGCGCACGCGCACGCTACCTACCGCGATACTGCGCGCTGCCCTTTCGAGTTTTATTTATACTGCTGTTTTAAGTGAAACAAGTGAAATTACTATTTTTTAATTAAAAATCTCATTGGCTTGGACAGAAATAATGATTTTATACAGTTTACAGTAAAAAAAATTGCAGAAAAAAACATAAAAATTAAGAAAAAGCCGACGAAAAATTTCAATGCGGGGGGGTCCAGAATCATGTACTGAATCCATGGTAAGCGGTTGCGCGTCGATGTCCCTGCCACCCTGTATAAAGCTTTAATAACAACTCATGGTTAAATTAGTCTTTTAATAGTAGTTAAGACTATCATAAGATATGGTGTAATTTGGACACTGAGGCAAGAAGATCCTTAAGGTTATTCATTTTAATAAAAGGGGTATTATATTTATTATATTAATATGAGAAGTATTAGCATTCCAACGCCCACAGGGGTTGTTACGGTTTTATTTATACCCAAGACCACATAGTTGATGTGACACATAATTAATACAATTATTTTCTTAATAGGATTTTAGACATGAGTTCTATTCTTAACACACGTCTTGTGTTATATAATGTTCATGGTATCTTAACAACATGTTGTGGTCAAAGCCGTTGGCTTGAATTTTTAAACGAAAACTTTTATACTACAAAAGATTAAGTGAATGTTAAAAGACTAACCGCAGGAGGTTTGCGCGGTTGTGTTTTGTTTTAATTTTTTTGCGCGGCGGGAAAGCGAAAATTAATAACTTTTTTTTGCCTTCTCCTGTGCATCCAAAGGTTAAACCGCCTCTATAATAAAGCTTCGTTTACACTAGGACTTTTTCGGCTGTAAAAAGGCGAGAATTTCTATGTGAGACTCGTAAACGAGAATCGCTAGGAGAGTTATCACCCACGCCCACACACCTTGTAAGCTTGTAAAAGTTGAGGCCTTTTGGTGTGAATTGCGTTAGTATTATATAGCTAAGTCATAAAGCGACCTTATTAGTACTGACATACAAACCCTTTTCAGAAAAATACCATCAAACCGACCACAGTAGAGTGATGCTGAGAAGATCCGACCAGAGACCACTGGCCAGAGCCAGGAGAAGAACGCTGAGGATGACTGTTACCATAGTAACGGTGTTCGCTTGCTGTTGGCTGCCATATGCTACGATGACTTTATGGTAAGTAATTACCTGTTTGACTAGCTGTGCCCGCGACTTCATTCGCGTGGATGTCGGGTATCAATAATGTGTCGCTTAGAGAAGGTACCTACAACTTCTCTAAGCTCTCCAGCAGTGCGATTCTGTAACAATCTCACCGTGAAAACTTAGGTGAAGTGAGCGTGGATTGAGCTGTAATTCCAACTAATGCTATGGATTGGTGGAGCACACGGTGGAGGTCTGCCCCGCTTGGGCGGAGCACCGCCGTGTCCTCGTGGAGGCGATCGGCAGCGGCGGCGGCCTCTCGCGCCCGGCCCTGGTGCAAGCCATGGTCCGGAGCGAGAGGGAGTGGGAGGCAGTCGCCTCCTTCTGCGAAGCAGTCATGCTAGCGAAGGAGGTGGCGGGACGGATGAGGGAGAGAGCCTCCCGTCCCAGCCGCCGCGGGAGACGCCCCGGGCGTCGGGAGTCTATAGGAGACTACCGGCCACCGTAGGCGCGGGCCTGCGGGCGGAGAGCAATGGGTAGCTCACCGCCCGATCAGGACCAGGCCCGTGCCGGACGGCGCGTAAGTGTTCCACGCGCGCCTCAAAGAGATGTCAGCATAATTCGAGGGGCCCCTTAGGGCCGAAGCCTGCCGGGGCAGCGGGATTGTCCGGAAGGGTTACCGCTACCCCGGAACATAAAGGGCGAAGGAAGGAACATGGGTGGGTTTTAGTCAGTAAGAGTCTGACACTCCCTTCCGCTCCACCCAGAGCGGGAGGAGTCATTTGATGATTTCCCATCCCAAAAAAAAAAAAAAAAAAAAAAAAAAATGCTATGGATTGACACTATTGACAGCTCACTTCACCTAACTTTTCACGGTGAGATTTTTACAGAATCGACCGGCTGTATTGAAAAGGAAGAATATTTTTTATCTTTTTTGCGCGGACATTACAAACAGTCACTTCAATTTTATTTATTTGTATGTACGTGTGCATACCATATGTATATATAGCTATTTAAATCCAGTTGGAGGGAACTGGAACGAAATATTGTTTTCACACACACAGACTGTGAAATGCGGCACTATAAGTAATCTGTTCATATGTCAATAATTAGTTAATAAAAAAATATACCGAAAACTTTTAAATAAGTATAATGTATTTAACAAGCATCCTCTGCCTACCTTTTTTGTCAGATCGAACTTCTTTTTTTTTGTTGTTTGAACTAGTGAGCAATTATGTTTTTTGTCAAAACGGATACACGTACGGTATTATAACGTCTGTAAGAAGTCATAAATAAGACATTTCAATAAGATTAGGCAGTGTATACATATATTTGTTTTATTACGCATTTTAAAGTTAACCTTTACGTAATCTGGAATAATTGATTATAAGGCAGCTGTCAAAAAACGGTTTTCCTAGTGGACAGAGTATAGCCTATTCCCACTTGGCGATGTCCCGAAATACTCGATGAGTTTATAAAGTTGTTTTCTATACGTAACTGATTTGCATCATGATAACACTGCAGCAGTGAGGTGACTTGCAGTGAGATGATTTATTATGAATAATTTGCAACTAAATACTTTTATTGCGAAAATTGACAAAGCTGTGTTGATTGACCTACAGTTTTAGTTGATCAATCTCGCAACGAGTTTCTATAAATGTTACCCTACACGGTGCAAATAGAAGGCGTATTTCTATTCACGCAACAAAACTTGTGGACTATAGAAACCTAATATAACTGTGTCAACAACAAAAAATAACAATTTACGCTATACAAATTTTTCTACCTGTATTTTGTGATAATATAAAACCAACTGATTTGGTCTATTCCTGACTATCGACACGTATTTACTTTATATAGAACAGTATTTTTATCTTAGAAAGCAACGCGCACTTTACTTGTGGTTACCAAGTGTACAAATACGCTATGAATGTGTGTGTAAGCGCCGGAGCTCTCGGTAGTGTGTGTGTCTGTGTGCGTGTGTGTGTTATGTGCTGACGATACTCATCTCCACGCACACACTCACAGCGTGCTTGTGCATTTGGCTATCACAAGTAAAGCGCGCGTCGCTTCGTGAGATAAAAATTCTGTACAGGGGGCAGAAATAGGTACTAAAGGATACACGTGTTAGCCAATATTGCGTTTATTTCCTTAGCCTCTCTTCCAAGAATTGTTAATGTGTTCTGACGTACCGTTCCGTTTTGTGAGTAGGTATCACAGCTAAATTGTACGGTTTCGTATTTACATTCACAAGTATTTACGGATCTGTGGGCGTTCAATTACTTATGTTATCTTGGTTCTTTTAGGTGTGATTTTCGCATAGTTTTTATTCGTTTTTGAATAAAACAAATTCGAATAATCTGTCTTGTCAAGATAACGTCATTGACAATGTCGGTTAGGGATAGCTAGATTTTTTTTTTCATATGTCCGGGTTGTAGAGGGGCCCGTGGCTAAATAATAAAAGCCGCACAGGTAGATCGATCAGGTTAAGCTACGCTTGCTGCGGTTGGTCTGTGGATGGGTGACCATCTTTACATACCGAGACCCCTCTGTGCCTCAGAAAGCACGTTAAGCCGTTAGTCCCGGCTTTCATTTACGGATCTTTGATAGTTACGGGTAGTTAGAAGCCCGGAAGTCTGACAACCAGTCTTACCAAGGGGTATCGTATTACTCAGTAACTGGGTTGTGGAGGTCAGATAGGCAGTCGCTCCATATAAAATACTGGTATTCAGCTGCATCCGGTTAGACTGGAAGCCGACCCCGACATAGTTGGGAAAAGGCTGGGCAGATGATGATGATGGAGGGTTGTACGCACGGCGACATATCCAGTATAAGCTGAATTCGCACTGTAGGAAAAGCCTATACAATGTGAGGTCAGCTAAAACTGGAAATGTATAGCTTGATATCGTCGTGTGTACTAATCACTTAAAGTAAAACCCTCGTTTAACCTAACACCTTGTACAAGGTACTTTTTATCCGGGTACAGCTTGTAGTGTTCTCAGGAAGCGAGTGAAACCGCAGGCTGCAGTAAGTGTATACTAATATGTATTACAAAGAGTGTAGTGACTTTTTACGTAGGGGTAATCTTTGGAACTACAGATCAGATTCCGGAAATGCTTTCATTAACGGGAAGCTACAGTATTGCCGAGTGTCATAGGTTATGGTATTTATTTAGGACTATAAACGTCTATTATTATATTGTAACCTAAACAAAACTATTACTATTTTATCCTCCTCAATAAATACCAGAATAGCTTAAATATTTTTTTCAAACTCATATTAATATTTTATGATAAAACAGGAAACGCGGACGAAATCGCCGGCAGAAGCTAGTTACTTATTTATTTAATACTTCAAGCACATATACGTACAGAGGCGGACTTAATGCCATAGGCATTTTCTACCAGTCAACCTTAGGGTGATGCAGAGACAAACAGTGGTAGGTCAAATCATGAAAATTGAGGAATCAATATTTTAAATATACAGCTAACTAACTTTTAACTTATAAATGTAATCAAGAGAAAAGTTCACTCATTGAATTTATTGTTAATCTCTGAATAGTCTGTAACAGTCAAAGTCAGACATTTCCAGGAACCAACTAAATTTCTTTTAAAGTTTACCCGCTTCAAGTATTATTAAATAAATATTGATCTAAACGGTATTGTGGTAGATTTCACTTTACTTTGTTAAGAAAGCTCTTTATTAGCTTTGAAAACTTTTTGATCGGTAGGTATTGTTGATATTGTTTGCGCCATTTAATAGCGCCAATAATGTATTTTTATCTAACGAAGCGACGCGCCCTTTAGTTGTGGTAACCAAGTATACAAAGACGCTTGGAGTGAGTGCGTAAAGACGAATAGCGTCAGATAACACACATACGCACACTCACTTCCGACTTTGTCTCCTCTCTGTGAGACATAATTACGTAGACCTTCACACGAGTTCAGTACGGGTTAGTTAATGTCAAAGTCGGCAAATTTTTCGTGATGTTTTCCTTCACCGTTTTGAGAGCAGTAGTGACGAAATAAGTCAACCAACTAAGTTGCCAACTTTCTGAAAGCACCCTCCTGTTGCACAGTTATTGTGTAGGTTCTGAAGTCCTTGAAGTACTAAACATTTTCATACTATAAGTATCTTTTATATTTTCAATAGGTATGCAAATTATTATTATTTACTACATTAAAATGCTCACATCCAAGATTTACTACTAACTATTTACACTAGGTACCTACTAAATTAAATGACTAACTAAAAATATTATTAACTGAGATATAATGAACACACCTAATTCTGAGTGACGGAGATCTTCGCCCTTCCGAAAGAAATCCGACCTTAGAAGAAAACCGTATTTTTATACACATTAAATGAGCCGGCTTTTTTTTAACATTTTTTATCCATTATGAGTATGATTTTATGTATTTCATTATATAACATTATAACTTCGTTGCAAAATCTGCAAAAAAATAAAACATTTTATGCTCAATAACATTAATTCTTCGTGTGGTTTTGTACGTTTTGTACGGAAAATATATTATATTGGACAATTCTATTTTGTTTTTTATCTTTTGTGTGTCAAAGTAAAAAGCTATTCCGAGGAATGCTTTTAAAAATCAAAATGGAATTAGAAATGGTTTACCCATTGGCTTTTGCAGTTGTTTTTGCTCCTCTTTTTGGGATACGACAACTAGGTACCTATTATCATCATAATATGCTCTTAGAATTTATGCCGCAAACCATGTATGAATATGAGTAATTTTTTGTAGTTTTAAGAAAGAGAAACATGCCTTAACAGAAATTTTAAATCAATTCCTTTGTTAATGCATGTCATAAAGTGAGTTTAGGCTGTTATAAGCTACACTCTGTTCTAAATTGTTCAACATCGCAAAACTTTTCTGAGTAAATAACGTTTTGTCTGCTTTCAGAAATTGAACTACTTATTACAAATTGATTTTGCATTCTGTTTTCTGAAATAGACACACTAGGAATTTAACCAGAATCGCAAGTACTGAACTAACGTTAGAGCAAATACATGAATCCGCCCACAGAAGTCGCAATGCATGCGCCGCGACTGGAATTGGCACGCATGCTACAGAGTCAACGAACAGCCACATCTCCGAACAAATTCACTGGATCGACGGATGCTGTTAGTATACTATCCGTACAGCCCGAGGCACACGAGACATGAGCATGTTTTACGGTGTCTGTACGCGGGTTACTTCATTATCATCTACCTAGCCTTTTACCAACTACGTTGGGGTCGGCTTCCAGTCTGTTTATTTATTTGAAAGTAGGAAAACCAACAGCTGAACCAAATTAATAACAATTGTATAAGCGACACAGAGCCAATTACAAGTTCTCACGAGTAGAAACGGATAAGGTAGTGGAAATCTTAGGATCACTAAGTAGCAAGCACAATAAAAAAACAAATAAAAGGAATTAAAATAAGCAATAAGCATTAGATACATTCAGAAGCCATGTTAAAATACAAGTAAAAGGAATGAAAACAAGCAATAAGCACTAAATACATTCAGACGCCATGTTAGGCTTTAGTGACATGGGGAAAAATTAAACTAAAAAAATAAAGCACTACGCGCTGTTAAAAAGGTTGGCATTCAGCTGAGTGCGTGCAGAATGGGCTTTGCTGGTAAAAGGGTCAAAAGAGAACTCTTTACATAGAATATTATAGTCCTTGCTCGCTCGCACCATGTATGAGTTTTGCCTATAATTGGATGAGGAAAAAGGAATGGAGATAGGTGGATTAAATCTAACTGATCTCTGGGGTACATTGAAATGCAATTTGTGCAGGAGATCAGGACAGTCAATTTCGTTATTTAAGATTTTTAAAAGAAAAGTGCAATCTGCAAGTCGGCGACGATCTAAAAGTGACTGTAAATGGAACTTCTTGCAGAGATTTAAAAGTAATTATCAGAATGATATGGTGCATGTAGCCGAAAACAAAGACAACGAATAATTTTTTTTAGATATTCTCAATACGATTTCCAAACCAAACGGGTTCCAAATTTGTGACGCATATTCAAGATGACTTCTGACAAAGGAGAAATAGAGAATCTTAAGGGTTTTGGCCTTCTTGAAACATCCAGCGAGTCTCATGACACAACCCAGTGACTTCGAAGCTTTTGCTACTATTTGCTCAATGTGCACGTTAATTATGAGTTTAGATTCGTGAAAAACACCTAGGTCGCGTACACCGTCACATCTCTGTAATAGCTGCCCTTTAAGTATATACTAATCGGATGAACGTCAAGTATTTTACATTGCGACTGCCTATCGACCTCGTTACTGGATAATACGATATCCATTGCTAAGACTGATTGACAGACTTTCGGGCTTCTGACGACCCGTAACTACTGTCAAAGATCTACGATTGACAGCTGGGACCAACGGCTTAACGTGCTTTCCGAGGCACGGAGGGGTCTCGATATGTAATGGATGGTCACCTATCCACGAACCAACTGCGGCAAGCCGTGCGGCTGTTTATGTTAGCCCTGAGTCCCTCGCGGCTTACCTAACAAAAGCAATAGATATATAGAAAATCTCCTTATTGTTATCACATTTTGTAAACATCTCGTCACGTCAGATACTTATAATAAACAAAACACACAAAAATTTCTCAAGCGACGAAAATCACAATTCAGGCGAGAAAAATACCTTGAAGTTATATTCCATTCTTGTCTGCGCGGCGCAAAAACATCTTACCGAATAAAATTCCTTCTGAATAATTTTCTTTGTCATCTGGCGGTCAAGGGTGAAAGCTGATTTACAAGCTTAGGAAACTGTTATACGAATAAGAAAGAGTAAAATAATTGATGCTTATTGTTGTTCAAGTAAAACTGACACTGAATTGCGTAAAATATTATCTCTTCTTCTTAGCGTGTCGATGGCAATCTAAATGGACTCGGCCCAGAATTCGGCTACTTGTTTGGCGCCATCACCAGCGTCCATCAGTTCCTGTAACGTGCAGCTGACAGGACTCGCAGGACACGATATTAAGTGTTCTATCGTTTGTAGGACAGCACCACATTTACACGCCAAGGCGGAGTCGTCTATGAATGTTATCTATCTCTGTGATATTTCTGAAGACATAAAATTGGTGTTTTTATTAAATTAATGATTCCTTTCTGCTTCTTCTTCAACTTATGCCAAAGAGGTCTTGCTTGGATTCCCGTAAGTTGTGGTCATAAGCTGTCCTCATCGATGTTTTTCCTATGGTTTTGACGAGATCGTCTGTCCATCGCTCTGATGTTTCTCTGCGTTAGATTTGCTGGTTCTTAGATTAATGTACTTTTACTGCCTCGTTAGTAGTAGCAGTGGTCGCAAGCGCTACAGCTGCGCATGAGCTCCTGGGCTCGATTCCCAGATCGGGCATGGCGTTATTGAGTTTTTCCATTAGGAATATCTCAGCAGCAGCTCGAAGTCTCCATTTGTGCGCAGTTGAAGGTAATAAACTCGTCCCCCATCACGTGGGAATTAAACATAACTGGCTAAATGTGGGTGTACTATAAATACGCCTCTGCTCAACCCTTCAGGGATTACAGGCGTGTTGTTGCCAGACACTTAAACGTCTTTAGAGACAATATTTAATGGTAGCTCTCCAGAACTACCATTAACAGGTCCATCCATCATCCATCATCTTTCCATTAGCTTCGAGCACCGAATATAATTGTATCCTAAAGTGCATAACTTCGTCGAATCTAATTTGTCTGTTCGAAGGCACCTTTACTGCGAATATTCCCAATCGACATTGACATGTGTTGCCAACAGTGTTAACGACAGCGGTGTAACTGATCGGGAATAATCGAAAAGAATTCCCGTTTGTCCACACTGTGAACGAAGGAAACTTTTCCCGATCGTCAACGGTGTGGATGACGAGGTGTGACTGATCGGGTATATTCTCTTTATTATACCCTCCACGAAATCTTCAAAGAATAAATTGCAATACGCTCTTCCTAATTCTCAATGTTCGGATATTTTACTTGGATACCACGTACCCAAGTCAAGCGAAGCGGTTAATTATTAGAACGATGTTCTAAGAACAGAGCAGCAATCTGTTCTATGTATCTTATAAAAGTAGTCGTAAAGCTTGTCGAAATAAGAAATATAGGTTGTTGAACCTGACATCTAAACAAAAAATATAATTTCTTGAACCCAGCTTGAACCTTATAAATACTTTCCTAAAGATCTGTTGTCTTACTAAAAGATAAAACGTTCTATCAAAGAATACATTTCGCGGTTATTTTAAAATTGCATTTGAATACGAAAATGTATATAAGTTTTCATTCTAAAAGTTTGCCAGTCGTTTGTTGGATTTTGACGGAAATTCTAGGTCAAATATTAAATTTAAATGATATTTTTCCTATCCTTATTTATTTATTTTTATTTTACCATTTATGTACACAGATATATAAACAGACAATAAAAAAAGAACAGAAAAAATATGTACAAAGGTGATGCTTATTTCACGGTGACAATGATGATCCTTTTTGGGCTGGTGTCGTTCTTTTTCGAGTCCTATTTTCTTGCAGTTGTAAAACTGCAAGTTGCTATTTGTTAGTTGCTATTTCTCGTCCGGAATCACCCATTACTGGGTATAGGCTTCCCCTTTCATTTGCCATATTTCCCGGTTCTGTGCGTCTCTCATTCTGCGGTTTCCAGCAACCTCGTGTAATCCAGCACGGTCTTAAGGTGAGTATACACTAGAGCATTGTCTCGAGCATTTTAATTTAATTTAACGTTCATGCGAATGGTGCATACAATACAAGCAAAAGCTCAATTAAAAAAAAGCGTTTCCATGTAATGTAACGTTCCTGCAAATGCTCGACACGGTGTTTGAGGTAATGCTCACGGCGAGTGAGCATTTACCTGTAACATTCCTTTCCATTTTGCGCATCTCGCTCCGTGTCGTTTTGTCCACGGTTGTCTCTTCGCTCGATGAAATGTTATGTAATATTACACAAATTCGCTCATTTGTTTGCAAAAATAAGTTGTGACAAAGCGTAGAGCGTCGTGCTCATTCTTTGGTTCGTGAAAGGGTGACACATTAAAGTGGCTCGATGTTTTGTTACAAGTAAATGTTCTTGTCTATACTCACCTTCACAAGGTGGACCAACGACCTTGTTAAAGCCGCAGGAACCCGTTGGATGCGAGAGGCCTATGTCCAGCAGTGGACGTCTTTAAGCTGAAATGATGATAATGGCGCTGATTCCCTTGTTCACAAACTAAACTAAATTTAAGGTCAGTGCCTCTTTTTCTTTATATTTCATTTGGAAAAGGACAGAAGATAAATATTAGTTTAGTCCTGTCAAATTTGTCAGCGCCTGACGTAAATTGACGTATTTTTAGTAGCAGTGTTTTTAATCACGTCTTAACTGTCTATGGAGTATCTTAATGTGACAGGACTAAACTAATATGTATCTTCTGTCCTTTTCTTAATGAAATAGAAAGAAAAAGATGCACTGAACTCAAATTTAGTTTAGTTCGTGAACAAGGGAATCGGCGCCAATGATGATGATGAATGACTCACCTTTGTACGGCCATTATTTGGTCAAAGCTTTATTCCATTGGCCAAGATCATAAGGTCAAACAATATTTTATTGCACTGCATCTTTTTTTCAATCAATTAATAGTCACAGTAAAAAATCGAGCAATGTTCTGGGTGTACCCCAGGGATGTATCTTGGGACCCACAAAAAAAATTGTCTAAGGTTTCTTCATGCAATAACTAATAAATAAATGAAAACATTTTAGCTAAATATAGTCCCATAAAAATATTCTAGACTAGTGATAAAATAAAACAGCTAATATAAGAACACCGCAACGCCATAAAATATATAATAAAGTATGTATGTGAATCTGAAACATCTTTGTTTATTACCTTATTATTTTGTCAGAACATGCGACATCACGAGTTTACTGTTATTTCAGGGTGAACGGATTTCTGAGTATTCGCCATAGTTTGAACAAATGCTTTTGGGGAAGGATGGTGGCCGCAGATATAAGACGCTTCTAAAAAGCTTAGCTAGCTAGCTAGCTTTTAAATAAGCTAAGAAGTTTAATGCAGAGGTTATTGTACGAATTAGTATTATTAAAGCTGTTTTACAATTTAGACATATACATAAAATAAAGTCGCTTTTCGTGTCTGTCTGTATATCGGTTATATATTACTAATAAAGCTGAAGAGTTCTTCCGTTTGAACGCGCTAACTTCTGTAACTGCCGGTCGGATTTGAAAAAACATTTTTGTAGTTGATACCCCAATTCTGTAGGAAGGCTATAGGCTACTTAACATCACGCTAAAATACTAAGGAGCAGAGCAAAAACAAAAAACAGTCAGAAAGAACACAGTAATAGTGTGGATAGGCGATGCGATACGACGGGGTGGGTCGGGAGAGCAAGAAATTTCACGCCGAAGAAGGCAGAAGCTAGTTTCTTATAAACTACGCAATGGATTTTTTTGCGGTCTTTACCATCATTTAAAGAATGTATTCCGGAAGTTTTATATGTTTAATACATTCATATTAAACATAAATATATATAACGAAGGTAGTTCACCCATTTGTGATACCTCGTCATCAGAATCCAAGTTCGACATGGTGTAGGTACGAAATAACAGTCTCAACACTAATTACAATCGTCTATTTATTCACTCCCAATTACAAACTAACAAAATGTTAAACAATCAAGGCGATGGAAATTGATTAGACTACGGAAACGCGGTAAGTTCGGTACAGGCTGGCAGAACGACCGCTTGCCCTCGTGTCCAACTCAAAAGTTCCCTCTGTCAAATCCCATCCGTTCTATGTCAAAACGAATGACAGGTGACAGTTGTCAAACATGCCACGCCCCGTACCGACCTCACCCAAGCACACTGCTTGACGTTTCCGACAAACGATAATAGATGGCGTTGTACTAAATAAGCGTTAATCAATAGCGATTCTAATAATTGTGTCTCTTTGTTGATTCTGCGACACGGCCATCTTGACAATTCACACGTCCTCGTGTGAAGCATCTGAAACAAGAATTTATGGAAAGTAAAACATCCTTGGCTCGGCCTTCCTGACCAAGGTGTCGGAAAATAAAGTCACGCGATTCAAAAACACAATTTTATTCTGATTCACATAGTCTCATCAAATCTTCTTAACATTGAAATCATCACTCTTTGATAAACATCAATTTTCAAACTAATTCATGGAACATTCTGACCAAATCCAGTATGCAATGCTCTGTTCGGTACCCAGCCTCGTCACTCACAACACATTGCCTCCATCCGGCAATCCAACGGGACCTCCATCCGGTACCCGACCTCAACACATCACATTGCCTCCATCCGGCAATCCAACGGGACCTCCATCCGGTACCCGACCTCAACACATCACATTGCCTCCATCCGGCAATCCAACGGGACCTCCATCCGGTACCCGACCTCAACACATCACATTGCCTCCATCCGGCAATCCAACGGGACCTCCATCCGGTACCCGACCTCAAGGCCATCGCCTCTATTTAGCACCTTTAGCGATTACCTACATTGCCATGTTGACGCTGGTCACCAACCTTAAGTAAACACTTGGGCTTGCAGCCACGAACAACATTGCAAAGTACGCAATCTGAGCCACTTGCATACTACATTTGCATCTTTTATTCCCCCATCTAAGGTCCAACCCCTTCATTGTCAACAGGTCTCGTCTCATCAGTTTTGCTAGAGTCGTGGTCAGAGTCGGTGTCAGGGTCCTTGTTGTCAAAATTGTCGATGTCAGGCATTTTTCGAAGACGGTCGTGCGCATACTTGTATGTCCGATTCGAATTGAGAGCTTTAAGTACATACCGGTCTCCTTCTAGTACCTCTATAACTTTAAAAGGCCCTTTGTATTTAGGATCGAGCTTTGTTTGGTTTCGTTCTTCGTTCTGCAGTAGTACAAAGTCTCCTATAGTAAATGGTTTTAACTTAGCTTTGGTAGAGTCAAAACGCACCTTGTCGTAAGCTGAGCCTTTCTCCATATTCTCCACAGCCTGTAACCTTACCTGCTCAATGTCGATTTCGGGGTCATCATCAACCACTGATAAGACATCCAAAGGCCTCGCAACCTTCCCAATGAGAAGTTCCAATGGGCTAGCTTGCGTGACTCGATTCATCGTGCAGTTGAGAGCCAGCTGCACGTCAGGCAAAGCATCCTGCCACGAGCGACTACTTGTTTCTATTGCAGTAAGCATGTTTTTTAATGTGCTCATGACACGCTCCACCTGGCCATTGGCCCTCGAACTACCTGTCGCTATTAGGTGGAGCTTAATGTTAACAGAGACACAATAGTCCTTGAAGTCTTTACTGGCGAAGCACCTACCTTGGTCGGCGATTACACGGTTGGGCGCACCAAATAGTGAAACACTAGATTTTAAAGCCTTAATACTATTAGCTGTGTCAATGTTAATCGTATGGTGAAGTAATACGTACTTGGTGAAGGCGTCTATAAGCACAAACACATATTCCTTCCGGTCATTCTTGCCGCTTAGTTTTCCCGTAGCGTCGATATGTATGGTGTGCCAGGGTATAGCTACCTTTGGAATTGGATGCATTTCTGCCTGTATCTTGCCAGAGTGTGACTTAGAAATTTTGCACGTGGCACAGCTATCTACGAACTTTCGTACAAACCTCGTCATCTTGTCGAACCAGTAAAGTTCGTAAACCTTTTCTAAGGTCTTCTCCCATCCCAAATGCAGCAAACCTTCGTGTACATTGTTAACGATGGACCACCGGAACGTTCTAGGAATTATTGGCAGGCATAGAGTCTTACCACGTCGCTGAATTTTCCGATGCAAAACACTTGACCGAAGCTCGTAGGTCTTAGCCACATCATGAGGAAGTTTTCCATCCTTCAAGTCAGACACGAGTTTTGAAAGCTCCCCATCCTTCTGCTGTTCTGCAATCAGCCAGTTGTCATTCAGTTCGGCTAAATTAATTTGTTTACTGCTTACCTTCTCGAAAGGAGCGCTCTCTGCGTCATCTGGTAATGGATTTCTTGAAAAGAAATCTGCATGAGACATTCGCTTACCGCTACGATGAACAATGTTGAAGTCAAAGGCTTGCAAGAAGGCCCACCACCTGTGAACACGTGGCGTTAAGTCTGTTTTCTTACGGGTGGACTGTAGTGAACTGCAATCAGTTACCACGTCGAATTTACGACCATGTAGATAATGTCGGAAATGTTTTACTGCGTTGACAACAGCAAGAGTCTCCAACTCGTACGAGTGATACTTAGACTCTGCAGCAGTTGTGCGCTTGCTGAAATAGGCAATAGCATGTGACTTACCTTCACATAGCTGAATAAGAACATCTCCATATCCAATAGCACTCGCATCCGTATGCAACTCCGTCTTTAGTGCTGGATCATAAATCGATAACACTGGCTGACTAGTTAAAATAGAAATTACCTGTTGTCTTATGGTCTCATACTCGGATTTCCATTCGATTCGACCATTACCAGAAGTCAAAGCATATAGCGGGGCCATAATCTGAGAAAACTTTGCTATAAACTGACGAAAATAAGACGCTAAACCAATAAATTGGCGCAATTGCGTCACAGTCTGGGGTGGCGGTAACAAAGTCAAACAACTAACCTTGCGAGGATTAGGCCGTATCTGCCCTTGACTGACTTCAAACCCAAGGTACTCTACTTTCTGTTTTAGGAAAGCACACTTTTTATAATTAAGAGAAAATCCTTTCTCTGAAAGGACCCTAAGTACTATCTGAAGTCGCTCAAGTGCCTCGTCAGCGTTTTCTGCAACGATGAGCACGTCATCCATGTATACTACAACGTAAGTATTCACCAAATCCCCAAGCGCATGAATGAGAGCTCGCTGAAACACTGAGGGGGCGTTTCGAAGTCCGAATGGCATGGTCAAATATTCAAATTGCCCGTCAGGCGTCACAAAAGCTGTTCACTCTATAGATTCAGTTGAAATGCGAATTTGGTGAAATCCTGAGGCCAAATCTAAAATCGTAAAGAAATGACCTCCATGCAACCTAGCTATTTGGTCAGAGATAAGTGGTAATGGAAAACGGTCAGGTACTGTATTATCATTAAGTTCGCGGTAGTCCACACACATCCTATCTGTACCATCCTTTTTTTTAACAAGGAGAATAGGACTCGCAAACGGTGATGAACTACAGCGAATTATATTGGCCTTGAGCAGTTCATCAATTTTACTTCGTACAACCTGCCGTTCCTCGGGGCTCAACCTATAAGGGCGTCGATTAGCAGTCTTATGGGGGTCTATGAGGCGAATTTTCATGGGTTCAGTGTCTGCAGGGGATGTAGGTACACCGGAAATAAAATTATTTTTGAAAAATAGCAAAATACCTAACAGTTCAGTTTTTCTTTCAGGGGGGATGTCTGTGTCTATTGTGTCAAAGTCAAATTTACAGTCAACATTCACGTCACATGTCTGAACAGTCCGTATTTTCTCAAATCGTATCTTATCTGACGACATGTGAACTACTAGACCAATTGATAAAACTTCGCGTCCAATCATGATGTCATGTCGCAAAAAATTGTCAGGTAAAATGTGAAAAAGAATTTCAAAAATAATTCCGTCGATCTCAACAGTAGTCAAAATTTGTACAGTCGACCTTACAGAAGTCTGTCCAATACCAGTCAATGTTACATTTCCATAAATTCGTCTACCACTAAATTTACAAGATACAGATTCTTTAACAAGCGAACATTCCGCACCAGAGTCATAATAAAAATCAAATTGCTCACCAGAATGCCGTAAGGAACCAGCAGGTGCGTCCACAAGGCACACATCAACTCGCTTCTCCCTGGCAGGATCAACCGCCGTGCTGCTGCATGCCTCCTTGGCGTTCCTCTTAGGACAACTGGATGCGTAGTGTCCTTGTTCACGACAGTTGAAACAAGTGATCCAGTCGGCTTTCCCTGGTACCTGGTTACTCCTGCCACTGCTAGATGCCGTCGATCTCGATTGCTCTTCATGTACCTTTAGGTCTCTCTTCAGGCGACACTGCACCGATCTGTGTCCTGGTTTCCCACAGTTGAAGCATTTGGGCCCAGCGTTGGGCCAATTCGGGCGGCTCCTCTTCGCGTCAGGACCTTCATGTTCATTACCACCAGATGGGGCGCTTCTCTTCAGAAACGAAACGGCCTTCAGTTCCCGGTGTAAATCGTTGCGGGTTTTGATGTCCGTAGTAAAGGACAATCGCTGGACTCGCGTATCATTCTTCGCGATATGAGCTAGCACCGTCGCGACAGCAATCTGCTCTGTCGTAAGGCCGTTCCATTTTGACATGATGGTTGTCATGAGGGTAGCTGCATATGCGGCCAGACACTCATTCTCCTTAGGTTTATTTCCATGCAGATTGATTAGAAAGGAAGCAGTAGTCTCTGGACAATCGTACCTGGCTATAAACAGTTCCTTAAAATCGCTCCATTTCATCCCAGGGTAAGATATGGACGACAGCCATGATGAAGCTTCTCCCTTGAGTGCGCGGCTCAAGGCAATCATCAACGATGCACCATGACTATTCGGATCGATCACACACATGTCCGCTGTTGCCAGCCATGCACGAGGGTCAACATTCCGTTTTTCAGGGTCAAAGTCCGGTAGGCGAACATCCACAATCCCAGAAGGTGTTTTCATTGCTTGCACGATAGCCATAAAGTTTTTGTTTTGCTGCTCTAACAGAAAACGCCATTTTTCCATCTCTGTGTCACCTTCAAACACGTGCGTATTGTCTTTACACTTTTCTTGGTTAGCACTTTCACTTACACCACGTGGGGCGTTCGAGTTGCATCCCACTTCTGATAACGAAGGTAGTTCACCCATTTGTGATACCTCGTCATCAGAATCCAAGTTCGACATGGTGTAGGTACGAAATAACAGTCTCAACACTAATTACAATCGTCTATTTATTCACTCCCAATTACAAACTAACAAAATGTTAAACAATCAAGGCGATGGAAATTGATTAGACTACGGAAACGCGGTAAGTTCGGTACAGGCTGGCAGAACGACCGCTTGCCCTCGTGTCCAACTCAAAAGTTCCCTCTGTCAAATCCCATCCGTTCTATGTCAAAACGAATGACAGGTGACAGTTGTCAAACATGCCACGCCCCGTACCGACCTCACCCAAGCACACTGCTTGACGTTTCCGACAAACGATAATAGATGGCGTTGTACTAAATAAGCGTTAATCAATAGCGATTCTAATAATTGTGTCTCTTTGTTGATTCTGCGACATATATAATAAATCTCGATGCTTTCTAAGGTCGTAAAACCCGTGCGCAGAAGAGCAGTGTTGGCTCAGTGGTACTTAATGGCCGCGGTTCAGTAGTTTGGTTTTAAAACCAAAATTACTGGTAAAAATTATAACTTAAAAGTGAAAAATAAAAACTTTTTTGCAAAAAAAAAAACAACCGACTTCCAAAAAATACACTAGGTACAACGTGAAAAATAACTTTTTTTTTTTTTTCATAAATCATAAATCATTTAATCGTTTGTTAAACATAGGTAACATAAAACGGTCTTAAGCTATAATACATAGTGCGCTATGTTTTGTCAACAATGACATACAAACAAATTCAATCAAATTAAATTATTATACAGATTAATTAAAATTGTCATTAGAATGTCATTATACAGATGTCAATATCATTATACAAATTAATTAAAATTGTCATTCATAAACTGGTCCAGTGTGTAAATAGCATTTATTAAGTAGTAAGTTCTTTAAAGTTTTTCTGAATTTTTGTACTGGCATACATTTAATTTCGGAAGTCGGTGGCAAACAACGAAAATGCGAACCCAACGACACCGACTTCCGAAATTAAAGTTACTTTTCACGTTGTAGTGTCTTTTTTGGAAGTCCGTTGTTTTGTTTTTTTTGCAAAAATAAGTTCTTCTTGTCATAAGAAGTTGAAATTGGAACCACTGGTTCAAAGTTATCTAAACTAATTTGGCACATACTACGAGAATTTGGATGAAATTTAGCACATGGGTAGACCATGACCTGGATTAGGACATAAAATTATTTTTATCTGAAAATTCCCACGGCATCGAGACTTATGCGGGTGAAACCGCGGGGCGCAGCTAGCTAATATAATCGAAACTTCAACAAAATTAACCACTTTTTCTTCAACAGGTACATGCTAGATCGAAAGTCAGCAATCCATGTCTCCGCAAGGGTCCAAGACCTGTTCTTCATCATGGCTGTCTCCAACTCTTGCATGGATCCTTTGGTCTACGGTTCCTATATTATAGACCCAAGGACCTTCAAGAGGACGATTATGAAGATCTTCTGCATACACGTCAGTCCTTCGGAGATACCAGGTAGGATTCTTTTTCTTTGTATGTATCTACATATATGAGGTACATAATAATGATTAATTTATCTGTAAAGATTACCTTATAGTCTGCAGTCTGCAGTTTGGTTCCGAGGAGTATCTAGGGTGCACCGGGCGATAATTTACATAATTTCGTCACTCGTAGAAGAGGCTCTTTTAAAGCATTTTATAGCACTCTGTGACCTAAACCTGCTAGAATGAGTCAGTATCAGCTATTTCTTCACGTTGATTTGTTTAAAGGCGGCGGTGGTGGCGGCCCATACCACGATTTGTTACTAGGATAAATATCTAACCGTAGATTAGGCTTCCAATTACATTAAGGTTGAAGTCAGATCAAAGATAGACGGGCTGATTTCCGTTCCTGATATGCGCAATTCAAACTTTAACAACCCAATTTAGGCGCAGATGGTTAACACTTTGACACATACTTTTAACACATTGGATTATTAAGAATGCCGAAGAATTACGTAAGTAAATCTAATTATATCAAATCTCACGGTAGCGTTTGTAATTGATTGTCTGAAATAACAATCAATCTGTCTAGCATTTTCCCAACTACAGGGTGGGCAACTTGGAGGTTAGGATACAACTTTTTGCCGCCATTTTGTTTTGGCGGCAAATATGTTGACTTTCTTCTTTCTTTCTCTAATTCGTTGGCGGCAAACACGTTGTTTCGTGAAAATGATTTTGTCTAGATACGGCAAATTTATTATGGGGCGTTTTACAACAAAGAACACGATCAGTTTTGAACAAAGTGTTTTAATTAGATACTAAAACATTCTACTCAACCGAATCATGTATTGCGGAAATTCTAAGAAAATTGTTGCAAATTTTTGGTAGAAATCACTTACCTTCGCGGCTAACAATAATTCGTTAAGTGATTAAATTTGACAGATAAAGCAATTTTCTTACATCAAGTGAATCAGTTGGGCTTAGGAAACGTGTTTCCAACAAGACGGGGCCACATGTCATAAGGCACGAGCCACAATCGAGACATTGAAAAGAACGTTTCCGGGTCGATTAATTTCGAGAAACGGTGACATTGATTGCCTCCCAAGATCCCCGGATTTAACAGCTCCTGACATTTTTTGTAGGGCTCTCTAAAGGGACGTGTCTATGCTAACAGGCCAATGAACCTTCAAGAATTAAAACAAAATATCTGAGACACAGTCACTGAAATAACGCAGGAAATGTGTGAAAATGTCATGAAAAACGCAGTGAAAATGGTTCACATCTGCCATGCTGCTAGATGTGGACATTTGTCTGAGATTATTTTCCATACTGAATTGCCGGCCCTAAATACTATATTTCATCCCACTCATATTTACTAATAATCACAAACTCTTATACTGACCTTACAAGCACATCATACACACATAACACCCTCACACTTTCACACACTACTCACACAATCCCACAATAACATCACATTTCTTAACACTTCACGAATATAACCACCTTTATTATAGACTTATCTCTCTAATTCGAAATGTTGGCTAATAGTGATATATGTATAATCTAAATCTAGATGCCGTTAAATCTGATAAATGTTCAAAGGGGTGTGAGCCTGGAGATCTGTCATACAGGATCCGAGCCTAGTTCAGACTCCAGCTCTCACAAAGGTTCTAGCATAAGGCAAAATTGTACATACACACTACTGTAACAATGTACCTTTATGAGAGAAATAAACTGTATTATTATTATTATTATTATTATTTTAACATATCTCGGGACCATGGGGTCCCGGTCCTTTGGAAGGCGTACGAGGGGCCGAAGCCAACTCCCAGAGGCCCCTTAGGAAATTTTATTGAAATGTGGCACCACCCGACGATTATCCCTGTACGCACTACTATGCAAGTGCACCCAAGGATAACCCCCGGTTAGTGTAGGACTATTGCAGGATATGGAAAAATACAAATTTGGACTATGGGTTTGGGTGGCTAAAGTGGACTGGTTACCAATAACTATGGAAAAACTATGGCCCCTGCCTGATCAATATTTAATATATACACGGATAAAATGGCAGGGGGTGACTTGCACACTCAATAATGGGCCCCCGGAAACTGTCGCTAGCACATAGTGACGTAGCGACAAGGGGGCAACATGTCCTGAGGTGCTTATGAGGAGTGGAGAGGTATTCCACGGCTTTCAGAACAATCCCAGAGCCCGGAAGATGGTCAAGATCCCTACGAGCACTTACTGGAATACTTCCTTCCCCCGAGCACGTTTGCTCTTGCGAGTCTCCACTCAAGCCGGCCAGTAAAGGCAAGAATGAGGTGGGAGCTCTGTTCCTCGTCATTGTTCATTCCAGCCGGCCAATAAAGGCAAACCAGAGGTGAGGAACAAGATTTCTCCCAGGAGATAGGGTCCGTGGGGTCGCTACTGCCCAACAGCTCGCCACATGCTGCCCTGCGGTTTTCTGTATCTCTCTTGGTCTGGCTCCTCACCCTAGACCTGTTTCGGCAAAGTAAACTCTTCCGACACAGGCCTAGAGTTCGGAGCGCACAAGCCCCACCACGACGTCAACGTAGAGATACGGCGGTGGGGTTATTATTATTATTATTATTTAAATAAAACTACTTAATAATTTTTATATTTCATAGAATAAATAAAAAAAAATAAAGTGTATACCTCTTATTTAGGTTCAAAGATTCTCAAAAAAAGACACAAAGTCACAGACATGAGAACAATGCTTCAACGATTAAATTATATAAAGTTCGTCGCAAACGTCACGGTAGCAATTATGATACACCCATCCAATGCATTCAGCTTTTAGGAAGGGTGTTATTTGTGATTAAATATGCAGCTAATTGAATTTTGAATGCATTGAATGAGTGCAACCTTTTTATACATGAGGGTATTTTGTTATATAACTGTGCTCCTTCAAAAGTTAACATTTTTCTGCAAAACTTAGTTCTCATCTTCGGTAAAATCAGAAAAGTAGCTCGGCAACTGCTACGTTGTTTTATTTTCATAAACGATAAGATAGTCTGTATACTTTTGTTGAGTGACTTACGAATGAAAATACATGTATTTTAAATATATAACTGTCCAATGTTCATTATTTTGGTTTCTTCATAAATTTTGCACGTTGATGTTAAATATACGTAGTTAAAAATCATTTTTATTATTTTGTTTTGTGCAGCTTGGAGACTTGCTAGCTTCGTCTTGGCCTTGGCCATTTGCCCACCATGTACGTTGTGGTCGGCTTCTAATCTAGCCAGATGCAGTTGAATACCAGTATTTTACATCTGACCTCCACAACCCAATTACTGGATAGAGTCTGCGCAAGCTAAGTCTGCGCGCTGTCAAAATCGGAAATAATCGTTTTCCGCCATCTCGACGTTTATATCTAGTGTCAAGAGGGTGTGCTGTGATTCGTGTTTTCCATTATGCTGAATGTGATTACATATTCTGGCAGGGATATAGTTGTATTGTATAGGGGTTGTATAGGGGTATTGTTGGCTTGTTGCGCGCTTTGGTGTCTACTGTAAGTGCAGCAAGCAATTGTTATATAAATAAATAGTCTTGGCAAGAATGATTGTCAGACTTTTTATGGTATTGACTACCCGTAACTATCAAAGATCTACGAATGACAACCGGGATCAACGGTTTATCATGTTTTCGGAGGCATGGAAATTTGTCCGACTTAAAATCAGATTAAATCATAGAGTTTTAGAAACTAGGAGCATTGTGCTTTTAAATAATCAATTCCTACCGTCGTTTCACTTACTTTGAACTGCTTTATGATATTCAAGAGAGCTTTGGCATTTTTTCTTTGGATGTCTTTCCGTGTAATCTCATGAATTATGTATTTCCATTCATTCAACTGAGTATTGAAATAACTTATTTACGTAGCAAACAATATCATGTTTGCTACGTAAATAAGTTATTTCAATACTAATATGATAATACAATAACAATTAAGATTTCTACGTAGGTTTCCCTTAGGCCCGGTTTTTTGATCCGGAGTTACACTCAACCAATTGTCAAAAATAGTAACTAATTGTTAATTTTTTGCAAAATGTGTTAATTGATCAAATTTTAGTTTATCAAATGGTTATTTTTTTAAGAAATAGTTAATTATTTGACTATTAGTTTGATATTATATCATTAGATAAACTAAAAATTGATCATACTTTGCAAAGTAACACATTTGTTTTTCACAACACATAACACATTTTGCAAAGTTACTATTTTTGACAATTGGTTGAATTTAACTACGGATCAATAAACCGGTCCTTACAAACACTCTTTCGTAGAACATTTAATACATAAAAGAAAATCGTTATTATAACAAAACAAGTCTTTTGTTTACGCCCACAAGGAAAATGGAACATGCCCGTTATTCTAAGAAAGCGTGAATTTTGTTGTTCAGATGTGCGACGTATATTATTTATGACAAACGATAAATTATGTATTTGTTGAGTTTGAATTCAGTGCGATACAAATACTCATGAATGTGGAAAGATATTACCATGGGACCGATTCGGAAATAGCAAAAAAACTATTATGGTAAATGATTTTTTTTTAAGTATATATACACTTTTTAATAATATTTTAAAAACTGGATGAGGTCGTCTGGAGTTTATATTCATGAGCCCCTGAAATATTGCCAGTTAATTTAAAGTCAGCCAGTTTAGCGAGGGTCATATAACTATGTTCACACTTTCCAGGTGTTTAATGTGATAACACGTAATTAGAATGAATGTCTAATGTTACCTTTCCTATTTTGCTACCTTAGCTTAAACTATTTTGTTAGAGTTTACTGTTCCAACGATACGGCACGGCTTAGAGGTTTCCACTGGGAAATAATATGTATGTATGTAACTTTACGTACCTATTATTGTTCTATAGTCATAGTTCAAAAGTGCAAGGTTCTCACTGTTCGACAACTGTTTATCGTTGAAACAATCTTGCGTAAACGTTCTTCGTTGAACTACAACTCATTCTTACACGCTCATAAACGCATTAAGACAAATGTATGTTCCACTCAACTGTGTAAAAGTAGTCGTTCGCGCCGCAACTTTTGTTTCCTTGGCAGTTATTCAAGTAACAAAATAAACTATACTTTAAAAATATACCCTCTTACTAAAGCAAATTGCAAGCAAGTTCTCACCACGTATCGACTGAACCTTGATTACGATAGCACTGAAAGCCTCTTAATAGTGTTAAGATAAATGTTTTTTCAGTCTACCTATACACACAACACACCACAGTACATCACACCACACCACACCACACTACTTCACTAGTACTCAATACTAATCCAAATTTTGTATATTTTTTTTTCTTTTCCTCCCCTTTATTTTTTTGGTTTACTCTGTACTCCAAAAGGTAAGGAGAAGTTTAAGGTTAAATAAATCTGTTAATTAATCTTAAGATTCAATACTCAATCATTGTTTTTTTTTCGGGGGGGGGGGGGGGGGCAAAGGATTTATCAGATGTAGTGTCTTATATTTTTAAGGCGCCTTTGTGGAAGAGAAATAAAAGATTTTTATGTTTATGTTAATGTATAAAATACATTAACATAAACATAAAAATCTTTTATTTGGAGGGGCTTGTGGCTACGTAATAACAGCCGCGCGGGTCGATTGATCAGGTTAAGTTACATACCAAAACGCCTCCGTGACTCGGAAAGTACGTTGAGCTGTTGGTGCCAGCTGTCATTCGTGGAGCTTTGACAGTCGTTGCGGGTCGTCAGAGGCCCGAAAGTCTGACAACCAGTCTTACCAAGGGGTATCGTATTACCCAGTGACTGGGTTGTGGAGGTCAGATGGCAGTCGCTCCATGTAAAATATTGGTGTTGAGTTGCATCCGGTTAGATTGGAAGCCGATCCCAACAGAGTTGGGAAAAGGCTAGGCAGATCATGATGAATCATTTCTTTTTAGGTAAATCGTTGTAGCATATCATCACCATCATTTCAGGCGTAAAGACGTTCACTGCTGGACATAGGCCTCCTTCAAGCACCTCCACGCTATGTATGAGAAAATTAATTATCTTCATCCTTTTTTTTGTGAATTTAGTCATGTTTTAATAGTTATTCTGCTACTAGCTGCGCCCGGCGGTTTCACCCGCATAAATTTCGATCCCGTGAGAATATCGGGATAAAAAGTATCCTATGTGTTAATCCTAGTTATAAACCATTTGTGTGCCCAATTTCATCCAAATCCGTTCAGTAGTTTTTGCGTGAAAGAGTAACAAACATCCATCCATCCATCCATCCATACAAAATTTCACGTTTATTATATTAGTAGGATTCGGGGCGGAGAGATATCCAACAAATCAAAGATCAAAAAAGTCGGGCCAGCCGTTCTTGAGTTATAAATAGATATTTTGATTTTCATATTTAATAATTTTTATTCAGAATAAATATTTATTATTCTATTTTGCGAACAGCTGAGAAGATGAAAAGAGATAATGAAATGATTATTTATCAGAAAGCCAGATGCCTTTTAAATGCATTAGTACAAAGAATTTAAAATTAAATATAAAGTGTCAATGAAGAATCTACATCGTAAAGAAATAATAAAAGTCACGGAGTTCAAATTCAAAGACAGACGTCAAAGAAACTTGGAAAATATAAACGTAATGAGGCTAATTGGAACTTTTTAATTAACGTTAATTATTCAACTATGTTTTTTTTTTGTTTTGAAAATTTTCTTTATGCTCTATAAACTTGATTATTAGCAACAGTTTGGTCATTCTCGTAGCTCAGAAATGATGACAGTTTAATACAAATAACTACATTACATACTAACTAACTTTGACGACTATGAATGAATATTAAAACATCCAGCCGGTCTACATATTCTGTAAAATTCTCACCGTGAAAACTTAGGTGAAGTGAGTTATCATTTCATCTGATGCTAGGGATCAGTGATCTGTGAATAGTCTGTGTGAAAATTGTCATCGTGAAAAGTTAGGTGAAGTGTCACCTAAGTTATCACGGTATACAGAATAGCGCCGCTGGTCTCCATTGGTTACTTATGTATTTGCAAAGTAAACAAATACATGATTTATTTTGACGGCTTAGGTTTAGCAATGTCTAAGTTCTCCCAAGTTCTGTTGGGTGCCCCCAAGACTAAGCAATTAAAGCTGGGCTTGTTACAAGTCCCTCTTGAACTAAACTTTGTCCTACAAATTCGTTGTTCCAGATTTAGGAGTTATTGCATGCACCCGTAACCTTGCCTACGTTACAATTTGTAGTTATTTTACATTCGTCAAGTCATCATCTGCCTATCCTTTTCCCAACTACATTGGGGACGGCTTCCAGTCTAGCCGGATGCAGCTGAATACCCGTATTTTACATGGAGCGACAGCCTATCTGACCTCTACAAACCACATTATATTTTACATTCGTCAAGTCTGAAACTTAAATGTGTATAAATAAAATTAAATAGCGAACTCAATGAATGTATTTGACGGCACGGTTGGCGCAGTGGTTAAGCGATTGACTGCTGCGCTGCGTGTCGCGGGTTCGATTCCCGCACGGAACAAATATTTGTATGACCTACAAGTAGTTGTTCCGGGTCTGGCTGTTTGTGTATGTGAGTTTAAATGTTTGTAAACGCACTCACGATACAGGAGAAATTCCTAGTGTGGGTGTCCCCGTTTTTTTAAAAAAAAAAAAAAAAATTCAAACAATTTACAGGCACTTTTGAATTGTTAAGGAGTCAGTTATTTTTAAAGCGTAGTAGGTACAGACGCCAGCACATGAAGCTACTACAATCTGTCAAATTTCTTTAATAGATTTTCAACTTTATCGCTAAAGCATTAAGGTTCAAGGTTGATTGGGAAAATTTGACAGTTTCGGGTAGCTTGACCTGCTGGCGTCTTTACCTATGGAGAAGAACGGGCAAGAAACTCAGTGGATACTCTTTTAAATTAAAATATTATGCATTTTGGTTAGTAACATCACTCATATTGTGCTTCACTGGATAAAGCGCAAATGATGCTAAGTTTGTTACGTAAAACTGGTGACCCAGTGGTATCGGATCCAACTTACGAGTTGTAGGTCGTAAGTTTGAACCCAAGCAGTCACTTTACTTTGTGTATTTAATTTCATCACCACTGCTCTCAAAGCGGTGAAAGAAAAGGTGGTGAGGAACGATTTCCTCACAAGGTTTTCCTTCACCGTTGAAGTCTTACAACCAAAAACTCGAAGACATTTGACATTCACCAACCCGCAGGCCCGCGTGTTGGATTATAACCCACTCCCTCTCATACAGAAGAGGCCCCTGTCCCAGTAGTACGAACATTATAGGCTAATTATGCTACGTTTGAATCAGAAACTGGTCGAGTGATTCCGAATTCCACACTTGAAAAAAACAGTCAACCAACAATAAATACAAGTACTTTACCTTAACTACGTAGTTTTCTTGCTCGAGACATATTATTGTTACAAAAAGATCATAACTACGTTAGCGGGACATCCCTGAAAAAATATAATAAATTTGTTTTTGTTTCAAAATAAGGTATCAAGTCAACGTTGACATTGGCTGAATAATAAGATATTATCCTTATAGAATTAATAACGTGATACTTTTAGGTTCTAGTTTTCGTGGAAAGGCGTGCTTGGAAGTTTTCTTTCACTTAATTTGGACCAGAAAGCTGACTGTGTTGTTTGTGGTACGCCTTATTTGGTATTCATTTAAATAATCTTATTTTGACGTACGTGGTCACACTGGTCACTATACTTACTTTTTTTGTCAGTGTTGTTGTATTTCAGGCGCATTATTATCAGGCGCAGTGCATTTTTTTTTTAAACATTAAAAACAAACCAAACACTTACTTATACTTTACTTTCAAAATTTAGCACCCAGGTGCTATAACGTGGATTAAAATATAGCACACTTTTTATTTATTTATATACTTTATTGTACATTACAAAAATACATAAAAAAAAAGTTCGAACACTAAAAATATACAATGGGCGGCCTTATCGCTTTCTGCGATCTCTTCCAGGCAACCTTGGAAACGACAGTGATTTGTCTTGAAATAAATTTATTCGGGTAAATGAATTAGTTTCTCTAGGATGCGAGTCAGACCGCGGGTAAAACTAGCTTGTACTATATTATTCGTAGATTATTTCGGTCACGCTAGTTCATCGAATCACAATGTCTTTATTCTTGTCTATGTCACGTTCGTCTTGTCACGTTACTGTCCTTGGCAGGTGGACGTGTAAACGAAGCATGAAATATCGGGTGTTGGGATGTTATATTTTGGGACGAAATTGAAAAGTTATAATAATTGTATTATTTGTACGTGAAAGTCTATCATGCTGAGGTGTAGAAATTATAATGAGAAACAGCCCCAACAAACCCCAAAGGAATTTATTTGTCGATAACGAGGATTCAACCTTTATCGAGAAATAAATTCACATCTTATAGTACTTGAGGGCCCCGTGCCTAAATAATAATAGCCCCACAGGTCGATCGATCAGGGTAAGCTACGGTTGCCGCGGTTGGTCTGTGGATGGGTGACCATCTTTACATACCGAGACCCCTCCGAACCTCGGAAAGCACGTTAAGCTGTCGGTCCCGGCTGTAATTCGCGAATCTTTGACAGTAGTTAAGGGTCGTCAGTAGCCCTAAATTGTGACAATCAGTCTTACCAAGGGGTATCGTATTACCCAGTAACTGGGTTGTGGAGGTCAGGTAAGCAGTCGCTCCATGTAAAATATTTAAAGAACAACGCGCTCACACAGACAGACACGAAAAGTAACTATTTATTATACTATTAATAATAGATAGATATAGAAGAATAAACGGGTCAAGCTACCCGAAACTGTCAAATTTTCTCAATCAACCTTGGACCTTAATGTTTTAGCGATAAAGTTGAAAATATAGTAAAGAAATTTGATAGATTGTAGTAGCTTGATGTGCTGGCGTCTGTACCTATAAACAATGCGACACTCAAACCAATAAAGTTTATCACAGTATGTTCTTTTAAAAGTAGTGTTTAAGTAGTATCCGATCCATTAAAAAATATATTAGTTTATCCAACTATATTAAATCATAACAGCTTATAAAAAATAAAATATATATATACAAAAAACAAAAAAAAAACTGCTATAAAACTCTTACAGGAAACTTTTCCACGTCTGATAATAAAGACTCGAAGAAAATCCAAGTTTTCTTACGTTCAATATCGCCTACACATGTCTATTTATGTCTGCCTTTTGCCATGTCTATTTGCCTGTTTTCTGTCTGTCTATTTATGCCTTGTATAATTTTAAATATGAGTATTACATACATACATAAATTCACGCCTTCTTCCCATGGGGTAGGCAGAAACTGCAGAACGCCACCTGCTACATAACCAGCCTATACTGTTCCTACTGCTGGGACACAGGCCTCTTCTTTGTGAGAAGGAGTGGGAAGTAATCCACCACGCGGGCCCAGTGTGATATGCCGGTTTCCTCACGATGTTTTCCTTCACCGTTTTTGAGAGCAATGGTTATGGAATAAATAAATCAATTACGTCATCATCTGCCTAGCCTTTTCCCAACTATGTTGGGGTCGGCTTCCAGTCTAACCGGATTCAGCTGAATACCAGTATTTTACATGGAGCGATTGCCTATCTGACCTCCACAACCCAGTTACTGGGTAATACGATACCCCTTGGTAAGACTGGTTGTCAGACTTTCGGGCTTCTGACTACCCGTAACGACTGTCAAAGATCTACAAAAAGGCTAAAGTAGACTCATCTTTCATGGGGTACTGTTTAAAATGTTACAATAAAATACCTCCCCACATAATTGAACAGAATGAAACGAAATTTAAATCTTGTATAAAACGCACAGTATGCAGCCAGGCATATTATAAATTGGGAGATTACATCGCTGATAAAAATGCTTGGCTAAACGCTGGTCCTGCTCCACAGGACGCATAAATAAATTGATTAGCATTTGAAAGTACTGTTGGAGCCGCTGAAGATTGTAAATTACTATTTTTGCATTATATAAATTCAATCTCCTAGTATTGTATAATTGTATAGCACATGTGTGAGTACTATGTAGGTACATACTATAAAGCTACCATTTACTGGGTACGTCTTTCATTGACTTGAATGTGCCCTGGCGGCTGAGAGTATGTCATGCTCACTCAAATGTCTCGCTGATGGTGGCACATGTGTTGGATAATTTAGCTCCCTTCAAAATGGTTGAGCTGAATGGTGCTAATCCGTGCGTCATGTTCGTGAACGGGCGCCGTCAGTGGGGACTGGTCATCTCTTTGCTGCCATGGCTTATTTTAATTTAATTTAATATTTGGATTGTTTTAGGCTTTTCATTACGGACGCTTTTAACGTTCTGCATCGTTCTCACATGTATTTAAGTAAGTATTAGTTACATCATTCATGTTAAAAATTATGTTAACATGAATGATGTAACTAATACTTTGTAACCATATTTTGATTTAAAAGAGTGTCCATGGAGTTTCTTGCCCGTTCTTCTCCATAAGTACCTACTACGCTATGGAATGGGCAACTAGCTTCATTTCTCTGACTGACCGACCCCTTGACAATTCAAAAGTGCCTGTAATTGGTTTAATTGAAATAAATACTTTGAGTTTGAGTTTGAGTTTGAGTTTTCTACGAATGACAGCCGGGACCAACGGCTTAACGTGCTTTCCGAGGCACGGAGGGGTCTCGGTATGTAAAGATGGTCACCCATCCATAGAACAACCGCGGCAAGCGTAGCTTAACCTGATCGATCGACCTGTGCGGCTATTATTATTTAGCCACGGGCCCCTCAAATAGATCAATTACGTACAATTTACAAAGTAAAGCGCCTCTCTGGGTCCGAACCCACCTGCTCTTGCATACTCCATTATATCCTTAAATACGTAATAATAATTATGAGTAATATCGTATTATATTATTTGTCTTTGAAATATTTTGGCACCGATCCTTTGGAAGGCGTACAAGGGGCCAAAGCCAACTCGCAGAGGCCCCTTAGACAATTTTAAATGACGAAGAGGCACCAACCGACTATTAACCCTGTATGCACTTAGTAAACAAGCGAAGGACAACTCCCGGTTGGTGCAAGATTATTGCAGAACATGGAAAAAAAAATACACTGGCCTGCAAAACTAAGTACTACACTTTTGAGTGGTAACTATGTAAATGAACTATGACTATGTATATAACTTGTACATAATTACTCACACATAAAATGGCAGGGGGTGACTTTCACACTCCATGTATTATTATACCTATTCGGTTTGACAGAGAACAGAAAAAAAAAATTCATGGTATTTTTTTTCGATTTGAGCTCGAATCTCTCCTATATTGTCTCTGTTATAGCTCACAATTATAACTATTTCATCAAGAAAACTGAATGTTCAGGCTTACGCTTAGTAGGCCTGAAACTAGTGCAACATTACTTGTTTCAGACCGACTCAACTTACAAGTCCTAGCGCGTATACCAAGATTGGTAGTTAAAGTTATAGGCCTTAATCGCCTGAAACAAATAAATAAATAAAATAAATAAATAAACTGTAATCGGTAGGAAAACGCGGCATTCGCACAACTCGCACTCTGTACGGCTGGGAGACAGTATACGATAATTGTAACGTGTATGTGACGCCGAGTTTGCGCCACTTTAGCGCAGCGTATACGCTGAGAATACGTTTACCAATCGCCCAAGCTGGAAGCGACAGCGTGGGTGGTGCTTTGGATCGCTGAGCATTGCCCGATAATAAAATTTGAATCCAGGCTTCCAAAATAAATCCAGATTCATGTTTGAATACCACAGTTTAGGTAAGACAGGATACTACAAAAGCGAATTTACGTTCGGAGTAGCAGCCAAGCCGACAGCTTAAGACCGGTTTGCATTAGTGTGTTTATTCTGAAGCATTTGCTGCCACAGCAGCTAAGCTGTGAAACGTTTTAAGCAAAACTTCTCCAGTTAATCTTCTCACTGTGATTTATACTCGGTTTCTGAGTGGAGGATTTGAAGTTGATAACTTGTCAAACTCCACTTTACCTTTACTTCAGGTGAAAGCATAGTATAAATATAGACAGTACGGAAACTAGGCCTATTTGCTCCATTGGAGCGTTAGGGTTGTCATCTTATTGTTTGTAAAATTAAAAAGTATTTCATCGGAACGAAGTTCTTTAACGCGGCTTGCGGACTATATTATGTCTGGATTTTAAAAGAGACTGTGACCTTTGAGTTTTTGTTGGCCTTTCTTCGAGTAGTCAGATAGGATACGCCGACCTCATCTAGTTATTAAAATATGATTGACGTGTAAAAGTCTACTTAAAGAAATAAAATCATTTATCATTTATGGGACAGGACCAGCATATTTCCAAGCATTCTTATCCCGAATATAATGCTCTCAGTTCAGAAACCGGATGTGAATTTATGATAATTTCCTTAAATTGGTTTGATGTTACGAAGTTTAGCCACGAGGAAAGTCTACTTTTGTTGACAATTTTTTTTTTTTTTTAACTTTGCCCCGCACTAGGAATGACTCCTGGGGGTCTACTACGAAGTGCAAAGTGCGAATGATCGGATCGGACCGACACATATCCGAACCGAATATTATTGAAAAATGCGAAAAAAATTCGGTTCGGCTCAGTTGGGTCGGGACCATAGTCAATATTCGAAAGAGTATGGGAGTGTAGGATCGGAACCGACCGAACCAAATAGTAACTTCGTAGCAGCAAACGGCCGAACATTCGGCCGATACCACTACGGTGTAGACCCCCTGTATCGTGGGTGCGTTTACAAACATTTAAACTCACATACACAAACAGCCATACCCGGAACAACTACCTGTAGGTAATACAAATATTTGTTCCGTGCGGGAATCGAACCCGATACACGCAGCGCAGCAGTCGATCGCTCAGCCACTGCGCCAACCGTGTCGTCGTGTCGTCCGTGTCGTCAATTATAGTCACAACCTTGGTGTGATCATGTGGTCACGGACGGAGGTCGCGTGAGTTAGTTAAATTTAGTACACACGACTTCGCCGCCACGTGACGAAGTCGTGTGACTAACTTTCAAACTAAGATTGCAACTGCAAGTGCAAATATATTGGCTTGTATAATATTGTGTCATACCTAACCTGTGGAATTTATTATGAGAATTTCATATGATTTATTTATTACAAATTTTAAAGCCTAAAGATTGTACGACGTTTTTCATGGTAAATAAATACCTGTGTCTGCGCACACATCTGTGCACTACAATGTCTCCCGCGCCGAAGGGACAATCTCCGTTGAGATTGTCTGCCATGGCAGAAATAGGGTTTGCAGGACTATAATTAATTAATGAAAAATCAATTAGGTAGTGAAAATACGTCCTTTTAAATTCGAATCAGCCCCGTTACCAAGTTTCTTCATATCGCTGTCAAGTTGTCAAACTCATACAGACATGACACGATAAAAAATATTAAATAATAAAACATTTTTGACTAAAGGAATAAAGTCGACAATTCTAAATTAGGTCTAAAAAAGCTTACAGATTACAGACTCGAGGAGAAGATATTTTAAGTAACACAGTAAGTGTTACTTACTGTGTTACTTAAAATATCGTCGTGTCATTAAAAAATAAAGTTCCGAAAATAATCACGAAGTATTTTTTTTTTTTTTCACCCCACACTAGGAATTACTCCTGTATCGTGGGTGCGTTTACAAACATTTAAACTCACATACACAAACAGCCAGAACCGGAACAACTACCTGTAGGCAATACAAATATTTGTTCCGTGCGGGAATCGAACCCGCGACACGCAGCGCAGCAGTCGATCGCTCAGCCACTGCGGCAACCGAGTCGTCAAAATTAAAGTATAAGTGTAAATTTAAAAGTATTGTTAAGTCCTATGTTTGTTTAACAATGTAGTTTTATTTTGTAACACATTTAACATCGGCATATTTTTTTTACTTCGGAACGTTGTTGTAACCTTTCCTTATCTTGTTGTTATGTTCGCAGATTAAAACTTTCCTTGAATTTATAAGTAAAGAAAAACAAACTATCGTAGCGGCATCTACACCGCCACATGCGTTCTACGCATCATACTGACGTCACACAAAATTCTGCATCGGGCAAGCAGTTTACCGCGCGACTAGCATATATACAACATCCCGACATAAATCAGCGGGCAGTTGCCCAACAGACACAACACCCGGAGGATCCTCCCTTTTCTATGGAGGTTGAGTGAACTTTACACCCTGTTCCTCATACCTCTAAACTATAATTCAACGAGGTTCTTAAATGTCAGTAACAAATTATCATTTTGAATCATGAAAGCATTAGGAGCCGCCCTTATTGCGTAACACACTTTCAATCACAATCCCCTACGGATTGTGATTGAAAGTGTTTTGAAGGATATTCCTAATCCATTGCTTCATAGGTTCTAAAAATTCGTCTACTGAACCACGTTAATAACGCAATACCCGTGGTTAAACTGTCAAAATTAAAGGTATTGTGATCAACTGTAACTTTATATGTATTACGCAATTAACCCGCTGCTGGTCTAACATGCGTGACTATGCATTATTTGCAACAAAAAAATGGATATTCATTTTTCTGGCGAGCTTGACAAAAATCTTAATATTGTTTGGTCGATTTTAATATAATTTATTTTCGGCTAATCTCGGGCTCTCCACTACTTTGGTTTTACGAAAAAATGTCGTGTTATTCCCGGATTATAAACTTTGAAATAATTAAATTATTTTTACTATTAATACTCTTAACGCTGCAAAACGAATTAAAATACCAAGTAACTGGATTGTAAATGCCAGTCACGTTGTTCAAAGAATAATCGCCGCAGAAGAATAGTTAATTAAAAACTAGTCAGGCACTTTGTTATAGAGGCTGTTCTCTGAAACTTACTGATCTTTGGAGCTTTGTCGAAACTTATATTAATTCATTTTGACTTGATTATGGCAATCTATAGATAAAATAAGAACTGCCTTCATTCCTTGTTGGTTCGTAACTTCGCCATAAAATACGAGTACTATTGCTATTTTCATAGACCGCTGTCGTAATATGAGCGATTGTTGCGTTAATTTTGTTAGGAGCGGCTTGGTGGCTAAGTAGGTATATTAACAGCCACACGGGTCAATTGATCATGAGGAAGTGGGCCGTAATCCACCACGCTAGTACGGGTTGGTAGATATCACATCTCTCCGATTTTTTGGTTCTAGGCCATGCCGGTTTCCTCGTGATGTTTTCCTTCATCGTTTTGAGAACAATGGTGATAAAATAATTTACACAAAGTAAAGTCGCCTATCTGGGTTCGAACCTACAACTCGTAAGTCGCGGCAGTTACCGCTGGGTCACCACGGCTCTCGCCAGGCCAAGGAATGATTTTTAGATGTCTTTATTATGTTAAGCACTTTGCTTTTAAACGAGTTCATTATTTCCTTTCGATTTCCTGTCAATGGAGGCAAGCAACTCTTTAAAGTATCAACAAGCCGTTTCCCTCTATTATTATCACAGAACGATTGCCATTCAACTTGCTTCGAGTGACTTAAATGAACTTAGAGGTAAGACTTGAGAATGCTGAGTATTCCGTCGGCAATCCTCGAGTGATTCTAAGACTTACCAACTTAAGCTCTTTGCAGTAGTGAATTTAGTAGATTGCGAATTGTGTGGAATGGAAACTGAGTTTCATGTAAATAAGTTGTGATTTTGCCTTGTGATGATACGACTGATTCATAATATAGCATTACATCGCGCCTGTATTCCCCGAAGGGTAGGCAGAGGCAGAGGTAACGACCGACTGTTTCATGTAGCAATTTTCCGGCAAAACATTTTTTTTTTTTTTCTGGTGGGAAATCAACAAATGACCCCTCCCGCTCTGGGTGGAGCGGAAGGGAGTGTCAGACTCTTACTGACCAAAACCCACCCATGTTCCTTCCTTCGCCCTTTATGTTCCGGGGTAGCGGTAACCCTTTCGGACAATCCCGCTGTCCGGCAAAACACATTGATCAACATTACATTCCCGTGTGGTATATACACATATATGTACATGAAATGCATTGTGTTAATGTTTTTTTTTCTTTCGACATTGATTTCCATTGCTAATTATTATTAATTAATTTGTATTTTAAGTGTGTGATTCTTTATAATTTTTGTTTTTAATTATACAGGCTTATTTTATTCAAATACATTTTCCGGCAGGCCTAATTAATTCAATTATTGAGACTGCTGGCTTGATTATTTTATTTCAAACATTTGTACGCGCTCTGGCGTAAGTACCAGTAACATAGCGCACTCTCTAATGTACACCATTATTATTGTACTTTGTTAAAAAAATGAATTTATGACTTCTGACTTATATTTCCAGGCTACGGCCCATTCTCTCTCAATAAAAGATGAGCCAAAGCATTTATATACCTTTAATAACCTTGTTTCAGCAAGTGCCTACATAGATACATAATCAGCCTGTAATCTTTCCACTGTCGGGTTACAGTCCTCCTTTCACGTCACAGGCATGTCTCCGAATCTTTGGTTCTAGGACATGCCGGTTTCCTCACGCCGTTTTCCTTCACTTGTTTGAGAGCAGTACCTGAACTATTTATTTTTTTGTACCAACAGGTATCACTGGACCCGACATAAGAACGAAACTGAGCATACGACAGCCAAGCAGAGAAATTACGCAACTGGAGAACGTAAGTCCTTCCTCAACTTAAATAATAATATTATACGACCCAGTTACTCAGGCCTTGTCTTAATTACCAAGAGTAACAGTGTACAGACAACAAAAGAGATTCCTATGTAGTCGGGCAGAACGCTCGTCTGAGTGTTTCTTTTGTTTGAAAGTTATTAGTTTATTTGTTGATACGTTTATTTGTTTCTGAAACACGTGCTTACAAAAAATAAAACTGAAAAAAGAAACTGATCTATAATCACAAGCAATAAAGATCAATTTTGCCTGCATATTGCATAGACGTTTATATACGTTGTAAGGGACATCGACGCGCAAACTGTTACCATGAATTCAGCACATGATTCTAGACCCCTAGCGTAGAAAATTTACGTCACTAATAAAAAAAACCAGCTGTCTCATACAAAACCTACACGGTCAAAATGTATTGAATAACCGCCGACACAACCGTGGTGGGTCGCTGTCGTTCGTCGAAGTTCGCGCGTCGAAGTCCCTTACACCGTGTATACCAATCTCTTTTGCTGACTGTACTCTAACACCTGGCGAAACACATTGCAGAGAATGAATGAACAGGCGCTTACCGCTGAGAAATGTGATATTATATTTAAGTATCCATTTTGTTGTCCCACCGCTATTACCAGGAACTGTGTTACGTTACAGAAAATGTATTTTTGCTAGCCTTAATTTGCGTACCTGTGTGTTCCACCGGACATTCTAGTGGTATGAGAAAATAAAGAAAGTTATACATTTATTTGCCGTAAATATGACGCAGAGAAAGAAAACAAACACAAAAAATAATAATAAGTTGGAGAGAAATATGCGTCACATCAACGCAAAACGGCTATCGCTCAGCATAAATGCTAAGACGATCTAGGGCTGATTTTTCAAACATCTGATAAATTTATTCGAGGAATAATTTTGAAATTATGGCAGTTGTTTTACACAAAATCTGTCAAACGTCAATTTTATTGCTTGAATAAAAGTTATCTGGCGATGGAAAAATCAACCCTCAGATAAAAAAACATTTTTGGTTGTTATGGCTTCTCTACCACATATGTATAGTGACACAATTGGTTCAACTTATGATTGAGCACCTACAGTTCAATCATTCTTGACTGATGTTTCATGGAATTTGAGTTTAGGCTGACAAGCCAAGGAAATAACATGTAAAATACGTAATATTATTTTATAGAAATAATTATTCAATTTTACGAGATAAACCGTTGTTTGATTCTTCCGTGTACCATGAAGGACTCGTCTAGCCCCTCAAAAGTATATTTCTCTTAAAATCGTACCATCGTTCGATCTGAAATAACAAATTTTCGGAAAAACTTTATAGTAAAACAATATAGATGAAAATTAAGTACCTAAAACTGCCTTCGCGATTTATTTGCCAAAAACGTAAACAAATATGAGTTTATGAAAAAATAACTTTAATTCCTAGACAATAAAGTACAGTGTTTACGATACAACTTCAAAATTTTTTATAATTTTTTCATTAGTGCTAGTCAATCTGAAACAAACTTAATGACAATTAAATGTAAACAATATTCCTAAGACTTAAGTGTAAAAAAAAAAACTTGAAATAACATCAATTTGAAACATTAGTTTGAATAGACTTTAGGTACCAAACTACATTTCGTTTAATTAATACACAACAAAATTAAATAAAATTTTCACCGCGATAATAGTGATTCATTTTTGCTCAACCTTATGAGTAAACTGAAAATCCTGTAAGCCAAACAAAGTCTCGTTCGTTAACTGTTAAAAATAAGAAAATATTTTCATTGATTTTTTAAATAACAATGACACAATATGTCTTTTGTTTTCAATACAGTATGCTGAATATTGGAACATGTAACAATATGCAGCCGATCGATTCTGTAAAAATCTCACAGTGAAAAGTTAGGTGAAGTGAGCTTAGAGTGAGCTGTCAATAGTGTCAATCCCTAGCATTAGTTGGAATGACAGCTCACTCCACGCTCACTTTACCTAAGTTTTCACGGTGAGATGGTTACAGAATCGCACTGCAGTTTGTTCACAATAAGGCTGTGTGCAGACCTGAGTTGCAATATTGTTGCAATTCTCGTAATTTGAAGAACGTCCACAGTCTGATCAGAGTCTACATCTGTCAAAAATATTTCTAATTTCCTTACATTTTTCACAAGTTTTTGACATTGATTGTCGAAGATTTTGCCTAAATTTTGAACGTTTTTAATTACAGGAATTGGCCTCCTGAGTAAAAGAGACCATTGCCACAGAACACATATTACAAGCTAAATGAAAACAATGACGCACATTCGCAAGCAGTCTTACTGTCAAAATGTACCTACTGTAACGCCCATGGCCCACAACGCTACTAAAGAGTAACGTATTACAAACTCGACTCACCAATGCGTATTGGTGATATGAGTTTGTAACGCGGATTAGTACGTATTTTTATGGTGGTCCGTACACGACGCGACTAACTAAAGATGGGTTAAAATGGAAATTCAAATATTCTTACGCTTTTTGCAAAGTCAAAGTCAAAAGTTTTGTGTTGATATAAATGATTATAATTCTGTAAATACATACTTATTACGCTCGCGAATCATATTTTGTTCAAGGTACAACCTGTCACTGACTTGCAAATTGCAAAAAACGTTAGAAAATTTCGCGGGCTACCCTGGCGCTTGATAACGCGAGCTTAGCTAGGCTGTACGCGCAACACCGCGACACGCGCCTTCTAATCAGTCTGCCGATCGATTCTGTAAAACTCTCACCTTGAAAAGCTAGGTGAAGTGAGCTTAGAGTGAGCTGTCAATGTGTAAATACCTAGCATTAGTTGGAATGACAGCTCACTCCACGCTCACTTCACCTAAGTTTTCACGGTGAGATGGTTACAGAACCGCACTGCTGATCGTATTCTATTTCTGCACCCACAGTACGTATATCCGACACTATGTCTAATCACGATCCTATGTAAACGATCCGACTTCAGAATTTAAAACAATATTGACTGCAGAAAGAACTTTCTGTTTATAAAGGACAAAACCGTTTTTTTCAATTATTACGAAGGTTTCCTTTTTTTCAAGCAAAAGTTGTTATGATAACACCCACAAGCGTTGTTATTCCTAGTATTCATATTTAGATATTTCGAAAAGAAACGTTTAGTTGACATTAATTTAGTCTGTAGTACCTCGAGCTTACCTGTGGGTGTTTATTTAGCCTCTGCACGAGGGACCTGACCTTTTCTTAACGTAAATATAAAATACTAGCTGCGCCCGCGGTTTCACCCGCATAAGTTTCGATCCCGTGGGAATATCGGGATAAAAGTACCCTATATGTTAATCCTGGTTATAAACCACCTGTGTGCCAAATTTCATTCAAATCCGTTTAGTAGTTTTTGCGTGAAAGAGTAACAAACATCTATCCATCCATCCATACAAACTTTCACGTTTATAATATTAGTAGGATTAGTAAGATTAATAATATAAAATATAATTAAATAATTTGGGCAATAAATAATTTGGTTGTTTGTGCCCCGGTTCCGTGGCCAACCAGGTTCCGTGCCCCGGGCGCCAACTTTAAGGGAACTATATTTTCTATCACCAAAATTTATATTTGTCATCAAGTTGTATCACCTAATAAATAGATTTATCGCCACGAAATATTTTCGTTCTCAGATAAACAAAAATTGTTCCCAGGTATGAATTATCAAATTAATGTTAATATATGTGTAAAATAAGAGATCGATAACCAATAAAATTATATTGCATTACATGAATATAAACTTCGTTCTTATAATAACAGTTTTTTTACTTAAATAATAGCTCTGTGCTCAGAATGGTAGATCTGTCACCAAATAAATCGATTATCGATCCCTGACTGCGACTCCTTTTTATTTGATATTTTGTCACCAATACAGTAGTAACATTTTATTTCGTTCAGATATTAAATTAATAGTATTCGTTACCAATTTAATACATCAATTTATAATTTTAATGAAAAAATGATCAAAGGGGCGGAGACAAATTGGCGCGCTTTAAAAATTGACCAATCCGGCCTCAACGATGGGTTTTAGGTAACTAGGTTCGATCACACGGCTGGTAAGGCAAACAAAATACAAAACTTTGAAAATACATGGACTGATTTTGATGAATACAAAGTCCAATGGTTCAGCAAATGGAGAGTGGATCTACCGCACAATATTGATTGGATGCATGGGAAATGCAACTGCCCTGCGTTTTACAAGAAATATATGTGCAAACATATTATCGGATTAGCCATACGCTTAAAGCTGGCCAACCCCCACCAGAAGCAAAAAATGTGCTTATCGGCCAGAAAAGAAAAAGGGGGCGCCCTTCGAAATCCAAACCAGCGCTGATTATTCAGTGATTATTGTTTTTTAAGAATAAATATTGATTATTTTAACTTTAATTAAGTGTTTTATCTATTATTCTGCTAGCCATAAGCCAGCTATTTTAAACCAGCGCTGATTGTTCAGTGGTAATTATTTTAAACAATAAATATTGATTATTTTGACTTTAATTGTTTTATTTACTACTCTGCTAAAAATTTTATTTAAATATAATTTATACTACCAGTGGAAATTTAAAACCTTGGGAGTCTAGTTAAGTAGCAGAATCTTTTGGTTGAAACGATGATGACAACCCTATTTTTTTATTTGAACTTAATGCAATTTTCTAGTAACATAATATGATTTATTGGTGATCTCTTTAAATTAGTTTGCTTAAATACTTATTAGGACACACCTATTATAATACATACAAAAACATTTATTTGGTACTAGACCTTATATCTCAGGATTTTAGGTGATTTATTGTGGAACTGATTTTGCATTGTTTGGTGACTACATTTTGGTGACAGATCTACTATTTTGAGGACAAACCGTATTATTTAAGAAACACAAAACTAATTAAATTGGTGATAGCTTAAATGATACCCCAACTTTAAGGGGCGGCAAATTCAAGCGTATCCCGCAGCACCTGCATCAAAAGCTCAAAGAGTGAGGTTTGAGATAACTTTATTCTCATAAGAATATAAAATTTACTTACATGAGAATATTAAAACTATAACATAAGTCGATATTGTTGAGCGATTTACAAAACTAGACATTTGTACAATAATTATTTTGTGGGTAGATAATTTTTTTTAATACAGACAACTCAATGTTCGCTTGATACACGGGCTCGAAACATCAACACAAAGGTAAACAAGTCTCCGTTCAGCACCGATAAGCAATAGCTGGATGTATTTCGGTAATTGAGGGGCTTGTGGCTAAGTAATAACAGCCGCACGGGTCGATCGATCAGGTTAAGCTATGCTTGCCGCGGTTGTCCGTGGATGGGTGACATACCAAGATACCCCTCCGTGCCGCGGAAAGCACGTTAAGCCGTTGGTCCCGGCTGTCATTCGTGGATCTTTGACAGTCGTTACGGGTCGTGGTGCCCCCACAGGATCCCCTGGTCCTGTGGGGGCCCCAAATCTTAAGAAGTACTTTTTAATCAATCCCAAACAATGTAAACATTTCATCAGTAAATAGTAGTTCGGAGTTGGAGGCATAGGTTGTGCTAAAAATACTTTCTTTTTGTTAGACAATACCCCTTTTTTTTTTTTTTTTGGGATGGGAAATCATCAAATGACCCCTCCCGCTCTGGGTGGAGCGGAAGGGAGTGTCAGACTCTTACTGACTAAAACCCACCCATGTTCCTTCCTTCGCCCTTTATGTTCCGGGGTAGCGGTAACCCTTTCGGACAATCCCGCTGCCCCGGCAGGCTTCGACCCTGAGGGGCCCCTCGTTGCTGATGCTGACATCTCTTTGAGGCGCGCGTGGAACACTTACGCGCCGTTCGGCACGGGCCTGGTCCTGATCGGGCGGTGAGCTACCCATTGCTCTCCGCCCGCAGGCCCGCGCCTACGGTGGCCGGTAGTCGTCGCTCGACTCCCGACGCCCGGGGCGTCTCCCGCGGCGGCTTGGACGGGAGGCTCTCTCCCTCATCCGTCCCACCACCTCCTTCGCTAGCATGACTGCTTCGCAGAAGGAGGCGACTGCCTCCCACTCCCTCTCGCTCCGGACCATGGCTTGCACCAGGGCCGGGCGCGAGAGGCCGCCGCCGCTGCCGATCGCCTCTACGAGGACACGGCGGTGCTCCGCCCAAGCGGGGCAGACCTCCACCGTGTGCTCCACCGTGTCCTCTGGGCGATCCGGGCAATGGTGACACCCGGGCGTTTCCTCCCGCCTGATGATGTGCAGGAACCTCCCGAAACTTCCGTGTCCGGTGAGGACCTGCGTCAGGCGGTAGGTGAGGGCGCCGTGGCGCCTCTCTAGCCACTCCTCAAAGAGGGGTCTTATCGCCGCTATCGCGGCGTGCCCTGCGCTGGGTTGCGACAGTCGCTCTTTCCATGTCGCCATGAGATCGAGCCGGAGGTCCGTCCGCTCTGCAGCAATTTGCCGCGGGAGCGGACTTTCCCCCCAGCGTAGTGCCTCCGCGCGCCACTCATACAGGCGCGCGAGGACTATTGCCCCCAGACAATACCCCTTCGATCAATAATTGATCGAAGCATTACCCACATAAATTGAGAAAACCGGGAGTCCCGCATTTTTTGTGTTACCGCCCCGGGCTCCCGACAGACTTAGTCCGCCACTGCACGGGGGCTGGGTCATAATTACCCAAATAGGCAATATTTATTTTACTGTTACTAAGGTAACAAAACACAAAAAAAATATATATAAAGAATAACTTTTATCATACCAACAAGCCACGTACGAGTAACAATTTTCCACCCCCATCGACCACCACGACAGGTTAATACCCGTCGTCATAACAAAATTGTTTTGAGTAGATTATCTCATGTGATAAACAAATTTTGGCAAATTATTTCCGACGTAGAACTACAAATGTAGCGATGTGTAATAGGCTTAATTATAAGCATAAAACCTTACTTATATATTTTAAGTATATTATTTATGGAATATATGTAATACTAGCTGGGATCAATACAGAGTTCTGTGACTCAGGAGTCAGAAATTATGGCGTGCACCCTCACAACGAAATGCCTCATAGTTTTATGGCCAATTTTTAATCGTCATCGTATTTTCTATTCATAAGTTGGCAAACCGCAATTTAAATTCGTTAAATGAAAGTTACCTCAAGATTAAAAAATTCCGAAGTTAATTAAAATGTAGATAGGTACTGGAAAAACTATTTTGACACAAGCGCGAACTATTCAGCTGAAACCGGTTAGACTAGAATCCGACCCCAACATAGGTGGGAAAAGGCTAGGCGATGATGCTGAAGTTTGAGATGAAAGTAATTTTAGTTTCAAAACTTTATTGAATTTTCCCTTGAGATCGTGCATTGCTTTACATGACAAGTGCCTTACTTAACATTTCTCGTACATCGGAATGTAACCGACATAGCTTTGTGGAGTTGTGGGAAAATCAGAACTCCGAACATCTGGCATAGTTGTTGTACTTTTAACTCCTTTTTATCCACTCGTTTCTCAACATGATTTTGATTTATATAGCAGAAACACGTGGTTATATTTAAAAGCGTGGTACAGACTATCAAACCGAAAAATCACGTTTATACAAAATATCATTTTATAATACAGAAAATAACATAGATATAAAGCTAAGAGTTTGCATATTATATTTTGAAAAACCGGCTATCTTAAGCTTGCGATCTTTCGAAAACTTAAGGCTACATGGTTGCCATTTCCATTTGGGTCAAATAATTTACCGGCAAGTACTGAAGTTCTTTATACCTATTAAAGTATGTTTTTTATAATCTAGTCGCTTCTGGCTGGGTCTTAGGTGGTCACAGTTTTAACATAATCTAACATAACCATTAAAAAAAAAAAATTAACCTAATCTAACTAGTTCGGTTCCGGGTAGCTTAGTAACAATAATCTCTTGTTTTCAATTAGCACAAGTAGTTTCATTTTTAGGAAATTGCGTAATAATAAGTCAATATGTAAAACGTTTTTATTCCTAACGTTGTATTTAGAGAAATATGAAAAAAAAATTAATTGTTTGTCAAATAATACGTTATTTAAAAAAAGTTAATCGGATAATCATTTTCTTAAGTTAATTATTTCGCAAAATTGTTGCTTGTCAAGTAAAATTTTGTAAATTAATTTTTGGTGAACTGACAGGACACATTTCTTATACGATACCTACCTAACACAGATAAAAAAAAAGTTTTGCAGCGCACATGTGTCTGATCTGTGATGCAGTTTGTGTAAAATGAAGAAAAATAAATTAAACAAATTCAATACCACGGCAAAGTGCCCCGGTGTGTACAGTTCTAAATAGTTATTTTAGTGTCATAGTGAATAGAATCTTTTTCAGGAAGTCTATACTAAGTTGCATCGTAATTGCGTACTATCAATCTCAATCTGAATAATTTTGAAGGATATTGCTAAACCATTGCTTTATGTGTTGGAAAAATTTGTCTGCTAAACAACGTAAATAACGCAATGAATGTTGGTGAACTGTCAAAATGAAAACCATTGCTACTGATTGCTACTAATTGCGTAACATACTAACGTATGTTACGCAATTAGGGTGCTTAAGAGTTTGTTTGTTTGTTTGTTGGTTTGAACGAGCTAATCTCTGAAACTACCGGTCGGATTTGAAAAATTCTTTTTTCGTTTGATAGGCCAGTTCTTGAAGAAGGCTATAAGGTATTTAACATCACGCTACGACCCTTAGGAGCCGAGCAAAAATAATAAATTCAGAAATATCACTTAGCGAAAACGAAGTGACAGCGCGGGCAGGTGTTGCGATGCGACGGGGTGGGTCGGGGGAGCAAGAAAGTTTACGCGGACGTAGTCGCGGCCAGAAGTTATTCTTCCCATAAGCGTATTTAGTTTTGATTTTGATTATTCTTCCCATATTTAGTTTTGATCATAATTTGATCAAAACTAAATATTTATTATTAGTATTATTTCCAAATCTAGTCGTTGCTTCTGGTTGATTTATTACATAACAAACTTGCATCGGTTAATTGACAAGAAACAGTTTCACCGCATCCGTTCGTATATTTCCGAACAGATACGATGCGAACGCCCGCTTACTCTGCAAGCTATATCGGTAGTTTCGGTTCTGTTTCGGATAACATTCATTCTACTGCGGCGTAATATCGTCCTTGCGCAGTGGAATCAAATTTTAATATTGCTGCAGCCGTAGCAGTATTTGATTTTAAACCAGATTTTATGAATTTTGCTTGTAAAACAATTTCATTTGATGGTAAAGTAAATAAATATTGAGGTGCGCGTAGCGTTTGTGTACCTACCTTAGCTCGGAGGGGACATGTGTCATCTGCTTGTCTTTTTATTTTCAAAGTATACTTTTAAAATAAAATATATTTAAGGAGGCACAGATCATGTATTATTTTTTTCTGAGTTGGTAGTTATTTTGTCAGCAGGGTGTAAAGAAATAACAATACTGTTATTTTTTATTTCGTGCAAAGAATAAATTCTGGAAAACGAGCTCATTACGCATATCACTTGGTTGTTCCAGATTCATAGAACTTGTCTTATATTAAGGGGGGAGCGAAGGTCCGCGAAATTCAACTTTTATTACGTTTTTTTTTGCAATTTGCAAAGACAAAGATATTTATTCGTTGGATGTGGTAGGTACAAAGTTGGTTGGTATATATGGATTAAAAAAAAATAACATCATGACGGTTCCTTGTCAATATATATATGAAAACATTAGGTTCGTTCGAAAAAGTCTACATCTTTTTAGTAAGATAAGTGACAGGCATAATTTTAACACTAGAAATAGGAAGAAATTAGATCAACTGCGCATCATATTGTGTAAAGTAAATACTTTTTTTGTGGGTTAGCATAATCAGCCTATAACGTTCTCACTGCTGGGACACAAGCTTCCCCTTGGTGAGAGGGAGTGGGCCGTAATCCACCACGCGGGCCCAGTGCGGGTTGGTGGATTTTATAGGTTAATATACCCAGGATTTTGGTGTTGTACTTCCTAGCACGACTATGAACGCATTCATTATAACTTTAGATGGTAATAAAATCCTTTTAATTTGTACTGTTTTATACCACTTATTAAAAATTTTATACTTCTTAATTATCATAGATATACAGGTCGTGCTGGCAAGATTTCTTCCCAGCACGACCACGTTAAAATGAACGCATTCATTATAACTTTAGATGGTAAAAAATTCTTTTAATTTGTACTATATTATACCATTAATTAGAAATTTTATACCTCTCAATTATCGTAGATATACAGGTCGTGCTGGCGAGATTCCTTCCCAGCATGACCACGCTAAAATTCCAGCTGGCATAGAAGTTGATGAAACGGCAGCATGTCTAAAAATTTATACTCATTATGTACTACCATTTCATTACTTGTAAATTGTGATAGATTGTTAGAAATTAACATTATTGATTGAGTAATAAAAATCTATACATACCTATGTAGGTATGTAGAGTCCGTTTCACAAAAGAAGTCTCGTAGACGCGGCGCCACTGTCGTAGGACGGAATCATAAATATTGATTTATTTATTTATCTCGACATCATATATGAGTAGCAGGCTTGATTATTGGTTAATAAAATGCACATTCTTAAATAGAGAAAGGTGTCTGGGGTATTGGGATGTTGCTAACTATATAATAATAATTAGTTCCACTTATTGCCGCGGGACTTCTTTCGGGAAACGGACTTTAGATTGTAGAAACTACCTCCACCCAAATATCTTTAATTATCATCTGCCTAGCATTTTCTCGTTAGTTTTGCATGTTAGGGGCTGCTTTCGGTCTAACCGGATGCAGCTGAGTACCAGTATATTACATAGAGGGACTGCCTACCTGGGCTCCATAACTTAGTTACAGGGTAACACGAGACCCCTTGGTAATACTGGGTGCAAGACTTTCGTGCTTCTAACTACCCGTGATGACTGTCAATGATCAACAGATGACAGCGGGGACCAACGGCTTAACGGTCTTAAAGTTGTCAAAAAATAAAAGGCCCGTTTTGACATTGACAGTTCTAGCAGTTAATAAAGATCAAATTCGCAAACACGTATTCGTTTGCATGAAACTGACAGGTGTCAAGAACGCATTCTCATATGTCAAAACGGGCCTTTTATTTTTTGACAACTTTAGTATGTATTGGATGGTCACCCATCCCCGGACCAACCCCGGCAAGCGTTAGTTTTAACCTTGATGATCGATCCATGCTGCTCTTATTACCTAGCCTCGAGTTTTTTTTATCTGCATCAACTTCCTTTATGACTATGATACTAGTAGGATAATATTAATCTAACTAAATCAATAAGGCACAAGTAAATCTCGCGACAAGCTTTTATATCATATTAATTGTTGTAATAAATTGATGGGATTGATTCAATTTAAAGTTTATTTTCTTGTCTTTAAAAATGCTTGCTTGTTTTAAAAAAAATGTAAATGTTGACGATCAAAGGTGTCTTTTATGTGCCTATTTGTAATAAATGCTTTGACTGACTTAAACTATCTACTTCAGTAGTACCAGGAAGAGAAGTTTTGATTAGTAAACTCTTAAAAAAGAAACATTTTATTTTACTCATTTTAAGGACAACTCGGACTTGACCAAAAAAAATGTGATTTTAAAATGTGACGATGGCGCCGAATCCCTTGTTCATAAACTAAGCTAAATTTAAGTTCAGTGCACCTTTTTGTTTCTATTTCATTAAGAAAATTAAGATACTCCATAGACAGTTTAGACGTGATTAAAAACATGGCTACTAAAAATACGTCAATTTACGTCAGGCGCTGACTAATTTGACAGGACTAAACCAATATTTATATTCTGTCCTTTTCTTAATGAAATGGAAAGAAAAAGATGCACTGAACTTACATTTGATTTATCAACACATTCATTGTAATAAATAAATAAATTTAGTTTAGTTTGTGAACAAGGCAATCGGCGCCATTGTTTGTCTCACATTGTAAGGATATTAAATAAAATCTAGAGGTGTGACTAATATACTCGTAATAGCTACAGGTATTATAACACAAGCCATGTATATTCATATTAGGATAAGCGAATATACTCGTAGAGTAATAGGTTACCAGGTATTAGTCAAATAATCGGGACGCGTAATAGCGAGGCGACTCGCCACAGTGCGCTGTTATTATTTGCCAACCTGAGCAACGACGACAGTCCTAAGCCTATTAAAGTATGATGGAAAATTTAATCACAGTTTCATTTCTATACATACAGGTATACGTGAATATTAAACGTGCATATGCACGAGGATGTTGTATTTAATATATTATTAATTATTATGGAGAATACGCAGGTATCAATATTAGATTGAGTAGCTAATAATGAATTAGTTCACTATCATTTGACTAATACCCAGTAATATGTATGGTATCATAATATGCGATAACTTATATATGTATTTAATTATAAGATTTCCTAAAAATGATCGTAACATAACATAACATGTCTAATAAAATCGAATCGAAAGCGGTTCGATTTATCAAAAATTAAATTTATAAACATTTGAATTTGATGTTAACAGAGAATTACATTCTTCCGAATAAAACTGAGTTTTATACGGCGCGGTAACAAAACCATAGCGAGACCTAATGCGACGCCAACGCCATCTATCGAGCGGGAACAACTTTATTTTTCCACGGACTTCATTTGCACGATGTGTTTGTTACGTTAAAGAACGAAAGTCATTACTATAAATTATAAAGTATTTATCTCACACCACCTGCTCGGTAATGTGAATTATATGTCATGCAAACCTAACCTAAAATAATCCTGGGGGTCAAGCCGGGCAATAATATTGTACTGATTCTACTATAACCCTGTCAAAAATTAATTAGAATTTGGAACCTCAACTAAAAATTTACATGAAAACTTTTACAAAAAAAATATGTTCGAAAGCCGAATTGCTTGTTATTAGGTTTTTCGCGGAAAGTATAAAAAGTAGATTATTCTCTCGGGGGATAAAAGTGTCTTCATCTTGGATGAGCTTGAATCCCTGGATGCACTCAGGATTCTAGTCTTAACTATCTCGCTGCGCTCGGGAGCACTAGAATTCATCGTTGCGCTCGGGATTAAATATAGAGCCCGTGTAATTACTGCTTTATACTGCTTTATCCCCTGACAATATGAATTATCTACCATAACCTCACCATCATTCTCTTGCCCGAATTTATGTAGGGTCGGCGCAACATAGTGTTTTTACATACTTCTCTATTAGTTGTCATCTAGGTAGTCCATCCATCGATTTCCTCTACTCTTATAGCTACCCACAGTCATACTCAAAACTTTTCTCACGATATTTTCCTCACTCCTTTTCAGTCAGAATTCAACTTTTCAGTCACCGGCACAAGTTTCAAAACTCCTTTTACTCATTTCTTATTCTTTCCTCGTTACACGACACATCCCTCTTAGCACTCTCACTATCTAAACTCCGTAACCCAGTTACTGGGTAATACAATTGGTAAGACTGGTTGTCGGACTTTCGGGCTACTGACGACCCGTAACGACTGTCAAAGATCCACAAATCACAGCCGGAACCAACGGCTTAACGTGCTTTCTGAGGCATCTCACCTACCACTTCTTCAATCTAACCCATCCACGGACCAACCGCGGCAAACGTAGCTTAACCTGATCGATCGACCAATGCGGCTGTTATTACTAAGTCAGAAGCGCGCGATTGAGTAGTAAACATCCGAATCTAATACGAAAAATTCTCATAGAAACTTGATGCATAAAATATTTTTATAATATTCTTTTATAATATTCAAGATCTAAGCCTTAATAAATTCAAATCATTCATTAAACGTAAGTTGTGCAAGAAACCATTTTATACCGTTATGGATTATATCGAGGACAAAAAGGCTTGGGATTGAGCTGCTTCCAATTTTTACACACTGAATGTTTTTATTTCTTATATTTTTCTCTTTGGTTGTTGTTTTTCTTTTTTATACACTTTGACATTAATTAATTTTATATATACAATGACATTTGTTTACTTTGTAAAGTATTCTATTATTTTAATTATTGTGAATGTGAAGACTATGTGGGTCATTTTATTTTCTCTCTGTTCTGTTAGTTTTGTCATGGTCTGGCAGTTTGAGTAAATAATGTGGCCTACCCAAATGTCCTCTCTTTGGTATTGTTCGTCGAATCGTCGAGCTCCTTAAGTTTTGAGTTGAGCTGCACGATTTCTGACAAATGCGTGCACTGACTGGACAGGTCCTCTCAATCTGTGTGGTTCTTTCCTCAAAAGACCATCTCAGACATCGATCTACATAGTCTTCATATGATCTGACCAAGATTATGTCTGGACTTTAAAAGAGACTGTGACGTCTGAGTTTGTTTCGGCCTTTCTTCTCAGACTAGTCAGATAGGAAACGCCGACCTCATCTAGTTTTAAAATATGATTGACTTTTAAAAGTGTTTGTACAAACCTACTTACAAAATAAAATCATTTATCATTTATCAATACAAGTCTGAAATTGTCAACCTAATATAAAAGTACACAAGGTGGTAAAACGTTGTATTCAAAAAAAAAACCGTGAACGTAAGTATTCGTGTTGATGTTCTCTTGCTAAAAGAGTAAAGGACTGCTCAAATGGAGGGACTGCTCAAATGGGAAATGAATACCACGCGGAACGCGGGGCTGTTTGCGCGTGTTGATTTTTTTAAATAAATAAAATAAAAATACTTTGATTCAGAACATGATCCGATGTTAGTAACACACTTATAAACTATGTTAATAACACATCAATGACAGGGCCGTAATACTCTGTGACACAATGAACGAAACCGCGCAAAATCAACGCGAGATTGGCGGGATTAGCTCAGCAATTGACGTGGTTTCGAAGTAAGGAATCGTTCAGTGGTCACAGTGAATTAGGGCCCAGTTTGAACACTTTCATACAGACACCTAGATACGTAATCCACACATTTTAACCCTTTATAAGGCTCTGGTCATATATTGGACATCATACATTGGACGAAATATCTTAAAAAATACTTTGGCAACACACTTTGTCGTTAGCAGTGATTTATTCTTGAATGCTTTGAGAAACGGAACGTAGAAAAAAAAAATATGGCGCCAAGTTAGTTCAAACAGATGTTTGATGTCATCTGTCAAAATTGTGTCGGTTTTCATAGTGCTACGTAAATCTACAAAAATCTTCGAAAAAAATGAGTGGACAGGTAAGATTTGAATTAGAATTTGTTAGATATATTCTAAATTTGATGTAATACTAATTTGGAGTTTTGTTATGACGTCCATATATTGCCCAGAGCCCGTCTGACATTATTTTTTGGTTACAGAGAAAAGCGATTCCTTTAGACAAAATTGAGGAAACTTTAGAGAGTCTTTTTGCGTTATCGGATGGCGAGGAGTCTGAAGATGGTCACGAAAGTGATGAAAGGGAAAGTGAGGCCATATTCTTGCCACCAAATTCATCGAACCTTGAGGATATTTCAGCTTCTCCGTCATCTTCAAATAACGGGAATGCCGCCAATTTTGAGCCAGAGGATTCCGTAGTCCCTTCAGTAAGCGGAATTTCTATAGGAGGAAATCAATCGGAAACACCTGATGGTCCAAACATCAATGTGCCGATAAATAATAGTCCTGTGTCGTTATCCATTTCTGATTCTGAAGATGATTCTTCTGAAGATGAAGATTGGAAGAAAGTACTTTTCCCTCACGATGTACCAAGAAACAAGTTTGATGATATTCCTCTAAAGTCTCACCAGAATATTCCCAACAAAAGTGGACCTCATGTTTATTTTCGTTTTTTTTTCACTGACGAAGTTTTATCTCTAATTGCAGAGCAGACAAATTTATATGCTGCCCAAAATAAACAAAAAAACTGGGTAGATGTCTCGAATGAGGAAATACAAGCTTTTTTAGGAATGTTGGTTTTGATGGGGGTGCACCCTCTACCCAATATTGACTTGTAAACGAATATAATAAAATAAATAAATTTTCTTGACACAACAAAGTCTGTCAACAGAGATACGAGCCCGTTCGAAAGTATTTCGAAACTTCAGTGTGAACCCTAGTCAAGCTCGAGTGAATTACGTCCCGCATCCTGCATGGGATCCGCCTCAGTTTAACCAGAGCGAACAGTTTAAATACATAAAAGCTGCTTGCTAGTTCAAAGGAAATGTTACGCTAGATATCTGAAATGGATATTTGATGAGAAAGCAATAGTATCCGACTAGACTAGACGGAGCATTTTCAGTTTAACATCTTATATTACTAAGATGGTAGGTATGTCATATGTCACTTTCTTTTTTTTTTAATGTGTTTTTTGGAACGAAGTTTCTTATCACACGTTATACTCTACACACTTGGCGAATGAGAGCGGAAAAAGTGTAACATATTGACCGTCACCACACTTTTGCTAGTATAGTGTGTTTTTAGGGTTCCGTACCTGAAAAGGAAAAACGGAACCCTTATAAGATCACTTCGTTATCTGTCTGTCTGTCCACCGGCCATGACCCTTTTCCTCAGGAACGCGTGGAGTTATCAAGTTGAAATTAATATCAAATACTCAGAACTGAAATCCCTTAAAATAGTAGAAAAATCTAACTTTTAAGTTAACGCAATCAAAGGATACGGGCGTTTATGCTCCGAAATCAAAACCTATAAGCTACTTCCCGTTGACCTAGAATCATGAAATTTGGCAAGCAGCAATGTCATGTAGCACACTTAAAGAAAAAACCCGAAAGCCGTAAATTTGTAGTTACATTACAAATTTAAAAAAATTGAAACTATTTACATACCTACAAATTTTTACGGAGCCCTCGGTGCGCGAGTCCGACTCGCACTTGACCGGTTTCTTTTTACACAGCACATTGGCAACACTTCGGTAAATAGTGCCAGTATTTTTAAATGTATACTTATGTAGGTACGGACGCCAGCACATCAAGTTACTACAATCTGTCAAATTTCTTTAATAGATTTTCAACCTTATCGCTAAATCATTAAGGTTCAAGGTTGATTGGGAAAATTTGACAGTTTCGGGTAGGTTGACCTGCTGGCGTCTGTACTTACTTAGTGTGTACCTTTAATTGTGCTCCCGGAATAAATTTTCTAAATAATGATGAACATCCTTGTATATCACTTTAAAATCTTGCGTAGGTGCAAATACAAATTATATTTATGGTCGTGACTTAATGTTATCTTATGTACTGATTTAATATAATTTGTATCTAACGTAAGTCCAGTACAGGTTTGTGGTTTTTAGTAGATTCTAGGTATACTTATATGCAAATATATACCTCTGAAAGTGTATGCTTTGAATAAATGGTTGCCTGAAGAAAAATCCCGACGGAAATTAGAAGACGTCAGTTGATATGAAAGAGGCTCTGGGTAATGAAAGTGCTAAAAATCGAATCTCCGTAGAGGCTTATGTAACCAGGTACGAACGAGCCGGAGAAAACCCTTTATAGAATTTCATTAACTGAGGGACAATTCTTGTAATTTTAAGACCGTTCACAGTCTGATCTCAGTCTCAATCTGTCAAAACATACTTCTAATTTTCCTACATTTTAACAAGTTTTTGACAGTTGTTTGTCGCTGAGATGAGACTGCGACTAAATTTTGAACGTTTCAAATTACGAGAATTGGCCTTCTGGTCTCATGTGGTAAATCAAGAGAGAGATGGATGGATCTGGATGGTGGATCTTAAGAGAGGCTTTCTTCTTTAACATCAACATCTTGATGGAATAGGTAGATGTGTATTGTACCCATATTTGGCCAGTTATGTTTAAACCTATAGATTTTCAAATTGATCTTATTTCACAACTTTATTTTAATGGTAATTAAATTGATTTCAGAGTGACTAGGACTATTGAAAAAGTTATAAAAATGTTTTAAGTTGTAGCGTAAACTGAACTTTATTGTGTAGGAATTAAAGTTATTTTTCCATAAACTCATATTTGTTTACATCTTTGGCAAATAAATCGCGAATGCAGATAGGTACGCATGAGTGACTTTTTAATACGACGATTTTTATTGCGCACCGGATTTGCAATCCAAACGAGTGCATCTCAGCGCGTCAAAAAATACACTATTCGATTTTCAACTCTGGGCGCTAAGCAGTGCGTTGAAAATCAAGTGCGTGATGATAAATTGCCCGTGGGCTTCGTCCTGGGCAATAGAGAACAAGCCTATCCATCTCCATCTAACTTCTGATTGTACGAAACACGCGAGAATAAACGCGAAAATGCGAGATCAGCTAAAACTGGAAATGCTGGCTTCATGTGACGCCGTGTGTACTTCATTCATAGTAGCCGTTTATATCTTGCCATGCGTATGACCGATATCTAGATGTAAGTACCACAAAAGAACCTGAAACAGAAAACAAAATCATACGTGCCCATTTAAACGGCAATGCTCTTTAATGCATTGTGAAATTTATGTTGATCCGGTCCAGATGACATTCGGCGCATTCAGTTAAGTTGGATTGTACTTCACAGCATTTTTATTTTTATTTGCTGTAATGTCAGAAATCAGAGTTTATTTGGCACAGTTTAAGGTATTTAATTTACAATGTATGTACGAATGTAAGGGGAGGAGAGGTGGCCTAGTGGTATCGGTCCCGACTTACGAGTTGTAGGTCATTGGTTCGAATCCAGACATGCGCTTTACTTTGTGTAAATAATTTCATCACCACTGCTCTCAAAACGGTGAAGGAAAACATCGTGAGGAAACCGGCATGCCCTAGAACTAAAAATTCAAAGACATGTGACATCCACCAACCCGCACCGGACCCGCGTGGTAGATTACAGCCCACTCCCTCTCGAAGAGAGAAGGTCTGTGTCCCAGCATTGGGAATATCATAGGCTGATTAGGCTAAACATTAAAAAAATTGGTTAACGTTGTATTGGCTAGCCAACAATAATAAATCATTACTCAGTGTATGTACAGTCGCCTGCAGATAAAACGGGACCCCTCAACGCTCACTGCTTATAGTTTATTTGTAAGGCGGGGGGGTCCGTTTTCTCTGCAGGCGTCCGTACTCGATAGATTATCCGCTGCCCTTCGGGGATATTCGGGGTATAGAGGGGTGCTATGAGGTTAAAGTTCAGATACAAAAAATCAATCTTATTAACGATGCAACGAAATATATCGAAGTAGCCATCGCATCCCAAGCTTTTACCAAAATCCATGTATACACATTTTCTTTGGCAAACTCACAAAGGCGGCTAGCATCTACGGATCGACTCCTAATGCATACACATCTCGTGTGTAAATCGGGCTACGAAAATTCAACTTGGTTTAAACTGCAATCTACTTCGCTCTATGTTTGTCTACGTAAAGCATTGATCAGAACTGAACTGTTCAAATGTTCCTTTGATCTTTAATATTGAGTTTCAAACTAGTCAGATTTTGCAAGTATGGTTTTCATTCATTGAGCCAGTTGATGCCTTTAAGTGGATTAAAACGTTGAAGTAGTTTAGTAATTTTTTTACTGTCTGAAACTTTTTTAGTTACTCTTTGGTGTTTTTTAGATTGAAGCTTTTTTCAATAATAGGACATGGCTGCCTCGTTGGTGTAGTAGTCACAAGTGCTACGCTGTTGAGTATGAAGTCCTGGGTTTGAATCGCAGGTTTGGCAAAGTGTTATTGGGAATTTCTCACTAGCAGCCCGTAGTCTATATTCTTGCCCGGTTGATGGCAATAAGCTTGTACAGACGCCAGTACATCAAGCTACTACAATCTGTCACATTTCTTTAATAGATTTTCAACTTTATCTCTAAAGCATTAAGGTTCAAGGTTGATAGGGAAAATTTGACAGTTTCGGGTAGCTTGACCTGCTGGCGTCTGTACCTTATGACTTATATATAACTGGAGAAATATGGGTGTACTATAGGAACAACTCTGCCTAATCCGGGCATTACAGGCGTGCTGTTATGATGTTACGAGTATGTTATGAAATAGAACGTCATCATCATCTGCCTAGCCTTTTCCCAACTATGTTGGGGTCGACTTCCAGTCGAACCGGATGTAGCTGAATACCAGTATTTTACATGGAGCGACTGCCTATCTGATCTCCACAACCCAGTTACTGGGTACCCCTTGGTAAGACTGATTTTCGGGCTACTGACGACTCGTAACGACTGTCAAAGATTCACGAATGACAGTCGGGACCAACAGCTTATCGTGCTTTCCGAGGCACGGAGGGGTTAATGTAACGATGGTCACCCATCCACGGACCAACCGCACCGTTACTAAATGCATATGAAAGTATATACGATACTTATAACGTTTTTTTATTGTTATCTTTCTGTCTGTTTGTTCCGGCTTATCTCCAAAACTGCTAGACTGATATTGATGAAATTTGGTATGGGGATACTTTGAACCTTGGAGAAGGACGTAGGCTTTTATTGAGATACCACGCGGGCGATGCCGCAGATGGGAGTTAGTCAGAAATAAAACGACATAAACACTGCCAAAATCAATACCAAAATGAATATATGAATATCTCTCCTTTGTGAATCAGAAATAATTACAGTGTATTTGAAGCGCCTGATGTCGCACAAGCGTAAACACTCTGGAGAAAATGAAAACGTTATATTTTAAATATTTCGACTGACGTAGGTATATCTCTGAGCGTATATTAGCATGGCTCATCTGCAATGTTTGTTTGTGATTTAACAGAAATCGTGCTTTGTCAAGAAACTAGTAGTGGTTTTAAATTTAACGGCCTCGCTCAAGCACGAAGTTTGAATCAAACTGAGCTTGTACCTATTATACCGAAATTAAAAACATATCTTCACTTGTACACGTTTTAATTTGATTAAAAAAATAAAAATATATTCAAACAACGAAAATATAGGAACATAAGACCAGACACAGGACGAATAATATTTTTAAAAAATGATGTCTTGACGCCGAAGAGGATGTTTTTGGTATTCGACTGTTTAATAAATTTTACGTATTCTTGTTACGCGTCGATTAAGATACGTTTGCAAACGTTCCTAAACTTACGTAACTGTTAAATACGAGGATGACCTAACGGGTAATTGGCACCAAGTAAATGCGATATTAAGAAGCAAGATGATAATATAAATTACCGCCTGATCAAAATTGTAAAAATGTTAGTAATACTAAATAATAAAATATTATTATACGGCTAGTTGGTCGTACATCAAGGTATAGATTTCACTGAAAACTAAGCTACGTAATAAATGAAACGCCGGTCCTAGGCTCCACGCTGACAATCGGAAGGCACCTCGCTGGCCGGAATCAGAACCCTCAGGTGCAGATCTCGCGCAGGGTGTGATGTTTAGTTCGATTCCCAAAAGGAAGCTTGTAGACGTCTGGTATTAGGGTGGCGGGTAGGGCGATTTCTAAATCGCCCTACAGTCTCCGGACAAATCTACAGAAAATAACGAAAAATGCCAATCCGAGACGCAGGCAGAATCTTTTACAACAAAAGAAGTGAAGAAAAGTTAAAATACATACCGAATCTTAACGCTTCGCCTTGAGACCACTTTCCAGTGATGTTATTACTTATCAATGTGTTTATTTTCGGGAACACTACCTATTACAAAGAAAAGAATGGAATAAAATTTAGGAAACGATAAGAACTTTTGAATAATCGATAGGAAAGCAAACATACCCTTGGATCTAGTGGATGACGCACAGAACTCGGTCGTTCAGTCTTTTATTGTTTACCGTAAATTATTTAAATGAGAAAGCAGGAAAAAATAATATTAGAATTTAGACATCCGTCCTGTGTCAAAAAAAAAAATCCTTCAAAATGAAAAATCTCGGTAAGAGAAAAGACATGTAATTTTTTTATTCAAAATTCAAAACATTGGTTTTGAATTTTGAATAAAAAAAAAAAAAGAAAGAAAAAGAAAGAAAGAAAGAAAAAAAAAAAAAAAAAGAAAGTTTTTTTCTTCATATTGATGAAGAAAAAAACTTTCTGGTTAATAATAAGGTTGAATTTGTTAAAAAAGAAGGTTGTTCGTGATACAATTATAATGTAGCATTTGCCAATGCTGCACTATGCAATATTTAAGCTAAACTTTTGTTGACCAAAAGTTGATCAACATTGTTGATGAGCAACGACAAAGTTCTGAAAACAAAGTTTATATCAATATGTCTTGTCCACACGCCAGTCTGCGTCTAAATGTTGCTCGTGGATGTGGTGTTGTTGTGTTCTCTGTAGCTAATGTATTACTCACTACTGTGTTTTTATAAACTGGTTGCAAACACACCAAACACATCAACAGTAGTTGATAAACAGATGTCGCTCGCCAAACGAAAACTTTTTAACATGCTGTAATGAACTTTGCAACTCGCAGTGTAGCCAGCACCATGTTGCCAGCAACTCAGCAACATATTGATTAAACTTTGTTTATAAACAAATGTTTGCCATGAACACGGGGCTTTATTAATTAATATTATAGATCAGTATCTAACCACTGCTTTACTTACGGTGGAGGTATAAAGTAGTAAGCAAGCTTGGTGATCTTGATGCTCGATCCATCTCTAGCTAGATGAAAATAAACTTTCATCCTGAAATGATGAGCAGTGGAGGCCCAGTCATAACGGCTGCTACATACGAGTTGTTTGTCGTGGGTTCGAACCCAAGCAGGCATTTTACTTTGTGTAAATTATTTCATCACCACTGCTCTCAAAACGGTGAAGAAAATTATCGTGAGGAAACCGGCATGTCCTCGAACCAAAAATTCGAAGACATGTGACATCTGCCAACCCGCACTAGGCCTGCGTAATGGATTATAGCCCTTTTCCTCTCACAGAGAGGAAGCTTGTGTCCCAGCAGTGGGAACATTATAGGTTGATTATGCCTGAAATGGTGTGCCAAATATTTAGTCTGTAACAAAAGCTGACATAATTATTATGCTAGGAAATGAAACAAAAACAAAAACGAAAAAAAAAAAAGAAAAAAGAAAGTGTAACATGTTTTTTTTAAATAATTTATTTATTTTTCACTTCAAGACAAAAACATCAGTGTACGAGTAAGCCTGGCTCTTGTTCTAAGAGTTCGAGCCAAAAAATGCACGACATAACACAGAGGAACCGTCCTAATTTTATGCAATGCAATATGAAATAAAACAACAACTAAGCGAGTGTGTTTCAACGTGTGTTACATTACACGAATCTGTATCCTACATTACAGTTTTCGATTGATATAGAATACAATATTATAGCAAAGCCTTAGGATATCGTGTACTTACTAAGTGTTAGATTTATAAATCACTATCATTAAAGACACTATAGAACATAAATCTGTGACATGGAAACTTCCTGAATATAACTTAACATAATAGCAATAACGACTGCCATTCAAAATTAATGCATCACATCCTGCTGCTATGAAATTTGCGGTTTCATAGCAGCAGGATGTCATTACATTTTTAATGTAAGCCCAGCGATAAAAGAGATCAATGCGGGCTTTACACAGAAGACTATAGCCGCACGATTTTCGCCGTACGGCTAGGTCGCTAAAATCAGGTGACTAAAATCCAAGTTCCAAAGTAGAGTAGCAGGTTTCAGAAGTTTGTCGTGCGGCTGATTCCGATCCAGCCTGTCCCTTGCTGCCCAGCGACCCCCTAAGCCAAGGCCCCATAGGGGGTGCCCTTAGCGTGCAGTCGCTTAGTTTTTAAGTTTTTTAAGCCCTGGCTGGAGGCCTTAATTTATTGAGGCATCACAGGCAAGCCCGGTTAAGCAGAGGACAACCTCATAGGTTGAACTGAGAGATGGCATTCATACAAAAAAAAAAAAGTCGTGCGACGTCAGGTCGCATGCGGCGTGTGGCTAAAATCGGCCGTGAAAATGCTCAGTCGCAGGCGGTCGCTCGTCGCATGAAGGTCGACATTTTGATACAAAATGAACTAGTCACCTGCGATTTTTATCGGCCTCTGTAAATGCGGTGGCGAATCGTTTTGTGAGGCGATTTAGTAAGCGACCACCCGCACGGCGAAAAATGACCTTGCGTAAATCCCCTATAATAGACAGTTTTATTATAGGGCATTTCCCCGTCGGCGGTTTCTCTAAAGGGATTTATGGCTATGTTTATGTCTCAATAAACGCTACATCCCATCCAAGGGCTTGGTCGAATTGTTGTCATTTTATAGTTGTGGGCAGATAACCAATAAATATCTGAGTCGGTCGCCTTAATGCATACTAATATAATATCTACGCATATAAATGTCTTGCAACTAAGAAGAATAAACTCTTCTTTATTTGTATTATAAGTAATACGACGTGGGAGAGAAAGTAGTTCGGTATCTAAGAATACTCGATACATGCATGTACTTAAGTGGTATATACATAATAGCATATTATTATTAAGTAAGATGATAGAGGAGTGAGACAGAGGTCGTTAGTCTCTTGGCATTATTGACTTGAGCTCACGAAGTAACTTGAGCCTATAATCAACTCAAATTTTATGAGCGAAGTTGTAAGGGTTTCATCCTTACCAGTAATTCTGTGGTGTGTGGTTACAGAATTACTGATTTTGTTTGTTTTGTTTTGTTTGTTTTGTGTGGTGATTTGAAAGAAAAAAGTCAAATCACCAAGGGATACATACCATAGAGTGCTGTGTAATTCTGGTTGCCCCTTTTTTTTGTTTTCGGGGTTTTTTGTTTTGTTTTTGTGTTTGTTGTTGGGTGTCTTCAAAAGGCACCATAAGGGTCGGAGATTGTGGGATTTTTACCTCCCTCTTAAAACCACGCCGGTGATCACCATCAGCACATAGTCCCGGTTCTTCTTAAAATACCAATTCCGGAACCCCCTGTGCAACGCCTGTAAGGCACATCTCTGGGGAGACTGTAAAGGGGCCTCCCCTAAGCCTCGCTATGCAGGGCAGCACGTGACCACTGTGGCACCGTCTTTCCTGGGGTCACTTGGTGGGCGGACAGAGTATTCTGGTTACCTCTAGGTGACTTATGAGTAGCGTTGGCAAAAACAAAAAAGCATTGTAAATAATTCAGTGAGCAACATGTTAATATTTAGCATTGAATGGTGTTTGGTCGTAGATTTGCATTAATAGACTACATGCATATATTTATTATATTATGTAAATGGTACACCACAGACTACCAGTATTTGTCTCTACTTCCCCTTTTTAATCCACCCAAAAGTTGTATTTAAAAGACCGCTCTTTGCGATAAGACCGCTAATTCTGTAACCCTTTGTAAAATTTCTATATCTGTCTGTAATTTATATGGTGTACATAATAAACTATTATATTTAATTTAATTATGTATTCTATTCTTCCATTATCAAATGTATTATTTGCAAAGCCCAATAATCGGTAAATACCAGCGACATCATCAGCATAAAGTTCATTCTGTATTGAATTGAATTCACTTACTAATTACGAATAAATCATTTATGCATTAATTACTCTTGCACGTCACTCTTACGGCCGCAGAGAGATAAATCCATTATTAATTATGCTTCAGTCATACGTGTATTCTAGACTACATATAGTTATAATTTATTCTTAATTGTCATGTCACGTTTGCCAAAAGGAGCAGTGGTGGCTCAGTGGTAATGGACCCGACTTACGAGTTATAGGTCGTGAGTTCGAACCCAGGCAGGCACTTTACTTGGTGTAAATTATTTCATCACCACTGCTCTCAAAACGGTGAAGGAAAACATCGTGAGGAAACCGACATGTCCTAGAACCGTAAATTCGAAGACATGTGACATCCACCAACCCGCACTGGGCCCGCGTGGTGGATTATGGAACATTATGGGCTGATTATGTTTGCCAAAATTCCGACCGACCGGAACCGAACCGGAAGCCGACCCTAACATAGTTGGAAAAGGCTAGGCAGATGATGAGTAACTGGAAGTACTTTTATGTGAACCTACACAGAGCGGTTCTTCTTCGTGTTTGGACTCAAAGAAACCATGGCTTCTGAGTTTGTTTCTGCATTTCTTTTCAGGGATCAGACATCTAGTAAATGCCGGCGGCATCTAGTTTTGATACCGACCAGAAAATAGACTTGCAAAAGTTTCTTAGACGATCCACATACAAGGATCTTTAGGCGCCTAAATGACATTAACAGGGAGGTCGTTAGTAAACTTTCGTGAAATTGTCACAGAAATTGTATTGAACAAACATTTTATTTATTTCTTTAATTAAAACAGTTTAAAACCAATTACAGAAATTAAAGACACGGTTTGTATATACACATAAAAGATAAAATCTTCAAATAAAAAGTTAACGACACTTTCATAAATCCCTCTCACAGTACTTCTGACATGCCGACAAAATCTTAAATCTCTACATAGCCCTCTCACGCATGCTGTTTTTTTTTTTAATATTCAATGGATCCTTCATGCTATTGGATGCTTAAATCCTCATGTCCCGACTATTAAAGGCGGAGGGTAATGTCGGACTTCTGTCTGACTAATGCCGGTTGCGACCACCGATTGTGAGCCGGCTCACTGTGAGCCCAAGTGTAAAAGTGAAGTCATTGTCGGTTCACACTAAGTGGAACGTATTGTGTCCTAAGCCTATGTACACTACTGCACAAATGACATAAAAGCGCGCTGTTTGATTTTCAGTGCTCGGCTTAGTGCTGAAAGGTTAAAATACAACAGCGTGATTTTATTTAGGCATTTTTTTAGGTGGTGCCTAGAGTTAGTGAACACGCGCGTATGTCTCCAAGCATGTACATATACTAGACAGAATATCTAAAATGTTTCTTTTTTTTGTCCACAGATACGTCTAAACTGCGTGCGCCGCCATAAAGTTCGCTTCGAGGAGATGTCATCGGTGAGACCGAGCGTCAATTCGGACCCAATCCCTCATTGGGCCGACCATTCCATAGACGAGAGGACTGTGAAAGCCTCTCACAGCTGCGAAATATTCGTGCTGCACACTCCAAAGAGGAGTTTGAGGTAGCATTCAGCAGTACCTGGCAGATTTGTCCAGGAAAGTGAGTTCTAAACTGAAAATTAAAAGTGAAAATCTATTTTTGTTACTATAGTTGGTCGGTGTTTCGAGTGGTAAATATAAAAAATATTACAAAAAGGTTGTGAACAAAATATTTTTAAAGAGAGAATATTGTACCAAAAAACTCTGAGAGTGGAAAACTGATTAGTTTCTAGATTATTTTGTAAGGTAAAATTGTGAGAGAATGGGAAATAACCAGCATCTTCTGACTGTTGTGAGATTCCTGATAAAAATATTGTATTGTGATGCATTGTACTTTTATTTGAAAATGGCTCTCGTAACTGACTTGAAAATAAGATTATGTGATAAAAAAAAACGAAGAATTTTTAATTTTTTTCAAGTATGGATGCAATACAAAATGTAAAGTTTGGAGTTACACATGAAAAAAAATATCAATAGCTTTTATTCATTGAAATCAGAACTGTGTCTCTCTTAAAGATGCTAGGTTTAAAAGTAAGGCTCTTCTTTAGTAAAATGTATTCAAGTTGCTAGTTTTTATTCCGTTAATAATATAGTTCTTTAAATTTTTCATTTAAAATACCGATAGAAAATTATGAAAGAAATTGGTTTAACTACAACACTATTATTTTGTATTGTGTTCAAAGACTTAGTTTTATAAAACGTTTCTGATAATGGTCTTGCAGTAGATATGTTTATGTTTAGTCATGTCTTTATTTACGCTTGTCACCATAATAAAAAACGTGTTTTTGGAGTATATCACACGTCCTAATCAGCACACTTGGCGAATGAACTGTTCCGGGTGGTTCGGCTGTGATGTTACATCACCACCATGATTCGACTTTTAGTCTGCACTGTCATTTGTTTCAATTCTTAACTTCGGGATGCAGCTAAGATTGTACCTACAATACAATAGACAGTTCTAATAAAATTTTACTCCACTGAAAGTAAGAAAAAACAGTCGAGAGGTGTTGTGGTCGTGGGATATTTGGTTGGAACGAAGTTCCTGTCACTTTTGCACACTTTTGTTACGTAACAAAAGTATTGTGACGGTCAAAGTGTTACGCTTTTTACAAGTTTTTATTTAACATACTTTGTAACTTAGTTACCATGTATTGGTCGAATCTTGCAAGCTGAATTAAAACCACTTCGTATTATCCTACGGAGTTAAAATTTTATATGTTGATTTTTTGTTCGGTCTAGCTCTCATTTGCGAATTGTGTAGAGTTTAACGTGCAATACGATTTGTTCCAAAAAAAAACAATACTTTCCTAAATGCCTTGTAGATGCGCCATGTTGTTGTGATTTTAAAGATACATACTGCTTGTACTTATAATTAAAAAACCAATCTTCTTTTCGTGTCGATGGTACTTTGCTTTTACATAGTTTGAAGCACTCGTTGATTGCGGCTTTCTCTAGGTAAACAAACCTTCTTGTCTATATTTATTTTATTCAAAGAAGGCATCTTTTTCTTGTTCTTATATTAGCACAGACTGTTTGTTTATATATAGATCCCTGACATTGATCTAATTCTTGTACTTAAACTTAAAAAACGTTCAAATTCAAGTCGCAATCTGATCTCAGCGACAATCTATGTCAAAAACTTGTTAAAAATGTATGTAAATTCATTGTATTTTTGACAGATTGAGACTGAGATTAGAGTGCGAATGTTCTTAAAAATACTGAAACTGCTCCTCTTATGTTTGCGACTTTAATGCAGTGCAAAGCTGTCCCAGATTTTTTGCATTTACTTGTATTTTGTCCTTCGCATTGCCAAATACTTTTAAGTGTGCGTTAAGTAGATCGGTATCATTTTCGAATGTAAAGAAAGAAGATGTGGCTGTAGCCCATGGTTTCTGAAAGCCTATGTATTGGATTTTATCTGTTATAAATGTCATGTCAAGTGATTTGATCGACCGTTGTTATTTCAATCAATCACAGCGGCTAAAGCTAGGATTTCCTTAGAAGAGCGTTGATCGCCTCACAGCGTCCACAAATTAGACAATTTACCGGTGAATGACGACACTGAAACGTTATTTAGGTGTGTTTTCCTAGAGAGTTTTTTGACGCCGTAAAGTCATACCCCCTGCTGTCATTTTGGGTTAGAACTGATTCCCCTCGTTCTTGTTTCCTCCTAAATAAAAATGAATCACCGATATATGTATGTACGCGCATTACTTCCGATCGACTGCACCAAATTAGATAAGTCTCTTTTTGTGTTTTTTTATTGTCAGGACAAGGTTTGTATAGAAGAAATTAAAAGAAAAAAGATAGGATAGTTTTTATCCCGATATTCCCACGGGATCGAAACTTATGTGGGTGAAACCGCGGGGCGCAGCTAGTTTATAATAAAAAGATCGTTTAATTACATTCTCGATTCACCCGATATTTAAAAATTAAGTTAACTAAGCGAGAAAGTGTTATCATCAAAAGCGAGAAAAAGAAATCAGCTCAATGATAACTATGCACACCAAAATATGAATGTTTTGTTATTTTTGTTGATTTGTGTTTAAAATAATATGTATATTAATATTATTATATTGTAATTATAAAATTATAACATTTACACTTAATTTAGAATTATTGTATAACGTGTTTTATATTTTTAAAGGTAAACTTTTTAGTAGGTATATTTAATTAGGTAACTAGTATTATTTTCTGATAAATATTTTTTTTTTATATTAATGTAATGAAATGATTACCTACTTACATGCCTATCATTTTATTGATTTGAATTTACCCGCGCTCATTCACGCGCGAGTGATTATTAGAATGACAGATAAGATGGAATGTAGGAATGGATGACTGGCTGACAGGAAGAGAGATGTCAGTGTGTTGTCTGGTTGTGCACGTCATTGTGATTTTTGGAGGTTAAAATACTTGAAGGTTAAAAGGAGACGATATTCGTAAAAGTATAAGCTTTGAATGTTATTTACAGGTAAAGTAATATTTTGTGAATATGTATGTACCTAATTACTTTATAAAACAACCATATGTACAATAAAAAACTTTATTTACAGAAACGCAATTGAGTTTATTTACGGACGTCGGTTACCTTTAATAAGATATCTCATATTAATATTATATTTTTGTAATTTGGAAGAAAGTAATTGTAAAATTGACGAAAACTGTGATTTGACTTTTTTGAAACCTTAGTATCTACTTTTTTCTTTGACTGAACGACTTCGATTACGTCTGATAAAACGAGATTATAAAGTATTTAATTTCTCGGGGGGAAACAAGAACGGGGGGAATCAGTACTAACCCATTTTCATGAAAGCTGGCACTGCAGCTGTTATGCAGCGGCCCCCGCTCTTCACGAAACCGTAGCTTTAGTATGCCATTGACGGTGTGTTTTAGATTTGTGTTTTAAAGCGGTTACTGTCGGATGTTTAAAAGTCTCAATGATGACACTAATTGCTCACCAGTATGCTCATTTGTCCAATGTACGAGTATGTTGTGCCAAAACTATTTATAATTAAAAATATTGTACATAAATCTAAATATTGTAATTAAAGAGAATGGTCGACGTTTTTATCGAATCGGCAATTACTCGAAAAAAATATCCTTGTTGTACCAATTTGTTACATCTCTAATGAACATATGTCTATATAAGCTCGACTATATCATGTAATATCGAAAATTGTATATAAATAAGTATTTGTGAAAATAAAGTTCTTATTGCTAATTGGTCCGTATTTATTTTGAATTAAGCAGTACCTGGAAATATGTGAACAACCGAAAAGATTTAAAGAAAGAAAGAAAGAAAAGAAACACAAATATTTTATTCTGCACAAACGAAACGCACAATTACAAATAAAAAATAATAATAATAAAAATAAAAAAGACATAAGATAAACATAGTCAAAAGACTTCAGAAACATATTAATATCTCCTATTATTAGTTTTCTACGCTTAGACAAAAGCCCTACTCAAGCAATTGATACTAATTTGAATGAGAATCTAAGATGGATCCGTCCACTAAGGTTTCAAGATAATAAAAGAATTTTACAAACCCGAGATGAATGAAAACAAGCTTCATTCAGTTTTTCTCGATTCTCATAACTTAATATTCCAATACCTATCATATACAAGGTAATCACCCTATTGGGGTAAATGCGCTATAACTTTTGCAAATGGCGACGACAAATGTCAATTCTGTTTTGAAATTTGTGAAGTAAACAGATGCAGAATACACGTCAATAAACCATGGAATGCTATACTCCTCAAGAACGCGGAATAATTGTTTTCATTCGGCAATTGGTCGGCCAGTGAGTGATTCGGCGGTGAGTGATTTGCACTGGCCGGCCAGATCACCCAATTGGTAATATGGCCGCCACAAAAAAAACTTTTTGTGGGGTTACTTGAAGTTCCGGGCTTACAGCCGCATACTATTGAAGCCCTTAAAGAGAATATCCGACGGGAATGCGAGAAACTATCGCCGGAAGTTCTGACACAAATGATGGAAAATGCCATAAAACGAGCCCGTATGGTCATCAAGTTTGTTGGCGGCCACTTGACCCATATAATATTCTCGACTTGATGGAAATAATTCTAATTCATGAAATAAACATAATCCAAAAGTTGAACAAACACTTTTCATTGCTAAAAAAATAACAGTAAAACAACATCGGGTGATTACTTTAGCCCCACCTTGTATACATACGATTGCTGCATCAGTATTTTTAATGGAAATCTCCCGAAGCAAACTTATTTCGATAAACTACCGTGCCGTTTTGGCTTGGAAGTTCTCCGTTTTCTCCCAAGGGTGTCGTGTAAAGTGACCGAGGGTCAGGTATGGTATTAGGAATGTACGGAGATAAATCTGGGGTCCCTATGGAATTTGAAGGTCAGACGGTGGCACCCAATCAGGCCTAATTTGAGAGTAACAGATTGTTTGTGCGCTAACCCGTTACGCTCAGGAAATTGTCTCATTTTATTATAATGATTATAGGACTCTGAAGACTCTGAGCGCCCCTCCTGTACCTGTTGGGCTCATACGAGGGCCGCCTCACCTGACGGGCTGCGGGACAGCGTCCCTGCAGAAGTCCGCCGTGCCTGTCGACCGGCCAGCATGTCCTGACTGCAGCAGTGGTCCTGGTGTTGGTGTGGTGTCCGCGCGTGGCTGTTGAAGCTACCTGCCTCTCGTCGGCCTACATATTCAGCTCCATTTTCAACTCCACCCCAGCCTTCTCAACCCACCTATCACGCATCGTCATTCATACCCCACCTCCACAAACTACACACCACTGTCCAGTCCATCTCCATCTTTCTATATCTTGTAAATAAAACTTTCATTGACTTCAACTTCCTTCTTTTAATTCCGTAGTTTAATTTAAAGTTAGGATTTTCTTGTCGCTATACGACACTGTTAAGTAAAGTGTGACTCAACATCAAATTCTCAATGCAAAAAAACCCAGGTATAAGCCATTCTCGTAACTCCCTTGGACCTAGCCTAGAGAAACGACTTACCAGTATCCAAGGTTTTGTCTTTTTGTCTTTTTATCGAGTCCATCTCATCTTTCAAATTCACTTACAAACGCATAAAGCACTGACACATAACTTTTGCATAACACATTACATCATTGGTCATTTTGTAATTCCTTAGATTTGTAAATACTTTGGTGCATGTTGGGTGCGCGTACGTCACAATTGTACGTACGTGACTGTAAACGTTCTAAAAATTACGAGAATTGCGCCTCAGATACGTACATCAGAGGGGCAATTCTCGTAATTTTAAGAACGTTCACAGTCTGATCTCAGTCTCAATCTGTCAAAAATACGTCTCGTAAGGCTAGTCGTGCCGAGCTCAGAAACCTCTAGCTAGTGAATGACGATTTTTTTTTATATTTGGCATCTCGTAGTTGACTTAGAGAGGTCGTGACTACTTAACCGGGCTATCCTGTGGTTGCCTTAAGTAAACTTAAAGCCTCCGTTCAGGGCTTAAAACTAATTAAGACTAAGCGACTGCACGCCAAGGACACTCCCTGTGGGGTATGAACCTCGGCTTAGGGCGTCGCTGAGAGAGTGCAGCAAGATGGGACAGCCTGGATCGAATTTTTATTATTAATGCTTTGATGAGCACGGCGTTTCCTAGGACTATCTCTGAGTAGAAAGGCCGAAACAAACTCAGAGGTCACAGTCGGGGATTTAAAGCTACGGGCTCAGCTACGGCGCGGGCTAACGAGTTATTCAAAGACAGCTCTGCTTTTTTAGGCGGATTGGTTGTACATGTGTACACAATTTCTATACGCAGTCATCTGTAGTGGTGGTGCAGATAACTCGCGGGGTGGCGCTTGCGCAGATTCTTGCACACGAAGATTGCAGATGGCGTCACTTGTCTACAGAAATCGTATGTAGTTGCTGTCTTCTAGTTTATGATGCCGCTCATCATAGTGCTTTAGATAATTTACACTAGATGGCGCTGTATGTTTGTTACAAGATCAAATAGAAACTGTAAAGTCCGATGTAAGAAATAAAGAAGAGAGAAGAGAAGAGAGTTTCTCGCCTCGAAGAGTCAGTAGAAAAATAAGCCATCCGAGTAGATGAGCATTTAAAGCCTCTTGTGAATATTCTTCTTATTCTTGAGGAGGGGTGGGGACGGGAGGTTTTTATTTATTCAAAGCAGAGGTTCGTTTTAGGAAAGCGTTCAATAGATCCGTCTTACAAAATATATTATGTCTCAAGAAAAAAAACACGTAATTCAATTGCTTTTATTTTAACTTCGAGAATTAAAGTTCACGTGCCTCTACTCTCAGTACAGGCAATTTGTAACTGGTAAACTACCCTATATTTCCCCACAGACTTTAATAATAGGATACAGTTGAAGATAGTTTATTTTGATGTGAGTCGTCGGCTTCTTCTTCTCTGGCACAACTGTATTTCAAATCTCGTTGGCCCAAAACTTCGCCACTTCCACGGCGTCGTCGATGGCAGTGCAGAGGTCTCGTTGACTGCATGTTTTAGGACATAGAGGGCAGGATAGAAGTTGGAGCATAGTTTGTGACATATATACCCAGATGGAATTCCGTTATAGATTGTAAGTTCTGTAGAGTCTACTGTTGAAAGCATTCGATGTCGTCGGTTTTTTTAGATACTCAATGATTGCTTGACCTCTTTAAGATGACGTGCAACAGTCATACCGGTAATAGGCTCATGCAATATAAAACCAGTTTTTTTTTTTACAAAGGTCACGGCTAAATCAGTTAATGGTCATCCATCGATCTGTAGATAAATATCCCGAGCGGTGTAGTACGAGGGGATATGAAAATTTCATATTTATATCCCCTCGCGAATTTGCGTTATGTTTGCCGCAAATAAACGTATTTTCTTTCTTTCTTTTTTATATTTTGTTACATAGGACATCTACCATAGTTACTGAGATAGAAAAACTAAAAAAAAAAATCCCAGTGAAGATGAAAATTTAACTATTTTTAAGGGCGCAACTACCGACCCTTGTATGTTGCTATCCAATGGGTTATCGCATGTACCCCTCATCTTATAGACAGGCTTCTTAAGCCCAGAAAAAGACTGACTTTGCAGCGGTAGGCACACACAAATAACAGGACATTTAATAAAAAATATACATAATTATATTAGAACCTACATTTAGTTAAGCCCACGTCCCGACGAATGTAATAATATCGCGATTTTCAACTCTCGGTGTTTAGCCGAGAATCTGATAGAGCGCATCCCAAGATTCTGAATGCTATGTTTAACACGGGGAGTTTAAAATCCTTTGCGCGATAAAATCCCGCCGCGATATCCATCTCCTATCCTGCCCTCTGTGTCCCAAAACAAAGTGATCTAACATGAAAACAAGATTTAAAATACAGTCGTGCCAGCGACACGACGAAGAAGAATATGTAAGAAAAGATTTATACGTCCCACATACTCGTAGTTTGCTTACAGTAAAGCAAATTATTTTCTGTCGTTTTGAGGAACACATCATTCTAGTATCTTGCATGCCAAGAGGACACTTTACATTAATCTTTTAATCTACATTCATGAGTAAATTTTCACTTTTCAGCATCGTGAAAATCCCAACACAGTGTCGCAGATCTATGAAATGAAAATTAGACAAAAAACACAATTATTTTTCAATTATTTTTATTATAACAGTGCGAGCTATATTACTTTAACATAATCAACCTATAATGTTCCCACTGCTGCGACACAGGCCTCCTCTCTGTGAGAGGGAGTGGGTGGATTATGATCCACCACGCGGGCCCAGTGCGGGTTGGTACAGGTCACAAGTCTTCGATTTTTTTGGTTCTATTACATGCTAGCTTCCTCACGATGTTTTCCTTCACCGTTTAGAGAGCAGTGGTGATGAAATAATTTACACAAAGTAAAGCACCTGTCTGGGTTCGAACCTAATACCTACAACTCGTAAGTCGCGGCTGTTACCACTGTGCCACCACTGCTCCGCTGCTATTACTTATCCCTGTTTATTTCTGTAAGTGGCCAGTCTTGAAGAAAAGAGTCGAGTTCGTCACGCCATCTCCTTCTGGGCCTGCCGCATCGTCATTTGCTGCTTATTGGGACTCTTTGTGTGGTTATTTTAGCTCATAGCTCCTCCAGCATAGGACATATGTGGCCAGCGTAGTTCCATTTAAGCTAGGCAGCCGTGTAAGCTACATTTAGGTCTATTTTTTATAGATCTACAATAAGCCTGAAAAAAAACCTTTCCCCAACTATGTTAAGGTCGGCTTCCAGTCTAAACGGTTCCAGCGGATCGGTATTTTACATGGAGCAACTGCCTATCTGACCTCCACTACTCAGTTACTGGGTAATACGATACCCTTTGGTAAAACTGGTTGTCAGACTTTCGGGCTTCTGGCGAACCGTAATGACCGTCAAAGATCCACGAATGACAGCCGGGACCAACGGCTTAACGTGCTTTCAGAGGCACGGAGGGGTTTTGGTATGTGAAGATGGTCACCCTTCCACGGACCAACCGCGGGAAGCGTAGCTTAACCTGATCGATCGACCCGTGCGGCTATTATTACTTAGCCACAAGCCCCTCAAAGCGGATATTCAACCAAGGCTATTACCTAAAATAAAATTCAGCCTTTCATTCAGGCTTACAGAATAGTTGTTTCAAGCAACAATACCCCAATTCTTAGAAGTCCGTAGGCCAGAGGCCAGATGGTTCATCCTCGAAGAAAAGCCCTACATTACGAGAAAACTCGCCGAGTTCAACCCAACTTCACAGAACAACCAACAACAATCAACAAGAAGTTGTTTATCTTAGTAAAGAGACTCCCTACGAGCTAGTCCTAGAGTCCTAAAGTCCTAGAGTCCTAGAATTGAAAACAGGGAAAGGATTTCAAATTTACTGGATTTTACGTTTACGTTACGTTTTAACGTTTCATTCCTTTGGTTGACAGTAACTTAATGTACCTTTAATTATTTCATGAGAACATTAATAAAGACCATAATTTATAATTATATATATTTAAATAAAGGAATAAAACTATTATATAATAATAACATAATATACTATTGTTGCCAATAAGCCCGATATAGTAGTAGTGGATCGATCAGAGCGGCGCACAATGATTGTTGACATAACCGTCCCGCATGATGAGAACCTCGTGAAAGCCGAGAAAGATAAACAAATCAAGTATCTTGACTTGGCTCGCGAGGTTGTCGGCATGTGGACTCAGCAATCATTGTGCTGATAGTCGTGACAGCCAATGGGTTAATAGCCAAGAGCCTCGACCAACACCTGAGGAGGCTCTCGTTGGGCAGCTGGATCAAGGGTTTGATTCAGAAAGCGGTACTTCTGGACATGGCTCGCAATTTCAGGAAGTTCCTCTCTCTGGAGCCCTGACCGCCGGCCGGTAGCTTGGACCCTGTTCCCGATACCGGTGGGCTACTATTTTTTTATATTTTTAAATGATATTTTAACTTTTTGTTCATAAAAATATTTCAAAATGTAATTTGTAAGTATTTAAATGAAATAAAGGAAATAATAATATACATGTAGGTACATAAAAAAGAGAGAAAATAATCTAGGGCATCAACAAATTCGTCCGCATCGATGTCAACAGAAAAAGTGCCCAAAAGGCTTGCAGCATTACCACGTTGTATGGCGATGCTGATTCTTTGGGCAAAAATAGGCCAGCCCTCACGTGAAGGTCACGTGAAGAGTCAAACAACCGTTTGGCGATGTCCCGAAAAATTCGATGAGCACTCGGACCCCATGACCCTAGTGTTTCAACCCCAAACGGCTCGAACATAATATACATAACTCCCAATAAGATTGGCATACTTTCGCCTTTTAGAGGAAAGTATGCAGGTAAGGCAGTCCACTTTAACTCAGTATTTAGTGTATGCTGAGGAGAAAATTGTTTGATATCATACGCAATATTTTAGGCTATGTAAAGAAAATATTGTACTTTTTCTAGCCTGCATACCAATTTATTCGTTGACTTTATGTGGTTTTTGTGGTTTATTAACCACAAAAAGGATTACTAGAAACTAATTTTATCAATGAGAAAATTGCTCGAGCAATTAAGTAGCAAACGGAACTGCCCGACGGCAGTGTAGCCTTATATTTAGCACTTGTTTTATTTATTGAAATAAAATCATTTTATTTAAATAATACTTTCTGAGTAAAAAGCTATTTAAATCTAACTATGAATGGGGATTAAAGATATCATAAAAAAAGAACTCTTCAATATGATAAGTTTATTTTAAACACAAGTTATTATTCCTTACAGCTTTCAATCGACTAGATAGACTAGAATGTTATGATGAATAGTTGAAAAATGATTATTAATTAACGTCTTTAAATAGTTTGTTAGTTGAATTTTAATAATCGCAATAAAATTATAAAGGACATTTATAGCAAATTTGAAAACCAAAAACATACTGATATTCAATTCCAATACTTAAGAATAAATAAAGCTAATATACATATTTTCATTTCTTAAGAAGGGAGAGCGTCAGGGATGCCTGCATAATTCAAATTTTCTGACGAATTTTGCAATATGCAGGTCAGTACCATAACAAGTATGTATTTACAGATTTATAATAATTAAAATCATCAATACAAACCTCCAAGTTTAAATAACCCTATTGATTGATATTTCATGAAACAGTCGATATAATAATTCTGTAAATACATACTTACTACGGTCGCGAATCTTATTTTATACAACATGCAACCTGACATTGACCTGCAAACCCTGGTGTTTCCCCCTTCACAACATTTTTTAATAAATTCTTTAATATACACAACTTATTTGATATAAAAGTATTTTATTTATTTACTTCTAACTGATATTAGCATTTTTTATTGCCGAGATTCATGAAAATGGTAAAACGTTATTTACATACATTATTAGATCTAAATAAATAACATTATATAAATAATTTACCTAAATATCTTTATCAAAAATATAAACATGTTCAATGACATACTTTTTGTTAATGTTCGTAAAATATTAGCTTTTCATTAAAATATTACCTATAATATTTGCTTACTTAATACTATGATATTATTTAGTAAACTATCCGATATTTTACTAGATCGAAAACATACAAATTGCTGTAAACATTTTGGTCATGCAGTTGCCGTAAATTTCAGAGAAATTCTTTTCAAGAATATTATATTATATTCAACATGGCGCGTCGTGTAGACTAATTAAAAAAAAAAAAATTAAAAAATAAATTTTGGCATTTTCATAACTTAGCGCCGATCCAGTAAAATAATATACAGTGTGTTATACAAAAGGTGACACTGAACTGCCAACCACATTTTTTTTTTACATTAATACTTGGCTAATCCAGACACCAAATAATATAATTAGTCTTAGTCCCGACTGAATTCAAGTGCGTATTTTCACCCAAGATTCGTCTGTATTTTCTTGTGGTACAAAAAGGATTGGCCCCTGGCGCATATTCTACAGGATTTGGTAACATTTTTGATTAATGTGCCATCTATCCTTGAAAGATATTCAAACGGATGAACATACATTTGACACCCTGCCTTTCGAGGGCTGGCAGAACGCCAAACGATTCTTTTACCAAGCAAATATCTTCTTATCATATTTCTTATATGGATGAACGCCGAGAACAACATAGTAATTATTTTATTTTCTACCTTGCAAAAAATTGTTTCGACATCAATCATCTCGGCGAATGAAAGTGTCACCATCTGTTCAAACTAAATGTACAATTTTACTAGCTTCTTTTGCAACAAAAGCTATAAACAACGAGTTTTTTGAAATCGCAAATAAAAGCGAATTGCAAAAACTACACAAAAGGTCCCTTCTTTACATATATCTTTCTATAAACTAACCTAATTTTTCAAGCTACAAAGATGGAGTAATTCAATTCCAATTTAATTAAACATAATTTGTAGAATAATTAAGATTTCTCAAATCTTCGCTTCGCTCTTAGTAGACACTTAAGAAAACGGCTGTTTTTGGGTGTAACTTTCAGGGTTCGACAACTTAAAGATGATTTCCACCAAATGGTTCGCATCGCATCGGATCGGAAAAGATACGAACGGATGCGGCGAAAGCCGATCGCGTCGGGCAGGATTTCGACGCATACGATCGGCTCCGTACCGTCGCTTGTGAACGTACCCGTTTCTGCGCCTAGTCAAATAGTTTCATTACTACCGTGTTGACGTGTTTTAATGCCGAAAGGATACAAGCATACTTTCGGCTACGATCGCGTGTCGCGGAAGACGCACGCGGTCAAGCCGCCGTGCGCGGCTTGGTAATATAGACTTTAAATACTGTGTACACGGTTTAATATCGTTTAAAGATTGTAAAATCCGTTCCGATCCGTTGCGATGCGAGCCGTTTGGTGAAATTCATCCTTTAAAGGACAATACGGATCCCTTAAATTGATGACGAATTGTAAAGTAGGTATGTTAAGGCAGACAGTGTTTAGAAAGTATAAATCAAGAATGAAGTCACAACGGGACTTTAGATATAGGCCTACCACTATAATTTGGTTAATAAAAATTAAAATACAAGATGATTGCTTCAGTAAAATTGCATACCTATATGTTCAACATAAGCAATGGAGGAGCTTGTGGCTAAGTAATAACAGCCGTTGGTCCGTGGACCTGATCATCTTTACATATCAAGACCCCTCCGTGCCTCGAAAGCACTTTAAGTCGTTGGTCCCGGCTATCATTAGTAAATGTTTGATGATCGTTCCGGGTAGTCAGAAGCCCGAAAGACTGACAACTAGTCTTACTGAGGGGTACCTATCGTATTTACCAGTAACTAGGTTGTGGAGGTCAGATAGGCAGTCGCTCCATGTAAAATACTGGTATTCAGTTACATCCGGTTCGACTGGAAGCCGACCCCGGTAGATGATGATTATGTTCAAATAACTGGGAATGGTGGTATTAAAAGCATTTTCATGCTTTTATAAAACTGTGAGTGCTTTTAAGTGCACTTCATTGATTATAGAAAGCAAATAATAGGAAAAAGAAAATCAAGCTAGTTTTCTGTGCCTGTTTTTTTTTTAAGGGTTCAATGTCTTAAAACATTGTTATTTTAAGGTTATCATAAAGCTACTACAATCTGTCAAATTTATTTAATAGATTTTCAACTTTATCGTTAAAACTTTAAGGTTCAAGGTTGATTGGGAAAATTTGAAAGTTTCGGGCGCTTGACCTGCTGGCGTCTGTACAACATACTGTACACATGTCGGTACATAATTTTCCTCTTTTGCATGACAATAAACACACGTTTCTTTACGTATTTAGGTACTGAGGATTTTTCTAAGCAGTCATAATGTGACTTTAAGGCTAAGTCCAGCTTAGTCATAAGTATAGTTTATGGCTATAAAAAAGCTAGCTAATAGCAGTCTATTAGGCTACCTAAAACTTCGTTTAGCTTTGCTTTACCGTAGAAGATTCCTCTTGGAATGCCTGATTCCTAAATCTTATAAGAATACCAGCTCCCTATATAGAGAAGGCACAACGCTAACCCAAGAAGGGTTAGTGATTTCGAGGTGGCAGGGACTTCGACGCTCAACCTGTTACCATGGATTTAGTACATGATTCTGAAGCCACCTATGTTGAAATGGGTAGTCGGTTATTAACAAAAAAAAAAAAAAAAATAGTTGTTCCATACACTTTGATTGCGTAGATATTGCACTTTTTATGAAAAAGGAGGTCTTGCGCGTCGATGTCATGCCACCCTGTATACTAGTCGCGCGTGAAACTCTGCTTGCGCGATGCAGGATTTGGCGTGACGTCACCGTCGGCGTTGGTAGTACGCATGCGTAGTCATGACTAGCGAAACAAACCACACCACCATTTTACAAGACCAATTACCAACCACCAGTATATGGATATAGGAACCAGGCATTCTACACATTACAAGTTCATCACAAACATTGTTATATAGAACTAAAATCAGCTAAAACTATGCGATGACATAACAAACAGCTGTAATTACAAAACAGAGTACAATATTTTCACTAAAATATTATATTTCAACGTAGTTTGTTTATTTTTTTTTTACGTAACAATTGAGCAATCTTTTACGTAATATTTACTTTTTGGAACAAAGTGTGAATGGAGCCCTAATTGCGTATTACATGCGTAGTTTTTTCATTCGGTTTGTTTTCAAGATTTCTAGATAACATCTTATTGTTTTAATACTATATAATTTTACTTACGCCTCTCCGGTCTATTCTGTAAACATTTCATGAAAACTTAGTAGAAGTGAGTCTCATCATTCCATAGCTGATGCTAGGGATTGACAGCTCACTTCACCTAGATATCCACGGTGAGAATTTGCAGAATAGACCGGCTTGATTCTAAAGGTTTTTTGAATCTCATTTCTCCGTTTTTATTCAAACTCACGGTGATTGGGCTGTTGGTTTTCCGGCCAAGCAATCATAGCAGTTGCAACTTATCAGCATTTTACAATAGTACTCAATCTTAGACAATTCACATGTGTTTCCAATTAATAAATTATCTACTTTACTGCTGTAAAATCTTCTCTTTGCTGTTCCTTTCAGAGCATTCAGTTAACTTGGCAAAGGATTTTGTAAAGATCGTTAAACTGCGATATAAAGTTCGTCTACATAGGAACAAAGCCAAGGGCAGGAAAATTGAGAAGTACTTATTTACTCTTTACTAAAAGCTGTTAGTATAACTTTTATCATATTTTTTTTTTGACTAAAATGAATTAAAAAAATTAGAATGTTTTGAAGCGTTGCAATAAGAGTTTTAGTCACTTGCCATATATTTTTTTTTCTTGAAAAGTGTATAGTATTATTGAAAGGACCATTTATATTCTGTACTGATTTTTAAGTGGATATTTTTTTCTGAAAATGACTTGACAAACCGTGGCTTATGATTTATAATTATTTAGAGAACAAAAAAATATTTATTTTTATTTAAACCTAATAAAGCATTTCAAGCCGACCCCATCTAGTTTTTAAAATATCATTGACGTGTAAAAGTGTTTGTACATGCCTACTTACAAAATAAAGTCATTTATCATTTAGCCCACTATGATTGCTCTGTACTTTTCCCATCCCTTGCTTTGCTTCCTGTAACTCAGTAACTGTCATCACATTCAGTTAATAAATAACAATATTATCTTAATAATTATTGAGGCATAGGTGATACGGATCTCCTTGCTTGCATCGCCTTGTTATTGCAGTATGATCTCACGTCATCTATCGTCTGCATTAGGAATACAGGGACGTCATCATCGCGTTTCTGGAAAAAAGAAAAAAACAATTAATCTATAGCTCTGTATCTCTATTCTTGTTTACATGATACAAGCTCTTTGACTGCCTTCTTGGTTTAGTGGTCGTAAACGCTACTGCTAAGCATGAGGCCCAGGGTTCGATTCTCAGGTCGTGAAAGGTATTATTAGGGTTTTCCAACAGGAATTTCTCAGTAGCAGCCCGGAATCTGGGTTTATGCCCGGTTGACGGCAACAGGCTCACCTCTTATTAAACGTAGGACTTAAATATAACATGCGAAATGGGAGTTCAAGAAAATAGGTACGGTCAGCAACAAAAGTCGGTTAACATTTCAGTTGTTTAAATCTTAATTATTGAGCAAAATATTTAAAAAAAACACGTAGTAATAGAATATTTATGAATAATTAACTCTTTGTTGTTACTTGAAATACTGAAAACCCATGTATCGCATCATTTTGTATCAATTTAGATAATTTGCAAAAGTAACAGAGTTAATTGACTTTTGTTTCTGACTGTACCTACCTACACCTCTACCTTATCCTTCGGGGATTATAGGCATGATGTTATGCTATATTGTAAAGCCTAAAAATTGAAGAAACAAATGACTTTTATCGTCGATACATGTTTAGGTTCGAGTAGGTGATTGTTGAAAGAAAGAAAGAATTTTTTTTTTGTTGCTTCAACTTATTGTTATTATTCTAAAGATATTATTCTTTTGAAATCACGTCGGTGTCACCAATGAAGTGGGTACGTATGGGATAAAAATGATAAATGATAATGTTCGATAATTTGGTATAATGACTAAGTCCACATACATAAAAAAAAAAATATAAAATTTAGAATGGAAGGTGAAAGTCTATATACAGAATATTCATCCGAATTAAGTAAAGAAAAAATATATTTTTCATTGACATAAAAGAACCAACTGACGTTTCGTTGACAAGTCAAGTAGAGATAGAGCACCAACGCTACACTTTTGTAAAATATTTCTAAGACTTTATGTAAATATTTTACCAATTTTAATTCTGAATAAAATATTTATTATTATTATTATATAATGCATTTAACAGACAATTAAATTGTGCTATGTAAATCATATCAATAAGTTAATCTACTCGTAACTTAATCTACTCACTGACACCCCGTTAAGACTGATATTTTAGCCTTTAGCAAAGTAATTTTATTATTAAGTAAGTTAAGTAGTTAAGTAGTAGTTGTTAAGTATTGTTTTTTTTTTTGTAATTTTTTTATGCATGAGTACGTGTCTTTTGACTATGTGTATCTTATGTCCTTTTTCGTTTTTTTTTTTATTTTATTATTATTATTTTTTTTACTCGTAATTGTGCGTTTTGTTTGTGCAGAATAAAATATTTTTCTTTCTTTCTTTTCTTTTCTTTTTAATTAAAGCCAAGGATTCTCTTACCAACCTGTTATACTCGTACTAAGGATAATGTTTGAAGTTTAAAAAAATAAAATAGTACCTGGAACAAAACTTCGCCTTCGAAGTAAGTCAGCTGATGTTTCCTCGTCCTTATAAGTAGGCCGACGAGTTTGTCGTTGATAACTGTGTATATCTGTGAAGAAAGAGATACAGAGTTAATTAAAAAGTTTGTGAAAGAAGTGTTTTGTGCAAGAAGGGACCTTTGACCATACGACTGTATTTTATTTTGCAGAGGCTGACCTCTGTAACGGTGGGCTGACGAAATAAAAAAGAATGCAGGTGAAGATTGGATGGTAAAGGACGAAGACAGAAAGCCGTGGAGTAAGATGGAGGAGGCCTATATTCGTAGAGAGGTCTCAATTAAATACAATAATTAAACACCTTTATTCCCAGTAGTTCCATGTTCCACATGGAACTATTGCAACCAAAAAAAAATTATTAAAGATACATGTAATGAAAATAGAGTTAACTATTAAATAGGTACTTCAACAATAACTATGCACGCACCTATAGTTTATTTTTCAGTTTCGTTCTTCGATTATAAAAAAAATTTAGAAAATGAAATTGTATTAAGGACGAATGTCACCAAGCTTTTATACCTAGACTAAGGGCTGATTTTTCAATCATCTAGTAACTTTATTCCAGGAATAATTTTGGAATGTTGACAGTAATTTCATATAAAAACTGTCAAAAGTCAATTTTATTCCTCGAATAAAAGTTATCTGGCCATGGAAAAATCAGCCCTTAGTCTTATCCTAAGAAAAAAATTTGAATTTTTGTCAGATTTTCCGTACTAGATCTGTCAGCGGTCAATTTTTTATTCCACGGGTAAAAGATATCTGACTTTGGTAAAATCAGCCCCAAATACTTATAAAATCTTCTTCTTTTTGGCCTCGCCTTTTCCCGTTACGCGGGAATGGCGACAATCATGGGACGCCATTTATTTCGGTCTTGTGCGTCATCTTCCGTAAGTCTAATCTCATGTCCTTTTAAACCTTCGTCAACCATGTGGTTTGAAGAATTATAAATATCCTATTCCTACTAATATTATAAACGCGAAAGTTTGTATGGATGGATGGATGGATGGATGGATGGATGTTTGTTACTCCTTCACGCCAAAATTACTGAACGGATTTGGATGAAATTTGGCACACAGATAGTTTATAACTAGGATTAATACATAGGATGTGTTAATCCTTTTTATCCCGATATTCCCACGGGATTGAAACCTATGCCGGTGAAACCACGGGGTGCAGCTAGTCATAGAAAAATAAATAAATATAATGACGAAATAAAATAATTGCTTAGGTAGCTTGTCTACAGAACATTTCGTTCCGAGTTGTATTTGGTTGTGAATATTATATTTATATATTCTTATACGAAAAGGAGCTCAAATTATTTTCGCTAGAATCGACCGTTTGATTTTCTATTTCACTTGATTTCATGTGTCCAGTGATATTGAAAATGAAGTACGGTTGCCTAGGTTAAAGATATCAATATAATTCCCTCGCAATTTTTCCAATCATTCTAGCTATTAGTATTCAACGAACTTTCTTCGATATGACCAACTTATTCTAACAATTCAATTTCCTATTCTAGATACTCATACGTCACTATGTTAAAAGACGGAAAAAGGAGTAAAAGGAGTCCTTGTAAAAAGAGTTGCATGACGGTCCTATACAAGCATGGTCCAGAAATGAACACAAATAAAACAAAATGTGTTATGAAGCTATAATTTTGGTTTAGTTAAATTTTAGTTTTTGTATTCCTATCTTGCAATAATCACTGTGTACCATACTTTGAAAATGTCGCAACTCTGACTCCCAAGATACAGGCAAATGCCTAGTTTGGGGATCGCCGTCTATTATAATCTTGTACAAATTGTTATTAATAAATAATTTTGAATTTTTGAATTCATAAAATGTCTTGTTATCAGCTAATTATTATTGGAGAACAAATATATAAATGTTTCTAGATACTTGGATGTTAGTGGTAGGAAAAAGGCTGTGCTATCTATGCTATATTCAGCATAAACCATTAATATTTGTAGGTAGTTACATTATTCTCAACAATACATTATTTATGACCTATAAGTAATTATAGGTCATAAATAATGCCATCAGGTTCACAAAAACCCCAAAGACCCTTCGCAAATCTGATGTCTTCAAAAATAAATTAAAACTTGTCGATCGCGTACTGTCCAACAGATTCAATTTCACTCAAATCTAACGACTTTATCCCAAATGATTAATTTGCTATGCCTATATTTTGCCAATTACGAGAGTGTGTAATCATAGAGTGAACTGAGATGCGAGTTATAGATATTGTGACATATTATGAAAAATTAATGACGATGACCGGTAGTGACAATATTATGAAAGATAAAGAAGGTGCTGCCATTACATACTTTCAATGCTGGACCTATTGGTTCAAAAATTAAATTGATAAATATCATGTTCATTACAGTCTAGTTTTTATTCAATACGCTTTAAATACAGGGGGTCTACTACGAAGTGCAAAGTGCGAATGATCGGATCGGACCGACACATGGCTGAACCGAATATACGAGTATATATTATTGAAAAATGCAAAAAAAAATTCGGATCGGCTCAGTTGGGTTAGGACCATAGTCAATATTCGAAAGAATGTAGGAGTGTAGGATCGGGACAGACCGAATCAAATAGTAACTTCGTAACAGGAAACGGCCGAACATTCGGCAGATACGATACATTTACAACTTCGGAGTAGACCCCCAATTTTATGTCTGCCACATGGTGGGACATCATTCGAGAGGTAGTTGCTGAAATCAGCGCTGTTGAAGATAGGTTCGTCCGAAGTCACATTTTATATGCTTGATACGAGGCTTTTGACTATGTTGTAATTTATACCGTTTTTTAATTTTGTATTATTATTATTTTTTAATTTGTAATTTGCGTTTTGTTTGTGCGGAATAAACTATTTCTCTTTCTTTTTAATACTTTGTATTCTAAAAATACTCGTAAAATCATATCATTAATTACAATAAGCATGTCCCAATTATCATCTTATTTTCAAATATGGCAACATAAATTTTTATAAAAAAAAAAAAAAAAAAAAGAAAAAAAAAAAAAAAAAAAAAAAAAAAACATGAACTCCCCGAATACTTGAATCAAAATAATAATGTTTTAAATTGAAATATTTCCTGCAAAGTGTAACGAACGCTGGTGGCTTTCAAATATTAACAGTTATTTTTTTTAATATAATGAACTCTTTGTCTGTGCTGAGCCAAACTTTATCCATGTCATTACCTACCAGAAATAAATTCTTCCACTTTTCTGACAAAGAAACTGCCGGTACATAACAATAAACATATAACGAACAACGCGTCAGAATACCACGGAAAAAGGAACGACTTAATAGCCTGTTTTCGCTACGACAGTCGACACCTAAATTAATGCCTAAATCAAAGCGTGCTGTAGGATTTCAAACTTTCAGCGTTGAGCAGAGCTTCGAAAGTTCAATGGCGAACTGTTTTCTAAAACGGGCAAATCCGTCACACGCTCCCCTAAACACATTTATAACCAAAACGTCTTCCTCTTCAGAGTTCCGAGTTCCCTCTTAGCATTCTCATCTCAGCTGCATGCAATTGCCTTTCATTCATCCCTTTTGTGGCCCAATATTCTGATCCATACAAGATAGCAGGTCTAATAAAGAGGGAGATAGAATTTAGTTCATTATTTTGTAATAAAATATCGATATCAAAGTTATAATTGTGCTAAATTAAAAATGCCCATCATCTGCCAAGCGTTTTCTCAATTATGTTGGGGTCGGCTTCCAGTGTACCCAGATGCAGCTGATTATCAATATATTACATGGAACCACTGCCCAATAGCTCACCTCTTTACAATGGAAGCATATACACAGGGTATCATCGATGCGCAAATTGTTACCATGAACTCAGTACATGATTCTGGTCCCACCAGCGATGAAATTTTTTGTTGGTTATTAAAAACAAACTTGTTGTTGCTTACAGAAGCGCATTACTACACGGTCAAAATGTATGGAATAGCTGATTTAAAAAAAAAAGAACGTAATATTTTTACCCTGACACCCGGTGTAATCCTACTATCCTACTAATAATATAAACGTGAAAGTTTGTGAGGATGGATGGATGGATGGATGATGTTTGATACTGTTTCACGCAAAAACTACTGAACGGATTTAAATGAAATTGGGCACACAGATAATTTATAACCAGGATTAACACATGTGCAATATGTGGCTTACGAAATTACTTTTTATAGTTTTCTTTCTTGTCCATGTGGTGTTTACCTTTAAGTAATTGTTGCACTATGTAGAGTTTAAACGCATGTTTTATCTTTGTTTGTAAATTAGTGTAAACAATTGTTGGTAGACCTAATAAAATAAAATAAATAAACACATAGGATATTTTTTATTCCGATATTCCCACGGGATCGAAACCAATGCGGGTGAAACCACGGGGCGCTGCTAGTATACACATATATCTTTGTTTTATTTTCTGCTTGCACTCAAAATCCTGGAGAACAGACATACTATGCCATTACCGTGCGATACCAAGAAGAAGGTAGACTCCCACAATTCCAGGGACAAAACACTAACGGATCATTATCCATATATGAGCATTTAACGCAGAGTGCTACAGTCACCTGCTAAGCCGATTGGAATACTTTTTATCCCGATCGAAATTTATGCAAGTGACACCGCGGGGCGCTGCTAGTTATGTTTATATTTGATAATAACAAACGTAATGAGCAAGTAAAACCAAAACAATACATTATCGACGATACTGAAAGCACTGAAAGCCCTATTATATGGCACTCAAACATAACAGGGGGTCTACTACGAAGTGCAAAGTGCGAATGATCGGATCGGACCGACACATGGCCGAACCGAATATTATTGAAAAATGCGAAAAAAGTTCGGATCGGCTCTGTTGGGTCGGGACCATAGTCAATATTCGAAAGACTGTAGGAGTGTAGGATCTGGACTGACCGAACTAAATAGTAAGTTCGTAGCAGGAAACGGCCGAACATTCGGCCGATACCACTTCGGAGTAGGCCCCCTGGTGAAATGTGGGCGGTCATTTCTGCTACACCACTGCCTAACCCTTCAGGGAATACATGTAATGTTGTGGGTAAAAACACTGTGTGAGAAATACGGGATTACCCAGTTCCGAGAAATACTAACGAAATAACGAACGTCGAGAGAATGAAGGAACAAGAGACTGTTTATCTTTTCGCGCGATTACCCACAAGGGCGATTAGGGAATTGGCTGATGGTATTTTCATTAAACTTTCCATCCATTAGAAGTTGGTGCTACAAAAAAGTTGTGTACATAAGCTCATTAGACCCTCGTAATAATTCGGATAAACGTAATAACATTAAAAAAAAATGTAAACATACAGTAAAGTGTAGATATTAACTTACATTTTTGACAATTTTTTTGACATTAATTATCGCTGAGATGAGTTTGCGACTCGAATTTGAACGTTTTTAAGAACGAGAATTAGCTTTACTGATTTCAGAAAGCTTAATAAAGCCTCCATTAAAAAAATACCTAGAAGAATTAAGTATGAACAAACTCCAAAGACTATAAAGTATCACAGTTTACAGCTAAAGAAAGTATTTAAATTATAAGTTAACCCATCTCATTATACCAAAACAGTTCTGTTTTTTAATTGAAACGAACAAAGATTTAAATCATTAGATTCGCCCTACCGCGTCGAGAGATGCTCGCGTTTCTGTCTCGTTTTGACAACTCTGACATACAATGTCGCAATCGTCATAGAAGCACCATAAAATATACGGAATTTATGTGCTATTCTCAGAGTGAACACTTAGCGCTACATAGGTATGGTATGGGCAAATCTTACAATTTAAATCTTTGGATAATTTCCAAAGGTCCCCGTGGAATTTAATAAGAAAATGTCATGAATGAAATTATGGCTAACGACTTTTATAATTCATATTTTAGCCTTAAAAATTGGGTCACTTCAAAACCATTGAATATACCAAACGCAAAATTGGTGATTAATATCATTCCAGCTTGTGAAAATGTTTAATAGGTGCAATAAACCATCTTTTACAAACTAAGACAAATCAATTACTCAGCCGGGCCGAAATAAAATATACTAAATGTAAAATTGATTTATCACAAGTTCAATTTTCAAACAGAAAATAATATTAATGCAAATAAAAATATAAATAATTTAAATAAATTATGAAAATAATCTGACCGGACAGAAAAAAAATACATCCGTGTTCGAATATGATAGTTTCTAAGAAAACTTTATTTTAAAAGTGTGCATAGTGGGTTTGTTTAGAACTTGAGAATTGCAGAGCTTTTTAATAAAAATGATGACGTAGGCTGAAAATGGCCACAAACATTTCAATTATTTTGACCTTACTATCGGCTTCACCCTCGAAAACCATGAAAACGACACTCATGACGAAAAGTTTGAATTGTTTTGCAATTTTCTTGGATTTTCATTTTGACTTCACTATTGGCTTCAGCAACCTCGGAAATGACATTAAAACGACACCCAAGACACAGTTCCGAATACTTCGGACTTCGGTCAATTTCGACCAGTACTTCGTCGAAGCAACTTCGCGAGTAGTGTAGTGCAGGTTTTACACTGGGACAGTAAAGGTCAAAGTGGTACTACTAACGTGCGGCCTACTGCACCGCAATTGGCCAGCCAGCCCGGTACCACCTTAATGATAAAGAAATAAATAACAATATTTTTGTAGTGTAATCAATACAGTTATAACCAAATTATATTACAGAATTTAAAGATTTTTTTTTATACAAAGGAGTGGTATCTTAAGTACAATAAATTAGCAGATAAGATTGTTGACGCAAAAAAGTGAAAATTAAAAAAAAAATATATAAAAATGCATGTTCAAAAAGAAAATGTACAACAGAAAATTAAATATTTGCACACAATTTGTGATGGTAGAATGTAGGTCAATATAGTTTTAAGATCACGTCATGTTAAACCAGGCAATTTTTTTTTTTACTAAAAACTTTTTAAAAACTAATCTCTATGAAATTCGATTAAAAAGCCAGTCCTGAAATCGTCTAAGTACCCGTCAACGAGATATTTTTATAAACTTAAGTAAGCACCACCCTAATTGCGTAAAACACTATCAATCACAATCTAAATCATTTAGAAGGATGTTGCTAATCCATTACTTCATAAGTTAGAAAAAATTGTCTGCACAACAACGTAAATAACGCAATGAATGTTGTTGAACTGTCAAATTGAAAGCCATTCCTACTGTTAGTGTGTTACGCAATAACCGCCGCTCATGTGAACCTGCGCTGATATTTATTCCAAATTCAAACCCTTCGTTCCAATCGCTGTTAATTCCTCTTTAAACAAAATATAATTATCAACTTTCTGATAGTGTAGCCAAGTTAAATTTGCGTATTATGTTTGCATTTAACTTTTAAGCTATAGCGCAAATTGAACTTTATGCGCGGGTATTAAAGTTATCATGCCAAAAACACAATTTTTGTTTACGTGTTAGGTTTAACGGCGAACGCTGATATGTCTTTGAAACCTTACCTAATTAAATAATTGTAAAGACGTCGAAGAATGATTACAAGATCGCTTTTCAAAATGTAGAGGTTTCTGAAAAGCGATCTCGTAATCATTCTAATTACCTACTTGAATCGACTTCTTGCGAATACCATTTATCTCTTTTAATCTTACTTACTTGCTACAGTTCAGATTTTAATGACGGCCAATTACGATTCGAGGACGTACAGACGCCAGCAGGTCAAGTTACCCGAAACTGTAAAATTTTCCCAATCAACCAACCAATCAACCATAATGCTTTAGCGATAAAGTTGAAAATCTATTAAAGAAATTTGACAGATTGTAGTAGCTTGATGTGCTGGCGTCTGTACCTACGACTCATAATTTCGTCAAAGGGTGTTTTCATTGAATACCTAATATTATAAATAGTAAAGTGAGTCTGTTTGTTACGCTTTCACGCTAAAACGGCTGAACGGATTTAGATGACATTTGGCACACAGATAGACTTGGGCTGGGTAAGGACATAGGGTATACTTTTTGTCTTGGTTCGTAGACGAAGTCACGTGCAACAGCTAGTGAAATAAAATTATTCTCGCACCTTTGATAGATACTCTGTTAATTGTATTTGATGTCTAAGGTCTAGATTTATGGCATTTTTTTCAGCAAATTGCAAAGGGCGCCTAACTTAAATAAATATTTCAGAGAATTTGTATCGTAAAGGGGAGGTATCTCAAATACTTCAGCATTTCTTTGTAAAAGAACGTTCATTCATTCACTCTTGGAACGTATACAAGGTCGATAGAAACTTTTCGCGTTAAAAAGTTCTGGCAGCTTCTGACCTTCATCTTACATTTCCCGTTAATCTTACCAACCGTTATCGACTTCTCCCTTTTGAAGGATCCTTGCTAAGCTGTAAAACAACTTTGAATTCCTGCAAGTAGTTGAACACGTTTATTTTCTAAGATGCGCTTGGTGTTATTATGTTTCTAGCTTTTGCCGTCGTGAATCTCAGAAATTTTCCCACTGGATCGTACTACCGGGATAAAAAGTATTTATGTGTTAATCAGAATCAGAGCAGTAGTGGTCCAGTACTAACGGCTCTGACTTACGAGTTGGAGGTCGTGGGCTAACCCAGGCAGGGCCTTTACTTTGTGTAAATAATTTCATCACCACTGCTCTCAAAACGGGGAAGGAAAACATCGTGAGGAAACCGGCATGTCCTAGAACCAAAAATTCGAAGACATGACATCTACCAACCCGTACTGAGCCTGCGTAGTAGATTATAGCCTACTCCCTCTCGAAGAGAACCAGAACCAGACAGGACAGAACCCAGACAGGCGCTTTACTCTGTGTAAATTATTTTATCACCACTGCTCTCAAAACGGTGAAGGAAAACATTGTGAGGGAACCGGCTAAAACCAAACATTCGAAGACATGTGATATTTATTTATTTTTTTATTTATTTATATCTACCAACCCGTACTGAGCCTGCGTAGTAGATTATAGCCTACTCCCTCTCGAAGAGAGGAGGCCTGTGTCCCAGCAATGGGAGCATTATCGGCTGATTATGCATGTGTTAATCTAGGCTTAAAACTATCGGTGTGTCAAGGGAGTTTGAAGATTTTTATAAGGAGCCTAATAACTACTGTCGCGCCATTATAAAAATTGCGGCTACGCATGAGACCTATATAAATCGATAGCTGACCTTATATTGATATCAGGATACTTTTTATACCGATATTCCCACGGGATAGAAACTTGTGCAGGTGAAACCGCGGGGTGCTGTTAGTATAATACGTCCACGATAACGTTAAGTATCTCAACTCAACTCACCAATCGCAGTCCACTGCTGGACATAGGCTTCTCCCAGACCACGCCACAACACTGTCCTCCGCCTTCCTCATCCAGTTTGTCCCAGCCAATTTCTTAAGGTCTTCGATAACGTCATAACGTGCACGTTTTTCCATACATTTTACGGTCGTGGACGTGGACGTCCACGATCATAATATCTTCACGTTAGAAATAATAAAAGCGCAAACTCGTAGTGTATTCCAACGTTTATTTCTGTCAAGCGCGTTTTGTGTTTCCATATTCGGATGTGTACGGAACCAATGTGTTTATGTTAGTTATTACGCGTCATTGGACGCACTGGCGAGCGAAAGGAACGCAAAGGGTTGCCAAGTTTTAAAATGAACGATCACACAGTATCTACGTTTGTCGTAATTATTTTATATGTTCAGTGCATTCCTTGGTTTGTAAACAGATTCGAGCGGCCGTGACTTATCACAGAAGTTGGAAGCGTTTGCGACCGGCAATTAAAAGCATGTATGTATGTGTTTAGCTAGATCCATTACAGAATTTTATGGGTTTACTGTTTGTGCTTTGAGAGTATTAAAACATGACTTCCGCATTCATAATATCGTTAGGTTTGCTCCGTTCGCATCCGGTTTTGATTTAATTATTTCATGGCAACTACGTGGTACATGAGCCTTGATGCTTTTATTACATCACTTGGAACAAGGTCAATTCCCGTGGACTAGATAACCCTGTTTGAGAAGGTATAAAAGAAATCACTATAGTCTGTAATGTACAGTCACGAGCACTTTTGCGTGAAATAAAGAAAACAACAATGAAATACGACACATTGCAAAAACCTATGGGTTCGAAAATACTATGTTCGTAGCAACAAAAAATTTAATTAAAAAATAAAAGAGTAAATCGCTTTTGAATAAAGCCAAGTGTCTACATACTTATGCTCGTGACTGTACCCATCACGACTTAGTACGCACGAAATTTTTTGTTCCCTCGACCCAGTCCACCGCATCACATCACCTGTACGCGCTTTGACCAAGCTAAAAGAAGTCCACTGCTGGACATAAGCCTCCCTCCCCCAAGCACTTCCACTTCAACCAGTTCCGTGCTTCTCGCATCCAGTGGGTTCCTGCGGCCTTCACAAGGTCATCTGTGTGGGTCTTCCAACGCTACGTCTTCCGGTACGCGGTCGCCACTCCAGAACCTTTCGGCCCCATCGGCCATCTTTTCAGCGAGCAATTTGCGAGTTTGGCAATTCATCGAGCTATGTCGGTTACCTTAGTTCTACTGCGGATCTCTTCATTTCTGATTCGATCACGCAGGGAAACTCCAAGCCATTGCTCTTAGCCGCGTGACGACTCCCGGCCACCGTAGACGCGGGCCTGCGGGCGGAGAGCAATGGGTAGCTCACCGCCCGATCAGGACCAGGCCCGTGCTGGACGGCGCGTAAGTGTTCCACGCGCGCCTCAAAGAGATGTCAGCATAATTTGAGGGGCCCCTGAGGGCCGAAGCCTGCCGGGTCAGCGGGATTGTCCGAAAGGGTTACCGCTACCCCGGAACATAAAGGGCGAAGGAAGGAACATGGGTGGGTTTTAGTCAGTAAGAGTCTGACACTCCCTTCCGCTCCACCCAGAGCGGGAGGGGTCATTGGATGATTTCCCACCAGAAAAAAAAAAAACCATTGCTCTTTGGGTGAATTTTAGCCTTCTAATAAAGCCCTTTGTGGGACCACGTTTCAATGCCATAGGTCATCACTAGCAACACGCACTGGTCATAGACTTTTGTTTTGAGATATTGCGTAGCTTCCCGAACACTGCCTACCCGAGTCGGATTGATTTAACGACCACAAGTCCCATACCACCATAAGACCATAGTTTTAATAAATAAAAATTACAATGAAAAGAGCACGAGCTTTTTCTGAAGCATTTATTTTGTTATTCCCCAGTTTCTGTTCAACCCATTTCAACTTTAAAGGATTAAAGTAAGTTGATATGAAATCGCCCGGACTTTATCACACCTACTTAATTATTCAATTCAGGCAACCCAGTTCGTTTGACTAGATTTTGTGAACCCTTTCAAAGTAAAATACTGGTCGAAAAAGTTTGTGTAACACGAAATAATGTGAACACAAGGTTTAAAACGAGTGAAAACCAGAGCGACCAAATTATATTTTATTTTATTTCATTACAACAAATGATGCTTAAAATGCTTTTCTTTGATATTTTTTCAACCCTGTTTAATGGATTTACGGGTTAGACATTATTTAAATTTACCAGTCTAATTTACTTGTATGGGTGGAAAAGTCTATGTTTCCCTGGAGACTCTGGCATGGACCACAGAACGAGTACTTGAGATACAAAAAATACTAATATATATTAGTTAACCTACAATTCATTTTTAACCAGCGGGGTAAATATGTTGCAGACTATCAGTAGATGGGTTTCATTTTGACAGTTCAACAACATTCATAGCGTTCTTTACGTTGTTCAGCAGTCACATTTTTCGAATACATGAAGCAATGAATTAGCAATATCCTTCAAAATGATTCAGATTGATGGTGCGTTACGCAAATAGTGCTGATATCAATAATCTATCGTATGAGGACGACCTTGTTATTAAAGTAGGCGAACTCTGACATACCCCTACGTCATTGCATTCTTGGATGATGCTGCATGATTTTTCATCACTATCCCTTCCTAGATGATTCAGGAAGAAGCACCTGACGTAACACAAATCCTTCATTTCGGTAATGGAGTTATACGTGCGATTAACATCTACCCATAACGAAACCCGGCAGCAATCGTCGGACAGTAGCCCACCAGATACAACACTATTCTGGTCAGAGGCAGCAATTTTAAAGGGAGGATCCCTTTAAAATTTCAATAGTGCACAAGTGAGGAAATTAACTCATATAAGTTGTGCTATCAAGCGTAAACGGTTTGTAGTATAAACGTAGCGTTCCCATGAATGAAAAGAGTAGTTAGCGATGAATGGAACGCGTTTTAACAAAAAACTCGTTTATACACATTCTGATTCGGATTTATTCCTGTGAATGGTTGGAATCCATTCAAACGGAATTTGTAGTTCGCAGATCGAGGTCGTCCCTTTATTCTACTAATATTATAAACACGAATTTTTTTATGGATGGATGGATGTTTGTTACTCTTTCACGCAAAAACTACGGAACGGATTTGGATGAAATTTGGTACACAGATACATAGTTTATAACCGGGATTAACACATATGATAATTTTTATCCCGATATTACCACGGGATCAAAACTTATGCGGGTGAAACCACGGGGCGCAGCTAGTATTATTATAAACGCGAAAAATTGTATGGATGGATGGATGAATATTTGTTACTCTTTCACGCAAAAACTACACGGATTTGGATGAAATTTGGCACACAGATACTCGTAGTTTATAATCAGGATTAACACATAGGATACTTTTATCTCGATTTTCCCACGGGATCGTAACTTATGCGAGTGAAACCGCGGGGCGCAGCTAGGTATACTGTAATATTTACTTTATGGTGACCACTTTGTTTGTTTGCCAGATTAGCAACGTGAAACCATTCATTTTATTCGTTTGAGGAAACTCCGTAAGAAGCAGACAGAAGACTAAGCTTTTGAGTGGCCGTTCTCGTGTTGTGTAGAACGGAATTTCGTCATTAACCTCTCGAATGTCTTATGTTACACAGTCCGACATAAGCAATTGTCTTTCTATTGTGTCTCTAATTACTACAATCAAAGAGTTAAAGCGGTTGCTAAGGTTGAACCATTCTTAGGAAGAAAAAGAATGCATTCCACCTGTCTGCTGCCACGTAGGTATGCCACAAATGTTTGTAATAAAAGTGTTGGCCATTTCAGGGACTTTTTGCTTTTTTACCTTAACAATTGGCCTTGCAAGGATAAATTAGTCATTAATTTGTCGGGCAAGGATAAATTAGTAATTAATTTGTCGTCTAGAAATCACAGGAAAGCCGTGTCTCCTATGCGTGTTTTTTAGAAACATTACACAACAACGTTAAAACAAAGAGACGCCTCTTTGTTTTGACGTTTTTGTGTAATGTTGGCCATACACATTTGTGTACGCAAACACGATGTTTTTATTTTCCGAGCATTCCCAGCATGAAAACATTCCCAGAGCGGGTGAAGAGGGGAATGGTTTGTTTCGTTTTCAACCGCCACGCGCACCGCATTTAGCATTTTGAAAGCTTAATTCCAACTAACACAGGTTTTGAGGTTATATTGTCTTGTGAATAGTTGAGACTAATCTAAAAATATTTTGATACGCAGGAGACAGCTTTTGTATGAAAACAAATGTTTATGTGTAAGGTTTTTTGTGTAATGTTTCGAAAAAACACACGCAGGAGACACGGCTTTACAGGTACACATGGCGACACATCAAGCTATACAGTTCCAGTTTTAGCTGACCTCGCATTATATAGATTTTTCATACAGTCAGAAGTCAGCTTATACTGGTTATGTATAGCTTGATGTGTAGCCGTGCGTACAACATATCTAAAGTTTGTTTCTTGGAGATTGCTCAAAGATGTAAAACTGCCTTTTGTTCATTTTTTGAACTATACAGGGTCAAATTAAAATAGCTAGCCTAACTCCACAGATGTATATTCATTTATTGTATCGATATCTAAACACAATAAAACAAAGAAAGAATATAATTTGGACGATTTTTGTGGGGTCACTAACTGCAGTTTTTGTAGTCACTTGAAATATCAGTTTAAAAATCAGCTTTTTATTGTATAAACTTCACAGACGTGATGGGTCACGAGTACGACCAAACTAAAGAAACCAGATTTCCTCAAATTGTACTTCAAGTAATAAAACACCCAGCGGTCGTCTAACCCCAAAAAAACATCAAATCTTTTAGTGTTTAAATATCGATACCCATCACGTCTGAAGAGTTTCGCTAGCTAATTCAATTTGACCCTGTATAAATGTAAAGAGTAAATTTACTAAGGCAAAGAGAATGGAAACGTCAAAGAGATCTCTGTACGAAGTAACCACAGAGCACATAAAAACAATGTTGATAAATCATAAAATTGATTGATGATTTTTTTTTAAATTGGTTTGATTGTTGGTAAATAGTATATATATGTATATAACCTATTTATGTATCTGTGTACCTAGTTTTAATAGTTTTTTTATCATTGTTCCTCTCAACCAAAGCACCTGCCATCTAATTTTTTCACCAACCTTGGTTGACTGGTAGAGAATGCCTAAGGCATTTAGTCCGCCTTTCTACCTTTTTGTGCGAAAACTTTAAATAAATAAATCATAAATATTCTTAAATAATTCGCAGTAACTGCCGGCCCTACCATTAGTAGGTAAACCGATTCCAAATATAACACTGGCCGTGACGGAGTGAGTCGCCACGCGGAATGCGTCTGACGTCACAGGCCACTAGCGGTCGCTCGGTGTCGCGGCCCGTCGATCATACATCATCTCTCCTATGTTTATTTGTACACTCGCGCTAAATAATTCTTAGTAGTCTTGCTACTTGATGAGTGGACAAAGGAGGACTGTTTTGATTTGCGTAGTATCTATTTATTGCACGTGTGATTCTTGGACATTTCCGTTAGTGTTTTGTCCCTGGAATTGTGGGAGTCTACCTTCTTCTTGGTATCGCACGGTAACGGCATAGTATGTCTGTTCTCCAGGATTTTGAGTGCAAGCAGAAAAGGAAACAAAGATATATGTGTATACTAGCTGCGCCCCGCGGTTTTACCCGCATAAGTTTCGATTCCGTGGGAATATCAGGATAAAAATATCATATATGTTAATTCTGGTTATAAACCATCTGTGTGCCAAAATTCATCCAAATCCGTTGAGTAGGTTTTGCGTGAAAGAGTAACAAACATCCATCCATCCACACAAACTTTCACGTTTATAATATTAGTAGGATTTTATGTTTTTTTTTTTATTTGTAATGTTGCGTTTTGTTTGTTCAGAATAAACAATTTTTCTTACTTCTTTCTATATATCTAGGAATTATATTGGTGACTAAAGCCTAATTTACACAGTACGATTTAATTGTCGCATAAGTTGAAGTAATAACAGTTTTGAAAGAAAAGAAAGAAAGAAAAATTTTGTATTTGGGATAAATACAAATAGTAAAAATGAAGCATTTAAAACTAACAAAGTTACATTAAAAACAATAAAAAAAAGAAATAAACAAAAAAAAATAAAGTCCTGTGAAGGCCAAAAAGGTTCCTATCTCAGTCCAATATAAGTCGTTGCTTCAATTTATTGTATGCCACTGTGAGCAACTTGCATCGTGTACATTGGGCTTTATAATTTAGTAGTTTTTGCCCGCGGCTTCACCCGCGTGGAGGTCGGAAATTATCCTACGGGCAAGTATTACCGAGATAAAAAGGTCGTAGAGGACTTAATAATTTACCAATGTTCCAAAGTTCATCCAAATCCGTTCAGTGCTTTTAGCGTGAAGGCGTAACAAATAAATAAACAAAGAAACTCACTTTTGCATTTATAATAAAGTTACGATTTGTCAAATAATTCTATGGCAAGGCTTTTATATTAACGTCTGTGATGCAATGGGGTAGGTCCCTATTACTATTAGCAATCCCTCCTATTCAATTTTATTACATCTATACCAATTTTTAAGTCAAATTTGTTTGTTTGTATGTAGGGGTAACTCTGGAACTACCAGTCAGATTTAAAAAAAAAATTATTGAATTTGATAGCCCAATTCTTGAGGAAGGTTATAAGCTATTTAACATCACGCTATAATCTTTAGGAGCCGAGCAAAATGGAAAAATATTTGTAAGATCACTATGCGAAAACGAAGTAGCAAGCCAGCACGGGAAAGCGATGGGATGCGACATGATGGGCCGTAAAAAAGGCCGACCAAGTCGCGGGCAGAAGCTAGTTTTAATATATTCTTGTAGATTTAAACGAAGGAGAAAACAATACTCTCTCGAACAATCACGTCAACGTGCAATGTAGGTATGCTTGCTCTGATTTGTAACAAATGAGTTCGCATTGCAACACAGAATATAAAGCATTGCGTTGCAGTTTGTAAGGCCTTGAGGATCAATAGCAGACCTTCACCGTGAAAGAACTATTTAACCTCGCTCCATATAAACATAGAGACAGTAGAGAGTAAGAGAGTAGAGGTGTAAGTAGTAGTAGTAGTACTAAACACATATATCGCTAGTTAAGTTATAAATAGATAAATTAAACATTTATTTCAGGCTACATGTACGTTATAGGTATAAAATGATATAATTGTGGTTTTTAATTGAACATTTCTTTATTTATAAATAAATAATGTCTATTTGTATGGCTGCAGTTTTATTCCTTTTGCGGATACGCAATTTTTTTATAATTATTTATTTATTTTTTACTTTAAGACACAAACATCTTTGTAACCCTGGCTCTTGTACTAGGAGTTCCTGTATCACCAGAGCCAGACTTTTCAATTTACAGAGAATATATAAAAAATGAGGTACGTTAAGTTATGGCATGTATTAAAAGGTAGGTTTACAAATATGTATACAAGAGAAGTTAATTCGTCAATACAAGTAACAAAATTTTTTTAACGGGCAAAAACAAAAACACATCGCGAGTAGGGACAACTGTCAAATCGTTTTGTCATTAATTCGTGGTTCGGGCTTCGAACTAATCCTCCCCCCCCCCCCTAATGTCAAAACCATAACTTGACCTGCCCCATCTATTTTAATTTCCTCTCTAGAAGAAAACCGCACCTCTATCTATTTATATGCGGCTTCAATACGTCAGCATTGTTGATAGATAGCTTCTACAATTTGGCAAATACAGACGACAAGGATTGGAATAGGAAGTTTAAATTTTTTATATAATCTTTAAATATAAATGTTATGAACCCCTGGAACTTTTTTACATTCTTTATCTCGTGTCGTTGGCCATACTATAGATGTTGCTAAACTTAACGTTGGTATAAAAGGGCATATTTCTATTAACAGGGCATAGATTTTGAAGCGGGGCTGTTACTGAGAATTTCCTGATGACAAAACCACAACGTGGCCTGCTCCATCCAGTAATCTATTTTAATTTCCTCTCTAGGAGAAAGCCGCACCTGCATCTAAATATCTATTTATATGTGGCTTCTATGCGTCAACATTGTTGATAGATAAAGCTCCTACAATTTGGCTGTATCATATATTTTTTATTGTATCATGCTCCATTACATAAAATTGTCTGTTGGACAAATGAAGTGTAGTTCTAATTAAATGTGACGATGAAATATTGGATAGATAGTGAGCGCCAAATACTTGAAGTCTGCACATTTGATTTGTGCTTGTTCTTAGCTACATTAGAATCCGATATACCGATATATATCTGATATACAGTCACTAGCATAAATATACAATATTGTAATACAAGTGGCAGGGACATCGCCGCGCAAACTATAACCATGAATACAGCACACGATTCTAGGCCCTGTTATGGTCTAGAAATTTTTCGTAGGTTATAAAAAAAAAACCTATGGTGCACCAATTTGGTCTTTGACTAACATCCAGAAGTCCAAACTCAAGGTCTGCCAACTAGCAATGGAGCGCAGTATACTAGGCGTAAAGTTAACGGATCGTGTTCGAAACACAATACTGCGCTCCAATACAAAGATAGCTGACGTGGCTCAAAAGGCTGCCTAACTTAAATGGGACTGGGCAGGACATGTCTGCCGCATGCCGGACAAACTTTGGGCCCAAATAGCTCAGAATTAGTGCCCTGAGACAGCGAGGCGAGGTCACGGCAGACCACGTAGGAGATGGCGGGACGAGCTGGATAGGTTCCGTCAAAATTGGAAGAAGGACGCGCGGGCTCGCGAAAGATGGAAGGAGTGGAGGGAGGCCTTTGCCCAGGAGTGGAATAGCGGACAGAGGGCTAACATAAAAAAAAAATATCCTGTTTCATGGAAAAGTACCTACAATACCTACGCGATCAACATATATGTAACGGATTGCGCGTCGATGTCCCTGCCACCCTTTATTACAATATGTTCATGGCAATGCAATGCAGACTGCATTATTTTAGCGTCGCATTGTCTCTTCTGATAGTGTTGGTGTTCCTATGACGTCACATACATATTTGTGGTGCCACGATCCCATTTAAATATGCCTTCCACAAATTATCAGATATTTTTGCTGTCATCTTGACTACAGATATTAATGCATGATTCATAAAATCAGAAGGCCAATTCTCGTAATTTAAAACGGTCAAAATCTAGTGGCAGTGTCATCTCAGCGACAAATAAATTTCAAAAACTTGTCAAAAATCTAGGGAAATTAGAGGTATTTTTGACAGATTGAGACTGAGATCAGACTGTGAACGTTCTTAAAATTACGAGAATTGCCCCTCGTGAATGTACCTGATACCTACTCAGGTACATTCACGACCATATATCCCGTATATTTTGCTGAGGAATCCATTTAATTTGGTTGCCATGAACACCGGTCGTGTTGTTGAAGCGATTAAATGTCGAGAGGAATCTTTCTCGGCTGATAGTATATTAATTTAGAATTCTTATCTATGTATTATATTTAGAGACTGTAGTCTAGACTGTAACACTTATATCTGTTCATTGTTGCTGTCTAAATGATATGTGAATATGATATGCGTACTAATATTAATATTGCTTTCGAGAAAGATAAACCAATCTAGTACCTTGACTTGGCTCGCGAGGATGACGACATAATAATATGGGATGTGGACTCAGCGATCATTGTGACAGCCAATAGCTTAGTCAATAGCCAAAACTACCACCAGCACTCTTATTGCGTAAGAAACTATCGATCACAATCTGAATCATTTTGAAGGGTATTTCTAATCCGTTGCTTTATATGTTCGAAAAATTTGTCAGCTCAACATCGTAAATAACGCAATGAATGTCGCTGAACTGTCACAATGAAAGCCATTGCTACTATTTAGTGTTACTCAATCACCCCGCCGAGTCCAGAAAGCCGGTTCGGGCCGTTCCAGTCACATCCAGCCGTTCGATCGACCTGTGCGGCGGTTATTATTTAGCCACGGGCCCCTTTCCCATAATTTAAATATAATTTGTTTAAAAAAAAAATATTTTAATCAACATACAACCGAAAATGCGGACGAATTTTTTGATGCCCTTTGATTATTTCCCCTCCCTTTTATATACTTATACATATCATTATTTTAAGTATGTTAGCTTTTTAAATTATGTAAATATTTTGTTGATTAATTAAACACATTGTTTCATTACATGCAACCTGACACTAAACCTGCAAATTGCAAAAAACTGCAAATAAATTGCAAATAACAAAAAAAATTAAATTCACGGGCTGCTTTAGTAATCCCCCTTATTGAATTTCCGTTCCCGTTCAGTAAATCAGTATCACTGCGCAAAATTGTATACCATTCCTACGTTTCGTGCGAAACATGTATTTTTAATAACCACGTTTTTCGATTTATTTACTTTTTTGCATGATTTATCGCCTCCTGTTTATTTGAACACTTGTGTAAATAATTATTTTTGCACATTACCGTGCGAATACATGTAACACTGTGATTTAATGATATAAACATCAAATATCAGCAATTTATTGCACGCAGACCAGTAAACGCGTATTTACGAGAGTCTCGAGACTCGTAGAGTTTAAAATTCATTGGATTTGCACCGGATGACGGATATAGAAAGAAGTATTTGATTTACTGTATTCCAACAAATGTTGTTGTTTTAGCTTATTTTGCTTTAACTGTATTTTACTGACTTATTGGTCTAGGGGTTGCAAGCGCTACTGTTGAACACGAGGTCCAGGTTCAATGCCCAGGTCGGACAAAGTGTTTTAGGGTTTTTCTGTATGGAATTTCTCAGTACCAGGCCGGTGTCTGGATTTGTGATCGGTTGACGGCAATAGGCTCTCCCCCTATTACATGGGACTTAAACATAACTGGCGAAACGTAACTGTGGGTGTACTCTGTGTATCTATAACTACCTACACCTCTGCCCAACCCATAGGAGAAACAAGGCGTGATTTTACGTTATGTATTTCAATGAATGTTCTGTTTTTAGTTTAGTCAGCTTGAAACACCGCGCACCGCGCCGCCTTCGCAGCCCGCTCAAGACGCAGACGGCAGCGACCGCCGGACAGTCAGCCAGAAGCCCTCGACGCGAACCCTCGTTACTTTGGCTTGTTACCGCATATTTTCTATTAGCTCGCGTAATCCCTTATTTTCGAATCGCTTCCTAATTCTCTTCTTACTGTATATTCTCTTGCTTAAAATAATTTCGTTTCTTCCTATAACTTCCGCCTATCGCTGTATCGGTATTAATCTTTACCGAAATATATACTTTTGTTTAATCTTTGTCGTGCGTCTCATTTGCACTCGCCTATACGCCTCCAAAAAGCCAGACTAGAAGTGTATTTTATTGCCAATTACACCAGAAACTAATTTGCTTCCTCTTGAAAGAGCTCAGAGAGCAATTTTAAAGGTAGCAAACTTCTATCCCTTCTTTTTCCCCACAGATCTGCTATATAAACCCTGCTATGTACTAACTGTTCGCCAGCATTGAAAAAAATAAGAAAGCTTTTTTCCAATTTTTTTATTTTTTTAAGAAAGATGCTTGCCTGCTATGCCGACAACACTAACAAAAGACGCAATGATCTAGTGTGCATGTCCAATGCAACCTCAAAACATGTCTTTGTAGAAAGATTTTTAACATTCTGAGGCCCAATCCTGTACAATAGATTAAATAGAAAACTAAGTATCTATAAACTAAATTACCATAGCTGTAAAAAAATATACTTAATTATTTACTAACCATCGATTATGCACAGACAGAAAACCTACTTATTATCTGCAAATAAAACTGCTAACATGCTATTTTACTTTTATTTCCCAAGTTATAATTTAGTTTTTACGTTATACTCATTGTTAATTTATTACATTACGCATTTATGCACTTTCCAGCCTGAAGCCAGCTAGTTCAGCCAAATTAGCAACTGTGCGCTATGTTTAATTGTTAAGGTATTCAATGTAAATTCCCTTTTTATAAATAAACGATTTATTATTATTATTATTGCCAAAAAGCAGATTTATATTGATAAAAAAATACAAAAACAATGTATTGCTAATTTTTATTTTATCGAACAGAATATTACCGTAGAAGGTTTCGATTCTGCAACTTATATACCTATATGTAGGTTAAAAAAGAACAACTGACATTTCTCAAACGACGGATGTTCGTTTGTTGACAAGTTATTTCCTTCGATCCTAATTTAGACCTGTGTATACAAATACTCATAACAACGTTTGCGTCATTTATTGTTAATTTTAAAACAAACATTTCAGCTAATTATAAGACTCAACCAGTCGTATGATTCATGACAGAATCAGTCTGAAGGTTGACCTCGCGTTGTTTAGGCTTTCCGAACAATGAGAGGTCAGCTTATAATGGAAACGTATAGCTTGATATTACTCGTGAGTACAATAATTTGGAAGCCGTAAAGATGAATCAGAACACTAGAAATATGAAACAATTTGTTCTTAATTCTGACACTTCAGACAAGTTTTGGTATGTGTGAGGAATCTAAACGATTCATGATAAATAGTTTCAATATGTATCGCGTATTGTAACTGTGCCAAAATATTTGAGATACTACTTGTATCCAGGTATCATTTTAGTGTAGATGATAAATTATTTTATTTTTGTAAGTAGATTTCTACAAACACTTTTACACGTCAATCTACGACGTCTATCACGACTACTCTAAAAAGAAAGGCCAAATCTTGGTGTATTCCATCGTCATTATCAAAATTTTTGATTTTTGGTACAATAATATCGTCAAACAGTTAGTAGTCTTTTCGAATTGCTATTGATTTCAGACCAAGAAAGTTTCAGTAAGAGTAACTATTAATTAAGTTTATTATAATAATGAACCAATAAGCAAACTGTGGGACTAGTCGGATATTCTGAAACTGATGAAAGAGTGAATATTGTATCTAAATTACGTAGACTGCTTAAGAGAAATTCTGGCCTCAGAATTCAATTTATCTAAAGTTCTGGAGACAAGCGCGGAGACAGAAAATTGTACATTCTCCCACGAATTTCAACTGCAAATCTTAGTGTGTAATATTAAAAGATTTACCGTGTTGTTTTGAGACCATATAATTCTTATAAGGTTTTCTGTAATCCATTAGTTAAAGAACTGTTTGATTTTATTTTTTTATAAATTATTGAGTTTCAGTAGTTTTGGAGTTGAAGAATTTGCCCCCCAAAAGTGACCTCCGTATTAAAAATTCATTTATTTTTATTACACGTTCAGGTTTGGGTGTAAACATTCATATTATGTGTATCAAATTTCAACTTCATGAATCCAGTAGATTCGGAGCAAATTGGCTCTGACAGACGGACGGACACACGAGTGATCTTGTTAGGGTTCCGTTATTTCATTCGGACGTACGGAACCCTGAAAGTTGTCACCATCCATTGTACCAGTTGCGACGTAAATCTAGTGATTTGTGATATCCAATTTACATATTTAAAAATTAAATAAATCATAATTATTATTCAGCTTTTCTAGGCCATTATGTAAATTAGTCTGAAATTAAAGTTAAAAATTAATTCAGTTTTACAGTAGTAAAATTAAAATAATCAATTCTGACGAATGACTACACCCAAAGATCCTAATAATATTATAAATGTGAAGGTTTGTATATTTGGATGTTGGTTACTCATTCACGCAAAAACGGCTGAACGGATTTGCATGAAATTTGGCACACGGATAAACCAAGATCTGGGTTAGGATATAGGATACTTTTTATCCCAGTACTACGTTCCTGTGATATAGCTTTCTACCACCACGCGGGTGAAGCCGCGGAAAAAAGCAAGTAATTGAAATAAATCTGAAAGCATAGTATTGTTGATGCATGATTGAAGATCGACTCTTGCGATAAAAGCCCCTATAGGGTAGGCTCTACAAAAGCAATCCTTAAAAGTAATCTAATTCATTCGAATTGAAAAGCCATACGAAAAACCGAATTAAATGTACATATGTAAGAGTTCGGGACAAATTGACTGTCAGACGAGAATTTGAGAAGTACTTTAGAATATTTGGCTGCAGACATTAATACCTCATCTAACTACTTAAAGTTACATAGTTATGATAAGTAGTTAAGATGGTATGAGGGAACAGATGAAAATACATACATACTCACATACATACGTACCGGTCAAAATCATAACCCTCCTTTTTGCTTCGCCGTAGTCGTGAAAAAACTAACGTGGTTTTATTGAAAGTTCCAAATAATATTAATATTATATCATCGTCAACTTCATGTTAATATAACTATGAAATATTGTATAATTTTATTAACAGCTATATCTTTTATAGTTTAAAAGTTTCATAAAAATCCTACTAATATTACATATAAACGTGAAAGTTTGTATGGATGGATGTTTGTTACTCTTTCACACAAAAACTCCTGAACTGATTTGGATGAAATTTGGCACACAGATGGTTTATAACCAGGATTAACATATATAATACTTTTTATCCCGATATTGACACGGGATCGACACTTATGCGAGTGAAACCGCGGGGCGCAGCTAGTCATATTATAATTGTTGGAATTATGATCAACATGGTATAAAAAACTTTAAGTTTTAACAAAGTTTTTTTTTCATATTTACAAAACTATGTATATTTACGAAACTATGTTATGAATAAAGAGTTACAAAACGTTGCAATAGGTCATACAGGTAAAATATATTTCTAACACGCTGCCAATGTTTAAATATGGATGGATTGTCTGAGAAATGAAATGAAAGAAAAGGGAGTGAATGATAGTGTGACGGCTGACAGCGAAGAATAAAAGAAGAAAACGTGTTGCGCCGACCCCGAGTAACCCAAAGCCTGTCTGGGCTGGCGGAAACTATACAATAAGAGCTTTTAAAATGACAAATCCAGACTGAAATCTTTCGGAAAACGGAACGATTTTGCCAATACCGTGAAAATCGACAGATAATATTTTCGAACGCTGTACACACACATCATCCTTAGCCATTAAAGATCCATTAAAGAACATTGGCGTTCCCCTTGAACGTCTCGGGGCATAATGCCATAGCGATTACCTACACTTGGCATGTGTATTGACAATGCTAATATAAATAATAACGTTTTGAATTTTGTTTTTGTGGTTGCAGCATCACTTGTTCAGCGAAGTACCTACAACACACATTGTAAACAGAAAACATTTATTTATTTTATTTTATTTTTTAACATGGACGTTTTTTTATTATTTTTGAATGGGCATGCTCTTGACCTTGATCACGCTTGATGGAAAGCGATGTATGAGGTCTATGATGGAACGAGAGCGCCCATAAGATGCCTGGTTACTAGCAAAGAGTTCTATACTTTAGCTGCTATTTAAACATAACATCGTCTCTACTCCGCACGTGTAGACTAGTATTTACTGAAACGTAGCCAGAGAAACTGTCTGTAAATTAAGACTAAAATCACGTAAATTAGATAGTAGTGGAGCACACTACCGGACAAACGACAGCGAGGGGCGTAAGGAAAATATTGTAAGAACTGGCTTTATTTTGCTGTTGATACATGCAACGAGGAATAACGAGGTAGTTGTAGATTCGACGACACGGTTGGCGCAGTGGCTGAGCGATCGACTGCAACGCTGCGTGTCGCGGGTTCGATTCCCGCACGGAACCAATATTTGTATTGCCTACAGGTAGTTGTTCCGGGTCTGGCTGTTTGTGTATGTGAGTTTAAATGTTTGTAAACGCACCCACGATACAGGAGGATATGTTCAGAAGTTATCTGACTGGGCGCGCACAGTACGTAAAGGTGGATAAACATGTAAGTAGAAGGGAGATGCTCACCTTTGGTGTGCCTCAGGGCAGCGTGCTTGGCCCAAGTCTCTTTCTTATTTATGTGAATGAGTTGTGTCGAACGAATTACCCTCTCACTAGGAGCCGGGCGTTGATAACTGCGCCACAGTTATTAACTTTAACTATTTTTATGATTGTATCTGTTTTTGTTCCAAAATAAACGATTTTTATTTTTATTTTTTTATAGTTGCACTCACTTTTCCCTCAACCTCATAGACGGCAATCCGACATGACCGGAAAGAGATCGGGCGCAGGACCTACGGCTCAACGTGCTTTTCGAGGCACGAGGGTATCACATCGCCAGCTTCCAAACTCCGGGCTGTTACTAAGAAATTCCTAATGGAAAAACCCAATAACACTTTGCCTGGCCTGGGAATCCAACCCAGGACCCCACACTCAGCAGTCAGCGCTTGCGACCACGAGATCAACGGGGCAGTCAAATAAATAATGCTGTTAGATACGTAGTAGAGGCCATACGGAAAATAACACAATTTGCTGCAAAATATTTCAATCTTTCATATTATCCACTTAAACTGTTACCGCAACATGTAATCGCTTGCTCTAAACAAAATATTATTTTGAGGTGAACATTTGAGAATTTATTTCAGCTTTGCCAGTCTGACCTTGCGACAGAAATAAAGAAAACAATGAGCTTTACATAATTTTGACAGGTTCACAGGTGTTTAGGAGATAGATGCGGAAACGTGAGTCATTTGGAAATGAGTGTGGTGAGGTGTTTAAAAATATGTTTTTTTTTCTTCTTCAACGAAAGATTTTTCATTCATCATTATTACTTCGTGAAATCAATTGTAGTATTCCTTTTATAGCAGCACGAATAATTGTTCGGTTTTTATTTCAATTTTCTCTGAAATTGTAGGTATTTTATTAGGTAATGGCTCGTACATTTTTGTTTGGAAATTTTTAAAATGAAAAAAATATTTGTTGGGTCTTTTGAAGAGATCGAAAAAAACACACTTAATAACTTAATTTCATATTCTTAAACGTTTTTCAAAATTCTTGAAGCCTCCTTGAAGTATCCTGAGGCCTTAGATAAATTGACATTCTATCAGCGATAACTGTGATGGACACATAAACCAAATCAGAATCGCTTCAGCCGTTTGGGAGCTACGATGCCACAGACAAACTTATAACACCTCTCTGTTTCCGTCAAGGGTTAAAAAGTTCAAATATATGGGACTGATAAACTACCGAAAAGCTTTAAATATGTCAATCCCGTTGAAGGTCATCGTAGAAATACGAAAACCTTTGAAAGCAGTTTCCACTACTCTAGGCCCTCTGTTCCAAGTTTTTGTGTTATTTCTCTTACTAACCCTCTTACCCCTAATGGCCGACTCGGTAATTTACGGACCATTACTGGTTAAAATTAAGACCGGATATCTTTTCCAATAATGAACCAAAGACCTCATAGCTTTGCATAGTAAACCCTCCCTTATGGAAGTAGCTATCACAGGTAAAATTAGCTTACGAATCTATTCATAAACCCAGTTTGGCAATAAAAAATGCTTTTGTTAGCAAAACGATTCGTTTTTGTTTATAGGAGCCGAGCATTAGTCGACTATAAAGGGTCAACTCAAGGCACAATGAGCATAGAGGCAATGGATGCGGACAACGGACAACGACGAGGCGCGAATGTTTGACCTTTGCTCATCCATAGCGTGTTCAATGGCGCCCTCAGAGGAGCCCTTCCGCGGACGATGTCATGTCTGTGCCACATCTATCTTTAACCAAGGAAAGCAGTCAGACATTTTTACACCAAAATGTTAACAATGCACTTTTCAAATTTTGCTAACTTGCTGCTGCCCGAGGATTCATCCGCGTAGAGGTTGGAAATTATTACTTATTTTGGTCTGATCCCCTAATCTCATCCCCTGCTGGTTTTTATTAAGTTTTAATTTCTGTCTGATCCACTATAAACTTATGATTCCAGTCTGATACCCTTCCTCTTTTTGTTTTATTCCGGTCGAATCCCCTAGTTATCTATTAACTGATTTTTTGGGATAGTCGGCAACAAAATATAGGTACGTACAGAACGTGTATCCCACGAAAACGTGCTGCTGGGATTACGCATTCGTCATTGTCGCTCATCTCATTATGTCGCTTATAAAAGGTTGAAGATACCTAGAATCATGTATGTTTACTACAAGTCGATCGTAAACCACGAGTCTAGAGACAAAAATGTTACCATCGAATGATGAATATAACGTAAACGAGGCTAAAGAAGTATGGAAGATTCGTAGCAGGTGGCCTTCTGTTGTCTGCCTACCACCATGGGAAGAAGGGATGAGTTTATGTATGTATGTAAAAGGAACCAACCTACGACCACTGCTGCCAGACACAATGTGACACATTTAAACTTCAGAGAATCAAAAATAAAATAGTTTACCGGATATTGGTATTAGATATTCTGATTCTTTCTAATTTTGGGACCTGTCTGTCAATATTTACGCGGTTTTGCTATTTTTAAACCTGACACGATACGATGTAGTCATATTATTTTGGCTCTTGCGCTAGACTGAATTATTTTGTACCGTCATTGTATTACAATCTACCGTTGCTATGCGTATTTTCTCATATGCCTGGTCGCAAGATCTACTGCTGAGCATGAGATCCTGGGTTCTATTCCTAGGTCGGGCAAAGTGTTATTGGGTTTTTCATCAAAGATTTCTAAGTAGCAGTCTGTGGTCTGGTATTCATGCCCGGTGGATGGCAATAGGCTCGCCCCTTACTATATGGGACTTAATCATAACTGACTAGCGAAATGTCGGTGTACCTACTATAGGTACACTACTGGCTAACCCTCTGAGGATTACAAGTGTGATGTTATTTTATGAATCTACACATCCATGAAAATTACGATAATCATAATTATGCCTACACTGTCCCACGGCCGAGCAAAAACCTCCCCCAATTCATGCCAATAGGCTAAAGAAAAAAAAAAGAATCTGTACATCCATTCCTCTTTTAATCGTACCGGTACCGGTTCCTAAGGTACAAATATTAAATGGGTCGTTTTTCGTATTTATCAAAAATATATTAAAGGCAATTTTGTCTCCAAACGCTTTAAAAGGATGAACGGGTGAAATGCCTATGATAACGTTTGTGAAGATGATTTATGATCGACGAGACCTTCGAAATTTATCTTATATAAATATTTGACCTTTGTTATTAATGAAGGATCAATTTAATCGGTTTATTTTCAATAGCCAATTAATAACCAATTTAAATAACATTTTCTTATTAAACTGGGGCAATAAACTTAAAACGAGTACATTTTAAAGCCATGATTTTTTTAACCAGAGTATCGCTTAAAGGCTCTTTTCCACAGGCGCTTTTTTATCGGACGCTTACCGCGGTTGGTCCATGGACGGGTGACCACCTTTACATACTAAGACCCCTCCGTGCCTCGGAAAGCACGTTAAGCCGGTGGTCCCGGCTGTCATTCGTGGATCTTTGACAGATAGTCAGAAGTCCGAAAATCTTACAACCAGTCTTACCAAGGAGTATCGTATTACTCAGTAACTGGGTTGTGGAGATTCGATAGGCAGTCGCTTCATGTAAAATATTGGTATTCAGCTGCATCCGGTTAGACTGGAAGCCAACCCTAACATAGATGGAAAAAGGCTAGGCAGATGATGACGACCGAGGATGATCCATGGCTGCACTTTGGGCATATTGTTATAGGCCGTCCTATTTGGATACAGGACTGTAGTATTACCCTATAAAAATACCTATAATAATCCCGAGACCTCTTGTTTATGGCCAGACCGAATGATGCAGACCGACTGGAATTGTCAAAAGAATGAAGGCTGGCTATATATATTTATATATATATATTCGGTTAGTAACTTAGCGTGACTCCGAGCAATTTGTTCGGAATTTCGCTTATATGCCTAGCGAAATAATGCGGGCCGCAGAATACGGCTGGTTATTAAGAGAATATGTTCGCCGAGTTGAAGTTTTGTAGAGGTTAATAGATAATCTGCAGATATCAATCTTTTGAACTTGAAATGTGCTCAAAGTAACAATAAAAATTCGCTTGTTCAATCCACTGATGGATAAAGTTTTATATGACCGATCATTAATCTTTACAAACTTGACACTTACCGAAAATAATTCCCCAAAGGAGATGACGCTGGTAGCATCCTTCAGTTCAGGAGGTAGGAGACTCTTGCAAGGTGGTTTTCCGTACTGGTAGATGATTTCGCATAGTTCTTTCATTTCTGTGCAGACTCTGGCTTGGGCTTCAGCCCCTCGGAACTCCGTCATCGAACCGGGAATGGGTCTAGATAAAGGACAATAAATAAAATAAATAAAAATAAAAATAAAAATAAAAAATAAAAAAGCCTTTTATTTCCGGTTAACATATTGCATGCAAATGTTGTCTCCTACCTATAATACTTATTTAACAAAAGAATAAACAATAGAGAAACTAAAATCTATAAGACTTAAATACAATTATCTTAAAAAAAACTATTTAAGTTTAAAATAATATCATAATAACAGGCAGAAGCATTTTTTAACTGTACCGGAACCCCCCTCAGGTGAAGGCCTCCTCCAAAGCTTTCCATTTCTCTCGGTCCTGGGCTATTCGTTGCCATTCTGGACCAGCAATTTTTTTAATATCTTCGTCCCATCTAGTGAACGGTCTTCCTCTATACCGTTTGCCCGGTGGACCCTTCCATGACGTTACCGTTTTGGTCCATCTACGATCTTTAAGACGTGCTATGTGACCGGCCCATTTCCACTTTAACTTTTGGCTGTATTTGAGAGCATCTGTTGCTTTTGATTTTGAGCGTATTTTGTTGTGGTTTATTTTTTGTATTTTCTTGATGTTTAACATGCTGCGTTCCATTCCTCGCTGACATGTAATTATTTTATTCTTCACTTTGTTGGTATATTTCCATGTTTGGCATGCATACGTAAGACAAGGAATGAGACACGAGTCCATGACTTTTTTCTTCAGTTTGATAGGCATTTCGCTTTTAAATATTTCCTTACAACTCCAATACTTTTTCCAAGTCTGTTTTACTCTTCTCTCTACTTCCAGTTCGTTGCTATCTCTGCAGAATCCTATTTGTTTTCCTAAATATATATACTGATCCACATAATCTAATGGTTCATTTTCAATTGTTATTTTGGTTTTTTTGAAGTTGGTCATTAATTTGGTCTTTGTGATATTCATTTCTAATCCCACTCGTCTACTTGCTGCGTGTAGAGTATCTAACATATATTGCAACTGTAGGCTCGATTCTGATAGTAAAACTAGGTCGTACGTTGCTACAAACTTCTATAAAAAACTTTATAGTGCTCCTGAGATAGCAAGAGACATGAACTACTTTGGAAAGGATCACATTGATGCAGAAAAGCTACAATCCCACATAGAACCAATAGAAGGTACAGAAATAATTAAAACAATAAATAGACTAAAACCAGACAAAAGTCCAGGCTCAGATAATGTCACCAACGACGCCATAAAAACCGCCTGTTTCATACTAGCTGCTCCACTTACCAAATTATTTAACATGATTTTTGAAACAGGAGTTACACCTTATCAATGGTCTGAATCGAATATTATCTTGCTATACAAGAAAGGAGACCCAAAAGACATCAGCAACTACCGGCCAATAAGCCTTCTACCTAGTATTTACAAACTTTTCTCCACAATAATAAATCAAAGAATTAGTACAACACTAGAGGAAAGTCAACCTATTGAACAAGCAGGATTTAGGAGAAATTTTTCTACTATAGACCACATACACACATTAGAACTGGTAATGGAAAAATATCAAGAGCAACAGAGACCGCTGTATGTCATATTCATTGATTACCAAAAAGCTTTTGACACAATCTCACACGAAAGATAAAGGACAATAAAGTTTATTATATTTATTTGTCTTTTAATGGAACAGAAGTCGTACTTCAAAATAGTTTTAGCACCTTTGCGGCCGAACCCAATAATCTATTTTCAGTTAAAGGCAGATCGCTACTGATGATAGCGAGTATAATCATGACTGTCAGTATAATATAATCATACAAATCGCTATTGATATAGATTATTAGGACATTAAAACCAGAGATAGATTTTTCTTCCTCCAGTATGCCAAAACTGGTGATAGATAGGTAATTGGGTTCGGCCGTTAAAGTAACGAGATCATAGATAGATGTATACAATACTCTTTATTGTTCACCATAACAAATACTTCTAATGCAGAAGGATTTCTTGAACAGAAACGTATAATAATATTACTTTTCTTTGCATTATCATAAAATGGATGGAAAATAACTTAAATTTATTTATTTCAGACTAATTATTATGAGGTTTATTCATAAACAATGATTAAAGTTAAATGACGTTCAATCGTCAAAAACGTATGGTTAAACAGTCGCTAATCACTACTTAACTTTTAAGCAATGTTTATGAATATGTCCATACTTGTTATTACCAAGTTCTTAAAACTATGCTAGTCAATACTAAAATCAAAATCAAAACAAAACATCATTCATAATATTAAAAGATCACAAAACCACTCATGTCAAAAAAAATCACAGTAAGTAGTAGTGTCATCTCGCCACGTGAAAATGGATGAATCTCCCCAGTACTGCAGAGTCTGGCCTCTCAGAGATCATCCTTATGATTCCGTTGGCGTTTCCCCGAATCTGGCGCATCAGGGAAGCTGTTTTCTCTTGCGCAGCAAACATGCCCAACGCGCTGCAGAATCGAAGGAAGCCTCACAAGAATCCTAAAGGTGTTATTGTACGTGAAAAACGTTATTGGCCCGCTGGGTATAGTTGAGCCACAAAGCGCTGGCGTAAAAGTTTTCGTGAAATTGAATCTGAAATTTTGTCGCGAAATTTGTTCCAGAATCCGGTGTGAGGAATTTTATTCGCAATCCATTCACACAACGCAACGGAGAACTTTAATTGGGTAACCAATCAAAAGTGAAAACTTGATAATCATTTTTAACTTTTTGCTCACAAAGATCGCTAGGAAATAAATTTTCACGATTTGACGTAAGACTTCAACCTATTGTCCTTACAAAAACGAAAGTATTACTTTCTTGGATAAAGTTTCTTATAATTAATCCTCTAGCTAAGTATCAAAAATCTATGAATCTCTAAAGCATTTGCCATAGTCCAGAGATAATGGGATGACAGTTATTTCTTTGTGCCTTCACCGCTACCGCTACCGTACCGGTGTACGGTAGCGATGACTGGCATTTCATTAGATTAACAAAGTCACACACAAAGGCATGTCAAGTGATTTGGCGGAAAGCCAGTTTGGTTTTCGCAGGGGGCGCTCTACGGTGAACGCCAACATGCGCCCTCACGACGGGGGGTGCCGTGGCCCGGGGTGGGGTTGTCTTGGCGGTGTCTCTAGATATCGCCAATGCCTTCAATACCCTGCCCTCGAGTTGCATCAGGGAGGCACTCCGTTATCACCGGATGCCGACCTACCTCTGTCGCATTGTCGATGCCTATTTTACGGACAGGGCCGTCATCTACCCCGGTCAACGGGGAACGGCAAGAGATGTCGTGCGGTGTCCCACAGGGATCGGTCCTGGGGCCGCATCTGTGGGATATTGGGTACGACTGGGTGCTGCGCGCCGACCTCCCTAGCGGCGTCAGCCTGGTTTGCTACGCTGAAGACACGCTGGTCCTGGCGCACGGGAGGTCGCACCAGGCAGCCATAGCGACACGCGGGGTTGCAACAATCGTCGAGAGGATCCGGCAATTGGGACTCGAGGTGGCCCTGCACAAGTCCGAGACCATGTGTTTGCATGGTCCTCGGAATGTGCGCCACCGTCGGGTTCCCAAATAACGGTAGGAGGGGTTCACATCGGCGTCGAGTCGACGATGAAGTACCTGGGACTCGTCCTCGACAGCCGGTGGAACTTCGTGGAGCATTTCCGACGTTTGGCTCCCAGACTAGAGCGAGCCGGGGCTGCCTTGAGGCAGCTCCTGCCCAATCTAGGGGGTCCAAACGCCTCCCGCCGGAGGCTCTATGCGGGGGTCGTACGTTCCTGGGCTCTTTACGGGGCACCGGTGTGGGCGCGTTTCTTGAGGCGCGACCAGTCCGCCGGTTGAACGCGTCCCAAAGGGTCATGGCCGTCCAACTGATCCGAGGATACCGCACGGTCTCCGCTGAGGCGGCGAGCCTCCTTGCCGGATTGCCGCCATGGGATCTGGAGGCAAAAGTCCTCGCCCACATATGGGAGTGGCGAGAGGAGGAAAAACGCCGGGGCGTAACTCCGCTGCCGCGAGAAATCACGGTACAGCGGACAGAGCTCCGGCGGGATCTCATGGCGACATGGAGAGTGCGATTGTCGCAACCCAGTGCTGGGCACGCCACAATTGCGGCGATAAGTCCCCTCTTTGAGGAGTGGCTGGAGAGGCCGCACGGCGCCCTCACCTTCCGCTTGACGCAGGTCCTCACCGGATCCCCCCCGGTGGGTTCCCGCATTGTCGAGGCGGGGGGGCTCAGTAGCCGTGGCTTGGACAACCACGGTGAAGCTAAGAGGAACCCGAGGAGGGGCCGCTCGTCAGGGCTTTGCCCAGAGCGGGAGAACTTATTTCTCCCGCTCTGGCTCATGTCAAGTGACATCAAAGTTAAAATCCTTTGTAGTACATCGCATCGCGCTTTGCATCGCATTCGCATCGATGTACGTTGTCGCTGTCTACATCTCTGTATTTATTGTCCTGTCTCGGGTGTGCTGGAAGAGATTTCTTGTGAAATAAGCATCACCTCTGTACCTATTTTTTTCTGTTCTGTTTTTCTTGTCTGTTTATATATGTGTGTACATAAATGGTAAATAAATAAATAAATAAATAAAAGGATACCAAATACGTATCGTGATATAATCATGCGTGCTTATTGGACGACTAACAAAAGGAGGGCGAGAATAATATTATTTTCAATATAAAACCGGCCTGTTTTGTTCAGTAGAGCAAAGGCCTATACAAAAAAGTCTACAATGTAAATCCAGAGGTTTTTCACGAAATTTTCTTCATCGATAGTCATCGTGGCGTCTGTTAGCTAACAAATAACATACTACGTGATCTTGATAAAGTCATATCGCTATAAAAGTCAAACGATCCGATTGGTTGATATTCCTTAAATCCAATCTAGCTGCTTTCTTGCTGCAAGCGATGCGCTAAGCTGAGGTCCGTACCACACAGGGGGTGCCCTTAGGCTAAGGACCCCGTGTTGGCCATTGGAACTTGTGAATTGAGCGACTACACGCTAACTAAGCATTATGCCTTAGCGTGTAGTCGCTTTGTTCATAAGTTTTATGCCCTCGCTGGAGACCTTAATGTATAAAGGCATCCACAGGATAGCCCAGTTAAGCAACCAACAACTTTTGCGAGAAATGCGAGATGCCATTCATTAAAAAAAATGCTTGACGTCTTACATATCTATCGCTAGAGTGCTTAACGCGTCTCTGGTGGAAAGGTACACACACCCTTCCACACACACAGAACACACGCTACACTAATAGGTCTTGTGCGATATCTACTCACTTGCCATATTCATCCTTTGAGAATGTAGGTTTGTGGTTTTTGTCGAAAGATCCGCTGAACGCCGTCACCTTTTGTAGGTCCGTATGTGTTTGAGCCTTTGTGTCGAATGCCGAGATCAGGTCAGTGAGGGAAGAGCTCTGAAAAAAAAAGATTGATTTTTAATAAAATTAAAGCAAGGGCCATCCCGCCTTCTTTTGGTGACGTTTAGGAAGGCCTATGTCCAGCAGGGGACGCCTTTTCGCTACAACGATGATGATAATAAAAAGGTAGCAGCCATTTTTGGAATACTTGGAGTACGGCCAAAAATTCGTATTAAAGCTGCAATATCAGTCTCTAATTTAAAAAAAACGCACATAGATATAATTATATTTAGTTATTCCAAAAATTATTGCCTTTGTCTCTTCATCAATGGTAGAATATTTCTGTTCAACTTGACTCGGTTTTTTGCTAGCATAACAGATTGGTTTAACAATACCGTTTTTATCTCTATTAGATAAGACTGCTCCCAGACCAGCAGGGTAATTGTGTAACATACTAACGGTAGCAATGGCTTCCATTTTAACAGTTCAACAACATTCATTGCGTTGTTTACGTTGTTGAGCAGACAAATTTTTCGAACATATGAAGCAATGAATTAGCAATATCCTTCAAAATGATTCAGATTGAGATTGATAGATAGCGCGTTAAGTAATTAGGGTGCAGTTTCAGATGCATCACATGTCATCAATGGAAGAAGTGGCTCATAATACTCATAATGCCTATAATGCCTTCAACTTTTGGCCGAAGTCAAGTTTTTCTTTGTTATTTGATAAAGGTCTTCCTGAAATTGATGAAGATGGTTATTATGGTTGTTGTGAATCGCACTACCAATGTATGCTACGCAATGTATATCAACATTGAGAGGCCGTTTCACCGTTTCGGTATTATTTGTCAGATAAGTATCAAAATGACAGAATTTTTAGGATGTCATCCGATAGCGAAGTCAATCGGATGATGTCCGAAGTGGTGGAGTAAAAAGGCCATCAAGCTCTTAAATGGCTTTGTATGTGTGTCAGAAAGATATTCCAATTCCAACGTCAGTTTTTTTTTTTTTTTCCTTTCGGAGGAACCTTCATAGGGCTTCTGGGCCTTGGGGATAAGACCGGGGAGTGTAGAATTTTTACCTCACTAAACCCACCTCGGAGATCACTATCTGCACATGAAAGGGGCATCGTTAACTCTCAAAAGACCAATCCCTCTGTGCAACGCCTGTTATGGCACATTTCTGGGGAGACTATAATTCGGCCCAGGACGAGCTCTTTCAGAAATAAGCTACTTCTCTAAAACAGTAGTTTGTGTATATGGTTAGCTATAACCTACATCCTGTACATTCTTTATAATAAAGCTGAAGAATTTGTTTGTTTGAACGCGGAACGCTAAACGCTTAATCTCTGGAACTACTAGTCGGAATTTAAAAAATAGTTTTGCATTTGATAGCCCAATTCTTTAGAGAAGGTAACATCACACGACGACGAAAAATAAAAAAAAGTCACAAAGAAAGCTACGCGAAAACAAAGTAACAGGGCACGAGGTATAGGATATATTTTATGTTAAAACAAGAGGAATTTTAAGGTAACGAAGTCCGAGGCAGAAGGTAGTTTCAATCAAGTACCGGTAGTTGCTCTACCGTTCACGAATTCAAAGCTAAAATAAATTCAATGGCAGATTTTCTGATTTAAAGTCTCATCAATCTTTCAGAGATGATTTACAGTGTTAATTTTAAGACACTATACGCATCTTTTCATATTCTGTAAACATAAGTGAGATTGTCAATTACTAAAGAAAACACTTTTCTGTTGGAGGTAACGACATATTTATATTACGGTACTAGCTGCGCCCCACAGTTTCACCACCATAAGTTTCGATCTCGTGGGAATGTGTGAGTGCATCAATTCAAGTACTTGGGCCACTGGGTCTCTGACGACTTGTGTGACAATTTGGACATTGAGAGGGAGCGCAGGGCGCTGTCTGTCCGGTGTAATGTGTTGGCTCGCAGGTTTGCGCGATGTACTAGACCTGTAAAGGTGACATTATTTAAGGCATATTGTCAGTCGTTTTACACGTGCAATCTGTGGACCAACTTTTCGCAGCGGGCGTACAGCGCACTGCGCGTGCAGTACAACAATGCTTTCAGGATACTGTTAGGGCTTCCGCGATTTTTTTGTGCTTCGACTATGTTTCCTGAGGCGCGGATGGATAATTTTTTCGCGATCATAAGGAAACGGAGCGCTTCACTATTATGTCGCCTACAAAGCAGCTCGAACAGTCTCCTGAGGCTGTTGTCCGAGCGGTGGGACCTGTCCGTGATACAGAGGTGGCTGCAACTCCATGTTAGCGCTTCTCCTCGTATTATTTGACATTATGTGTATGTTTATATTGTGTATGTCTAATTTTGTAATTGACTATGTTTAAAGTGTATTATTTTTATTTATATTTGATTATTTTTAATTATGTTATTGTAATGTCTTTCTAATTTTTTTTCGTTGATTTATTTAATTTTAATTTTTGTAATAGTTAAGGATTATGGACATTGTCTGAAATAAATGAATTTAATTTAATTTAATTGAATTGAATTAAGGTTCAAGGATGACTGGTAAAATTTGACAGTTTTGGGTAGCTTGACCTGTTGGCGTCTGTACTTGGAGCGTTTGCTGTTCTGAGGTCATTAATAGTACCTATTAGTGCTGATGTGCTGATCCTACGTTTTGTAATTTTCTTAATATGAAAATTGGTGTTTAACTGTTATGCGGGTCTTGGCCCTTTTTAAACATTTTTACAAAGACAGCGTTAGTAGGGTTGTTAATAGTACACACAAAATAAAAATAAAAAAATGATGTTAGTAATTTGTTAGTAAACAAAACAAGTTACACACTAAGTCTATTTCCTATTTCTGTGCAGGTGTACACTTGCCCAGTACACAGTAAAAGGACTGTCTATTTTGCACGCTAACGCTCTTAGGACAGTGTTGGTGCTACCACGGACCCTGCTCATCATCGATGCAGTTCTTTTCCTAATGATGCAAAAGAAATCATCGATAGAAGCATCCGCAAACATTGCGGAAGCACTGCAGTGCCATTGTAATCAAGGAGTCAGTTTAATTTTATTTCATTACTTGATCCCATCCCGTCGCAACGCATCGTCTGTGTCTGCACTATTACTTCGTTTTAGCTTAGCGTTATTTCTGATTATTTTCTTTTTGCTCGGCTCCTGGGTTTTAGCGTGATGTTAAATAACCTATAGCCTTCCTCAAGAATTGGGCTATCATATGCCAAAAGAATTTTTCAAATCCGACGGGTGATATTACCGCGTTCAAACAAACTCTTCAATTTTATCATTTGTATGGATTTCTAAAACCACCTTTTTTAAAAAAAAAACGACTGCGACCACTATTAGCCAAATGTTTAGTTCTAAATTAAATAAACCTGTATATTTTGCCTGCCGAGGCCAAAACTAAAAACGTAGTATACAGGGAAGTATTATAAAACTGAAGCCGTTACTTTAGTACATTATTGTGTCTTACGACTTCCACGCGGACGAAGTCGCGGGCATAAGCTAGTTCTAAACAAAATGAAATGGCCTGTGACCTTTTGCAAATATCAAATTCATATATATACTGAATAACATGTTTGTTTAGTTTCAAAATATCAATTTGGAAATCAACAAACTATGAAGTAAGTAAATATGTATTTATTTTGTACAGATATTTCAACTGCCGAATTAAATACATAATGTCTGAATTTGTAGAGCAGCGATGCGTGGTATATGTATACACGGACAAATTAAATTAGGTAGCGAAACTCTGCAGACGTGATGGGTATTATTTAAACACAATAAAATAAAAACCAAAAGTTTTATGTTTTTTTTGGGGCTCAACGACCGCTGGTTGTGTTGTTAATTATGGTATAAGTTGAGGACATTTGTCCTATCACGTCTGCGAAGTTTCGCTCGCAAATTTAATTTCAAACTGTATAATTAAAAAGGTTTTCAGATTTTTGAAACATTCCTTTGTTTTCATGACTCATAAACGATATTTGCGGGTGTTCATTTATTTAATACTTTCATTAACGCAGTGGAAATGCGTTATAAATTAATAAATACGACTTGGCATCGGCTGGGGTTTAAATATAGACGTCTGATGAACTTTGTATGTTCGACAACCTAGCATTGTGTCGTATAAATAAAAGTATGAGTGGCTTGTGTTTATAGGTACACACATACATATCATTACGCCTGTATACCCTGAAGAGTAAGACAGAGGTGTACTTATAGTACAGACGCCAGCACATCAAGCTACTACAATCTGTCAAATTTCTTTAGTACATTTTCAACTTTATAGCTAAAGCATAAGGTTCAAAGTTGATTGGGAAAATTTGAGAGTTTCGGGTAGCTTGATGTGCGGCGTCTGTACATTCATTTCGCCAGATATGTTTAAGTACCAAATCTTTTTCTTCGTGTCGCTGGCACCAGTGTATTTTAAATCTTATTTTCCCAAAACTTTGCCTCTTCCACGGTTCCTTTTCCAAAGTGACCTCTACACTGCCACTTACAACGTCCGTGGCAGCGCAGAGGTCACTTTGACTCCATGTTTTGGAACACAGAGGGCAGGATAGGAGTCCCAAGTAATAGGGGGCCAGCCTGCTGCCCTTAACCGTGCACAAATCCAGTCTATGGGCTGCTACTGTTAAATTCCATGGTGCGGTACACGTTTAGGTCGTATCACCACCTCTTTCTGGGCTGGCCTCAGCAGCGCCGTCCATTATAGGTACCAATTATAAATAAGTTTGGGGAACATTCGATCATAATAGAAAGCGATCAGGGCACTCATTGTATATTTTGTAGTGTTTGATTTATTTTTTGTTATATATTTTGTGGTGTATAAAGCATGTAAAAAAAAACATAGATGGGTACGATAGGTGCGTATATTTTAATCTAGTTTGGTGAACCGGAAAACAAATAAAATCTCAACCAGAACTGTATTGTTTTCTTGGTGTAACAAATTGGACGTTTTGATGATAATATTTATGTAGTTGGAAGTTTTCAGTTACATACGAAATGGATTTATTCTTTGCAATGCAGAACAAAAACTTTCAGCCGCTTCCGCGAATGCTTTAAATCGGAAGGCATCCAAAAACCTGAAGAGTTTATGAAAAACGACTTCAACAAGATTTATTCTTATACCAATATCCAGCAGCCCGCTTATATGAAAATAATACAAAACCATTCTGACGCCTTGGTTTGAACAAAAGTACACAAACCTAAAATTGATTTGTTATTGTTTTTTTTTTTAATGCAGATTTGGCATGTTTTGAATAACGAAAGCGTTCTTGATACTAACCCATTCATTTGTTTTTCGATTTTATGAATCACAAAGATCTGTATTCCTACCTCTTTAGATAAAAAAATAGTCTGCTGTTAATGACGGTGTTTTAAACCAAAGCCTCTTGTTCGCGATACATCTTTGCTGTACGTCCGCTCAAGGCCGCAGTGTTGGACGTAGCATACACACTATCGTGCGAACATCCAGCGTGCTAGATGTAATCAAACGAACGTAATGAGCGCACGTATTTTATTTATTTTAAATCAAAAAACCACCTAACTGGTGATTATCAAAACGCCAAAGAATGGAAGTTCTTCTGTTGATGTCAACAGCAGCAGAACAGAGAAAAAAAATAGGAAGAGGTTGTGGATTATTTTTTTATCATAAACGTGCAGAGTAAATGAATAATATCATGACATATTTGAATATGATAGATTGAGACTTATATCTTTAAAAAAATCGTGAAAGTGTTTCACGATCCATTTTGACGTGCAGTCACCTTCCGACAAACGCTCTAAATGGTGAATATGTTGTACACCAAGTTTATACACGATCAAGCACGATTGCTCGGACGTACGTCCGCGTTATTCACTGTCTATGTATCTGCACGACGTTCGCGGTGGTGGAAGCTTACTAGCGTACTTTTTACCAATGGTGGCGACTCTCTGCTATGCTCTCTACACTTACACATAAATACACGTTCGCGATATCTAAGCTTGTTGTACTGAAAACGTTCAAGGTATTAAACAGATTGAGTAAATTAAATTGTTAGACGTTCTTCGGATACAAAATCATTGCTTTAATAACTTATAAGTAACATGTATAACGTATGTCGAACATTCTAGTATAAATATATGTTTGTTTCAAGCAAATTAAGTAATCACAGTAAAAGACTGAAGCTTTTTATATAAAAATCTTGCCAGGTTGAGCAATAAATCGTAGACACATAAAAACTGGTCCATTTCGTCTTCATTTAAGTAATAACTATTGTGGAATTTGTCGACTCAATAAGTTACCTTAGATTGAGTGTTTCCAGCCGATGGCTAATGGGGCATAGTTGAGTCTCCTCTACCAAGAGGCCCTAGTTAGGTGGCTGGGTCAAGGGTTATGTACCTACGTAATACAGCTCAACATCAAACATGTCAAGACATTGCTGTAGCGCTTACAGGGTCCGCCCTCGTCGACAGGTAACGAAAGTCCAAAAGTAGTAAAAGTAAAGAGATATTTATCTTTGTCTAAACTTCAGACAACTTTTGTAAAACAAAAGTTATTCAATACAATAAGTACTTTGGTACCCGTTCGACTTACTTAGTCGAACGGGTACCAAAGTCGTTCAACTTTGTTTTAACTACGCCAAAAATGGGGTTTTTTGAACAAAAGGGAATCTTTATTTACGGCAAATTAATGAGAGTAATCAGAGGCTTATGGGCGCGCTTCATTAACTCCAAAAGTTGGTAATTACAACCTTCGAAAGAACTCATTGTGTCATTGCTTTAATTTATTGTGCTCTGATAGCACGATTTAACTGACAAGTTAATTGAATGGCCGAAGTTTCCTATAATTTTATTTAATAAAATGTATTCCTTATTGGTTGGTTGGTTATTTTTAATTATCTACCTAAACTCACGTGGAGAGTATCGATAACAAAACACGATCAAATTAAAAGATTTGATGTTTTTTTTTCGGAGGTCAACGTCCGCTACCTATTAGGGTTGTTACTCGAAGTATGAGTTAGCAAAAAATGTTTTCTTATGTTTTTAAGCATATTTCAAGTGACAAAAATAACTGCGGTCCCCGACCCCACAAAAAATCTTCAATTTTTTTTCTTGTTTATTAATGTTTATATATCGATATCCATCTACTCTGTAGAGTTAAGTTAGTCAATTTAAAGTAACCCTGTAAACCTACTTAAAATAGTATTTTTATTCAATTGTTTTCGAGGTAAAAGTAATTAAATATATTATAAAAATCTGCAATGTCTTTATCTAAACAAGCTTTTTATATTCTAAGAAAGGAGGGAAAAAAGGTACAACAATTATTGGGAAATTGTTTAATAAATGAACCGTGAACTTACGTTACTCGCGTTTTGTCGTTCAATACCACTTGGGGCTGATTTTACTAAAGTCAAATATTACAGTTCTTACAGTTCTAGCATGGAAAAAAAACTGTCAAAAATTCAAATTTTATTTTCAGTGTAAGACTTATCTTATACTTACATAAAAATTTGGTGAAATTCGCCTTTAATAGTAAAGTTTCTAAAGATATTCTGAGAAATCAGAAAGCTTTCAGACCTACACTCCCTAGGCGGCAAGAAAGAAAAAAAATACATCAAGTTTTATATTTAACTTGCAGCCCCCGCACAACTCGACAAATCATGGGGACTTCTTTATTTTATGTAAATTTAATATTAATGTATAATGTATCATCATTTCAAAGTGCAGTCCGCTCTCGGTCCTTCAACCTTGGTGAATGAATGTGAGCCCATCAGTCCTGGTGCAAAACCTCTGATTCGTTTCTCAACCAAGCAAGTACGTGCAATCATTAACAACATGTAACGGGGCAAATCTCCAGGGCATGATGGGCTCAGCATTGAGCACCTGAGGCACGCAGGTATCCATTTGCCGCGAGTCTTGTCTATGTTTTTCACAATGTGTGTTAGTCACGCGTACCTACCTGCTAATGTAATGAAGACCATCGTAGTTCCCATTGTAAAGAACAGGACAGGTGACATCTCGGACAGAGGTAACTATCGTCCCATTTCTCTTGCGACTTTATTAGCCAAGGTGTTGGACGGTATGCTTGATTCTTGCTTAAGTAATTATATACAATATCTTCATGATGCACAGTTCGGGATTCGCCCAGGACTATCAACTGAAAGTGCTATTTTAAGCCTCAAGCATACCGTTCAATATTATAAAGATCGCGGTACGCCGGTGTACGCCTGTTTCCTTGATCTCTCCAAGGCTTTCGATCTTGTCTCATACGATGTGCTCTGGAGAAAGATGGGAGAGAGGGGTATACCTGCGGAAATATGTGGGCTATTCCAGTATTGCTATGGTAACCAAGTCAAGCAGGTGAAATGGGATGATACAGTCTCTGAGCCGTATAGGTTGGAATGCGGGGTGAGGCAGGGTGGTCTGACGTCTCCCAGGCTCTTCAACCTCAACGTGGATAACCTGATAGTCGCACTCAGCAGCATGCGTGTCGGATGCAGTGTTGATGGGGTTAGAATTAACAACATCAGCTGTGCAGATGACATGGTGCTGCTGGGTCCGTCGGCGGGAGCAATCAGAGAGATGCTTAAAACGTGTGAGACCTACGCTGCCGCACATGGATTAAAATATAATGTAAAGAAATGTGAGTCTTTGAGGTCAGCGGCAAACGCCGTGGAGAAGGGCCCGAGTTGCTTATGAACGGCTCACCAATTAATAGGGTGTCAACTTTTAAATACCTAGGGCATTGTCTTGCCGCTGACCTCAGGGACGATGTAGATATTGAGAGGGAGCGCAGGGCTCTAGCGGTCCGGAGCAATATGTTGTCCCGTAGATTTGCGCGGTATACAGACCAAGTAAAAGTAACACTTTTGAAGGCTTATTGCCAAAGTTTGTACACGGGCAGTCTATGGGTCAATTATACTAAGAGATCGCTGGATGTCCTGCGCGTCCAATATAACTATGCTTTCAGGATGTTGTTGAGGCTGCCTCGTTGCTGTAGCGCATCGAACATGTTTGCGCAAGCCCGCACCGACGGCTTCTATGCAATTATACGCAAAAAAACTGCGTCGCTTCTGAGGAGAGTGAGGGGCAGTTATAACAGCATCCTGAAAAATGTAGCCGAGAGTTTCAGCTCTCCGATACTACAACAGTTCGTGCGGAGGTTGATTTTTACTAACACTAGGCAATAAGTTATTTTTTGTTTTATTACTGACACTATATGAATATTTTGTGTCCGAAATAAAGCTATTCTATTCTATTCCATTATGCACAAAAACCTTCCAGAATAAATTCTCTAAATGGTGGTGAAAACTGCTCCAAAATTCGTCGCGTAATTTAGAAGAATAACGCGGTCAAACAGACAGAAACAAAAAGCGACTTTATAAAATGTACAGGTATAGATAAATACGACTGATTTAAGGAAGACGTCCGAAAAAGTATTGTTTACATAATTAGACGGAGTGGCAGAGACATTAACGTGCAACCTGTCAGCATGGATTCAGTTTAACATGATTCTGAACCCCGCTGCGCTGAAATATTTCGTTGGTTATTTAAAAAAAATGTTTTTGCATTTTGTAGCCCAATTCTTGAGGAAGGCTATATAAAATTACGCTAGGTCCTTTACCCTAAGAGAACAGTGGTGGTTCCGAGTTGTAGGTCGTAGGTTCGTACCCTGACAGGCGCTTTGAATACATTATCTCATCACCACTGCTCTCAAAACGGTGAAGAAAACATCGTGAGGAAACTGGCATGTCTAAGAACCAAACAATCGAAAACATGTGACATCTACCAACCCGCACTGGGCCCGCGTGATGGATTACGGCCCATTCCCTCTCACAGAGAGGAGGCCTGTGTCCATTAAGAGGACCTTTAAGAGTCGAGCAAAAAGAAAAAATCAGACAGAAGACTAAGCGGAAACGAAGTAATAGCACGGACGGGCGATGCGATGCGACGGGGTGGGTCGAGGGAACAAGAAATTTCAGGTGGAAATCACTACTTATATACATAATATATTGTGGGTACGTATTGCAATATCTAAAATTAAAAGAACTAACGTAAAATAACCTACGTTCAAAATCCCTAAAATCTAAATACCTAATGTTTTTAAATACCGTAGCAACTAACATCTACCTACGAATTACCTAAGTTTAAAATGACTGATTGGAGTAAATATCTCATCATCATCTGCCTAGCCTTTTCCCAACTATGTTGGGGTCGGCTTCCAGTCTAACCGGATGCAGCTGAATACCAGTATTTTACATGGAGCAACTGCCTATCTGACCTCCACAACCCAGTTACTGGGTAATACGATACCCCTTGGTAAGACTGGTTGTCAGATTTTCGGGCTTCTGACTACCCATAACGACTGGACTAAATATCTATCATTCAAAAATATGTTTCTGGCACTCGCCGGCCGCTGCCGTGGCACCAAAAGTTTTACAAAAACAGTGGAAAAATAACTGTCGTACTAACTACATACCTACTATTGGTACAGCTACCAAAGGAGATAAGTAACCAGGGTCGTCGGATATAGTAGAAGTTTAGTAAGAAACCGGTTGATTTTTTCGAATGAAATTTAATTTGATAAATGAACTATTTGTTTTATATTAATTAAATTAAATTTTATTCGAAAACATCATGCGATTTCTTACAAAATTTCAACAAATCCGACGACCCTGGTTACTTATCTCCTTTGGTAACTGTACGAGTACCAATAGTAGGTATGTAGTTTCTTCAGGAATGTGTTTCACAAGCATAAATCATTCGACAACATCAAAACTTTTACTATTTATAGAACATTATACAAGTTTCAGCGTATCCCTTAGCGATGTTTAGACGCCAGCTGTTCCTAGAACATTGTGTAAACTAAATTTATTGCCAACACTAAAGATGTTTTCTTTGTGGATTGTTTAGCCAAGCACTGTTTTGTCTAGAATTCAATGTATGAATGGATTTGTATGAAATGTCAAGGATTTCGCATAATTTATGTGCACGATAAAGAGATGAGAAAAACATTGGTATGACGTAAGAGAGAGTACACATAACATACCGTCACGCCTGTAATCCGTGAAGGGTTAGGCAGAGGTGTGCCTACAGTACACCCACATTTTGCCAGTTATTTGTAAGTCCCGTGTAGTAGGGGTCGAGCCTATTGACAGCAACCGGGCCCAAATTCAGACTGCAAACTGCTACCGAAAAATTCCAGATGGAAAAACTTAATAACACTTTACCCGACCTGGGAATCGAACCCAGGACCTGGACATGATCAGCAGTAGCGCTTGCGACCACTGGACCATCGAGACAATCTAAGAGAGAGTAAACAAATGAACATCAAAGAAAATTCAAAAATGTAATTCTTGTATATTTTGTTTTCCTTGTTTGCTTTTGTTTTTACGTTTGGCAAGGCACGGTTTCTTTCTGTAGATGATAATATAATTAAATGAAAAGATCAGAATGTCAGTTTTGACATAATATTATTATTATCAAATAGTTCAGATATTTTGTTTCAAAGTCCAAATGTTTGTTTTCCACGCGGAACCTTGGCACATTTACTTTTTTAATATAAATCCACTAACCATTATAAATGGCGTATCACTTTATTTTCAACTTCATTGATAAATATTTACACTTCATTATATCGCCTAATATATACAATATCAGGTAGTTCAAAAATTCACGCTTCGACGACTGTTTGTTTTCGAGATAATAAATTTCCAATTTACAAGTTTATATTGGGGGTAGATTCTATCTCAAAGTAAATTGGCTATTGTAGTTCGAGCCAAACTTCTTGAATGATTATAATAATTGGAAAGTATGATGGTATGAAATTCATTAAAGTTATACAAAGAACAATTTAACATAATCGTGCTGGTTTTCCTCAAAGAGCCGAGGTATGCCTACCTATAATCAGCCTATATTCTTCCCACTGCTGGGATACAGGCCTCCTCTCTTCGAGATGGATTGGGCTGTCATCTACCACGCGGGCCAAGTGCGATTTGGTAGATGTCACATGTCTTCACATTTTTGGTTCTAGAACATTCCAGTTTCCTCACGATGTTTTCCTTCACCGTTTTGAGAGCAGTGGTGATGAACTAATTTACACAAAGTGAACGACCCTGTCGGTCTAGGTTCGAACCTACGATCTACAACTGGTCCACAACTGCTCTTGCGTACCTATAGTACACCTTTTTTTTTTAATTTTTGTTTTTTCAGGGTCATCATATGACTTCTCCCGCTCTGGGCGGAGCAGGAGGGCCTGTCAGACTTTTACTGACTAAAACCCACCGGTGTTCCTTCAGTTGCCTATGCCAGGGACCACGGTATCTCTTTCGAACAACCCGCGGCCCTGGCAGGCATCGGCCCTAGCGGACCCCGTCAGTTCATGCTGACATCTCTTTGAGGCGCGCGTGGAACACAACGCGCCGTCGACTCGGGCCTGGTCCTTGCCGGGCGGCGAGCTGCCCATTGCTCGCCGCCCGGCAAGGCCCAGCGCCGGTGGTGGGTGCCTATAGTACACCTAAATTCGCCAGTTATGCTGAAGTCTCATGTAACAGGGGCGAGCCTATTGCCATCAACTGGATACAAATTTAGACTCCAGGCTGTTGCTGGCAAATTTCTGATGAGAAACCGTTTGCGACAATAGAAAAACGAGATAGTCAGAGCGGTATACAAAGAAGTTTCCAGATAAAATCACTATTGCGTCGTCTACATGAACTAAATACCTAAAAGCATTAATTTACATAGTTTTATTTGGAAATACATTTTCTTTTACTAGAATATGAAACGAGGATTCCAAAATATACGGAAACGCTCAGATCTACTTTATGATAAACGCAATAACGTGGAGTAGTCTAATTAAACTCATCCTGATATATTTCTAACAGAAACCCGGCAGCTGTCCCAAGCTTGAGTCACATTTAGTACAGATGTTTGCAGTCTATGCCAATTTCGGATTGAATGGTGTGAGAATGTGTGTATAATAAAACGTTTATATTGACAGAATATAAATTGAAATAAGAGGAATTCTTGGCTGCGAAGTTTGTAATTTAAATCCTCTTCGGTTTTCGATTACTCTTTTCGCAGATAGTGATATTAATAAGCAAGTTCCTAGTAGCAAACCGGAGCCTGGTTTCATGCCCGGTTGATGGCAATTATAGTCCCGTCCCCAATTACATGGGACTTAAACATTACTGGCGATATGTGGGTGTACTATAGGTACACCTCTGCCTAACCCTTCACGAATTAGAAGCGTGACGTGCACCTACTCTATCTTACGTCATACCAATATTTTTCTCATCACTTTATCGTGCATATAAGTTATGCAAAATTCTTATATAGTAGGTGTGTATAATAATAACACCTCTACCTAACTCTTCGGGGATTACAGGGGTAATGTTGTGTTGTGTTGTAATAAGAACAAGCCGTGAAAAGAAAACTGAGTAGGTAATTCATATTTTATGAACCGATTAATACCCAATAATCAATGTACGGTTACCAAAGGAGATAAGTAGGTAACAAAGGTCGTCAGATATAGTTAAAGTTTAGTAAGAAACCGCCCGGTCCCTCTCGAAGAGAGGAGGCCTGTGCCTATGCTTATTCTTTTAACATAACTTTACTTTCTTTAGATCGTTCTAACAGTTCGACATGATATATAGCAGCGAAAAGCAAAAACCATTTCAAAAATTCAAATGGATAATACAAAAATATTTATGGGATAACAGCCATAAGCAAGTAGGTATATAAGGGCCTTTATTCCTTGACAGTCAATCATATTTGATTCATGAGTCTGCAAACTTTTAAGTGCTCTCAAAAGTTAGTCAATTTAGACGATTGACGTATCACAAAACAAAAAAAAGTTCATTTCTGATAACAAATTGTAATACAGTTCATCTACGAGTTTCCAATATAATTCGCGAGAAAACTATGAATGTTCTCTTTGCCATAAAAAATCAAAAGGATTAAAGTATTACATCAGTTTTTGAATGAAATTAGTGCTCCTAAAACGTTAAGACTTTTAAAAGCAATATACGGCTATAGCCGTCATAATAGACCTCTAATAATACTGGACTAAATATACTATACGAAATGACAGTTGTTTTTTGTGCCGATTCAAAGCGCCCCGCCGAGCGTCTCAGGAACTAAAATTGGTTGTCGTGTTGTTTTGGCACGTCTCTGATGATTTAGGTCTAAATCGTGGAATAAGACTTTTTTTGTGTATTTTGTGTTTACTACGAGACCTTTAGAACATTTGTATCATCTGAGTATGCGCATTGTGTAATACTCACTATCATAAATATTAGTTCCTCGGACGCTCACGTTGTTATCAGCGCTAAAATAGCGAAAATCAAATATCTTCGTTTTGTCATCGATAGTATGATGTCCAGCGTACTTTTATAATATAGGTCTGTCCGTCCTAACAATTAACTTTTATTGTGCCTCGTTTACCGCGCCGGAACCCGTTAAGTTTATGCCCAGACCTGAGATACGACTGACTTTAGTTAAACGTTCACCCTATGAAACCAGATATTCTTATCACAAAAGTTGACGCAAATAAATTATAAAAAACTTTTTTTACTCTGATGTACACATTGTCTTTCCGAACTATAATTAAAAAAAAAACAACCCAAATCTTTACATTTTTAATTTCAGTTTTTAGTTATGGTACCTACCCCACACCAATTCGGATACCACTACATTCTATTCTATCTACAATTTCCGGAGTTATCGCATAACATACATACCAAAAAAAACAGTTGATTTGAGAACCTCCTCTTTTTTGAAGTCAGTTAATAATCTTTAGAAAATCCAAATTTTCTGCAATTGTTTTTTTAATGGAAATTGATTGTTTGAGAGATGATTATTAATATGGCAAAAAAGAGAATCTCTATTGAGATGACGGGTAATAGAAATCTACTTGTGCTTCCCTACCCAAACCTTTCGTCCCACCCGCTGAAAACCTCCCACCTGGACATGCCTTACCTTGAGTAACCTGGATGTCTTTAAATAGACTCCGGACCTAGGTTGGCCGAAGCAAGGAAAACCTGTTCAGGTTTAAGTTTGAGATTCATAGACGACTCTGCCTTGGAGTGTAAATGTGGTGCTGTTCCACAAACGATGGGACACTTAATATCGTGCCCTGCGTGTCCTGTCAGCTGCACGTTACAGGAACTGATGGACGCTGGTGATGGTGCCAAACAAGTGGCCGAATTTTGGGCCGAGTCCATTTAGATTGCTATCGACATGCTAAGAAGAAGATAAAAATCTATGGGAGAAGACATTTTGCACCATCATCATCATAATTAACCAATAATGTTCCCACTGCTGGGACACAGGCCTCCTCTCTGTGAGAGGGAGTGGACCGTTATCCACCACGCGAGCCCAGTGCATGTTGGTAGATGTCACATGTCTTCAAATTTTAGTTGTGAGAGTAGTGGTGATGAAATTATTTTTAGTAGTGGTAATTAAATCATTTTGTACCGATCCCACATAAATCGTGATGAGGGCAGAAGGACGATGATAAAAAGTCTAGAACCCGCAAATAAAAATCGAGACGAATAGAATGAAGACAGAAATACCAAAATTTGTCATTGTTCGGGTGAATGACAGAGTGAACAGTCGGTTGGCGTTGCGCCTGCGACCTCCGTAATTTAACACTCATTACGTATGAATGATTGCTGTTTTGACGTACTTATGAGCTGTGATTCATACTTCCGTCTACGTACTTGGAGTATTCGCAGGAATTTTACAGGATTAAATTAAGCAGTATTTCATAAACAATTTTGAATGTTCTGAACTTTGTTTTAATCTAAAAGTATATGTACGAATCATCATGTATAAGTATATAATAACTTAGCAGGATCAGCCTATAATGTTCCACATTCTGTGACACAGGCCTCTAGGTAAATTCATCACGCGAGCGCAATGTAGGTTGGTGGATAACACAGGTCATCGAATGCTTCGTTCTAGGACATGCCGCTTTCCTCACTATCTTTTATTTCACGTACAGCACCAGCAGTGGTGTTGAAATAAATCACACAAAGTAAAGTGCATGCCTGCCTGGCTCCAAAAAAACTTCTACGAAGTTGTAAGTCGGGTCCGTTACCACTGGGCCACCACATCTCACTAAAGAATGATAATCCGCAGTGACGCAAGAGTATTATGCATCCTAATAAATGCACGACCACTTAAATGTGCATCGCGGCCATCGTAAACGCGGATCAACCCCGACCATGTAAGCAAATATGCACGACTCTAAACCTTGTACCGTAAACCGGGGTGAATAGGGATGCAGGGGTGAATCGGGACGAAACTTTAAAATGGATTTTAACATTGAAATAATATAGTTTGTTGCCAGAAAGACTCTAATGTGTTTACTGTTTTTTTTATTAAAGATTAAGTGTCCTTGTTAGCAACAAACTACCTTATTTTAAAAGTACAAATCCGATTTAAAGTTTCGCCCCGATTCACCCCTGCATCCCTATTCACCCCGTTTTACCGGTATACGACTTTATAGTGATGACGCAAAAACAATCGTGCATAATAGTTGTGAAGAGCTATGTAGAATTGTTTGTCTTCCGAATCGAAAAACAATTCTGCTTAGCTGGGTTTTGGGTTACCTAGTGATTTGCCTAGTCCCAGCAAATAGCTGACGGAGGAAAACTGGTTGTTTATTTGGTTTAAACTGTTAAAATTTTCCGGTTTTGTATTTTTGAACAGCGATTAGAAGACTTCTTCGATAACATTGATTGATGCTCGATTCGGCACGGTAGCGTACCTATCAAATGGTTGTCAATAGCGATGCTGTTCGGATTTATGTCTAATTTTATACCTTCTCTTGGCTTTGTTTGTTCAATTTATGAATGTATTGAAGTTTTTAGGAGCACGTGTATGTCGTACAAAATTATTTACGAGTTTGATCAAAATAATGATAAACGAGACGGGAATCTTTCTCGTAATAATATTATCAAGATACGTGGCAATGCACCAAGGACAGCTACTAGTAAAAAAGTTGAAGCACGTGCAGACAGAAACGACATGATTCTAGTAGAACAATTTAAAAAAAGGGAAGGAAATTATTCTAAAAGAATCGAGTCACGCGGAAGCCTTAAAGCAATTTCTTTTTCCCTTATGTAAAAATTACAATAAATAAATTGATCTTTTTCTCCCGTCCCTGATCCCGTTATTTGGGGTCGGGTGTCCTCACTTACGCCAAGTTATTCTGTCTTGGGAGGAGTGTGTGTGTGTGGTGTTAGGCAGGGTGGGTTAAGCTCCCTTTATTATTTATTCCATATCTATTATTATTTATCAAATTCTACACGTCAATTGGGGAACAGTGGTGGCCCAGTGGTAATGGCTGCGACTTACGAGTTGTAAGGTCGTAGGTTCGAACCCAGACAGGTGCATTACTTTATGTAAATTATTTCATCACCACTGCTCTCAAAACAGTGAAGGAAAACATCGTGAGGAAACCGGCATGTCCTAGAACCAAAAGTTTGAAGACATGTGACATCTACAAACCCGCACTGACCCCGCGTGATGGATTGTGGCCCACTCCCTCCTATTAATAAATCGTCCAATACTGCTGAGAGTCCCGCCTGCTGGCTGTGGAGAAATGGGAGTCGGGCCTCTGGTTTCAGGAGCTACCACAACTTTCCGGCTCGCTACTTGTTTGCATTTAGGTGCTCCTTGCGGGGCTCCGCTCGCAGCCAGTGCGGTGAAGCTGTCGACTGCTTCGGACACCATGGCCTATCTTGCAGTAAGAGCGCAGGCCGGATAGCACGCCACGCCAGCATTAATGACATCTCCACAATAATGCTCTTGTCACCGCCGTGTGCCAGCTGTTTTAGAACAAAACGGCTTGGCATGAGACGATGGGAAAAGACCAGACGGAATGGCCATCATGCCCTGGAAGTAAGGCAGGCCTTTGGTGTGGGATACATCATCTGTCGATACCCTTGTAACATTCCATCTTCCTAGTACGGCGAGCTGTGCTGGGGTGGCAGCTGCAAGTGCGGAAAACCACAAACAGCGAAAATATTCCAATCTTATTGGGAGTTATTATGGTCGAGCCGTTTGGGGGTTGAAACAGTGGAGCCATGTCAGTGGATCGGAAGGTCAAGCGGAAGGTCGACTCTGCACGTGACCAGTTTACTGGTTTATTTGGCTATTTTATGGCTAAAGAATCAGTATCGCCATATAACGTGGTAATGCTGGGCACTTTTCCTGTTGACAGCGATGCGGACGAATTTATCAATGCCCTGTGATTCTTTTCCCTATTTTCATGTACATGTACATATTATTCATATTATTATAATCCTGTTAGTCTTTTATAAAGTTCACGAGGAGATATTCGAATACAAAATTTGGTAAACAATTAATTTCCCAAACTTTATCTTTTTTCTTTTTGGTCTAAAACAACGTTGATTATATTATTATTGTATCAAGTTCTGTATCCTTATATTTTTGTTACTAGGTATGAATAAATTAATCTTATTATCGATTAAAACGATCAGTGTAGGTTAATGTTGGTTGAAATACGTGCAGTTATTTCTCCTTGACAATATTGATCAGTGAAAAATCATCTTTTATTGGGTAAATATTTTTTATTTTTTTATAATTTATTTAATGATATTAAAAATACAGAGGTGTAACTTAAATCTAAACTAGCCAAACTTTTACGTTTGATGGCGGATGGCGGATTACGTTTTATGAACTCACGTCATCATTATCTGCCTACCCTTTTCCCAACAATGTTGGGGGTGGCTTCCAGTATAATCGGATGCAGTTGAATATCGGTATTTTAGGTGGAGCGGCTGCTTATCTGACCTTCACAACCCAGTTACTGGGTAATACGATACCCCTTGGCAAGGCTTGTTGTCAGATATTCGGGCTTCTGATTACCCCGTATGGACTGTCAAAGATCCACGAATGGGAAGCCAGGAGCAACGGTTTAAGGTGATTTCCGAGGCATGATCTTTACATACCGAGGCCCCTCATTTCGGTATGTAAAGATTGTCATCCATCAACGGACCAACCGCGGCAAGCGTAGCTTAACCTGATTGATCGACCTGTGCGGCTGTTATTTAGCCACGGGTCCCTTTATTAATGTCACATCATAAACAGGTTCAAATTAAAATAGCTAGCAAAACACCGCAGACATAATGGTTATCGAAATCTAAACACGACATGAAAAAAAAAAAAAAAAATTGTCGTTCCTCTTTTTGGAATCAACGACCGCGGGTAGTCTAACTAATTTATGACTCTGTGTACCTTTACAATTTGCCTTAGAAGCTCTAAGGGCCGATTTTTTGATCCGTAGTTATTATTTATTATTAGTTATCTATTTTTACTCAACCGATTGTTAAAAATAGTAATTAATGGTTAATTTTTTTGCAAAATGTGTATTTTGATTAATTTTTAGTTTATCTAATATCATTGCTAATGGTCAAATAATTAACTATTAGTTAAAAAATTAACCATTAGATAAACTTCTCTAGCCAATTAAGTTTAAATGTCACGAAAACAAATTCATTCAACTTTCTAAAAGGAATTATTGTTTTCTTGTTTGTTAAAACGATGAACTTTGATTGTTCGAATAATATTATGTCGCAACCATATTATCTGATTAGCTGTGCCCGCGAATTCGTTCGCGTGGATGTCAGATGAATAATCTAACAAATGACTCTTGCGAAAAAGCAATAGCTTTCTTTTTTTAAGGATTTTGTTTGTCTTTCAGGAAATTCAACTTTGTGTTATTTATGTCATCACCACAGCTCTCAAAACGATGAAGGAAAACATCGTAAGGAAACCGGCATGTCCTAGAACTTAAAATTAGAAAACATGACATCCGCCAACTCTTACTAGGCCCGCGTGGTGGATTACAGCCCACTCCTTCTCACAGAGAGGAAGCTCGTGTCCCAGCAGTGGGAACATTTTAGGCTGATTATGCTATAAGCCATGATCCTCTTAGATATTGCAAGATGTAATAAAAAAAAACCGAAGTTTAGTAAAATTCCTTCTGAAAATATCTTACGTTACTATACCCACTTCATCCATGATTGCTATGTATCTGTCTTGTCCCACTTTGTGACAATTACAACGATATCAGTCGAAACTTCGAAAGTATTCAAGAAATTCTTGGCAACCATCCCGAAGAAAACGAAAAAGTTTTTATTATTACGTGTTACATATAAAAGCTATTATTTCGCGAAGTGCTAATGGCATAGTTTAATTAATTGACCATCTTTTACTTTCGTACATTTTTGTTTTATTTTTTAAATCTGGAAGCTTCGCATTTGTTGTGACGTAGTAAGGTGCATTAAGCCTCGAATACACATTCCACTTGCAAAAAGGTATGTTAATAGCTTGTCATGTCAAAACATTTAAAATGGCCATTTCAGACATTAATCTACATGGTAATTACATGATCTGACTAAGATAATGTCTGTACTTCAAAAGAGACCACCGAGCTTGCTTCGTCATTTCTTATCAGGGGAAGTCAGGTAGGAAATGTCGACTCCATCTAGCTTTTTTTTTAATATGACTAGTAAAAGTGATTCCAACATCCGATTTACGGTATAAAAAAAATCCATTCATTTCATCGTCATCGTATGATACGGTTACTCGTAGAAAGCACAATGCCATGCAAGCTACTTGCAAACTTTTGTGCAATTTACTGACATAATGTTATTGTGTATACCTTGCTTTATTTCGGTTTCAATGACAGTTCAATTTGGGAGAACAAAGAGAGATGAGGCAAAACAAATGCTGTGTGACGTCACATACATTCCTTAAGTATCTTCCCGGTGATTCAGAAGGAATGTTGGATCGAGTTAAACCCTTGGATGCATCACGCATGCAATGTTATTGCAAGGAATATCTCGTATAATCTGATATAGAATCTCATCGGGAAACATGTCTGCTTCAATAAATTTGGGATTGCTATTTCGTATATACAATTTTAGGAGAGCAGTGGTGGCCTAGTGGAAACGGCCACGACTTACGAGTTGTAGGTCGTAGGTTTGAACCCTGACAGGCGCTTTACTTAGTGTAAATTGTTTCATCACCACTGCTCTCAAAACAGCGAAGGAAAACATCGTGACGAAACCGGCATGTCCTAGAACCAAAGATTTGAAGACGTGATATCTACCAACCCGCACTGGGCCCGCGTGGTGTATTACGGCCCACTCCCTTTAACCGAGAGGACGCCTGTGTCCCAGCAATGTGAACATTATAGGGTGATTCTAAGAGAGTTTCAATATATTAAGCTGAAAAGAACAGATACTATACTTTGTATATCTTAGCCGAGAAGCGATAGAGTTTCAAGATAAACTTTAATAAGTTTATCTTGAAACTCTCTTTAGTCGTGGGAATTACTTAATTATGTTGCACCTTAGTTAAGAAGAGTTAGGTGTTGAGTGTGATCCCTGGACGCAGTTTAATGTAAATAAGTTTAAAGTTTAATCTAAGTTTACAGTTTTCTTGGTAGTTCATTTACGGTTTGCGTTTATGTAAAATCGCAATAATAAAGATAATGATTTTAACTCGAAAATAGTTAGGTTTTGTACTCTCGGTACCCAGAGGGTTTCTTTTGAACATTGAGTTTATAACACAAATAAAATAAAATAATAGCATAGTGGCTCCGATTCCCTTGTTCTCAAACTAAACTAAATTAAGGTTCAGTGCATCTTTTTCTTTCTATTTGGTTAAGAAAAGGACAGAAGATAAATATTAGTTTAGTCCTGTCCAATTAAGATACTCCATAGACAGTTTAGACGTGATTAAAAACATGGCTACTAAAAATACGTCAATTTACGTCAGGCGCTGACTAATTTGACAGGACTAAACTAACATTTATCTTCTGGCCTTTTCTTAATGAAATAGAAAGAAAAAGATGCACTGAACTTAAAATTTGGTTAGTTTGTGAACAAAGGAATCGGCGTCATTGTCTCCGCTCAGATTTTCTTTAGAGCGTTAACTGTTTTTTTGAGTATTATTCTACTGACGCCGCCCAGTGGACACTTGTTGAAACTAAACCGTACGTATCTGCTGTTATGAAAAGGACAAATGGGTAAATACCATCTACCAATGCTTTAAGAGAAGTATAATATAGGTATGAAAAGACCATATTACATGACCAGCTTATAATGTTCCTACTGCTGGGCCACAAACCTCCTCTCTGTAAGATGGAGTGGGCCATAATCTAATACGCGGGCCTAGTGCGGGTTGGCGGATGTCACATGTCTTCGAATGCTTGGTTCTAGGACATACCGGTTTCCTCACGATATTTTCCTTCACCGTTTTGAGATCAAACATAGACAAGACAATATTACTCTTATACATAACGGGTGTAAAAAAAAACCTTAACGAAGCTGAGAGTCACTTGCTATTCCCGTTATGCTGATGATTTTTTTATACTGAACCTTACCTGGGAACCTTCTGGTTACGAAGATATTGAAGGTCAGAATTTTTTTTAAATTATTTATTTAGTATGTCTTAACTTTAACTACCCCCACGATCGCTGAACCGTTGCATGCTAAGCACAATGTTTTCCGTGAGTTACGTTGCGCATTACCGTGAGCAGCGAATTTTCATACTTAGAAATCGTTTCCCAGCAACTATTTATGCACAAAGTTACTTAGTTTGATGTACAGAACGATGAAGGATCTTGTTACACTCTGAACAATGAAGGATGTGCTAATAACATTTTCTACCAACAGATGTTTACCATGCTGTCTTGAACTTTTGTTTAAAGTTGCAAACTCAATTTTGTTTTCATTGTATAAAACAAAAGCACTAAAGTCAGGCTTCCGGACGTTTATAAAATATTGTTTGAACAAGGGCGCAATTAGTTGGGGGTAGACGTATTCTTGAGTGGAGACCGGGAATCGGTAAACGTAAGGTGGGAAGCAATTTTTTTTTTTTTGGTGGGTAGTCATCATATGACGTCTCCTCCCGCTCTGGGTGGAGCGGGGAGGGCATGTCAGACTTTTACTACGTCCTTTTTTTACGTGGGTGAAACCGCGGGGCGCAGCTATTATTACATAATATTCTGTCTAGTATTATTTATGTCCTTTTAAAAAGGCTGTGCTACTGGGATAAAAAGGTTCTAATACAAGTTATAAACTACTAGCTGCGCCCAGCGGGAAACCGCTGAATTTTCCCATGGGATCGAAACGTATGCGGGTGAAAACCCGCATACGTTTCGATCCCATGGGAAAATTGGATTAACATATAGGGTATCCTATATGTTAATCCTTGTTATAAACTATCTGTGTACCAAATTTTATCCAAATCCGTTCAGTAGTTTTTTGCGTAAAAGAGTAACAAACATCCATCCATCCATCCATACATACTTTCACGTTTATATTTAATATTAGAAGGAATAGTAGGAAAGTAGGAATAGGATAGGAAGTAGGATAGTGGCGCCGATTCTCTTGTACACAAACTAAACTATATTTAAGTTCAATTCATCTTATATTGATATAGAAATAAATAAATAAAAAATCTTTTTTCTTTTTTTTTCTTTTTTTCTTTTTTTTCTGGGTTGTGGAGGTCAGATAGGCAGTAGGTCCATGTAAAATACTGGTATTTAGCTGAATCCGGTTAGACTGGAAGTAGACCCCAACATAGTTGGGAAAAGGCTAGGCAGATTGATTGCATCTTTTTCTTTCTATTTCATTAAGGAAAGGACAGGAGATAAATATTAGTTTAGTCCTGTCAAATTTAGTTACGCCATAGCAAGTTTAGACGTGATTAAAAACATGGCTACTAACGTTTATAGATCTCGGCATAAATGTTAACAGAGCTTATCAATCAATACGGGGATGGGTGAACATTTTTAACATGTCGATAGGTAAACTACCGGTTCAGCTCCCTAAATGCAATTCAACCACATTCTAATCCGCTATTGCTAATCCGTTTTTTAATTAAAAAAATATGTTCGAAAAATTTGTCTGCTCAACAACGTAAATAACGCAATGAATTTTGTTGAACCGTGAAAATGAAAGCCATTGCTACTAACTATTAGTGTTATTGTGCTACGCAATTACCACGCATCTTGTCAAATGATCTTTGTTCCTATATCAATGAATGTTGATATGGGTTTTCAGGATTCCGAAAGAGTACAAATATGTAGTTTAATCCACAAGGTCTCGCTAGAATTGATTGTTTCTTTTGGCAAATATTATTTTACCACCTAAGCCTACATTGTGCAATGCATATAAAGAATTGAGTATTGAGAATATCGGATTTCAATTTCGGTTGTTTTAATTAGCTGCCAGTTGCGCCATGTAAAATATTCAGGTCAGACCTGGCTAGAGCAGACCCACCCCACTACTCAAACTAAATTAAACAAATATTTTCACAGATTCTCAGACAATAATTAAAATATAATTTAAAGATTGTCATGAATGAAGACATTCCTATTATTTTTGGCTCGAGTTTGAAAGAATACGAAACGTCATTGTTGATGTCTAGACTATATTATACATAAACATTTAACTATACCACTAAGGAAAACATTACTGACGTAGATACGACAGCTGAAAAAAACCAATCAATGGTTGTATGATTCAGAAAATCTTATCTCGTTGGTAAAACGTTCGAACTAAAGCTGATATCGCCTTCGAGTGAATGTTTCACTCGAGTGAAGGTTAATTTTGTTTCATTCCACGTTCACATGACACCGACAAAATTAGAATAGAAAACTATATTATGTACCTACACCTTAAAAATACAGATATAAAAGTAGAAATTTTACGAAGGTTGACACAATGGGCGCTCTTTTGCTAAATGCGATCTTTTAAACAGTATCAGTCTCAGTATTTTTCGATCATTCGGTAGTCAAATAAGCGATGCTGAGTGTCAAAATCCAACGTTGTTGGATCGGCTCACGAGAGAATTCATTTTTCACTTTTGATTCATTTTGTGTTCAGACGTTTCACTTCGAGTGAAAGATGGCGATTGAAAGGCAAATATGAACGAAAAGTTAAGTGGGTGATATCGGCCTAAGAGTATATTTATAAAAGGAAATCGCGCGAACGAAATCAGCTTATTTATATTTGAATTTTATTTGTGTATTTGGCGTAAACCATCATATTTCTGTATGTACGTCATGTAAGCGGATACTGCGGAAGTCTAAATGTGGATTGAATCCAATACGGTCGGATTAAAAAAAAAAGGATTGTTTGAATCGGTAAATAAATGAAAACTACATTCAATCTGACACTCATAAATGTAGGTTGGCCGATACCTCTATTTTTTTCGTGTGGAGGTTCTCATGGATATTCTCCGTCTGGGAGGAATAGTTATGTCGGACCCAGTGTTCCTTCCAGTCCCGGAAGATACTGGTACATTCGCCGCACCCCCGACTGGTATCAGCCCGCCATGCCTAGTCGGCCATTGGTCACGAAGTGCCGCCGATTGCACGACCGCACGTAGGTTGGCCTATAAGTACCTACAGTTTCAGGATCAATATTACATCAAAATTGTGTATCAAATTATCTCATAGATTCACCACAATGAGAAGCACTTGCTAATTACCATTGTCAGACAATTACTTTGAATTCAATTATAACGAGGAGAAGATACCTGCATGGATGAAATAATAATAATTCTAATTATTATGATTATTCTAATTCTTTCTCTTAAAAAAAAAACGTTGCCCCACACTAGGAATTTCTCCTGTATCGTGAGTGCGTTTAAAAACATTTAAACTCACATACACAAACAGCCAGACCCGGAACAACTACTTGTAGGTCATACAAATATTTGTTCCGTGCGGAAATCGAACCCGCGACATGCAGCGTAGCAGTCAATCGCTTAACCACTGCACCAGCCGTGTCGTCAAAATATAGTAGACCCTTCCTGTTGGTTCTCTAAGGGTGCGATTCCAGGTTGCTAAGTTGGAAGCTAAGTGGAGTGGAGAAAAGTAAAGGTGCTGTGAAACTGTGTGACTCTTTCCGACAAATCTGTACGAAGAAGCTGAGCGATGCGAGGTTGCGGAGTAGACTCTGCTGTGCGAGGAAGCGATGTGCTTCGAGTCTGAGGCGGGGTCAACCAGGTATGTGTGAGGATGCGCTGCGATACCCAACCATAAAGAATTACTTCATTTTCCTAGCCTCGCACAGCGCAGTTCTCGTGGAACAGCTTAGCGAAGGCGAGTTCTTGTTCTTGTAAAACAATTGAGAAACTATGGACGTGGTCACCAAAGGCGATATTCCGAAGCGGCCTGTCCATAAGTTGACTTTACTCTAAGGTCTCCTGTTACGTACTTGACCGGGGGTTGATGTGACCTTTTTTATATAATTAATGTATTTATTTATAGGTATTTTGCATAAAATACAGTCCACTCTAACAAGTTTGCGTTTCATGCTTGTTTTGTATGAAAATAATTTAATTAAAGTTACTATATTATAATATATTAGAATAAAATTTAATTTTGTTAATAGAAAACAAACATTTAATTTATCAAATTAAATTTCATTCGAAAACATCCATCGGTTTTTTACGACACTTCAATTGTATCCGACAACCCTGGTTACTTATCTCCTTAGGTGACTGTACAAAACTTCACCTCCGCTAAAGCTTTGATTTAGAAAAAAGCGGTGATCGGTCACACAATATCGACTATCAAAATACAACGAGCTTTGACATCTAAATCTCAAATAGTGGTGAAAGGAATTACGTTATTTGGGATAGTGTTCAATCGGGATAGAGTGATTCGGGATAGCGTTCATTCGGGATAGAGTGATTCGGAATAGCGTTCATTCGGTATAAAGTGCTTCGGCATTTCGAGTTTCGGCCTAATGTATAAGAGTCAAAATGAACAGATTCTCTTGAAGATGTTATAAAATGTACGGAACCGTTTTCCTAGGCAACCTCGCTGCGCATCCGCGCACATCCGTGGTGGTAATGCACGCTTATATTTATTGTGCAAACAATGTCCAGTGAGTATTTTTTATGTGAGGGACTTTAATTTGTTTTGTGATCTAGCTGCAGTATTGTTTTTCTATATCCTGTCAATTAGGTTAACCGTTTTTTGACAGCTGTCTTAGGTCGTACATATTCCAGATTACGTAAAAGTTATTTTTTGTAAAATGCGAAATAACTAAATATATAAACGGCCTTATCTTATTGAATTATCTTATTTGTGGCTTCTTACAGACATTATAATACCATCTGATAACTTTATTCAACGAATAATTTTTAAATTTTGACGGTTATTTATCATGCTGAATGCCCATGTCACACCCACTCCTATCAAGATCGGAGACTCAACACTCGAAGTTGTAGACGATTATGTGTACCTGGGACAAACGGTCCAGTTAGGTAGGTCTAACTTCGAGAAAGAGGTCAATCGTCGAATCCAACTCGGCTGGGCGGCGTTCGGGAGGCTGCGCGGTATCTTCTCGTCCAACTTACCACAGTGTCTCAAGACGAAAGTCTATGACCAGTGTGTGTTGCCAGTGATCACATACGGGACTGAAACGTGGTCGCTCACAATGGGCCTCATCAGAAGGCTTAAAGTCACTCAAAGGGCAATGGAGAGGGCTATGCTCGGAGTTTCCTTGCGTGATCGAATCAGAAATGAGGACATCCGCAAGAGAACCAAGGTTACCGACGTAGCCCGAAGAATTGCCAAACTTAAGTGGCAGTGGGCAGGGCACATTGCTCGCAGAACGGATGGCCGATGGGGCCGAAAAGTTCTGGAGTGGCGACCGCGAACCGGAAGACGTTGCGTTGGAAGGCCTCCCACTAGGTGGACCGATGACCTGGTGAAGGTTGCGGGAATCCGCTGGATGCGAGTCGCACGGGACCGGTCAATGTGGCGACACTTGGGGGAGGCCTATGTCCAGCAGTGGACGTCTATCGGCTGAAATGATGATGATGATGATGATGACGGTTATTTCATACAAAAACTGTCAAACGTCAATTCTATTCCTGGAATTTTAGAGGTATGAGGAACAGGGAGTAAAGTTCACTCATCCTCCATAGAAAAGGGAGGATCCTCCGACCAGACGGTTGTTGTGTCTGGCGGGCAATTGCCCAACGATTGATGTTGGGAAATTGTATCTATGCTAATTGCGCGGTAAACTCTGCTTGCGAGATGCAGGATTTGCGTGACGTCAGTATGACGCGATGTTCGCATGTGGCGTTGTAGATACCGCTACATCACTCCCCTCCGGAGACCGGAGGTCGATAGTGGGCTGAGTCTTGTATCTTGCGATGCTTGCCAGGCCAGCTGAGGTTCCAGTGAGTCGGAACCGGTTGCCGCATAGTTCACGGTGAGTCGGAACTGTCTGCGGAGTTGTCCCCAGTGAGTCGGGGTGGCGCTGCGTTATACTCCAGTGCGTCGGATGTCGTACAGCGCCGGGTTGAGGCTGGCTGCTGCGTCGACCAGGAGAGGGTGCTCTGCTTGTTGACCGGCCGAAAGTGCAGTGTGCTGTGCCAAGGTTGCTGATGAGGCTGAGGGTGATGACCAGGTATGGGCGGACGCTGCATGCTGGTGGTCAGGATACCCGTTGAAGCCGTGGATGCTGGCTGGCTGGGTGACTCGCCGCTAAAGCTTGCGGGAGCGATGATGATGACGTCACGCTGAAGTATTTGCACCAAGGCTGCGCTAACGTTCATACTCGGGGTCACCAGTTTAGAGGCATGAGGAACAGGGAGTAAAGTTCACTCATCCTCCATAGAAAAGGGAGGATCCTCCGACCAGACGGTTGTTGTGTCTGGCGGGCAATTGCCCAACGATTGATCTTGGGAAATTGTATCTATGCTAATTGCGCGGTAAACTCTGCTTGCGAGATGCAGGATTTGCGTGACGTCAGTATGACGCGTTGTTCGCATGTGGCGTTGTAGATACCGCTACAGAATAAAAGTTATCTGGCGATGGAAAAATCAGCCCTTAAACTGTCAACATTTTCGGGTTTTGGATTTGTGAACAGCGTTTAGAAGACTCCGGCGATAACATTCATTGATGTTCGATACGGTACGGAAGCGTATCGAATGGTTCTGAATAGCTATGCTGGTGACTAGCTCGTTGGTCCTGTAGAGGTAGGCTCAACTGAGTTCGATCCCCAGTTTGCAAATTTACCTAGTGTTTTTCGTAGTAATTCGTCAGTTGTTACTTGCCTGGCTTGTTGAATTAGCCCGGAATCTGCCGGTCGATTCTGTAAAAATCTCACCGTGAAAACTCAAGTGAAGTGAGCGTGATGTCAGTTGTCAGTAGTGTCAATCCCTAGCATTATTTGGAATGACAGCTCACTCCACGCTCACTTCACTTGAGTTTTCACGGTGAGATTTTTACAGAATCGACCGGCAGATTCCGGGCTTTTTTTTTTTTTTTGTTCCGGGGTGGAAAATCCTCATGGATGTCCGCCGCCCTGGGGCGGGCGACGGGGTCTGTCAGACTCTTACTGACTAAAAACCACCCCAGTGTTCCATCTCTCACCTACGGCAGATTCCGGGCTAATTCAACAAGCAAGGCAAGTAACAACTGACGAATTACTACGAAAAACACTAGAAAAAATTGCAAACTGGGGATCGAACTCAGTTGAGCCTTTGAGGGTTACAGAATCGCACTGCTGGATATGTACTCGATTGATAATCTCGCGCCCTATTATTTGGGACTCAAACATAACTGTCGAAACGCCTCTGCCTAACCCTGCGGGGATTACAAGGATAATGTTATGTTAGAACTTGCGATATTTCACCAGTTCTGTACACTACACTGTCATACCTCTGTCTATTTTATCGGAGAAACAAGTGCAATTTATACTAGTATTATAAATGAGGAAGTAAATCAGTCTGTTTGTCAGACTACCACTGAACCATTAGTTATGTTTAACGTGTAGGTAGCCTGGGACGGACGCAGAGAAGGCACATAGGATTCTATTTTTCCGGATATTTGTGCTAAAAAGTGATATACATACAAATTTATGAAAAAATAAAAGTAAAAAAGTTAATTTCGTTCTTACAGACTGCGCAACTGCGGTTAGAGAGTTAGATTAGATTACACTTCTGCCTAACCCTTTTGGCATTACAGACGTAATTTTATGTATATACTAATATTATAAACGTGAAAGTTTGTATAGATGGATGGATGGACGTTTGTTACTTTTGGATTACATTCGGATGAAATTTGTCACACAGACGGTTTATAACCAGGATACAGGATACTTTTTATCCCGGTATTCCCACAGGATCAAAACTTATGCGGGTGAAACTGCGGGGCGCAACTAGCCTATAATAAAGAAATCTCTATATTTAGTCAAGTCATAAAAAACCGTGCGAAACAGGGGCGTGTCGCTTGTTTTACAGATAAACAAGAACGAGTAATGTGACACACTCGGGAAGTACGACGTATAAGAGACACGGAACAAACCGAACGTGGACTTGACCGGATTCCGTACAAGTGTCAATGATGCGTCGACAGAACGGTCGTGAACTTGGCCCGACGGGGAACGTATTGCAATGAAACTGGTTGTAAGACATTGTGCGGTCAATTCAACAACAATAATTCATAATGTTCCCACTCGTGGGACACAGGCGTCCTCTCTGTGAGAGGTGGTGGGCCGTAATTCGCCACGCTGGACCAGTGCGGGTTGGTAGATGTCACATGTACCCGATTTTTTGGTTCTAGAACATACCGGTTTCCGCACAACGTTTTCCTTGTGGTGATGAAATGATTTACACAAAGTGAAGTGCCTTTTTGGGTTCGAACCTATGACCTAGAACTCGTAAGTCACACCACTGCTCTCTAATCTCACCTTTCTGATACATCCTGTATTGTAATCGTTTTTTTTTCTTGGTTAAAAACATAAATTATTCCTAGAATAAAATTAACAGAAGTCTTTATTTATTTTTGAAGAAGTCTGTCTTACATCTTATATCTACATATACATACTATACATATATGTACAGTCACCAAACGAATTAAGTAACCAGGGTCGTCGTATATAGTTGAAGTTTAGTAAGAAACCGATGTATGTTTTCAAATGAAATTTAATTTGATAAATGAACTGTTTGTTTTGTATTAACTAAATTAAATTTTATTCGAAAACATCCATTCGTTTCTTACTAAACTTCAACTATATCCGACGACCCTGGTTACTTATCTCCTTTGGTAACCGTACATACATACCTACAAAACCTAAAATTGAAGTGTCTAGATGTGTAATATCAAAATAACAGCTTTTTACTAAACACATACCTATATGAAAATATATACGGTAATTTTTTTATTAGCCATTACTGTCCCACTGTTGGGCAAAGCCCTCCCTACTCTCCTTCCACCTCTCTCTGTCCAAAACTGCCAAGGTAAGTACGTATACGGTAGATACTTATGAAAAAAAAACAATGTTGTCTACCTGTTTGTCTGTTCCGGCTAATCTCCGAATCGGCTAGACCGATTTTGATGAAATTAGGTATGGAGATACTTTGAACCCTGGGAAAGCACATTGAAAGTAGTACTAAATACATATAATAATAATGTCTTTATATATAATAATGTCTTTTGTAATGAAAACAGTGATACCTACATCAATACCTTCATTACAAAAGACATTATTACCCCAGAATGAATCACATTCGTTATGAAGTTAATTGGATCGGTTATTAATTAACCAACTTACTGACTCAATATTAACTTAATTCGTAGGTACTCAAATAAACACGAGGTGTTACTTCACTTCTCACTTCAAAATGGTGAAAGAGAACATTGTGAGGAAACCGGCATGTCTTAGAACCAGAACTTCGAAGACATGGGACATCTACCAACCCGCAACGCCCGCGTGGTGGATTACGGTCAACTCCCTCTAAGGAGGAACCCCTCTCGTCTCCTCCCTCTCCTCTCAGTAAGGAGCCTATATCTCAGCTGTGGGAACGTTATAGGCTGATTGTCCACGGAACTCTTAAAACTTTAGCTTTACCAACTATTTTTTGAACTTCATAATTTTAACGAGTTAGTTTGACATCTTTATATAGCTTGTTCCTTATTCGCCACACATTACTCGTACATTCATTTAAACATTGTTTTCAGTTTGATAAACAAAACATTGATTTTATTTATTTATATATTCTTTATTGTATATCACCAAAATGCAGACAATAAGAAAAATACATCGAACACTACAAAATATACAATGGGCGGCCTTATCGCTTTCTGCGATCTCTTCCAGGCAACCTTGGAATGGACATAAAATGGGACTGTCGTTGGCGCAAATATCAGAGTTTTATTCACCATTCTAATCCCACAAAAAAACAAGCTTACTTGTCAAGCTAACATCTTCCCGACAGATATATCACAATATAAAATCCACTTCAGTTTCTACATCCACATTACGCGGGAAAGAGTATACCCGACTTTTGTGTGTCCAAGATTAGAGCGCGGTAAATGACAAAACGATATCGGAATTCTCGTTCCGCCCACATACACATACACAATCCTATGTTTTAGCAAAACCTTGGATTTTTGCTAATGAAGTGCTGATTATGGCCCAGTGTTATGGGGAAAATTAAAGAAGTAATATTTGGCTCACTAAGACGTGATTCTCGTGCCAAGAGTTCCGGATTCACTCAGTCACGGACGATTTTTCCGTTCTATTGTTGAGTCGGATGTTTTGAAAGAAAAGTATGTTGGGCTAGATTATTTTTTGTGTTTTTATTTTGAGGAAAATATAACGGCTAACAGATATTCTGATAAGTTCAATATAATATCAAAATATTCATGTGTGATTTATTAGATTGGTTTCCTATACATTGTCGGCACTAGAAATATCTCTTACTTAACCCGATATAAAATAAGATCCATAAAGAATAAAATATTTTTTATTCAGAAAATAAACATGCATTATCTTTGTTTACATAACAACAACGTGCAAAGAAGCCTTACTTACCCTTGATCGCCTCTGAATGGGGTCATCTCCGGGTATCGTGAGGAAATTTCCGCTCATTTTCACTGTTTTATAAAACACAATTTATAAAAAAAGAAACACTTTGTTTTTCTAACTGTTTAAAAATAGCGCGAGATTCGAATTTCGAGCGTGCGCACGCGACTGCGTTCTGTGTTCAAATGAAGTATCAAGAGTTTATGAATGGGTGACGTTTTAAATAGTTCCCCCCTCCTTCAAGTGTAGTGACGCTCACGGTTTGTAGCCGGGCCGTGTAGGAGTGTCTGCGTTCCGATCGAATTGTTACCCAAATAGCCTGTATGATCAGCTGTGTGGGTACTGCATGGTAAGCTCCTGTCAGTAACGGTTCGCGGTCTCTGACGTCATCAAACTGCATGTTATTGCGAAAATTCAACGGAATCCGGAGTGTTTTCTGATTTAATTTTATTTGATTTGTAGTAAAATAAATATCAGTGTAATTGAAATGGCTCAAAGTCCTAATGTTGAAAGTTTATTAGCAATCAAGAATGTTTGGATAGACGCAAATAAATCCGGATGAAGGTTGATTACTATGTATATGCTGCATTAGTGTGTTTTTGTTCATCTCGCTGCAATTTATATCATTGACAGAATTGAATAAATCTTCCGTTTTATGACCCCAGTAGTTACCTAGGACATTTTCACAATTACGATATAATCATGAAAATCAGTATAAACTTCGAATTTTACCGCTTTAGTACCGTGCACCTACTTACATTAAAATTTGTCGACTAGACGATTATCAATTATCATAATTAATTGTATCCTGAACGTAACAAATATTTCAAAGGTACTTAAAGATGGTGCGGGAAACAGTGATTTTTAATACAAAAGTCGTCTTGTCAAGTAATTTAATTTGACCTTGTACATCTTCGCTGACTGCAACATTCATGATGACCGAGAACTTCATTCAGACTTTTTCCCTTTCATTAATTCTCTTGAGAACTTAGAACTTCAAAAATATCGGCACTGACCGTGTCAGACTCGGTCAGTACTCTTTTATTTCTATGTCAGCACCCTAATTGCGTAACACACTATAAGTCTGAATCTGAATCATTTTAAAGGATATGCTATACCATTGCTTCATATGTTTGAAAAATGTCTGCTCAACAACGTAAATAACGCAATGAATGTTGTTGAACTGTCAAAATGAAACCCATTACTACTGATCAGATAGTGTGTTACCTAATTACGCCGCAGGTTCAAGAGTGGGATAGTGGTAATGACTTGTTGACCTATTTGTCCCTTCAGTATGGTTTTCCTCAATGGATTCCTACATGAATCAGGTTAATGATATTTAGGTTAGTAAGTATCAACTTTGTTCACTTTTCTTGGAGGTTGCGGTTACGGGTTTCAAACGTGACGTCACATTTTTAATAACGATATTAATTTGACATAAAATAGTCATAGGTTTTGTATTGTTTCATTAATGACTTCACGAGAAGGGAATTTATTCATTGTGGAAACTTCTAGAGGCTGGTCTAAAATGGCCCATAGTGAGAAAACGTAATAATCAACGATTTACTAAAAGTATGAGTTCGACTCCTAGCAATATGAGGATTTTACACAGATTATTTTAGTAGGTAGATCCAAAAATATTTTTTTATGATGCCTGACTACCGTTTTATGAGTGATTGACAGCACGACTAAAAGCACAATGGGTAAGTTACACAAACAGCGTTCATGGAATAAAAACCACGTGTGACTGTTCCTAATAATTTAGGAACAGTCACAAAAAACGAAAATTTTATCAGCCTATCCTAGGCTGATAAAATTTTCGTTTTTCTTAATTATGCTAATATTACAGTTAAGATCGGCTCTCCCTGTGGGAGAGAGAGCACGCCCCATTCCACAGCGTACTCCTGTAGGGCTTCGACACCAGACCTGGGCACCCTCTCACCGTTATAAGAAATGAATTCCCATGAACTAATTTGCCTTGTCCCGACTTAGAAAGCTTGGGGACAAGGAGGGGACACAAGGTGATGTTAATAATGGGAATTCACAGTTAGGAAACATAAGTATTACAAATTATCAATATTATATGAAGCTAAGAAGACAAGAGGTATGCAAAAGTATAAAATATGATATATTGTTCGTTGTATTGTCGCACGTTGTCACTGATATCTGCAATAGTCTTGATTATGAGTCGGAGTAAATAAAGGGATCGTTACTCTTGTGCTTAAATAGATCATTTTTAACTTCATAATAACGTTTGGTTAATCATTTAATTATAGGTTGGCATTGTAGCCTAGTTTGATCCAAAATATCTGTGAGTTTTAAGACTGACACTGCAAGCATTAATTAGTAATAAAACATATGGAATTATTATGTTTAACAACTTTGTAATAATCCAGAAATATTCTAACAAGTTGAAATAACTTCTTCATTCCGTGGAGTTTCTTGACGGCTCTTCTCTAAAGGAAACAACCAATTGGAACTGTGCACCTAGCTTCTGACATTTCATAAGTGCCCATGTAGGTTTATGTGGAAGAAAATATTTTGATTTTGATTCATTGTTTTAGATTTTATTTTAATTCTACTGTAGATACACATAAAATTGCACTTATTTACAACCAGTTCTTTATCTTCTATTATAATATCTATCCTTAAAAACAGTATTTAATTGTGTCACCTAAATTGGACTGAAAAATTGCAAAACATTAGCTTCTCATCGCGTCGCATCCCATCGCGTCGCATCCCATCGCTCGCCCGTGCTCTGTCGTCGTTCTGCCTTCCATATGAGGTCGTTAACAGTCATCAAAAGTCAGGAGCATTAAAGCTCAGTGTCAAGTATAACGGAAGGCCTTCTCCGCATTCCCTAAAAACCAACCGGAATTGACAAATATCTGTCAAGGTAAGGATTAGGAGATGGACACATAATATAAGAGAAAATAGCATGAATGATTAATAACGATTATTTAGATGATTTATTTCCTAAATAAATCATCATTGATTTCACTACTTCCTAGTGTACACAACGTGTCGTAGCAACACGTATCTGTCTATTTAGTTAGAGGAACTTTATCAGCCTAGGATAATTATTATAATTAAGGACTCACACAGTCGCACCAACACACACACACACATAATACGCTAAATATTACATTAGTCTAATCTGAGCTTTGACCTAACCATATTTAACTTATTCAATACTAATCGCTTTCTTACGACACTCAACACACTTGGACATGGCCACTTTTTTTTTTTCCGGATGGGAAATCATCAAATGACCCCTCCCGCTCTGGGTGTAGCGGTAACCCATTCGGACAATCCCGCTAACCCGGCAGGCTTCGGCCCTAAGGGGCCCGAACATGGCCTCTTGGCTTGGCATTAACCAAATCTCTAACTAGCCTAAACTATCACGTCCGCACCCTCTGAATGTCCAAAACTGAATTCCCTGACTTATTAAATTAGTCTCCTCACAATTCCTAAAAAATACCGCCACGCTCAGCCACACTTTCGCAGAATCGTTCTATGGCTCCTTTTATACAATTTCTCCTTTGTTTTAAGAGTTCTCTCAGCATCCCATCGGCTCATTTTATGGTTGCCAGATGTGAGTCTAGTATTGTTTGTTAAAATTAGAAATCGGATATTTCACAAGATTCTTTGGAATTCGTAGATATGTTGCCGTCCGTAATGGGCCCTTTATTGTTTTCCATTAAATAGAGAAATTACGTGTTAAATTAGTGGTCCGAACCGTATGCCGATTTTAAAATGAATATAATATTTTGTTATTAAATAGGAGCAAGTGACAGGCAGTCACACGTTTTCAGCATTTTAACCGATTGCAATCGATTCCTTAGTTCGGCAACCAAATGCGTGACGAGATTTCCCATACCAAAGCTACCTGGCGCGTGCTAATGAGTTAAGTAATTGCATATTATGTATAGCCTACAATAAGTTGACAAAGTTTTACTGCGACCGGATTAACGGTATGGCAGCGTTTGTATACGAGTATGTATTAGAAGAAACCCCTCCTCCTCTCCTTCCTGTAATTGAAGGAGCACTCGTAGTGTGGAGTTATTAATTTATATTTCAATATTAATAAAATAATTTTTATAATAGTTTTAAGGCTTTTAATAGTAAGATAACCTCATATTGAACTCAGATTAAATAAAAAATGTGTTGTGATTTTAATGTTGTCTCTAAAACGTCTCGTATTAAAAAAATATGTCTATATTTAAGGAAAAAAAATATTTCAAATATATTTTGTTTCGTTATTCATTTTTCATTATTCCCACTACAGTTTGCATTACTGAACAACATATTATTTTATTAGCTTAACTAAACAACATGCCTGTAATGCTTGGAGCGTTAGGCAGAGGTATACCCATAGTACAACCACCTTTCGCATGTTATGTAATAGGGGCCAGGCTATTGCCATCAACCGGTCACAAATCCAAATTCCAGGCTGCTACTGTAAAATTCCTTAAGGAAAAACCCAATGACACGTTGCTCGACCTAGGAATCGAACCCAGAACCTCATGCCCAACAGTAGCACTTGCGGTTGCGAGCACTAGACCAAAGAGGAAGTTCTACTGGTCAATTTTATTTTTGAAAACTGCTTGTTTATTTTATTTTAGTTTATTGAAATGTTGTTGCGTCAGTTTTGAAACCTACCGAAAAAAATATCAAGTATACAATATTCACCATCAAGAGAACCGTTATCAATGAAATTTTTTTCATGCTCTTTTTATACGCAGTCGTTAGCTAAAACTGACCAACCTAATAAACTTCCTAGTTTTCAGATTTTTCTATCAATACAAAAACACAAAGAAACCTCTCACATCTATAATCTTAGATATCTTCTAAATAAAACTGTTTTAAACCCAAAGATAAATCCATTAGCTTTTAAACGAAACTATTTTGGATAAAAGGCAATAAAAACAAGATATCCGTATTTGTTTACCTTCGATCGTAGCTCCGGGTTCAATTTCCTGTTATTATTATCAAATTATATACCTATAGATATGAGACTAAGAGCAACCAGAATAGAACTCATATAAATATCTATTTGGTTTAATTTAGGAAGGTTGAATCAACGTCCAGATGAGAATTTGGGCGACGTATTTACTTTCTGAGAAAACTGTATCATGTTCTTGAGAATTGTCCATTTATAATTATAAAGCAGGTCATTTCATTTAGTCCATTTCTATATCTATACTAATAATAAAGAAAGAAAGAAAAATACATTTTTTTAGCACAGAATAAGGGCTAACTTTTCCATCGCCAGATAACTCTTACGTTTGGCAGTTTTTCTATAAAACAACTGTCAAAATTATTCCTCGAATAAAGTTATCAGATGATTGAAAAATCAGCCCTAAAATACACAATACACCAGATACATACATCAGACAAAACAAAAAAAATAAAGATCAAAATAATAAAGTGTAAAAAAGTCCGATGTAAGAAATTAGAAGGAAAGTGTGCCTCATGGCTGCGCTAAAAAGGCCCAGTTCAGCAAAAATGCCAGCTAGACGCTGGTTTTCAATTGGACTGGACTGATGTGTGAGGTGACGGATGTAAATCAGTTTTATATTACAACGTGACGTGTGTATGCAATAAATAAAATAAATGTGTGTCAGATAAAAACAGTAACGAATATGTATAAATAATGTGATATTGCTTATAGAAACGACAGGTAGCAATAGTGCTAACAACGCTAAATGCTATGCTCCCCGCGCATACAGTGTAGCCGGCAGTCGTCTTCCCAGCGCTGTAGCAACAACTTGTGTTCTGAATAAATTATGTAAGAAACGTCACTGTGCTTATTAATAGTCAATAGACTTTTTTGCCAGACGCTGGCATTTTATTTACAACCTTCTCCAACCACGATGTCAAAGGTTCCAATATAGCTGAAGAGTTTGTATGTTTGATTGAACGCGCTAATCTCTGAAAGTCCCAGTCGAATTAAAAACATATTTTTGAATTTGATAGCCCAATTCTCGAGGAAGATTTTTAAAATGAGCCTTAGAAGCCGAGAAAAAAGAAAAAAAAGTCGGAAAGAACGCTAAGCGAAAATGAAGAAATAGCGCGGGCAGGCGATGCGACGTGTGGGTCGGTGGAATAAGAAAGGAGATCCGCAAAATCCCATAAAAAAAAAACTTGGGCTGGCGCAAAAGAAATGCATCTCCTGAGTAGTAATATTTTAAAGTATCGCTATTGCCAAATTGGGTGGCTAACATAGTTTTATTGAAAGAAAGAAAGAAACGAAAAGTATTTATTGCGACTCGTACAGGATTATAAACTAAACTAAACTAAACACAGTTAAAAATAAAACAAATTATATTAAAAACAAAGTAACAAAAGGAAAAATGAAACAGAAAATCCTATACGAGGCCAAAAAGCTCCTCAGCATGATGCTTCGACATTTAAAAAATAAATGTCGCAGCGCTGGTATTCTGATAGGGCCCGCTGTGCTGTCACGGGCAATCACAGCCAACATACAATTACAATCTAGCCGCGGAAGACCCCTCCGTGCCTCGGAAAGCACGCTAAGCACGTTGCACGTTGGTCCCGGCTGTCATTCGAGGATCTTTGACAGTCATTACGGGTCGTCGGAAGGCCGAAAGACTGACAATCAAACTTACCAAGGGGTGTCGTATTACCCAGTAATAGGGTTGTAGAGGTCTGATAGGCAGTCGCTTTATGTAAAGTTCTGGTATTCAGCTGCATCCGGTCAGACTGGAAGCCGGCCTCCACTACCTTAGCTTACCTAGCCTAGGCTTACCTAGCCTTTTCCCAACTACATAGGTAGTTGGGAAAAGGCTAGACACATGATGAAGGAACACCAAATTTATATGCCGAGACAAGCAACGCCAAAATGCGGGATGCTGCATCGGTTTCAAAAAGGTACGTCACCTCTTAGAATGCAAATAATTTTTTATTGGTTTTGTTTTGTTGAGATATCGAAACGTTTGTCGAGTTTGTATCGTATCGTATGTTGTGTTTCGTACTGTTAATTACTTACTATTGTATAGAATGAACTTCTTCTAACTAAACAGACAGAGGGGCAATTCTCGTAATTTTTACGAACGTTCACAGTCTGGTCTCAGTCTCAATCTGTCAAAAATACATCTAATTTCCCTACATTTTGACAAGTTTTTGACATTTGTTTGTCCCCGAGATAAGACTGCGACTAGATTTTGAACGTTTTAAATTACGGGAATTGGCCTTCTGGTGTGCTGCTGGGGAGTTTTTAGCACCACTTCTTCTTCTCAGGAAGGCACTAGGAAGTGGTGAGAGTGGGCGATTTGGGGGACTGTCTTATGTAATTTGGACGTCAATAAAGTGCCGATTCTCAGCCTAGTTCGAATAAATGACTTTTGATTTTGAGTGTAGTTCGCTTTATCACGACATTGAGCCGTTGCATAATTGAAAAATAATGTGTAATTTTAGATTTGACAACCTGCGGTGCAAACAGGTGCAAACTGCGGTGGGAATAATGAAACGAAACGAAATATATTTGAAATACGGATATTTATTTATTTTTTCATAAAAATTCTAAATTCAATAATGTGTTTAAACATGTAACATTTACATATATGCATTTATACAAAGATGTATGCAATGTTAGTGATATTTAATACTAAAATTGGAGCGTAACAGACTTACAATGATGCCGATGCATGTGACGATCACATTATTACACTTACAAAATAATATTTACCAAGTATTGTCAAATGGTAAAGGTTTATGTGTCAATACGATTTGTTAGTTATTATATATTTTGATGAGATTATAATGAATACTGTGCGCTTTTCTTTTATACTAGCTCGAATCGCAATATCTTCATAAACAGTGTAACTGGTCAAAGAACTTTGCACATACACAATATACTTTAAATTAAATACACGAAAAGTAATACTGATATATTTTGGTTTATGTAGATATCACACGATCCCATCAATATAGTGTCCTCCCTTCACATACGGTGGAAGTACGAATTGCAACTATTTACAAATGTATGATCCAATAATGATTTTGTTATAATGAAACGTTTATTTTAAAATAACACAATCAAAAATGTCTATTTGATGGGCGTCACTATATTTTTCCAAAATATTTTCTTGAAAAGCTCTATTCAACGCAGTAATGCACATACAATTATTAAATGGTTATTTAATTACTGTATCGTGGACAAAGAATGTATTATATCTAATTCAATTGTTTATTTCAGTGGTTTATTATTGCACACATTATTACATTGAATAGAATATTTTATTATTTTGAGATAATAAATAACATTTTTTAATAATTATTGTTGCAATTTTCTATTACGCTATAGTTATACAGATTCAGTCAACTCGGAAATGTAAATTAGAAATAATAAAAGTATTTTCTATATATTATAATAAGACGAGTAAATATATAATTAATTAATATATATTATTGAGATTTGGACTAGACAAACCACATTCTCTATCTACAGATATGTAATCCATGATAAATGCTAATATTTAGAAAATCTATGTCCCGTGTCAGTTAGTGATGTGCCTATCTACACATCGTGTGCATTTTCAACGTCATCAAAGATTTATTACAGGTATACTACTCAAAGGACCTCAAAATTTTCAGAAAACTTCTTTAAAAAACGATACAGTTGTCAAAAATACCGTTACAAAAGGGAAATTCATTCTATTATAAAAGTTATAAGTTGGAATAAGAAAATAAAAAGTCATCTTAGGTGCACTTAAAAGAATCAATATTATTTAATTAATGCTATTGAAAATGTACACACATTAAAATGTATTTATGTGATGACTTTCAAACGTGTTTGAGTTTTGGACTGTGATATTTTTTTAAATATATTTTAATTATTATGTTAATAAATCAACGACTCGATTATTGTTATTCGCCATAATATAGCCTTAACAAATTATTTTTGAGCACTGGGGCCTTAACTTGGAAGGTTTTTTTTTCATTATTAATAACAAAACGTTCAGTAAAATACCTAAATGATTAACATAATAAGTTTTATATTTATAAACAGTCTAAAAAGTAACAAAATGGAATGAAATTTTACAAATGGAATGTTTCTATAGGTAACAAAAATTATTATAATATTATTATTAACAATTAACATCGGATTTATTAAACGGATAAACACGACAGTTACGATGTTACGTCATTTTTATAACAATATCACAATTTTCAATAATATACAAAAAGATTTTGGAGATTTTAGATTACACTTCAAACAGGCCAAGCTTATTAAAGTAATAGCAAATATTGTGATATACACATATATTAACATATACTTATTGTTATATACATGTCTGTATTAAATATGGATCACATAGATATAATATAGGTCACTCAAAACGGGACACGTAAAATAATTATTTATTATTTTATAAAAGATGACAATACCGCACATTTTTTATCCATTGTGTTACGCGATACTTTTTGAGGTAACATTAGATAGTAATTTATGGACAAGTTAATATTCTTTGTAGTATATAAATTCAAAGAATATTTGATTCCCAGGCGATATTTTTGTCAAAAGTACATGACGTACAGAGTAAGAAATAAATCAAACCAGATTATTTCCTCTGTTGATGCAGTATATTATCGCGGAAGCCATTAATATTAAATGTTGCGTTTGAATAGAGATATATGGTTCAAGATAATTTGTTTCTAATTCTATATTTACGTACAGACGTCAAAAAGCACCGCGTAAAGGATCTCAAGAACGAACGACGGCTATAACTATATTAATTCCATTTTATATAACACTCATCACCTAAACGAACATGCTTTATGTACTTCGCATAATCCTATACACCACGCATTTACCGAAAGGAAAATATATAGAAACGCATACCTCTTAGCACTCGGGACACATCCTCAACACTTTTATACGTAACCGACTCGACAGAAGCAATGAACCAACAAACGAACGAAATAATTTACATAAGGCCATATATTTTACTGTACACGTATAACGAGTAGATGATTAATTAGATAAATAATTATGTTGCTTTTTAATATTAATGTTTAAGGATTAATTCATCCGTATTTACGAGAGTTTGGTCCATATAAATATTATTACATAAATCGTGGGTCAACGATGCGTTCGCGAATTTAGGTACCCAGCAAAAGTGGTTGGGCAGTTTGAATTGGAAGGAAATAACTTCGCTACTGAACGATAAAGAATGAAAAGAGAGCGAAGTTAACAAACATTGTAGGCTAAGTAAATTATTGCCGTATATTGAGAAAGTTCAAGGTGTCTCTTGAGATGAGAATGCAGAAGTAGCTGGATCCCTAAGTCGCGTCCGCCGCGGCGCCCGGCCGCCTACGGTCAGTCTTTTCTGCTAATGTTTACGAATTTGTGCAAAATATTCTACTATCCGCGTAACTTAACAAAGATAAATTTTATTTACAAAACGCATCTCCGTCGAGATTGTACGAAACAAACCGAACGAGCACTGACCGGGAGCCGCCGGAGCGCCGAATGTCACTTCCTTACTCCTTTGCAGTGGCTTCGTCTCTTTCGCACGCATCGTGCAGAACATGGTTCTGTCTCGCTTGCGCACATAAAACTGATTTGAAATACTAAGGGACATCACAACCGGATCTGTCAGTCCAGTCGCAGTCTTGGAGTTGGTAGGTTGTGTAGAATGCTGTGGCACGTGGGGTTTGTTTAAATGTTTCACGCTGGGCCCTGTGCCCCGGCGGGCGTCTCGGTCCTCATCTCTGACTTGAGCTTGACGAACTCCCGGGCCACTTCATCGTTGTGCCTCTGGGACAGTATTCTTAGTATCGTCCAGCCTGTCTCGTCCATCTTGATTCGGGTGCCTAAAGGCAACCAGCACGCGATGGCACCCTGCAATTTTTATTTGTTTATAAATGGTCAGTTTATACTGTGTGTGTCAATAGTAGGTAACAAAGTTAGAGTAAAAAATACTGCCATCGACTAATGCCATTTTATAAAACTCTGATCACCTGCGTACTTAAAAATGAATAGCTTTTAAACCTTATTTTTCATTAGAGGGCCTAAAGATTTGAGGGTTTCAGCCTTTGTTATAGAAGATGAATTGTAATCGAAAATATACCTGTTCAACAATTTCGGTCATGCGCATGATAGCGACGCCGACGAGTCTGTCCTCTCGCGCGAAGCAGTAGTCGCGCACACACACGTGCAGCTCGAACAGATCCAGCTGCTCCGAGTTGCTCACCATGCTGGAAACGACGAGTAAATATTTGAAAAGACTGCAATATTCTCTACTGTCTGTTCAAAAGATAAAGAGGTTCTCCTGGAACGATGTTTATGAAGATGACCATACACTTTAAGATAAGCGCTGCAGTATTTTTTTATATTAAGCAACTTATCCATCCGTTTATCGATTGTTGTGATGTTTCAATATTTTTTCAGGATTAGGGGGACAGTGTTGCTATTTGGTTCAATATGTTTTTGAAATATTTGACTGAAAAAATCTTAGTTTTTTTTCCTTAGGTAGTAATGGTAATTTGCTTGACAAACGGTTAAAAAAGGTAATCTATTTAGGGCTGATTTTTCCAACGCCAGATAATTTTATCAGAGAAATAATTTTGAATTTTTGACACTTCTCCCATACAAAAACTGTCAGACGTCAATTTTATTCCACGAATACAAATTATCTGTCCATTGAAAAATCAGCCCTTAAAGAAATTTGAGTATTATAATAGTACATAATTGGAGTTTGTAAAGTAAATAAATAAATTTGTCTGATCAAAAACGTAAGAATGTTGTTGAACTGTTAAAATGGAATACATTGCTACTGAAAATGTGTTAAGCAATTACCCACTGGATGGATTTAATCCTTAATTCTTTTGACCACTACTGGCACTGCTATGAAGATTATGGTTTTTTCGCTTCGGAACTAATGCGTCATACGAAACTAGAAGTACTACATCACCATTATTATCGTCATCATCAGCCAATAGCAGTTCACTGCTGGAAATACTACATAAACAAAACATAAAAATAAACATAAATAATCTAAACATGTACTCACAAGTGGAAAGTCTCATTGAACTTGGGACTCCAGTTGTTGCTCTTGGACTTGGTGGCGAACTTCCTCTTCTTCTCCGCGAGGTGAGGCCCGATGAGGTTGACCTCGATGAACGGACGGAACATGCCGCTTGCTATCACCCACTTCAAGTCATTCGCTGCTACCACTGGAAGGGTTTTTAGAGGTTTTAGTTAAAAACGTGTTGCCGGTGAGACTTGGCCATTCGACATTGTTAGACATACGTCAACCATAAGGAATCACTGACAAAGTGATGCTGACGGATACACTTGGTTGTTAAAAAAAAAAAAGTCCAACTAATATTACAAACGTGAAAGTTTGTATGGATGGATGGACGGATGGATGTTTGTTACTCTTTCACGCTAAAACTACGAAACGGATTTGGATGGAATTTGGTACACAGATAGTTTATAGCCAGGATTAAGACAGGATACTTTTTATCCCGATATTCCCACGGGATCGAAACTTATGCGGGTGAAATCGCGGGGCGCATCTAGTATTTTTATAATAGACTTAGACTATCTCGTTCGGTCCATTACGAATTTCTCAGTGCCACGAATTAAACTAAACCAAAATATGGGTAACACTTACACATCTTCTTCGGTAAAGACTTTGTAATGTATTTATGATTTCCCATATTGTATCATTTAACAAGTGACTTCTTACCTTTCACGGTGATCTTGTGTTCGCCTGTATTGGGATGCGTGAACAGATCCACTTGTAAGGACACCTCACCCACGCTACCTTCTTCCACGACTGCAGCTTCTGAACGAGTTACAAAAAAAATAAGTTATAGCACAAACTTTTTGTGTAGCTGAACGAACATACACAAATAACAAGTTGGGGGTAAACATGCATAATTGCTCCAAGATGTGCCTAGTTTGCTGATCTAGATGGCTGGCTAGGTGGTATTAGACTAACGTATACAAAGCTTAGGGTACCGATTGCCCAAGATTTTCAAAAGTTGCTTCTATTTCCCATATTTAATAGCGGAGCTTCCTTGTTTTGCATTATAGTCCACAAAGGCATGTTTTGTAATGTGTAACTAGCTGGTCTCAACAACTCCACGTCTAAACGCGCATTTTGCGTACCACAAAGTAATTTATTACACAATGTAGTAAAATCTAAATGAGACCGTCCTTATACCTATTTTTCGGGAACCTTCGAACTATTTTTTTTTTTCGAACGAACAATAGAGAACTTAGGACCGATGTAAATGAAATGAAGTGTACTTAGAAACGTTTTTAAGTTTTTAAGCCAAAATGTTCAAGAGACGGTTTTCAATTATTTTGAACCTGTGCTTCAATTTAAGTTATATTACCTTGGTTCTGCTGACAGCTAACAAACGTCCTGATGAGTGTGTCGGTAGTCTGAGTGTACAAACTCAGAGCATATCTCAAGGACTGCAGTTCTGGACTCTTTTCTAGGAAGGCCTTCTTGAGCCCGTTGCCTCCTGCGTGGAAGTACAGCTTGATGGTATCCAAAGCCGCGTCTAGGACTCCACACTGCTTTGGTGTCAAACTCTTCTCGGCTGACAAATGCTGTGGGTCAAAGAAATTGGTCTTAGAGATTGGAAGATTGTCTTACGCCAATATCAAAAAAAGATAACCTGGTATGTACGATTTTCTGAAACAGGAAACCACTTTTCCCGTATGTCTAGTTAATGCTGAAAATTCTATTGATTTTTATAAACGGAATTTTGTTTTAAAATTGATGATACAACATTCGTCTAGTTAACTAGATGACTTTCGCCCAGTAGGCGGCCACGGTGGATCGCAGCTTTAGCTTTTTCATAAGTATTGTGAAAGGAGTCATTAATCATGAAGCGAAGTGATATTATTCATCCCTTCTTTCATGTTTTGTCGTCAGTAGACTAAAGATTGAATTCTATGTCATGCGAGTTGCTACTCGTTATCATCTGCCTAGCCTTTTCCAACTATGTTAGGGTCGGCTTCCAGTCTAACCGGATGCAACTAAGTACCTGAATTTTACATGGAGCGACTGCTTATCTGACCTCCACAACCTAGTAACTGGGTAATACGAAACCTCTTGGTAAGGCTGGTTGTCAGACTTTCAGGCTACTGACGACCCGTAATGACTGTCAAAGATCTATGAATGACAGCCGGGACCAATGGCTTAACGTGCTTTCTGAGGCACGGAGGGGTCTTGGTGTGTAAAGGTCACCCATCCACGGACCAACCACGGCATGCATAGCTTAACCTGATCGATCGACCCGTGCGGCTGTTATTACTTAGCCACTAGCGACTTGCCAATCAAGGTGAATTATATATAGCATAGCATAGCCAGCCTATAATTTTCCAACTGCTGGGACACCTCCTCTCTGTGAGAGGGAGTGGGCTATAATCCACCACGCGGGCTCAGTGCGGGTTGGTAGATAAGGTGAATTATACGACGAAAATACTTCTTTAAGTTAAAACCTTGTATGAGAACTCAGGGTAAAATAGCTGTTATCATCAAGATGAAAACTAGTAAGTATAGTATCATCTTGCAACTCACCTCTTTCGAAATATCCATGACGCCGGAGAGCGCATGCTTGACGTCCTGCTTGCCCACCGTGCTCTTAAACAGCTGCGTCATATCCTCAATCTTCGCGTTCGCTGCCAAGTTCTTGGCGTTGTTCGTCAAGTTCTTCAACATCATCTAAATAAAGAAAGAAAAACTTGATAAAGTATTTCATAAGTTAAACTACGAGACTGCTTTCATTTATTAGGCATTTATTAGGTTTTCTTCCTAACTCTGCTTGAAACAAATGAGCTCTGCTAAATTGTAATTTCATTCCTATTACGTGGATTATATTATTATCAGATTTATCAGAACAGTAAGTTTGAATCACTGTTAAAACAGCATTCACCACTTTTTTGATGGCCTCATAAAATGGTGTTTTACGCATGGTGTTCACTTTCCTCGCATATTTGTACCTATCTACATTATGCGATTATTATATAGTTCTGTTTCACAATATAAGTTATAAAAAATATTGTATTGTAGTAGAGAAGTCTTACCGTTTTATCAGTCATAGGCGGAAGCACAACAGTCTTTTCTAATATCTTCATCACAATCTTCCACAATTCCTTTAGTAGTCGTTTAAGTACAGTCTTTTCACAGGATTCTGCGTACATTGTTAGAGAGCCATCCTGCACACAAAAAATATGTATGGATAACTTCATTGCGATAAAGATCAATTTAAATTCTTGTCACATTATGTATTTAATGTCACAGTATGAATTTAGCTAATAACCACCGTATATACTTCTAATGTGTATGTACATTTAACGAACACACTAAAAGTCTCTGTTAACAAATTGCGAAAATATTGCAATTTTTTGATAAACTTTGTGGATTGCCACTGGGGTACCACAGGGATGCATTTTAGGCCCCTTGGTATTTTTGTTTTGTTTTCTATACCAAGTCACTTATATTTGTACGTGGTCCTCACCAATATATCCATGAGCGGCCGCAGCACCTCGTCCGCCTCGTGGTGCACGGGGGGCTGCTGCTGCCCTGGCGCGCCGCCACCACCCACCTTTTGTAACAACTCTCCCAATTCTTTCACACTTGCCGTGATTCGCGTCTCCAAACTGATAAGAGAAAGGTTATGGTTATAAATTGAAGTATTTTTAAGAAACCTATTTATATTAACCATTCATCATCATCATTAATCATTGTCATTCACTTGTCCTTATCCCAATTTATTTGGAGTCGGTACACCATGTTACTTCTTTAATATTCCTTTATTAGTCGTCATCTCAGTAGTCATCCATTTTCTGGCCATATCATGTTATATTACTATCAAAATTAATGTGATATTTTAAATTAAGTTATACTGTAATATAATTAAAGAGGCGCTGGAGAATCAATACCTGAATGAAACACAACTTACTTTAACCGTCATCTTATAAACAGGTTTATCATTAAAACAAATGAAGCACTATCCCCTTACCTAATAGCAAACATGGAAGCCAGATCATCCAACGTCCCGTTTAGCCTGTTCTGTAGATCTTTCAGAATATCAGCAGCATCACGCTCTAGCTTGGTGCCTCCCATCGACTCGAACATCTTCTCCAACTGGACCCGCAGTTGTTGAATGTTGTTCATCAAGATACACGCCTGGAGTAAAAGAAGTTAGGGTTAAACAGGTTTGTACTATCTGTATTATTTGATAAGAACATTTATTAACACTTTCCACGAAGTGTTAGGGCCCTATCTCACTAGTTCACTAATGGCGGACCAACTAGTCGCACTACCAACAAAATGTATACAGCTCTATGGAGGGTACCTCATCTGGTGTCCGCTTGGTTGCTCAACCAACCATACATTCTTGACAGTGCGACCATGGTTGCACCACCATGGTGTACTAGTAGTTTTTTCCATAGACACTCATTATTAGAAGTTATTTTAGGAGGTAGTTATGACGATATGGTTTTTTCCCAGAAAGTCTTTTTTGTCTGAGTTACCTTCAAAAATAATTACAATAAATATTTTATACAATAATTACAATACTTTTTCCAAATTATAATCTTTTCTATCAGTCAAAAATATACGTTTTCAATTTATTAAGTAAATATGTATAAAGTATTTAACATACCACTCGTTCCTCCTTCAAATGTTCAGGGAACTCCTTCTTCACGATGTCAGCGTAAGCTATGAGGACCTTCACGATGGTCTTCGCGAATCTCTTCATGTACCTCTTCCAGATCTCAGGGTCGGGACACTCCAGTTTGGAGACCACGTCGAAGCATTGCGTCAGTTGGGTGAACACGTCCACCACTGAGTTACTGAAGAGGGCGTGCTCACTGGACTTTTGGAACTGGAAAATATGGAGTAATTGGACGATGAGTAACATTTTGACATAGTTTGAGTATATTTTCTAGTAGTAGATAGTAGGTAAGTTTCAAGTGGTGCGTTTAACTTTTGTTATGCGTTACCGGAGTTTGTTGGGACAATTTTGTACTGTTTATTCTTATTAAATTATCTTACTTATGGTTGTACAGTACAACCATAACTAAGATAATTGAACACAAATAAACGATTTCTGATTCCAATTCTATTTTGTTTGCTGGCATTGATTTTCAATGTTTTTTTGTGACTGTTTTACATATTCTTTCATAATATAAAATTATACATTATTTGGAATGATTGCTAATGGGTCAAACTTTCATTATTTGATAGCAGTGCTTGTTTAAATCTATTTGATTCAATCTTATTATTATCAAATATAATCCTACTCACCCCATCTTTCTTATCCCTGTTGAACGCTCCATTCAGATATTCTAGCGACACATCATCATTCTCGTTAAGCCACTGCATCACGAAGGGTTCGAACCAGGCTGGGTACTCCGGAACAGCCCCGCAGTATGGTGGCACGTCTTTCACGTAGTTTGTGTGGAGCCATTTCACCTGTAGAAAGTTACTCGTGGTTAGGAGTTAAATTTAGTAACACGAAATTCATCATCGTGAATATCGTTCCTATGACGGACGTTACCATTATGTTTTTGTTTTTGTATGGCAAACTTTCAGGTTGTCACTTCAATGGAAGCAGAGGCATCATCATTGGTTCGCACTCTCAGTGATAAAACTGTATCATGTACATGAAATTGCACCGACACCCTACAAGGCTTCGATGTGGAACACAGCATTTTTGCATGATAGCAAAATTAGAGATGTATGGGCCAGCACTTCTACATACAAAACTCTCTTCGTGAAGACCTGACTACTGTTCATTATAAAATAAACTAAATTAAATATTGGCTTTACCTTGAAGTGTAGGTTCATGTAAGCTGAAGACTTGCAGAGGCGATGCTGTTCGTGCTCCTCCAAGGCATACTTCATGTCGACTGCGAATAGCGACCACATTGTCGCTGCCGATAACTGCAAATAACATTACATCATTCATTGAGTTGTAAACTTGTCTTACTTTGATCAAATTAAAACTAAACAAAACTTTTATTTTTAAATTACACGTCGTTTGCCATTCATGGTTTTATTTGAGTCAAATCACTCGCTCAGTCTAACTCACTAAATTAACATTACAGTAGTAGAAATCTATATTATAGAAGAAATGGTAATTAAGGCGGATGAGTAATTAAAAATATAATTATAGTCAAATCCATACCTGTCCAATGTTCAACTCCTGAGGAAACTGGTTGAGTACAGGAGCATAGCTGTTCCTGTCCTCTTCTATCACAGATACGATTAGAGCGATCAGCTTGTGCCAGAAGTCCACTGAATCCAACTGTGGCCCATGGTCTGATGGATCCCGTTTGGCTTCATTTGGATCCACCTGAAATATAGAATTTTGATTTGAGGATATTTCTTGCAGAACCTGTCGTTTTTAGTCCGTACAAGAGGAGGTTATACCTAGTGGGGCTCTTGGTAAATAAACGTGTTAAAAAGGAGTGTCCTCTCTCTTGAATCAATTGAATCTGTTGGTAGCTGGCTACCTTGTACCATAGCGTGGGTATGCCACAAGGTCAACCGACGCTTTATATTAAAGTTCTTGCCGCGAACTTTCTTTACTTCTCTGTGTACAGCCAGCGCAAGATCGGTCGTAAATGCCTCATGACTTTTATGATGATAATGAACAAATTGTGAATTAATATTACCTGGAACTCTCTGTTGTACAGCTCGTAACAATTTTCGAATAGAAACTGATATGTTGATCTAAGGCATGCCTTCACGCAGTCTTTGACCACGGTGCTGGCGCGGGGCGGACTGCTTAGCTCTTGCACCTTGACAAACAAAACGTTTTTGAACATCAGAAAGCCCACTTTAGGTAAAATGTATATATGTATCTACTTAGACAGATAATCAAAAATTTTACGTGTGTACGGTAAACGGTAGGAAAAGCAAAAAATATATCCCTGATTATTGACAAAATATGTAAAAACTATGCTTGTATTTCCTTTCCCCAAAATAAAAATAAATAGTGAAAAACTTGATGACACTCACACTTGAAACTTGCGTGTTTGTGTGTGTAATATAATTGTGGATAAGTACAGTATTCAAACATATTTTTTCATTAATCATTGAAGAATATTTTAGCATTACGCATTTCCCAACAAGACTAAACGGTAGGTCCGTTTAGTCTTGTTGGGAACAAGACGTGGCCTAATGAAAATTATGATATTGGTGAAAATCGAGAAAATATTCCAAAATTAATAGTATACCTTCATCCTAAAGAACGTAATACTGGTAAGCAGGTCGACAGTAGACTTAAGGTCCATGAGCTTCTCTGCACTGGACGCTGGGAAGTTATTCCGGTACATCGACAGATCGATCCTCAGCGAGTTGTGTAACTGATCCAGCAGTTTGACGAATTTCTCTTTCTGTGGAAAAAGGTAGGTACATTGTATTTTGTATTTCATGAACTGTTGCATTTCTTTTCTTTCTTTTGTTTTTCAGAGATTTACAGGATTTTTATTTATTTAACTGTCAGATAATTTCAAGGGAATCTATTCGGAAATAGTATGGTATGCTTTCAAGTATATACAATATGCGGAGACGACGATACTACCGTAATTTAAATTTTGCGTATCTAATGATGTTCCTACTCTGCATATAAAAATATATACCTACAATAGTTTAGTCACTATAGCCAGTTGGTTGATAGGCAAAACCCATCACTATTATTTAGATTGTTTTTTTTTTTTTTAATTCCATGTTAAGATTTATTTGATAGTTTCCAAATACTCCTATGAACTAATATTGCCAATACTTTCATTTATTGTCGAATGGTTGTCTCCGCATTGTTTATAAATTTTATCTTTTTCATTTGTATATTGTGTAAACATTTATTAATAGTACAGCGCCTTTATTTTATTTTAGATACATGCGAGGTCTATAATTACGACGAAAATGGTGGGTTATTTATTTAAACTTTTCGCACAAAAAAGGATGAAAAGATTTAGATGGCATGTGCTTTGGTTGAGAGGAACAATTATAAAAAAACAAAACTATTAAAACTATGTTCACAAATACATAAATAGGGGAATAATAGGGGTTAATGTTGTATATGTATTTAGTTGGTAAATCGTTAGTATAAATAGTAAAAAAAACAGATATAAGAATGAAAATTATACTTACTCCAAAGTTAGAAGCTGCAAATCGGTCAGAGGCGGAAACTGCTGACGAGGCGGTTGTGTGTGCGTAGTAAGCATTGATGTTGGCCAGCAACGTGGACATAACGGCTGGAACTCCGGCGCACAGGTACTTCGTGGAGAGGCAGTGGAAGTGCCTGAAGCAGAGAAAATATACAACAATATCAGTGAAGTTATTGTTTTAACCTTCCAAAATAAGTCAACAACACACTTGGTGCACGCAGCCTAGTTTAATATTAGGTTACGTCCCATTATGATACTGAAAAAAAATACGATAAAAAAAAAATAGTCGCTGTAAGGTCGACTTTTTCAATCTTCTAATTCTTTTTTAAAACAAATCACTGATTACACCCAACCAAAGCTGAATACTTTAATGAAATTAATAAAGTTGTGTTGAAATAAAAATTGCTGAAAATACAAAATCTTAAAATGTTTAACATGACATCACGTCTGAAACCCACTAAGGGTTGGGCAAAGGTGTACTTATAACATACACACATTTCGCCAGTTATGTTTAAGTCCCATTTAATAGAGCCTACTGCCTTTATCGGGCACAAATCCAGGGTCTACTACGAAGTGCAAAGTGCGAATGATCGGATCGGACCGACACATGGCCGAACCGAATATTATTGAAAAATGTGAAAAAAAGTTCGGATCGGCTCAGTTGGGTCGGGACCATAGTCAATATTCGAAAGAGTGTAGGATCGGGACCGACCAAACCAAATAGTAACTTCGTAGCAGGAAACGGCCGAACATTCGGCCGATACCAGTTCGGAGTAGACCCCCAGACTTCAGGCTGCTACTGAGAAATTATATAATCTTAATTTTAAAATTAAATTGTTCAGTAGTGGAAGTCTTTCGACTGAAATGATCAACATTTCAGCCAAAAGCCTTACACTGTTGAACATAGGCCTCTCCAAGTGTCACCACATCGTCCGGTCCTGTGCTTCTCGCATCCAATAATATGTGGCCTTTATAGTCGGTACTTACGTCATAGCTTGATATATGGCTTCAATCCCGTATCTCATGGCGAACTCATCGACGATCTCTTCGGGTATATCATTGAAATACACCTTCCAAGCATCGTCTCCTCTCGCAGCGGGTAACGTGACTGCTCCGCTGTTCTCCTCACAAAGATAGTGGAACAGGTTCTCGTGTAGACAGGTGTACTGCAAAAGAAGAAAACAAATATTTAATGATTCTGTAAGCAACATTTAGAAAGCTTTTTGAATACTGACATTAATTAATTATCTGGGACCACTGATTTCTCTCTGTCTCATACGCCCATAGAAAAGACATGAGTCTCAGCAGTGGGAAAATTTGGAAGCTGGTTATGTGATTCACAATTTCTAAAGTCTTCATTACCGTCCACAAGATCAAGTTGTTGATAAGAAAATAATGAAGATGTTATTAATTAATTAATTAATGTTATTTTAAGACTGTTAGTTTATATTTTATGTAAATATTATCTTACTCCTTACATGGGAATATTGCTAATATTCCGTCGAAGAGTTTTCTCACTGAACATAAACTATAATATTAAAAGCTCTCCATGTAATAATGTAACATAATAATTCTATGATGCCAATATATTTTGAGATCCATCCAATCACAATGCCAATAGTTGCAGAGCACAGCGATAAACTTTATAGAAAACCTTCGAACTTCTATAAAATATCTGACGTAAATTCAGATTTCCGAAAGAATTTTCAATATCAGTTGCAGTCTATCACATAAGACTATTATATCGCCGAAGTGGATAAATTGAGCTCAAGGATGTACAAATTCTAACCAACTTTCGATTAAATATCTGTTCCAAAGAAAAGAAAACGAAAATGAAATAGCCGTTTGGGGTTGAAACACTATAGGGCCACGGGGTCCGAGTGCCCACTTAGTTCTTCGAGATATCGCTAAGCGGTTGGTCGACTCTTCAAGTGACCAGAGGGCTGGCCTATTTTTTTGGCCAAAGAATCAACATCACTAGACAACGTGGTAATGCTGCCAACCTTTTGCGCACTGTTCCTGTTGACAGCGATGGTGACGAAGTTTTTGATGCCCTATGATTATTTCACTTCTTTCTTCATATACATGTATAACATATTATTAATATTATTTTAAGTATGCGAGCTTATATTATATAAATATTTTCTTGATTAATAAAAATATACCATTTAGAAAAAAAAAAGAAAATAATGTGAATTTTTGTAGGTACAAAAGATTAGATAATATTTTAGATTCTCAATGGACTACAAAGTTACAAATTAAAAAACTTCTGTTCACACAAAAAAAGGTGCCCATACGTTTATTTTCAATTCGATTTGGTGCTTCTAAAACAAAATCAAATCCGCATGGGAAATCGCGGTGCAAACCGAAAATAAATTGAATTTCCACTCCTGTCCGACCTCGTCTGACAGTGAGAAATATATGAGTGAATATTGTGTTCGTTCGAGTAATGTTTATTCCATCAGAATATTCAGAATATGGATGCGGGTTGGCATGTTTCGTGTATTGTCATTTAGAGCTTTTAGTGATACAGGATGACATGTTTTCGCAGATCGTTTCTTGATCTAAATAGGTAAATGGTATTGGGATCGTTAAAAAAACATTTGGATAGAAAATGTTATACAGTGCGTACGAGTACCTATATGTCGCAGCTGAATCCGCTATTTTACAAAACCGCTAGTTTTTTTTACAAAACAGCTACGTTATATAATACAACTGAATAACGTTCAGCTGGATCGCCATTGCGCTACGTTTAAAAAAAACTGCAACCAACGTTTAGACGTAATACAGAATGGCTTATTTGCAGTCACAAAGAAATCTGATAACTTTTAATAAATAATTATTGTCCTTAAAATCACTGTTTTCACTTGAGTCAGGGTAAATTTTATTCATATTACTCGTTTTGTTTATTTCTGTTTCGGACGCCATTATAGATGTCATAAGACACAGAGCCACGAGCGACAGAATTTAGACCTAAAATCTATAATTTGACGTTTCATTTCACGCTGTTTTACATAACCTCTAATCGTATAATGATGAAAAACCGCTAGAAGTCGTTCATTTGTTTTACATAACGGAGCTGTTTTGTAAAACAGCGGATTCGACAATCCATCTGCGACATATACATTGTATTCAACGTAACCTCGTCTATTGAGTGCTATAAATAACAATCATAGGAGGACGTTATTGTGAGTGAATATTGTGTGCGTTCGAGTAATGTTTATTTCATCAAAATATGCACGCGTGTTGTCAAGTACTTTCGTGTATTGTAGCTTAGCGCTTTTAATGGTTTTGCGCGATGTTTTCTTAGATCATTTTCGTGCTTTTTTGTAAGGAAAATATTATAGAGAGTGTATATATTTCAACAGTTTTATATTCAATATATAGCATGACCATAGCATAATCAGCCTATAATGTTCCCACTGCTGGGACACAGGCCTCCTCTCTTCGAGAGGGAGTGGGCTATAATCCACCAAGCGGGCCCAGTGCGGGTTGGTAGATGTCACATGTCTTCGAATTTTGGCTTCAAGGACATGCCGGTTACCTCACGATGTTTTCCTTCACCGTTTTGAGAGCAGTGGTGATTAAATAATTTACACAAAGTAAAGCGCCTGTCTGGGTTCGAACCTTCGACTTAGAACTCGTAAGTCGCGGCAGTTACCACTGGGCCACCACTGCTTAGTGAGTATCCAACATATTACCGCCTAATGACTGCTCTAAATAACAATAATGGGAGGACGCTATACTTAACTGATACAACAAAGGCTAGTTTTGGGTAAGCACAGACGCCAGCACATCAAGCTACTACAATCTGTCAAATTTCTTTAATAGATTTTCAACTTTATCGCTAAAGTATTAAGATTCAATGTTGATTGAGAAAATTTGACAGTTTCGGGTAGCTTGACCTGCTGGCGTCTGTACATGACTTTAACCTTTGCTTTGTGCTATATATAATGACATTCACATAAAACTTTACTTAAAACCTATTAGTATATTACCAAATAAAATCTTTTAATAGGTACATACCTACATATTTTAATATACTTACAATTTTGTTTTCGAAATACGACAACACTAACTATTACCCGCGGCTTCGCCCACGTGAATGTTGGTTTACCGGGATAAAAAGTATCCTTTGTGTTAGTCCGGGTTATAAACTATCTGTGTGCCAAATTTTATCTTAATCCGTTTAACCGTTTTAGCCTTATTGAATAACAAACATTCAATCTTTAACATTTATAATATTAGTAGGATTTCAAACCTTCTAAAAAGGTCCTAACACCTAGCAAGTCTCTCAATGGTAACTAAAAATATGAAACTGAAATTCCCTACAACTCTCAATCACAGAATCGTGCAAGGAAAAGATAGGTACAACATGGAATCCATTACCGAGCGGATGTTGAATGTTTTGGCGCACAAAACTGGGAATTTTGTGGGCGAATTTTGTGGGCGAATTTTGTGACGATACGTTATCAGACCGACATTCGCGCCCGTTACCCTAATCGTGGAAAGGTTTTCGGCTGTAGTAATGCAGTGTGTACAGACGCCAGCACATCAAGCTACCACAATCTGTCAAATTTCTTTAATAGATTTTCAACTTTAGCTTCAAAGCATTAAGGTTCAAGGTTGATTGGGAAATTTTGACAGTTTCGGGTAACTTGACCTGCTGGCGTCTGTACATATTTTATTTTAGTTTTGACTTTCTGTTGTGAGTATTTGGCTTGTTGATAAATAAAAACTGCCGCACGGTTCGATCGAAGCTGCGCGAGTCGCGATCGCTTCATGGATGCCATGGATTCATTGGTTCATGGATTGACCATCCATTACCTACCGACACCCCGGCTGTGTTATAGATCTTTAACTGTCATTACGGGTAGTCAGAAGCCCGAAAGCTACTATTACTACTAAAACTAGTAAACTAGTATTACTAAAGGATATCGTATTACTGAGTTGTAGAGGTCAGTTAAACAGTCGATCCATGAAAAATAATGGTATTCAGCTGCGACCAATTTGACTGGAAGCTGAACCTAACTTAGTTGGGAAAAGGCTAAGCAGATGATAAGCAATCTTTATATTGTTCAAAAGTAAAGAAAACTTTCTCTGGAACGCCAAACACTTTTCTCAGCTCAAAATAAACTCTAGGTCGTCGGTTTTCCTCAGTTTATAGACAAGGCTGGACACTACAAAATCTACATTGAAATTCACTATAATACTTATGTAAATTCTCATCATTGTATAAAACACACTGCATTTCTCATCTGCTTTTTTTTTTTCATCTGCTTTATAGTTTGCATTTCCGCTTTTTAAATGATTCTAAAACAAATGTTTGTCCTTACTACTTGTAGGTAAACAAATTCATCGTTTCTTTGATATCTACATAGGTTCTGGGAATCATTATTTTATAGTGCATTTTGATTCATATGATTCGTTGTGAGTTGAATGACGTGCAATAGGAGAGGCCTATAAACACAACCATTTCATGAACTGATCTTAACACTTAATGAAATGATAAATTCTAAGATCAGAAGGCCAATTCTCGTAATTTAAAACGTTTAAAATCCCATCTCGGCAACAAACAAATGTCAAAAACTTGTCAAAAATGTAGGGAAATTAGAGGTATTTTTGACTGATTGACACTGAAATCAGACTGTGAACGTTCTTAAAATTACGAGTATTACCCCTCTGGCCACGACATATAATATATTTTTAATTATTCGAGTTTACATATATATTTATATGCACATGTTTCTGTGGAAAATAAACATTTCTTCTTTCTTTTCTTTCTTAATTAACCAATTAACTCAGCATATTGCGCATACAGGTGATTGGTAAGGTAAGGTGGTTCAAATATCTCACACTAGAAACACTTGGTTCTGGTCCCTGGTTTCCATAATCATTCCCTTGTGTAAATATCCATGTGGCAGGGCATGGCAAAAATATGGGTAACCATTTCGAATCTACCCAAGACCCATATAAGTCTTCAAAATTCACTCACCCTACAACACCATTCCATATAAATTGTCTTTAATATCAGTTACCAAGCCCCGAGCAAAAATTCAAAAAGTAATTTATTTTCACCGAAAAATATTTTAGTAGGACCATCATTTTTCCCGAAGTCTTCCGAAGTCTCTATTATCGTTAGCTCTCGGTTTCCTAAACCATTTGCCTGAATATGTAAATTTTGTTATCTAATCCAATTTGTATAAAAGTTGTTTGGAGATAATCAAAGTTTAGTAGCGTTGTTGACTCTGTGTAACAAATAGGAGAGTTGGGAGTGTGTTATCGCTTAGTAGTTGTTACTTAGAGTGAATTATTGTTTACTTTTATGGAGTACTGAGAAATGGATAAATATATTTACTGGGATCATCGTCTATACTCATATTATAAACATCATTAACATCATTTCTTATATCGGACTTCAATTTCTAATTGATTTTTATTTGTTGCTATCTGATGTATGTATCTGGTGTATTGTATGTCTTTTAGTCTGTGCTAAATAAATGTATTTTATTTTTTTCTTTATAAACAGGTAAAGTTTTAGAGATTGTACGTAATCATAATCTTTAGAACTGCAGATCCGATTCCAAAAATTCTCTCATCGATGGAAAGCTACAGTATTAGCGAGTGCCATAACATAATTTTTATGTTATGGATCACCTTTTTTTTGACAGACACGCTACGGCGCGGTTTATACGCTGCACCGTAAAGAAACCATGCCGTGTACAAAGAGCCTAACTCTCATACAATCTTACGAGATTCATAAACAATATAAAAAGCTAATCGAATTACGCTCCGGTCATTGACTTTGCGAACTGTAAACAAATACATCGAAACACTGTTACCGTTAAAGTACTATAAAAATACACTTTTTGAAACTTTTCTTTTATAAATATCTAATTTTATCGGAAAACTTGGAAACTTTAAAAAGTTCGCCCCTAGAAATATTGTAATACCAATTTTCTTGAACGAATTTTTAACAAAGGAGAATAATGGATTGCTTTCTTGTTATTTGGGGATACATTGGGGGCTAATTAATCATCGTCAGAATTTTAATTAATAATTACCTATTTATTTATGAACTAGTTTTTGCCCGCGACTTTGCCTGCGTGGATGTTGGATTATATTCCACGGCAACATATTGCCTGGATCAAAAGTACGCGTTATAAACTATCTGTGTGCCAAATTTCATTCAAATCCGTTCAGCCGTTTTTGCGCCAATCCGAAACATACATCCAGACAAACGAACAAAAATCCACACCTGGCAATTAGTTTTTTTCAAAAATATTTTATGTACAGTTTTGACTTTCTTACTATTTTATTATAAAATATTAATTTATGAATAAGAGAACTTTTGGGAAAAGGCAGACAGATTTGATTTTCCTAGTTGTTTCATAATTGAGACTTCATCAAGTTCCCACAAAGGATTATAAGCCTTACGTATGATGCTTTAACAGTGTAAATGGTTTATGTAGATTCTCAAGAGACGTTAAAGTTATTGTCTTGTAAACACCCAGTACCTACTTGTATATACATTATGGCAATTAAAACTTGAAGATTATTATTATAACTTTGTTGTGAGTTCTTGTCATCATTAGGGAAGACAATTGTTTTGATACGTTCTGAATATATTATAATTTATTGATGAAACCAGGGGGTCTACTCCGAAGTGGTATCGGCCGAATGTTCGGCCGTTTCCTGCTACGAAGTTACTATTTCGTTCGGTCGGTCCCAATTCTACTCTCCTACACTCTTTCGAATATTGACTATGGTCCTGTCCCAACTGAGTCGATCCGAACTTTTTTCGCATTTTTCAATAATATTCGGTTCGGCCATGTGTCGGTCCGATCCGATGATTCGCACTTTGCACTTCCCTTTGATACCCCTTGTATCGTATTACCCAGTAACTGGGTTGTGAAGGTCAGATAGGCAGTAGCTCCATATAAAATACTGGTATTCAGCTGCATCCGGTTAGACTGGAAGCCGACCCCAATATAGTGGGGAAAAGGCTAGGCAGATGATGCAGATGATGGTGTTGAGCCAAGCATTGAAAATCCAACAGAGCGCATCAAAATCCACACTGTTGGATTTTCAACTCTCGGCGTTAAGCAGTGCGTTGAAAATCTAATGCGCGAAAAAATCCCGCCGCGATATTTTTACGCACGTGCGACCGTCGGCTAACCCGTGCTATTAAAGAGATGAATTTAAAATGGCGGTGCTAATAATTCCTTCTCACTCGCTCATTTACTGTGCGAGTGAAAGGGCACGATCCTTGGCACAAAAAATATGGCAAAAAAAGAAAAAAGAAAAGAAAGAAAGAAAAAGTAATTATAAGTAAGTGAGTGAGTGTGAGTGAGTGTGTTTGTAAGTGTTTATTGCAGTTTTTTTTTTTGTATTGAAGCTCTTTGTTTGGCCACCATTTTCAATTCGTATCTTTCAGCGCGGGATATATTATGTAGGTATATAATATTAAATGATTCTGAATTGAACAGAATTAACATTGGATGGATGAAATGGCGGCAAGTTACGGGAACAATCTGCGACTCCCGCATTCCCCTTAAACTTAAGGGGAAGATATATAAAACCATGATAAGACCTGTTGGCCAATTCCCGTAATTTAAAACTTTCAAAATCTAGTTGCAGCAGTTGGCCAATTCCCGTAATTTAAAACTTTCAAAATCTAGTTGCAGTCTCATCTCGGCGACAAACAAATGTCAAAAACTTGTCGAAATGTAGGGAAATTAGACGTATTTTTAACAGATTGAGACTGAGATCAGACTGTGAACGTTCTTAAAATTACGAGAATTGCCCCTCTGCTGTCTTGTATGGATCAAAATGTTGGGCCACAAAAAGGATGAATAAAAGGCAATTGCATGCAGCTGAGATGAGAATGCTAAGAGGGATGTATGGTGTTACACGAATGGATAGAATTAGAAATGAATACATAGGAGGAATTCTGAAAGTTCCACCGGTAACTGAAAAGTTGTGTGGAAATCGGTTGTCATGGTATGGGCATGTGTTACGGAGAAATGAGGAAAATGTCGTGAGAAGAGTTTTGAGTATGAATTTCGATGGCTGTAAGAGTAGGGCAAGACCAAAGAAACGATGGATGGAATGTGTGAATGATGATATGGTTAGAAAGGGGGTAACTACCGAGATGACGACTAATAGAGAAGTATAGAAGAAAAAGACATGTTGCGCCGACCCCAAATAAATTGGGATAAGGGCAGGAGACTGATGATGATTTAACAACTGTAAAATAATTGTAGAATGACTTGACAAACCAATAGCTAATATTGTTTTCATCATCCATAAAAATGTTAACAATAATTTCGTAAGTCCCTAAGGACTATTTTAGCAAAATTGAGATAAACCACTCATCCCTCTCTTCAGGAAAGTAGGCAACACTGAATACAGCGCCGGCCATTCTTCGGTGTATTTTTTTGTTTGATAATTGTGCTTTTTGCGAAGCTTTCGAAAAGATGTAAAGAGCATGACAGAGCATTTTTTTTAACAGCTCACCGTTCCTGTAGTAGTCCTTTTTTCGCTGAATTTTACCGTGTTTTGAGGCGATTTGAGCATTTTCAGGAAACATTTCAAAATTATGCTTTGCTAGCGCAGTGGGAACATTATAGGCTGATTAAGTATCGTTCGAAGTGAGATTTAGGTACATAGTAATGTTAGTTTGTGGATTAAAATAAATATTAACTTTATATAACTATCAGTTTTAACTTAGAGAGTCAGAAACGAGCCTTTATTATCATAACATTGGCATTATGAGGGCGATACTGAAAATTTTTAGAACTGGCCACTTGTAAACGATATACTTAATAAAAAATTAAGTTCAAATTTTGAAAATGGAACTCTTTGCCAATATCATTGTGTATGTATTTTATTAATTTGCCATTTGTTTACAATTTGGCGGTAAATTGAAAATTGTCTGCGTCACGTCAGCATGAATTTAACGCGAGAAAATTTTCGTACAATGATTTTTTATGACTTTCGATGTCATTTAAGTCAACAAGAAAGTTATGATAGATTTCGATTGGCCTTTCACGATGATGCCCCGTCTCGTGCCACTGTTTACAACTGGTTTAATGAGTTTAAACGTGGTCGCACTAATCTCACCGATGAGATGATGCGTAAGAGACGGCCTTTTACGGCGACGACTGAAGATAACATCAGTGTTGTGCGGCGTATGATAGAGACTGACAAAAGAGTGACTTATCAGCAGATTTGGACAAACTTAGGCATCGGTATGAGTCAAGTGCACAAAATCCTCCATGAACATTTAGCGGTCAGGAAGCTTTGTGCCCGGTGGATACCTCATAATTTGACAGAGGCCCAAAAGCTCCATCGTGTTGATAGGTGTCGTGAAATGGTTCAAAGATTTAACGGAGGTGACTCAAATGCTGTGTTCGACATACGGGTGAAGAAAGCTGGATTTATTGTTATGATCCTGAAACTAAGAGACAGTTTGCTGTCTGGGTGTTTCCTTCCGAGGAGTTGCCAACTAAAGTGAAGAGAGGTCGAAGCGTGGGAAAAAAGATGGCGGCCTCGTTCTTCGGAAGAACAGGTCACTACGCAACAATTGTTTTAGATTATCGAAAAACAGTTACTGTAGAGTGGTACACTAACAATTGTTTGCCATCTGTCTTGGAAAAAGTTTGGGAGAAACAACCTCGCAGTAGGATCCTCCTTCATCACGACAACAACGCCTCGTCGCACACCGCCAAGTAAACAATCGACTACTTGGCGACGACGTCAGACGTGGAATTACTGGGTCACCCGCCCTATAGCCCCGACCACGCACCTTGCGATTTTTATTTATTTCCGAAAATAAAAGAAAAACTTGGAGGAGTGGCTGCGTTTCAAAATGCCGTCGAAGATATTGATGTAAATGGACACTATTTTGAAAAGATATAATCAAACTAATAACTTTCTAGTTTGTTCAGTTTTTTTATTTTCTAAGAACTTTCAGTGTCACCCTCGTACTTAGATTTACATTCTAGCTTAAATATACTTGGCTCCAAGCAGTCTTGGTAGAAATACTGTAATAACAGTTATTAGAATGTACCTCGGCAACAACCCTTTTACTTTTTAAATTAACACCCTAGCTAGATCGTAATTATCTTAGGACTCGTAACATTTAATATTGTGAAGCAAAAAAGGAAAATGGACCTTTCCAGAGCAAACTCTCTGTTTTCAAAACAAAACAAAAACAATTTAACATCGTGCCTCTAATCCCTGAAGGGTTAAGCAGAGGTGTACTTGTAGTAACACCAAGATTTCGCCAGTTAGGTTTTATCCCATGAGCGAGCCTTTTGGCATCAACTGGGCACAGATCCAGACGCATTAACACTTTCCCACGCACAATGGCCCACCTGAAGGACTAAGTACGGAAACCAAACCCGTAACATAGAACACAGAACACTTTACTGGGAGTTGAGCCCAAGATCTCATGGTCAGCAGTAGCGCTTGCGAAAACTAGAGCAACGAGGCAGCTTTCAAAAGTTAACAGAAAAAAGAAAACTATAAATATAGTGTAGATAGATAAAATTAGTTCTTACTCGTACAAATTGGAAATAGAGATATCTATAAAGTGGAACCAGGTGGAAGAGAGAGCTCGTTTTAGAGTAGTTACGAATGAAAAATATATATCTAACGCCCTGCTGAATTCGCCCGCCTCTGAGAAACGACTATCCAAATCGATACTTTGTGCCAAAGTGGAACTTGAAGACGCTTCTGGTGGAAATAGTGCGCTTGTAAACTTTGTAAAAGTGTATAGAGATAGGTTTGTTAGTCTGTTGTTGGGTTGACCACTTTTTTGGCAATACATGAAACTGTTTTTTCTGAGTTTTTCTGAGCATTTCTGACGATTTGCCTCTAATTCGATTTATAGCACTTTGTGACCTAAACCCGCACTTAAGTCACGCTTTTTTGTGACTTAAGTGCGTTTAGGTCACGTGAGCTATAAAACAGTATACAATACGTGTGACTTAAGTAGTATAATATTGACATTAGTATAGGAATGTACTATTTATTATAAATATTAGTTATTACTCGTTAAGGTACTAAATAAGTTTTCAAAACTATTAAATCATAAATTCTTAGGTTGTCATCGTTTTTGAATAAACTCCTTATGTAATTATTTTTTTTTTTTTATTTCAAAAAACATTGAAGTGTATTGTCACATATAACATAATATCACGCCTGTCTTCCCCAAAAGGTTAGGCAGAGATGAAAGTTTATCCAAAAGTTATGTCCAGTTTATTTATGAAATTAAATTAAATGCAATTTCGTGTCCTAGATACAGGTTGTAAAAATACCCATCACATAAGCCGTCAAAATTCTGTACATCAAACTAAGTAATATTGCACAAAAATAATTGCTGGGAAACGACTTTCATTTTTACTGTTTGCGGTAGTGCGCAATGTAGCGCACGCAAAACACTGTGCTTATGGGTGCATGCATTGGTACAGGCATCATGGGGGTATTTAAAGTTGTGTAATTATAACACTGAAAACGTTGAATACGTGAGTTTTCATAAAAAAAAAAACAAAACAGTAAAAGTTGCAACTTTGACCTTCAATATCTCCGTAACCAGAAGGTGCAGGTGCAGGTGCACCTTCTGGTGATTACATATAAAATTTTGATTATGTTTTTTTTAAACCTTTTTTTTTACTGAACATACCTATGTTCAGTAACAAAAAATATTATAATAACGGGGAGTACAAGTGCCTCTTGGCTTCGTTAATTGTCTTTTTACACCCGTTATTTACGTCTGTGAGTAAAACATACGTGTTTAAAACATATAATTTCAATAACAACTTCACGCTTAATTGAAATTCATTATGCATTAATCGCAGCTGATTAATATCAAAGTGGTTTCGAACCCCCATTTAATGTTAATTGGAAAATAAAAAGGAAAATAGAGCGGATTTGGGTGCATTATCGGAAGCCGGTGTCGCCATTCACTCGGTCAGACAGTAAGCATTAAAATCAATTAACCTTTTTTTAATTATGAGCATAAACAGAACAGTGGTGGCCTAGTGGTGATAGTCGCGACTTACGAGTTGTCGGTCGTGGGTTCAAACCCAAGCAGGCACTTTACTTTGTGTAAATGATTTCATCACTGATGCTCTCAAAATGGTAAAAGAAAGCATACACAAACAGGAAAACGGCATGTCTTAGAACTAAAAATTCGAACACGTGTGACATCTACCAACCCACACTGAGCCAGCGTGGTGGATTACAGTTCACTCCCTCTCACCGAGAGGAGGCCGGTATCTCAGCAGTGGGTACATTATAGGCTAATTATGCTATAAATATACTGAAAACATAGGTACGATGTAGAAGTACGTGTAATTGGGTTCAGAGTGTACAGACGCCAGCAGATCAAGCTACCCGAAACTGTCAAATTTTCCCAATCAGCCTTGAACCTTAATGCTTTAGCGATAAAGTTGAAAATCTGTTAGAGAAATTTGACAGATTGTAGTAGCTTGATGTGCTGCAGTCTGTACCTTAATTATATGGCCGTTAAGATTAGAATTAATGATATAAACTTTTCTTTTTATTTGTATTTTACTTAGCTTACACTGTCCCACTGCTGAGCAAAGTCCTCCCCGTGATTGATTGATTTCGATGGCAGGACAAAGTTCGCCGGGTCAGCTAGTTTATCATAAAGAAAAGAAGAGAAAAAATAGATAGCCAAAACTTTGAGTTTCATCTTTTCTGGTGTTGGCACGAGCAATACGTGAATAGCCACATTATGGTAAAAAAATAAGCAACACAACAAAATAACAAGGTTGCTGGTCCTGACTGCTCAAGGTACACAAACCGTACTCAAGTATCATTATACGTTGAGACACATTTAATGCTCAATTCACACCATTTGCTTAACTGGCGTATTTTCTGAGCAGTAATTTGTCGCACCTCGTTTATCTAGCTTAAAAGCTTTTCCTGTAGGTATTTTGGGAATTTGCTTCTTGGCAGCATTTTGTAAATCTACATGATTTTTTTATTAGGTATTATCACGAACGTGTTACCTATGCATACATAAGCTACCTTCTAAGCTCGCGTAATTAGTTCAAACAAGTTGACCTACTTCTTCCACCCAATTATACAACCAAACATTTATTTTTAAAACCGTTATTTATCACGTACACATTTCCTCATTAGCGTGGACTGCAAGCATAAACATGCACGCGATTATAAATCTTATCAACATAAAAATGTAAACCCAAATGGCATAAATTTTACTCACACAAAGTTCTGGAATAATTCGTTCGGGGAGGCCTCACCAATATTTTGAACTCCGTTTAATTAAAGGGACCCTTAATAAATCAAGGAAAGATAAATTGGTTTAAATGGGTCCCGCCTACCTTCCTAGAGGTAACTAAGTACTAGGTCGGTGTAATTTATACGAATGTGAACCTGACCTTATCAAATACCCGGTCCAAACTTGTTTTCAAGGGACAAAAAGGGAAATTAATTGTAAAAGTTAAATTATTGTTTAGGTACTTAACAAAAATGGTAAAACAAATTTAATAATGAAGGACTACCTACATACAGTATTTGTTTCTCTATAATCCATTCAAATGTTGTCTTTAAAATATCGCTCTTAGCGATAGGACTGCCCATTGTGTCACCCTTTGTAAAATTCTATATATATGTCTGTAATTTATATGATGTACATAATAAAGAGTATTCTAATCTATGATTTGCGGACAAAGTGTTCCATATGGTTTCAACAAAAGTATGCACCCTTTTCCTTCCCTTATGTTTATTAAAGGTGCAATAGAATTGCGTAATTCTATTGCATTAATAATAACGCCTAATCTTAATTAGAAGAATTGTTTGTTTATTTGTTTAAATACGCTAATCTCTGGAAGTACTAGTAGATTTGAAAAATTATTTTTGCATTTGATAGGTCAATTCTTGAGGAAGGCTATTTAATATCAATCTAGGACCAAGAGCCGAGCAAAAATAAAACAGAAAACCGCTAAGCGAAAACGAAGTAACAGCACGGAAAGGCGATGCGATGCGACGAAATCCGTCGGGTTCAGGGAACAAGAAATTTCACGCGAACGAAATCACGGGCAGAAGCTAGTATTATACAGGGTTATTGGTAAAATGCTAACAACCTTGCAGGACTGGATTACTAACATCATAAAGGGCAAGTCATGCTCAGCAAGTCAGCAGTAGCGCTTGCTACTAGGTCAACAAGGCAGTCGAAAACGAAATAATAGTATTTAAATTTGAAAATGAATAGGTATTGTAGTAAAAGTCAAACCCAATGACTTAGTACAGACATTGGGCACAGTATATAAGGTCAATTTGTTTCAGAGAAAGGGTACAATTTATGCATCATTAATTTAACAATCGGATTAAATTGGTTTCACTAGACAGCAATGTAGGGATTATATTTATAGAACTAGCTTGACTATTGTATGTTACTATATTGGGTACTTATAGTACGGAATAATGGTACCAATGTCCACCATTGATACAGTATTGTAACACAATACCTATTCTCTAATTGGAATTGTTAGCACTTGCTCCTTTTTTAAACACATTCAAAGGATTTAAGGAGGGTTGTCGACTTCGACAAGTGGTGGCCCAGTGATAATGGCCCCGACTTACGAGTTGCAGGCCGTGGGTACAGACCCAGGTAGGCGCTTGGCTTTTTGTAATTTATTTCATCACCATTGAAAACATCTCGAGGAAACCGGCAATGTAGAAACAAAAATTCGAAGACATGTGACATCTACCAACACGCACTGGGCACGCGTCGTGGATTACGGCCCACTCTTTCTCACTGAGAGAAGACCTGTGTCCCAGCAGTAGGAACGTTATAAGCTGCATTATGCAAAGGATTGTCTACACGTAATCTTTAATGGGTGTCCAATGTCACCAAGATGTGACTAGTCCTGACGACGGTTTTCTCGATACTCCTTTATGGTTCAGAGTCCTGGACAATTCGGGCAATAGAACGGAAATAGATGGAAGTTTTCGAGATGTGGTGCTGAAGTAGAATCCGCATACCATGGACCGCCAAGAGAAGAACGACTTTATGGTTACTTTGGTCACATTGCAGACCAAGTAACCCCCCCTCACTGCATTTAAATACATTTTCAAATATTTTCATCGTTTTATATTTTAGAGCAAAAAAAAAAGCAATGGGTCCCGTAACTTGCAATTAATTATCAAATCTCCGTTAACCATAAGTGTGTTTGCGTGTTAAACTTTTTACCCCTAAACGAAGTTTTATTATAAAATACAGATTTCACGCAACCAGGGTCACCCTTAATTATAAAACATACAAAACATAATTTATCAACACGGCCCTTTATGTCAGAAACCAACCTTTTAAGTTTCTCATTAGTTAATTTAAAGCCTTATTATGATGCAAACTTGAACTTGTAGTTAACCCTGTCCATTGGGTAAACCGTTTTTTGACAGATGGAACTAGTGATTGCAGCAACACATAATAAATTGATTGATACACGTACGGGATTAAAATGTCTATAAGAAGCCATAAATAAGATAATTCAATAAGATAAGGAAGCTTATATATTTATTTTATTATGCATTTCGTGGCGGTTCGCATAGTGTAATAAACATTGGAATAAGTTATTTTTGTATTTTTTTTATTAGAAGTGAGTTTGGGAATTATGTATGCACATTATATTATAAGGTGGACGTAATGCATTATATTACCCAAAATAGCTTTACTGAATAAATAATAGTTTACCATACATAATTACATATTTAACACGTGCGTTGATAAGTCAACCATTTATGATGGAGATCGGAACTGTTTCTCCTAAACACAGGTTATTTTGTTACCTATCTAGGAGAGCAGTACGGCACCCACTAACAAGATTAAGAAACTTTAATACCTTACATATATATCTTACATAATAAACTCGTTATCTTACTATTGTTTTTTAATAAAAACTTAATGAAAGAAAGATTTTATTTTAACTCAGTAAAAACACACAACAGAACAAGCTAAGCCCGAAAAAAGTAAAAAAAAAACTTAACGATTTTTTTTTTTCACGATGTACCTTTGGTCGCAGCTGTCATTCGTAGATCTTTGACATTCGTTACGGGCAGTCAGAAGCCCAAAAGTCTGACAACCAGTCTTACCAAGGGGTATCATTTTACCCAGTAACTGGGTTGTGAAGGTCAGATAAGCAGTCGCTCCATGTAAAATACTGGTATTTAGCTACATCCAGTTAGGCTAGAAGCCGACGCCAACATAGTTGGGAAAAGGCTAGGCAGACTGATTGAGTTCCGAAGATAACCTGCTACATAAAACTCACATATTTAACCTCTTTGACAAGCAATCTACAACGAGCAACCTGAATCAATAGACGATCTCTCGAGAGAGATTGTGAATCAATTCTATTACATCGTCTAGCTACCTAGGTAGAAATGTAACGCCCTAGAGAGTGGCCCGATATTGAAAACGTCTGATCAAAGGCGCCTTTGCCCTATAGCGCCTAGTTTGCCGCTCTAATAACATTACTATCAGACAGGGAGGTCAAAAGTATCGGTTTCTATAAGAGGCTACTGTTTTAATGCCTACGTTAATCTTTCTTGGAATAAAAGACAGTTGTATGTTAATAATACCCATGTATGTTTATTTGATTTTATGTGTAGATAATCTTGAAAAATTGGTAGTGATAGGCAAGGTAAAAGTGAAAAGATCTCGCGGCCGGTCACCCAACGACCACATGGCCAGCGATCGCACAAGACAGGGAGGTTTGGAAGGAAAAGGCAGGCCTTTGCCCAGCAGTGGGACACAATGCAGGTTAGCAAAAAACAAAAAAAAAATGTGTTGGTAAGTATGCTCGTTAGCTACGGAAAAGCTCTTGCACATGACACCCCTAAAGGTTTCATGGAATTAAAGATACAGATGACCCTAACATCAGGCGTATTATAAAATAATTATATGAATTCTATTTTCTTAATTCTATTTCATCATTAATTTTTGAGATTTTTTTTTTAAACTTATATTTATATTATCATCTCATCTGCCTAGCCTTTTCCCAACTATGTATATTGGGGTCGGCTTCCAGTCTGACCGGAAACACTAAAACTCACTTATACTTTTAAAACTTTTATATAGGTAATATAATTTATATTTTATAATCCAATTACAAAAAAAAAAAAATATTTTGTTTGCAAAGTTCTAAATTACAAAGTGTCAAAATACCACTTAACTGCAAGATTTGAGAGAGACGTCCTCTTTCATACATTCTAAATGTTCGCACACACATTTCCTTCACGAGAAGTCAACCAATGTATGTACTGAGGACGCCTTTATTCAAAAGCCCAGTATCCAGTGATTGCATAATATATACAATATAATACATTATGTATGTATGTGAACGTTGCCGTTTCTTCGTGTTATGTAATCAAAAAATATTATCGCGTGCGTGCTCTCATAGGCATCTGCTACAAGCTTACAACATCAAAGAGGAACGAAGAACGCGAGGATTGGTTTACTCATAAATACGTGCATGTATAATATGTATATAACGTACATAACATCATGCCTGTATTCCTTAGGATTAGGCAGAGGTGTACACCTACAGTACACAGATACACCCATATTTCGCCAGTTATCTACATCATATTCGTCCCATGTAATAGGGGGCGAACAAACTCGGATTACACGCGGACAAAATCGCGGGCCGAAGTTAGTCATTATAATATTTCTCGATATGAAACTTGTCACAAGATACTCTTTTAGTAGATATACAACGTGTTTTTTTGATATCCCATAACTCTAGGGTTATATTCTTTAAGTAAAAATAATACAAATAGTCCTAGAATATGTCGTATGGTCCAATTTTTATTCAAACCGATCATATTTAAAGCTAAGAAAATGACGTTTTCATATTTCACGTAAGGGTGTTTTACATTAATAATCGTGACTGTCAAATTATTTTGTATGAAAACTTAAAACGAAAAAAAAAGATATTTGAAAAATAATTCATATAAAATAATTCATAAATAGTTGATTCTTTGATATGGTCTCATTCATACGAGTTATGGCATATAAAAAAAAACACTTTGTATAGTATACAAAGTGTTTTTTTTTATGACACTGACATTTTAGTAGCATCTTATAAGGCTTGAATCCTCGTATGATGTCGATAGGAAATATATATTGGCGCACACTATAATTGAATTACGAAGATTGGTTCGCGAAGTTCCGCTGAGTTTGCTCCTGCAAAATTCATTACAAGTTATTATGTGCTACAACGCAAGGGTGTTGTTTTTATATCGTCCTGGCTGGAGCCTGCTCTTTGAATTAGATTTGGAACTGTGATATAATTGAATAGAAGGGTTATTATTAGACATACAGTGCGTGTCTGTAGGGAGATTGGTATACAGTAATGAGAAGGAAGGAATAGTGCCCAAGACCGATACGATTCAAATATTCATCATCATCATCATAATTTCAGCCGAAAGACGTTCACTGCTGGACATAGGCCTCCCCCAAGCACCTCCACTTCGACCGGTTCCGTGCTTCTCGCATCCAACGGGTTCCTGAGTCTTTAACAAGGTCGTCGGTCCACCTTGTGGGAGGTCTTCCAACACTACGTTTTCCGGTACGCGGTCGCCACTCCAGAACTTTCAAAGAACTTTCAAATATTGTCTTACTGGAAATCAGTCAATAAAGTCTTTCAATAAAAAAGAGATATTTACGGAATAGAGTTCCTAAATACAAGGTGGCAAGGATATCGACGCATTAACATGTTACGCATCGATGTCCCTGTCATCATAATTATGTAAGTATCTAAACAAAATAAAGTCCTCTAGTCCGTATTTCAGTCACGGCGGCCAATCTCAACGGAGACTAGCCATCGGCGCGGGAGATATTATAGTGCACAAGTGTGCGCACAGAGACAGGTGCACTCCCCTTTCTCTCACTCTTATAGTCCGATGGGATGGCAATCCAACACGATCGGAGAGTCACACCGCTGGTTTGTCCATTAGAAATTTCTTAGTAACAGCCCGGAGTTTGGAAGTTGGTGGTGTGACACCCCCGTGCCTCGGAAAGCACGTGAACGTGTGTACAGAGGGTATTGAAGTAATCGGTAGAATATATTTCTTATTTTCGGTCTTTGGAAAGACTCAATTTGGCTATGGAATGAAGTATTCTGGGTATTAAACTTGTGGACCGGGTTACATACAACAATCCGTTCCATCACTAAAATAACTAATGTCACTCGGAAAGCAGCCTTGAATAAATGGAATTGGACTGGACACATCTGTCGCATGTCAGACGATTAATGAGCCAAACTTACGTCTTTACGGGTTCTGCTTAATGGTAAACGACATCGCGGCCGGCCCAGACGGAGATGGCGGGATGAGCTAGACTCCTTTAAGAGCTCAACTATGAGACGCAATTACTTTTTGTATTGTTACCGAACTTAATAAGCTTGCCTAAGAGACGAGGAGTTAACAAGAATTGGTCCTTGGCAGCTCTGGACAGAGGGAGGTGGAAAGAGAGTAGGCAAGCCTTTGCCTACCAGCAGTTCAGGGGTATAAAAAAAACCTTTCATATATTTTTCAGCTCCTAGAAAAATGGACATGCTGAAGTGTACGGCTTGAAAAACAATACAGGCGTGGAAGAAAGTTCTTTGAGTAGTAGAATTTCTGAAAGGAGATTGCACCTTTCAGAAATGCGACGATATTAAATGCGTATGAATATTATTTTGGAGAACGTCTTCTGATCGTGACATCGCCCTAGCAAAATGAAACATTTCCCCCAAAAGGTTTTCAGAATTTAATATAAGATTAAAAGTATTTATTTTCTATCAATCCGTCTTTCCTTTTAAGGTTTTAATAAAAAGTCTAAAATCGATTTTTCGTGGCTAGTATCCTTGAAATGTAGCTTTAGTATTAAATGATTAATAGTTATGTTAGTTTTTATGTCTAATAAAAACTTGGGAAATAAATACCGTGGTGCTATAAATTAGGTGGAGTTCTATGGAAGTCGAGTTTATATACTTATGTTTTCCAAACATACAAAGCGTAACATCACGCCAGTAATACCTGAACGGTTAGGCAGAGGTATATCTGTAGTACAGACGCCAGCAGGTCAAGCTACCCGAAACTGTCAAATTTTCCCAATCAACCTTGAACCTTTATGCTTTGGCGATAAAGTTGAAAATCTATTAACTAAAATTCACAGATTGTAGTAGCTCGATGTGCTGGCGTCTGTACATCCACTTTTCCCCAGATTTTTTTATTCATGCACAACATTACAGAATTGAATCCCAAGGCGTTGTACAGCGCAATTTACAAACTACAAAGTGACACAAATACATACCAAGTATGTAGGTTAGGTAAAATACAATTTAAAAAAAAATTAAACAAGGAAATAACAAAATTAACGAAGCAAAATACGATACAATAACACTTGTAAAATAAACAAAAAGTAATGAAGAAGATTAATGGAATAGTTTACAATATGAGACACTTACAAACATATCACGTGTAACGTTACCTTTGCGAACTCGCTCAGTGAACATGAGAAAATATCTATTTTATCAACCGCCAATTTTAGACCAAATTTATTTTGTATAAGCCCCATGTAATAGGGGTTGCTACTGAGATGGAAAACCCTGATAACATTTCGCCCGTCCTGGGAATCGAACTAGGATCTCATTCTCAGCAGTACTGCTTGCGACCACTACTATACTATATTATTCTTCTTATCGTGTCGATATCAAAAATAATAAGAAAATATATAATTACTAGCTGCGCCCCGCGGTTTCACCCGCATAAGTTTCGATCCCGTGGGAATATCAGGATAAAAAGTATTCTATGTGTTAATCCTGGTTATAAAATATCTGTGTACCAAATTTCATCCCAATTCGTTCAGTACATTTTGCGTGAAAAAGTAACAAACATCCATCCATCCATCCATCCATCCAAACTTTCGCGTTTATAGTATTAGTGGGACAGTTTTTTAAATTTGTTTATCCCAAAATTCAGCAACTGACTATATTTATTAAAAATCGTTCTAGTTTATCTTAAAAGTCACATAAAAATTCAAAGAACAAAACAACAGGTTTTAATTTCAATCATTATGATCGATCGAGGCCCCAGTTTATTATTCTAATGTGTAATGACAAGGTATAAAGGTATTATATATCCAAACAGTACACGGAATCACCCCTCAGGAATCAAACCGTCATCACTTCATATTTACCCACCCCAACCCTTTACCTGTTCAGAATCCGATAACTAATCACATAGAACAACAAAGGTAGTGTGGGGGGGGGAATAATAATTTATACACCACCCAGTTTACCCCTCAAAATGTAGCGTGCAACCATTGATATTCGAATAAATTTCGTATCAACCTCCCCTCATAACTCTGACACTTGAAAATTGAGTTCCCAAGAGCTGAAATTACGCATGAACTTTGACACGATGACCTGGTTTTATACTTTTCAGATATTAATCTGTGGAAATGTTACGTGTCTGCGGATGATTTCGTTCATTTTGAGGGTTTGATGAAGTTAATCTTGGATTACTTTGCGAGTCTTTCCTTTAACTGACATCTTTGTGATTGGTGTTTATTTTTGTAAGCCTAATTTGGTCTCAGTAAATCCTCATTGTACTATCTATAAATAAGGCTTACGATTAACACTATCTCAATCTGCAAGGTGCCCTGCCTTTTCCCAACTATTAACAGTAACAGTATTTTACATGGAGCGACTGCCTATCTGACCTCTACAACCCAGTTGCTGAGTAACATGATGCCCCTTGGTAAGACAGCTCGTCAGACTTTCCGGCTTCTGACTTCCCGTAACGGCTGTCAAAGATCTACGAATGACAGCCGAGACTAACGACTTAAAAAACGTTTTGACGTTTAAAAAAACATCTCTTAACTTTTATCACCGTTTATAAATGAACCTCACAGTTTCTAGATAAGATCACTTGAGATCAATCAATAAAAGTGCCTACCTACTCTTAGTTACATATTGACATCTTATAACATACAGACTTCTTATATCTATTCAAAGACAAAATGCATCATACATCTGAAAAAAAGTAGTTTTTCTTTTAAATCCTTTAGTGCTTAACTGTAAAAGGAATCTCTAACCCACGGCTTCAATGTACTCTTGGAGATTGGAACATAAATTTTTACTACTAAGTGCATGTAGCTTCATAAGGTTTAAAAGGGCTTTGAAGATCGTAAAGTCACAAAAATCATATAGACTGCTCGTATATGAGATTGTATGACGGTAATAAAAAGATTCAAGATCTTAATAAGACTATCTTATAACTACTATATATATAATATATATATATATATACTATATATATATACTATATAGACCGCAGGACGCCTGTTTCCTTGATCTTTCCAGGGCGTTCGATCTTGTCTCGTATGATGTGCTCTGGGAGAAGATGGTAAGCAGGGGTATACCCGCGGAAATATGTGGACTATTTTGCCATTGGTATAATAATCAGACCAATCTTGTGAAATGGGATGGTATGCTCTCTGAACCGTATAGGTTGGAGTGCGGGGTGAGACAATGAGGTCTGATGTCTCCCAGGCTCTTCAACCTCTACGTAGATGACCTCATAGAGAGACTCAGCAGCATGTATGTCGGATGCAGTGTTGATGGGGTTAGCATAAACAACATCAGCCATGCTGACGACATGGTGCTGCTAAGTCCGCCTGCGGGGGCAATCAGAGAGTTGCTAAAGATTTGTGAAGCCTGCGCTGCTGCACATGGACTAGTTTACAATGTTAAGAAATGTGAATACATGGTCTTTGAGGTCGCGGTGGCAAATGCCGTGAAGTGGGACCCGAGCTACTTGTAAACGGGTCAGTAATTAAAAGGGTATCCACTTTTAAATACCTAGGTCACTTTCTTTCCGACGACCTTAAGGACCATGTAGATATAGAAAGGGAGCGCAGGGCACTCGCTGTCCGGTGCAACATGTTGGCCCGTAGATTTGCTCGGTGTAAAGACCTAGTAAAAATAACTTTTGTCAAGGCGTACTGCCAGAGTCTGTACACGAGTAATATATGGGTCAATTACACTAAAAGGTCGCTGGATGTCCTTCGCGGTCAGTACAATAATGGTTTCAGGATGTTGTTGGGACTTCCTCGCTACTGCAGCGCGTCGGAAATGTTTTCGCTTGCTCGTACCGACGGGTTTCACGCGATTATTCGTAAAAAAACAGCGTCACTCCTGAGGAGAGTGAGAGACAGTCGCAACAGCATCCTGAGAACTGTAGCGAAGAGTTTCGGCTCTCCAATTGTAAAGCAGTTTGTGCAGAGGGTGATGGGTAACACTAGATAATAAGTTGTTTTAATATTATGTTACTAACACTCTATGGATTCTTTGGTCCGAAATAAAAATCATATATTTATTATTATATTATTATTATTATAACCAGCAATTAATCATGTTTTTATATTGTCGTTGTAGAAATAAAAAAATAAAAATGACTCCTAAGTTTAAACTTATGTACGCTACTTTCCGCCTCACTGCTTCCCTGCGACTAGGAGCTCCTTGCGGTTCTCCTCGTCGTTGTCAACAGCCTCGGACACCATGGTCTGTCTTGCAGCCGAAGTGCGGGGCGCTTAGCAGGGCACGCAAACATTAATGACATCATCTTGTTACGCAATTACCGTTTGGATTTTTATGAAATTTGGGACACAGGTAAAGATGACCTGGGTTAGAATATAAGATACTTTTTATCCCAATAGTGATCATATCAGACCTCCACGCGGACGGCTACAGCTAGTAAAGTTACATATCGTAACGTAATAAATTGTTTCCTATTTCCTAAAACCGGCAGTAAGAATAGCGAATCTAAATTGAATTATCGCGATATCCTAAAGTCCTATTTGAAACTGAAATAACCCAAATTCACACATACATTTAGGATTAGGGTCATTATTAGGGGCTTATATAATATATACTGTGTAGATTATATTTTGTTCGCAGTTTCAGCTTAAATGCTTAATTTATTCCTCTTTGCTAGATGACAGTATTTAACTGGTATACAAAATATTAGATAAATTGTTGCCATTTTAAAATAAAAACTGACATTTTGAAGTTGTAAAACTTCACATTTATATTAATAGCCAGAATATCAGACATAAAGCAAGTATTGAAATTAAAACTTTATTTTTTTACACATAACTTAACATCACGCATGCAATCCCACAGGGCTAGGCAGAGGTGTACCTATAGTGCCCACATTTCCCACATTTCGTCATGTTTTAAGTCTAGGGGACGAACTTATTCCCATCAACCGGGCACAAAACCAGATACCTTGCTGAGAAATTTGTGATAGAAAAACCCAAAAACACTTTGCCCGACCTCAAACTCAAACTCAAAGCATTTATTTCAAATAAACCAATTACAGGCACTTTTGAATTGTCAAGGCCATTTCAAAGCGTAGTAGGTTCCTATGGAGAAGAACGGGCAAGAAACCCCACGGACACTCTTTTAAATCAAAATAACCAGACTAGGGAACACCCTAAACGCCCCGCCTGGAATGTAATTATTTTGTTTCCTGTAAACTATTAACAACAATTTGAAATATATCCATTAACAAGTGGCACTTAGCTTTAATTAAACCCACTGTTTAATTTCTATACGGTTTATACCTAATTATACTTTAATTACTTGTTCTCTACATGCAATTAAGCGTTCGTGTGATGCACAGTGGTTTACATAATTATACAGCTGGACAAAGTGTGTCAAACCATATTCCCCTAGGAAAACCCGCATGGCAAAATTTTGTAGCTACGAGAGAACACAAAATACAAAATGGCGGACGTGGCAATGTGTAGATTTAAACCGGAGAACTTCATTTACTAAACCAGAGGTGTAATACAAAAAATATATCATAACATCACGCTTGTATTCCGCGAAGGGTTAGGTAGAGGTGCACCTATACTACACCCATATTTGCCAGTTAGCATAATCAGTCTATAATGTTGCCACTACTGGAACACAGGCCTCCTCTCCATGAGTGGGAGTGGGCTGTAATCTACCACGCGGGCCCAGTGCGGGTTGGTGGATATCACATGTCTTCGAATTTTCCGGTTCGAGGAGATCCCAGTTTCCTCACGATGTTTTCTTTCACCGTTTGAGAGCAGTGGTGATGAAATAATTTACACAAAGTTAATGGGCCTCTCTGGGTTCGAACCTACGACCTACAACTCGTAACCGTTACCACTTGGCCACCACTGCTCTGCATAATAACTTCAATTCAGTCCATATCCATTACAGACATACATACATTGTGTTAGTAGGAACTTAAGAACGCTGCTAAAGCCCCATATAACAGGGGACGAGTCTATTGGCATTAAGCCGGCACAATACCAGATTGCGGGTTGCTACTGAGAAATTCCTGATGGAAAAACTCAAAAACACTTTGCCCGACGGGGAACGTTCCGATTTCTTTGGAAAAAATACAAAGTCCTTGGATCATGGTGTACAGATATAACACGTTTTTCTTATATCTTACTCCGTACTAGGATCTTTATCCCGTTCAAGTTACGAATACAAAATTCAGCAGAATATAAATGCAACTTATATAATAAATGTATGTGGACATTACATGATAGGTTCCTACGTGTTTTTGCGTACCAACCGGTTGTGATGTACGGAAATAGGACGCGTCATTCTCACTATACTATATCGTAGGATACGTAGCCAGCAGCTCGGACTGGTTAAATTAACCAGAGCGGAAAGACACCTTTGTGTTTAACATTAATAACATAGACATGTAGACGTTGTGTTCTCTTCGGAAAAACCGATTCATTGAAAGGATTTTTGATTTGATTTATGGAATTCGCTTGGAAGCAAAGTTGAAAGTTGCAGGCATCCTGATTACGAACGTGAATCTGCCTAGCCTTTTCCCAACTATGTTGGGGTCGGCTTCCAGTCTAACCGGATGCAGCGTACTAGTATTTTACATGGAGCGATTGCCTATCTGACTTCCACAATCCAGTTACTGGGTAACACGATGCCCCTTGGTAAAACCACAGACTTTCGGGCTTCTGACGAACAGTAACAACTGTCAAAGATCCACGAATGACAGCCGGGACCAACGGTTTAACGTGCTTTCCGAGGAATAGAGGAATCATCTACGGACCAACCGCGGCAAGCGTAGCTTAACCAGATCGATCCACCCTTGCTGCTGTTTTTACTTAGCCACAAGCCCCTCCAGATTAAGAACGTGAAAGTTATGAATTAAAATGAAGTCAAGTTTATTTTGAGTGTTTCTTTTGTGCAGTGTTGAACGAATCGTAAGTGGCCAGTCAACCCCAACAATGCCGTTTTGGCTGACATCAAAATCTTGTTCAACAACTCATTTTAAGCATTATAGGTTACTATTTTAAAGGTCACCAAGTTAATAATTTAAGCTTACAGTAATACCACCATACTTGTATTTCCTCGCGGCTAAGCGTGGCTAATGGAGCGGCAATAATCGTGAAATGTCTTGCACGCGATGAAGCCGAGTCAGTCCCGGTATTTCTAAATACTACCCAACATTATCCTGATTTTATCAATGAATTATACAATCCCACAGTATCTACCCAGCTTTAGTACCATCATAAAACCACTCTCAAATATGGCGTCCATTTTTCCTCATTTTTTGTTCGGTCAGCAGAAGACTACACAAAAAGGAATTAGGGCTGGTCCTTTATAAAAAAATGTGTTAGGGAGCGCTAGCAATTACTACCTACATCTGTCTTGCATGACCCCCGACGTGAGTAAAATTTTGAGCTGTGTTTTTTTTTTTGCAAACAGTATTTTGATATTTTTTAGGTCGGTTTATTCAGACATTTTTATAAGAGGGTCGTTTAAAATCAATTTGGGATAGGATGAATGGTAAAAAGAAACAGCGTTGTTTTTAGAGGGAAAACACGTAGGAACTGAAACGTTGTAATTTTAGGTGGAAGGGAGCAACGCAGTAATTGAATCTTAACTTGAACTTTGAACTTGAACAAGACTAACTGCGACCCGCGGTTTTACCAGCTTAATTGTCGATCTTGTGGGAATATCGGTATAAAAAGTACCCAATGTGTTAATCCTGGTTATAAACTATCTGTGTGTCAAATTTCGGGTCTCCCTTGTTTGACCGAAAGGAATTTGACAAATAAAAAATGTTTCGCATAATTTCATTTGCCAAATTATTACTTAGCAAAAAATCTATTGACAAAAAATTGTAACGCAAACCTAATGTTTGGCAAATGAACTTAAACTATAACTTGTTTACCAACTAGTACTTTTAACATTTTTCATTTAATCAAATGTTTCAGTTGGAATAACAGTTTTTACGCAAAATCAAATAGCCAAATATTTAGTATCGTCAGTTTTCAATTCACCCTTTCCTATTCAGTCAAATGCTTCAATGACAAAAATGTGAACTGCTAAGTGGGTAGGAGGTAAATCAAAAATTCTAAACAGGTAATAATAATATGAATATTAACTATTTTTTTTCTATATAATGTAGTCGTTCCTGGCACTCGCCGGCCGCTGCCGCGGCACCGCTCGCTTCGCTCGCTCGGCTCGTGCGTAGGAGGTCACAGTTTTAACCTAACCTAACCTACCCATTTTTTTTAAAGAAGAAATTAACCTAATCTAAATAGTTGAGTTCCGGGTAACTTAAAACAATATCTTTTTTTCTATTAATGCAAGTCGTGTCTGGCACTCGCCGGCCGCTGCCGCGGCACCGCTCGCTTCGCTCGCTCGGCTCGTGCGTAGGGGGTCACAGTTTTAACCTAACCTAACCTAACCATTTTTTTTTAAATAAGTAATTAACCTAATCTAAATAGTTGAGTTCCGGGTACCCTACTAAAAACAATATCTTTTTCCTATTAATGCAAGTCGTGTCTGGCACTCGCCAGCCGCTACCGCGGCACCGCTCGCTTCGCTCGCTCGGCTCGTGCGTAGGAGGTCACAGTTTTAATCTAACCTAATTACCAAAAAATGCTATTTTTGCCTTAACATTTTTTGTCTTAACAAATCATTTCACCAAACTTTTATTGTCTGAAGATTGTTTGCTGTAATAAATCATTTGATTATAGACCAAATGCCATAATGACATTATACTTGGCAATATTTTGCCAAGTAAAAATTTGACCAAATGAAAATATGCGAACTAAAATCATTCGAAATATTGCAATGGTATAAAAAAAGGTTGCTAAAATTTGTTTGGGTAATGAAATTTTGGCAAAATCTTTTCGGCAAAACGGCAGGCACCCGTCAAATTTCATCTAAATCCGTTCAGTAGGTTTTGCGTGAAAGAGTAAAAAACATCCATCCATCCATTCTCACAAACTTTCGCGTTTATAATATTAGTAGGATTCATCAGAAAAGTAGAATGGTTAGTTAACGTTTTCAAGACTAAGATTGAACATTTAAAATCTTCTTAGCGAATGTATCGTTAAATAAGACTCAGCCACGCTCAAATGATAAACTCATAAAAAATCTAGCCTCTGTCCGCGACTTCCTCCGCGTGAAATTTCTTGTTCCCTCGACCCACCCCGTCGCATCGCTCTATTTCTTCATTTTCGCTCAGAATCTTAAGGGTAGCCTGTTATTAAGTAGCCTAGAAATAGCCTTCCCCAAATATTGGGCTACAAAATACAAAAAATAAAATTCTAATCCGACCGGTAGTTCCAAAGATTAGCGCGTTAAAAACACACAAACTCTTCAGCTTTATTATTAGTATAGATATAGATAAGACTCAACCATGCCAATAAATAGAAAAAATAATAAAAACTAAAATAAGATCAAGCCAGAATATTTCAACCCTCCTACTAACCGTTCATTTTCATCCCTCTCAAAAAAGCCTGACGCAAAAGTAAAGCCTTCCGTACACGTATAAGCAGTAGCTAAAGAACCATCATCTTTTCAATGGGTTAGTTCCGCACGTAAAAATGCCAATAGATGTTAAGTATAAGGAAAACGCGCGTAAACCATTAATCCTTAGGAACGGAGCCCGCAAGATATCAACACTTAAGCCCATATGCGTAAGGGAGAAAACAGAAGTTGTCGTCTCATCTCCCTATCCTTTACCGAAATACAGGGTGGCAGGGACATCGACGCGCAACCGCTTCTCGTGGATTCAGTACATGATTCTGGACTCCCCTGCGTTGAAATTTTCCGTCGGCTTTTTCTTAATTTTTACGTTCTTTCTGCATTTTTTTTTTACCGTAAACTGCATAAAATCATTGTTTCTATCTAACCCAATGAGTATTTTTTATTAAAAAAATAGTAAATTCACTTGTTTCACTTAAAACAGCAATGGAAATAAAACTCGAAAGGGCAGCGCGCGGTATCGCAGTAGGTATAGTCACCGGCACGTAACTTGGCAAGGTTTTGGCGTAGTGGGAGTAATTTCGCGCATGTACAGACGCCAGCACATCAAGTTACTACAATCTGTCAAATTTCTTTAATAGATTTTCCACTTTATCGCTAAAGCATTAGGTTCAAGGTTGATTGGGAAAATTTGACAGTTTCGGGTAGCTTGACCTGCTGGCGTCTGTACACAATGCTTAGTGCAACAAAAAAATGATCACTTTTACTGCTTGTCATTATTCTATGGTTATTATCATAATTTATTTTTAAACATGTCTGTTTAGAAGAGTGTTAAAGGAGAGGGACGACTAACAAGTTACGTGCCGGCGACTGTAGCGTGCGCGCGCCATCCGCGGAGCGTTTTGATCGCGTTGTCTGCAATACATTGCGCACTCAAAAATGAATTTTTTTTTAACCGGTCATTTCCGAGATGAATGACTTTCGTAATTTTATTTATGGCATCAGGTGTAACCTTTTCACGACGTTCGCGCTTCGATGTCCCTGCCACCCTGTATACCTACTTATTGGGTTCAGTTTTAGTCTCACCAGATGTGGCTAAGTGTCTGGCTATATTAGTATTTGACCTCTGGTATTTATCATAACTATTTAAATTCGGATTTTTCTCTGTCACGATGCAAAACGGTCCGATATTTATTTGCAGAAGAAAACTTATAACGTAAGGTTAGGTTGGGGTCGGCCCTAAGTAATGACCACTACACGTACCATATACCAATCCGAATATTATTGTAACAAAACAGGAAATAACGGTCACTCATCTTAAGACTCGCCTTGGCATACGCTTCTTAACCTCATATCTCACGAAATACATCTCGGTGAAATGTTCTAAAGAGCAAATTCAGTAGTAAAAGTTCCCCTCAAACTACATGGGCTTTACTATTAGGGCAGGAGTCACTAAATGGCGGACAGCGGGCCGCATCCAGACCGTCGACCTCTTTTTATCGACCTTAAGTTTAAGAAGACAGATAGTTCTAATTAAAAAATGACTGAATGAATTATACTTATTTTTTTATTTTCGTTCTTTACTACTTAATAAAAAAATATATAGAGTTTCTTTTCGTTTTACCTATTTCTTTTTTTAATGTGTTTTCTCGTTGGTAGGTAATCGTCTACCAAACGGACCGCGACAGTCATAATATTTTTTTTTTAATTGGACCCCCAATGAAACTCATTCGTGATCCCGGCTGCAGGGCAAGGGGATTGTTCAGAATGTTGGTAGTGGTCGTAATTAACGATCGAAGTTAATCATGGCTGCTCCAATAACTTCCTTGTGTGATTGAATTGATTGGACTAATTTACTTGATTGTTTTCTTTAACAATGGCATGAATGGATATATACGTGTATGTATAAGGTTCAGAAGAGTAGTGGTGGCCCAGTGGTATCGGGCCCGACTTACGAGTTGCAGGTCGTGAGTTCCAACCCAGGCAGGCACTTTGTGTTTTTAATTTCATCACCATTGCTCTCAAAACGGTGAAGGAAAACATCGTGAGGAAATCGACATGTCTTAGAACCAAAAGTTCGAAATGTGACATCTACCAACCCGCACTGGGCCCGCGTGGTAGATTATGGCCCATTCCCTCTCACTGAAAGAAGGCACAGGCCTTCTTTCAGTGCCTATCAGCCTATAATGACATTTGAGAATGCGTTCTTGACACCTGTCAGTTTCATATAAAAAAAAAAAAAATATATAAACGAATACGTGTTTTGCGAATTTGATCTTTATTAACTACTACAACTGTCAATGTCAAAACGGGCCTTTTATTTTTTGACAACTTTAAATAAAGTAAAGCGTGTTTTTGAATTTACTATCGATAACCATAATATCAGAATGTAATAAAAATAAAACATTTATTTTACATGCCTTGGCATAACAATGTCACAAAGACATTTTTGGTGTTGTGGGTGAAACAAAACAAATGGCATCGTTACACACGCACACATTACACAAGTAATGTGTACGTAATTTGCGTATACTTCAAAAATCAATAAACTTTGCTATGCTCTCTCTATTTCTACGAAAAAGGCAGTATATGTATATCCTCGAAGCCGGCAAGATCCTCACAGACTTATATTAAATGGCATGCCATGTTTAGCCATGTGTGTTCGGATATATAGTAAAATTCCAAGGGATTTATAAATATTAGATCTTAGATTTTGTTGAAGGAAACATTTTGTAATGTAACCTATAATATTTGCATGCTATGATATAAGAACATGTATGATCTATAATGTATTTTTAAAACAACTTTATGTATTACCATGTTTTATGCAAATAAATATTATTTACATTTCTATTTAAATGTTTGCTCTTGAGGTTTTGTCAGTTACGAGGAATAGGATTCTTCTGCTTTAGAACAGAATAGAATACTCTTTATTAAGTACACGATATAAATTACAGACATAAATATAGAAATTTTACAAAGGGTAAAACAATGGGCAGGCTTATCGCTAAGAGTGATCTTAAGACAACCTTTAGATGGATTAAAAAGGGGAAGGAGAGACAAATACTGGTGGTCTGTGGTGTACCATTTACATAATGTAATAAATACATACAGCCTTACTCCATCTGTCATCACTGCGCCTTGCCAGGTGTCCATTTGAGTTCTATAATACGCTTTCCGATATCGAAGACCTTCGTACCTCTTCGTATCTCGACGTTTCGAAATCATGTTATAGCTGATACCGAATCATCATCATCTGCCTAACCTTTCTCCAACTATGTAGAGGTCGGCTTCCAGTCTAACCGGATGCAGCTGTATGCCAGTATTTTACTTTTTGTTTTTATTTTATAGCTGATACCTTTTATTATAATCTCAAGGTCTCATTTATTTCGTTCATAAACGTGTGATAGCACAGTTCAATGAATTGTTTAATGTCACAATCAAAATCATATCAAATCAAATCATTTATTCATTTGCAAACAATAGCATCCCAGTTTTTCATTTGCTCTATATTTTTTAATTGGTTCGTTATTTCATTCGTTTTTTTTTACCCTGTAGCTCGGCAAGTTTTTACACTTATCTGGGTATGGTTGGTATGGGTATTTAATATTCCCGAATGGAATTGTTTATGGCTAAGCAATAACAGCCGCACGGGTCCATCGATCAGGTTAAGCTTCGCTTGCCGCGTTGATCCGTGAATGGGTGACCATCTTTACATATCAAGACCCCTCCGTGCCTCGGAAGGACGTTAAGCCGTTGGTCCCGAGTGTCATTCGTGGATCTTTGGCAGTCGTTACGGGTCATCAGAAGTCCGAATGTCTGACAACCAGTCTTACCAAGGAGTATTGTATTACCCATTAACTGGGTTGTGGAGATCTGAGGGGCAATTCTCGTAATTTTAAGAACGTTCACAGTCTGATCGCAGTCTCAATCTGTCAAAAATACCTCTAAATTTCCCTACATTTCGACAAGTTTTTGGCATTTGTTTGTCACCGACATGAGACTGCGACTAGATTTTGAACATTTTAAATTACGATAATTGGCCTTCTGATAGGTAGTCACTTCATGTTAAATACTGCCGATCGATTCTGTAAAAATCTCACAGTGAAAAGTTAGGTGACGTGAGCTTAGAGTGAGCTGTCAGTAGTGCCAATCTCCACGCTCACTTCACCTAAGTTTTCACGGTGAGATGGTTACAGAATCGCACTGCTGGTATTCGACTGCATCCAGTTAGACTGGAAGCCAACTCCAACATAGTTGGAAAAAAGGTTACGAAGATAATGAATGAAAGTAATATAGATCCAGAAACTACATACAAATAGTTTACGCATTTTCTGGGTGATCATTTTTTTCTATCTTTTAGGTACCTAATTATAAGCGGGAAGGTAAATGTATATTCAGTTGCTCTGAATATACGATATTACAGGTTTAATATTTTTGATGTTTTAAACGAATTTGCAAGTTTGATTGAAATTCCGTGATTGCAACGTTCGGCGTCGTATCTTTTATTGAATATTTATGGTTTTAATTCATCATTGTATTATTTTAACCCCGGAAGATATATTTGCATTGGCTTTCCCGATTCTCGACGTAACTAAATTACTTTTAAATTTTCACGTGATATTTCCAGGGTGAATTAAAACAATATCCACGAATGACAAATGGGGCGATACTTGAATGTATAGTAGACCTCGTAATTTTTTACCACTTGTCGAAAATTCCCAGTAAATTGAAACTTCACTAAGATTGTAATTATCCATTTGTCACATAGTATATTGTTTTATGATGTGCAATCGACATTCAACCTTAGGGTGATAAACTAACTTTACGTCCAGCGCACCCTGGGCGTCCAGTCCTACCATATTTTTACCACGGCATGACTTAATCTAGTGGTGATCAGTGGTAACGGCTCCGAGTTGAGGTCGGGGGTTCTTTCAGACAGGTGCTTTACTTTGAGTTAATAAAATTATTAGTCAGAAGACATTGTGAGGAAACCGGCATGTCTTAGAACCACAAAAATCGAAGACATGTGACATCTACCAACCTCCACTGAACCCGCGTGGTAGATTATAGCCCACGCTCTCCGAAGAGAGGAGGCCTGTGTTCCAGCAGTGGGACCAAGGCTGACCATGATCTAATCTATACAGTTTGTGCTAATATGAGGATATAAGATAAACATATAGAATTAACTCAAACTTAAAGCATTTATTTCAAATAAACCAATTACAGGCACTTTTGAATTGTCAAAGGGTCGGTTAGTCAGAAAGATAAAGCTGGTTGCCCATTCCAAAGCGTAATAGGTACCTATGGAGAAGAACGGGCAAGAAACTCCACGAACACTCTTTTAAATCATAAACTTGTTACAAAATATTGGTTATATCATTCATGTTGAAATTATACATGTGAGAACGATATAGAAAGACGTGCACGTTAAAAGCTTCCGTTATAAAGAAAGATAAAAAAAAAACAGAAATTAAAATAAGCCGTGGCAGCTAAGAGATGACCAGTCCCTACTGAACTGTTCTAAAGAAGATACACTTTAGTTACGCAAGTTTGTATGTACGTAAGTAAATTCTAAGCGCGAAACTCGAACAGTAACTTTGATGAATATTCATCGTCAACAAATATTATCGCAAGCTCGAATTTTACCCACATCTTCAGTGTAAATCTTTGCACGCGTAGGGAATTAAAATTGTGGAAAGGTATTATCTTACTTTGAAGTAACATAAACCCGGAAAGCTTGCACCCTGGAACAAAGTATCCTACGCAATTTACGGTCAGTCATTTTGGTCGCACCTCTTTACGCCAAGAACTCGACATCAAAAAGCGTCTATCTGTTCTGGTCCAAACGCGCCGATTTTGAGACTTTCACTGACAGAATTGATGTTATAAGCAGTAACTTAGGCTACTTTTATTTTAGATAAAGAAAAAAAGGATTAGTAAAGAGACACATTATTTTTTCCGACATCCACTTGAAGCTAGTTAGCAATATACCAACAAAATATGGACATTTAAATAGTCTGAATTAAATTTATTTTATTTTATTTATTTTTATAAATATACCTGCGTTGACAGACGCTGCCTTTAATTAACTGACATCATAAAAAAATCAAAGGTCGGAAACAAAAAAGAAGAAAAGAAGAAGGAAGGAAGGTCTTGGAAGGAAATATAGCTGATGAAATGTGGGTGTACTAATATAGGTAAACCGCTGCCTCACCCTTTGGAACAACTGGCGTGATGTTATGTTATGTGATAAAAATATATATCAAAACACAGAACTTAAATATTAATAACATAATAATATCATCCACAGAATCGAACCACTACACGTCTTCGGAAAACAGCTATCAAAAACCAGCAATGAAAAAAAGAAAGAAAATGCATTGCCCAAACAAAACCTATTACAAAGTTTTCATTGTACTAAAGTTGTGACGATACGGCTTTTTACACACGCGTGCGGAACCTTATAAAGTGGGTATAGGTAGCTAGCCGGTAGGTAGCGTAAGTAAGCGTAGGTAATGCAATTAAAAGTTGGTAGCGTGCGACATTGCCCGCTTTGTGCGGCAATTACCTCTGTAAGTGCCGTAAGTGGTTATAATGCTTGAAGGTACGTTTTGAGTTAAAACGTCGTATGTGCGTCGTTCGTAGTTTTTAATGGGATAATAGTCCCCTGTGACGGTGGAAAGTGGTGTTAGTGACGTCGTATGTGAGGGTGCAGTGCGGTAAATGGCGTAAGTTGACTTCCGGAGTGAATGGTTAAAGGCTCATGGTGAAAAGGATGATTGCAGTTGGTTAATATCAAATGTAGTACAATGAAGACTTTTAAGATAGATATGGTTGTTTACCGAAAACCAGTCTTAAATTCAAAGAAAAACGGATTCTATTTATTCCTTTGCAGTCTGGATCTATTAATTGAGCTGCTTAACTATTTATTTTATTAATTCGTGTTAAATAAAATTGTACGTATTTTGGATTTTCCTTTAGAAGAAACAAAAATCTAAATAAGTAGGTAGTAGAACTCATAAAGTTCACTAGTTTATTTATTGCATAAGCTCTCACAGCACAGCATCGATATGGATCCGGCTCGAAGAGCCGACGTTAACTTCGTGAAACCGATTGATGTCCTACAGCCGGTCATTGAGCCACAACCCTTTGACATCTAACATAGTTATACAGGTTGAAGTCTTAACATAGTTATACCTATAGGTGTCACAGATGCAGTTAAATCGGTGCGATAAAGCAATCTCCGCGGTTAGCTGCCGGATGTGGTTATCGCGTTAAGCCGTTCAGACACGATCAGAGCTATGTTTGAACGTAGGTAGGTAATCTTGTTCACCGCAGTGATTGATCAAAGGACGTTTGATCTTGGTTGTTGAATAACATATGACTGTCGATATGAGCGTGATAGTGATTTAGGGCCGGTTTCTTCAAACGGTCGGTTAACGTAAGTCAAGGCCATAATTTTGTAATTGTAATTTGAAACAACGCTTTATTTGGTTTGACGATAGCTAGCGCTATTTTTGACGTATACGCGTGCGTCAAGTGGACGTGAAACAACCCGACCTTAAGAGCGTGTCAAATAATTATGCAACGAAGAATGTGATACGAATAACTACGGAAGTCGGATTTTTTTATAATCAAAAAGACCAAATTCTCGTCGTTCTGTGTCTTATAGGAAGACCAAAGGAAAACAACACAAGATAAGGCACTATACCACAAAACATAAAAATATAAGAAAGCCTGTTAGTGATTAGTAGCAAGCAATAAAGGATGCTGCATCTATGTAGGTTTTTGTGGACCATTCAAGAATGCTGTGGCCGCTGCGAAACCAATGAAGAAATAACCGCTTTTTTTTAATAAAACCACAAACTATCCTATAGATTAGTCTGGACATTAAAGTCTATTGTGTATAATACTTTTCTTTCCTTCTTGTTTTTTTCTTTGTAATTTCTCTTTTACATAGAATGGATGTAAAAAGACACCGTCATTGTATTTTTTTTTATTGGAGGTCAAAATTCCAACATTTACTGACGTTTTTTTACGAAAATGTTACATATGTGTTTAATATTATAACACAACTTTGAGTAGCCCCACGACCCCTGTTCTGCCGATCGATTCTGTAAAAATCTCACCGTGAAAAGTTAGGTGAAGTGAGCTTAGAGTGAGCTGCCAATAGTGTCAATTCCTAGCATTAGTTGGAATGACAGCTCACTCCACGCTCACTTCACCTAAGTTTTCACTGTGAGATGGTTACAGAATCGCACTGCTATTGCATGCACCCATAAGCACAATGTTTTGCGTGTGTACGCAAATAGCTAAATTTCACACCAAAATTAAAAGTCTGCAATTATTTTCCCTGCAATTATTTTTGTGCAATGTTACTTAGGTTTAATGCGTAGTTGACGGCTACGTGATGGGACTGTTTACAGCCTATATAATACGACCCCATGTCCGTCTATATGCCAACAATGTAGACTCCCGTTCAACAAAATCCATAGAATTGATGGGTCATTTCGGGATAAGTTACGCAACAATGCTTCAACAGAAAAGTCGAATCTGCAGAGAAGAAAAGTACTTTTGCTTGTTTACAAATGTAGGTAGCTTGCTTGGTTTAATTGCCTTCCTCATTATACGATACCTAAATAAAAAGAACATAAAGACCAGTAACTGCCTTTCTTACAACCGCCAGTGAAAAGGTTGATCAAAGAAGGTATCTTTATACTCTAGAACATTTTATGTTAAGGTGCGAGATACTTTATTTAAGTCTGAAGGCTAAATTCTACCTTCCGAGGGTTCTACCTACTGATAGCTTAACGAGAAATACTTTGCCAAGAAATGGGACATTAACATGCTAGTGAAGTACTTATGTACAATATACTGCGTTTAGAATTTATTTACATAACATGGAAACTATTTTTTTTTAAACTGTTCGAAATATGTAGTTAATACTGTAGGTATTAAGTCGCACGTACAGTTTGAGGAACAACTTCTAAAAATGTTTATGACTTTTTCAATAGTACTGGTCACTGTGAAATCAACTTAATCAATACAGATATATGGTTGATATTTGTTTAACCGTCATTTGAAAACAAGGATTTGACATACCATAATACGGAATAGCCTTCTTGTTGCAGGTACGTATTTGTATACGTACGACATAAAGTGCAGCAGCATTTTCTTCTCAGATGAAATGAGATTTTTGCTACTATACCCCTTTTGGCCAATCATGATATTAGTGGTACTTATTTGGTTAAAATCAAGGTCGCTCAGCGCGCTATAGAGTGGGCTATACTCGGAGTTTATTTGAAAGGTAATATCTGAAATGAAATTATCCGGAAAAGAACCGGAGTACAGATATGACATAGCTTGTAAAGTAAGCAAGCTGAAGTAGCAATTGGCTGGCCATGTTTGAGGACCGATGGCCGGTGGAGTAGACGAGACCTAGAGTCGAGACCGCGTATCGGCTAGCGTAGCGTGGGACGCTCGCGAGCTAGATGGACGAACGATCTTAAGAAGGTGGCTGGGACAGACTGGATACGGAAGGCGGAGGACAGGGAGTTGTGGCGCAGTCTGGAAGAGGCCTATGTCCAGCAGCGAACTGTGATAAGCCGAGTTGATTGACTTATATTGTCTCCCTATGCTCAACAGTAGACGTGTACAGGTATGCATATTGATGATAACTGTTAATGTTGGTTAAATTCGTGCTTTTTCATGATTGTTTTTTTTTTTTTTGTTAATTCAAAATTACAAGGAACTCCAGGCTAAGAAAAACATTAAAATATTTTAAAAAAGGCACGAAACCCAGTAGAAACACTAAGGGTGCTATATACATACCTTATTGCTGGTTTATGTGACCTTTATTTCATGAGTCAAAACCAAATAAGTAGTAGAGATTTCATGCCGTGCCAAATACACCTTTTTCATATAATGAACACGGAAAATAGGTGAAGTGTTAAAAGTGGTTATTCGTGCCATTACACATGCTCGAATTACCATATAACTGCCCATTAGAATTCTCTGCCAACTCGCATTTAGCCACCTTGGACTAAGTTACTTAACTACGTCTTATTAGAGAATTTTTTTATTTAAGTACTCTATTTCCGCTAAAATGTTCTTTATTTTCAACTTATGAAGATTCATAAGAAGTATTCATAATTAATAAATTCCAATTAATATTATAAATGCGAAAGTGATTTTGTTTGTTACGCTTTCACGCAAAAACGGCTAAACGAATTTGGATGAAATTTGGCACACATATAGACACTGCCCTGGGTCAAAAGTAGCCTATGTCCTTAACATAGGCTACTTTTCATCCTGGATTCCAGCACGAATTTATTTATTTTATTATTTATTTAAACACGTTAAATTGGATACAGATAAGACATATTAGTATTGAGTACAAAGGTACTGTTTATTTCTTAAGAAATTTCTTCCAGTAGACCTGCGAAAGGAGAAATGAAAAAGAAATGTAGACAATAGTGTGTGAAAACAAGAAGAGAAGAATTTGATTTTGTGAATTTAGTGTTTATGGGCAGGTCTTAACATTTATTTAACTAGACGAAACGGAAATGATAAAACCTAATATTATAAAAGTTTGTTCTTAGTAGATATAGTTGAAGTTTTGTAAGAAACCGACGGATGTTTACGAATAAAATTTAGTTTAATTAATAGAAAACAGACAGTTCATTTATCAAATTATATTTCATTAGATAAAATCTATCGGTTTCTTACTAAACTTCAACTATATCCGATGACCCTGGTTACTTATCTCCTTTGGCGACTGTACGTAATCTAGTTTGGAACTTGTTTGTACTATACTTCGTATAGTGATAAATATATTAAAAACAAAAAAAAACAAAAACAAACTGTGTTACAAACAATGATCTTTATGATCTTGAGATGAAGTTTGTGACTTATTTTTAATTTTGTGTGTGTGACTTGGCTATCGCATTAGGTTAAGTAAGATATGTAATGATAGTTTTAAGGCATTTAAGTAAATATTAAGAATACAAAAGATTTATATTTAAAGCAGTCTTTAAACCATTTTAGGAATAGTAACTGCACTATCCTATATTAAAATCCGGCTTATTGGAGATAGGAGTCGAATACGAAATAGGGTTTTCTCGAGCACATTGTCACGTTGGCGGGCGCTAGAAATCTTTCAGCTTAGCGCAGCTCAGAACTTTCCAAAACCAAATGGATTGAATAGTTTTCTCCAACCATTTTCTCAACTGTATACGGAAATAATAGAGAAATAAGAGTAAACTTGAAAAGTTTACTCTTTCTGCCTTTGATAACCAAAGCAGACACTGAAATACTTCAATTAACATGTAATCTACGAACAGTATAACCTCCCCATCTCTTTCTTCGTAGTAACTGTCTCGAAACACCACACCGGTAATCAAATGCGACAGTTTTAAAACAGGGTGTAACGTTACGAAACTAGAAAACACTGGCAGTTTTAGAAATTTTACAGAATACGTGAGCGAATTACAAAATTCCTGGTAACTCATTTTGTGTTATTTTGTAGGTTCCGCGGTTTTAGTCGTCGCAGGTGCGAGCATTCAGCGTGGAGTGCCGCAATGCTATTATGTAAAAATATCACCGTGAAAACTTAGGAAAACTGAGTTTGAAGTGAGCAGCTGTCAATCAAGCTCACTTCACATAAACGTGAGACACCTAAATCTTTTATAGAATAAACCGGTTGGACCCCAATGCGTTACAGTTTAGTATTCACAATCTGAAGGAGTTTGAAGGAAATTAGCCATTGCGCATATGTTTATAAAAATTGTATGCACGACAGCGTAAATAACGCGATGATTATTGTAGAGCTAGCTTTTGCCCGCAACGTCATCCGCGTGAAATTTCTTGCTCCCCCGACTCACCCCATCGTATCGCATCGCCTGCCCGCGCTGTTACTTCGTTTTCGCTGTGTTTTTTCAGCCTGTTTTTTATTTTTGCTCGGCTCCTAAGGATCATCGTGTGATGTAAAATAGCCCAAAGTCTTGAAGAATTGGGCTATCAAATATAAAAATATTGTTTCAAATCCTACTGATAGTTTCAGAGATTAGCGCGTTCAAACATACAAACTCTTCAGCTTTATTGTTAGTATAGATAAATATAAATATCGTCAAAATGCAATTGCATTGGGATTTTGATTGTGTTACACTTACCCCGCTGGTTTTCAAGATTGAACAAAGTATCATTGGTTTTTTCATTAGAAATATCTCCTTAGCAGCCCCTGGTCTGGATTTGTACCCGTTAAATAGTGATAGGCTCGCTTCCTACCTACATAGGAATTGACTCGTCAAATGTCGTTGTAAACTTCGTATAGGAGCAATTTTGCCTACCCCTTCGAAGAAAAAGGCGTGATGTTTTTATGTTGCTACAGCTGTGTAAAACGCACTTCAAACTACTCTATTGTCATCACAAACAGTACTTCGTTTTACTGGCGCGGAGATGAGAATAATTTAGAATAAACTCAGGCGAGGAGCTACTCTTAAGACTTGTTTTAAAGCTGTACTTAGATTACCAAACTAAGGAAAAGTGATATCTATTCAGCATAATGTAATTACTTCAAGTAAAGTGCTGTTTAATATTTTCTTAAGAAAATCATATAATTTTTTCTTGGAGGAAAGTGAATATGTAAAATCTTAGTCCCAGTTTCTATAATCAAAGAAAAAACCGAAAGAATACATACCAATAAATTGCTATTAAGTTACCAATCGCATATTTTATAAAGAATAGTAAACCATTATTAATTTGATCTCTTATGATTTAACTGCCTGCGGTAACTTCGGGCTAAGATACTTTAACGCATTTCCATTCAAATCTTGTAGGTATACTCTCTACAATAAATAGCTTAGGTATAAACAGCAAAATATGATATAGGATTTGCGACAAACCTCACAACGTGAGCCTCTGATAACCCAAAAAGGGTCTATCAATATGCTAAAAATGATACGGAAAGGTTGTATACCTTTTTATATAAAAAAAACAAAAGGATATTCTGGCCTGATCGGTAAATGCGTCCGTTGAAAGGTCATTGGCCTTATTTCTAGTTGTTTTTTGTTTGATTAACAACTTTAAAATCACGTTAATGCATAGTAGTATAAGATTGTAGGTATCGTGTCCAGAAAAAAATTAAAGGGTATTTTTACCCGGCTAACCGGGATTTTAGCACGCAATAGAACATGCTTTTCAAATGTGTGTAATGTGAAAAATAATAGAAGCTCTAAAACATTAGACGAAATCTTATTATACAAAGCAGGACGTTGCAGTTAAAAAAGTACTTGTTTGTCCACGGTGAAGCCTAATTTACATGGTGCGATTTAATTGCCTGTGATTTAGTTGCCATTACTTGAAGTAACAGTAAAAGCATCATCTAAACACTGTTTAGACGACACAAGTAATTTTTAACACGCTTTTTTATATTAGCTTCACTTGTAACTAACAATGTAACAAAATCTTAGAAGTCAATTTTAACCTACTTCTAACTGTCGTATCGAAATGAACCTTTGTATGTATAATAAGTTTGGAAGACAAAACTATAATTTGGTATCTTTGAGCTGATCTGATGATGGGACCAGGAGGTGGATAGTGGAACTCTTCAGTGACTATTGGGCTAGTAGTGGGCTCATATGATTTGTTTTGACGACTGCAATAGATTGCACATGGTGTCGAGGGTCCGATGATGGGGCCAGGAGGTGGACAGTGGAACACTTTAGGGTCCACTTGTAAACCCCTCGAGTTTGCTAGTAGCCCCTAATCGTCACAACTTCGTTGACTTTATACTTATCAACATAATGAAGAATATACTAGACGTTAAAGTTAAAAATAAAAATATGTAGTTTAAAAAACCAAAAAACACACTCTTTTATCACACACTAAAAAATATAAAATAATTAAATTGACTTAAATTGAATTCTAAAAGCACTCCACGCTTTTAGGATTCATTTTAAGTCAATAAAGTATTTTATAATTTTAGTACCTGATAAAAGCGTGTTGTTTTGCTTCAGTTTTATTGTATGCTATAGGCAAAAAACTGGTATAGTGTAAATGAGGCATTAGGGAAAATCCCTAGGGGAAAACCGCTGCTAAACAGTGTAATTTTTCTATTAAAAATCTGAAAGCAGAAGTCCGTATAATATGAAAAGGTAAGAGGGACTAGGGCTGTCGACGTTGAACTTTTAATGATAATGGATTTTACTTTGAATCGATAGAAGTTTTAAGAATTGTATTAATACTCTGTGGTATGGATGGGCAGAAGATTTTCATGTGACTATACTCTGTTCACTTTTAAGTTTAGGTTAACCGTTTTTTGACAGCTGCCTTATAACGAACTATTCTAAATCACGTAAAAGTTAACTTTAAAATGAGAAATAAGGAACTGTCTAATCTTTTTGAATTATCTTATTTATGACTTCTTACAGATATTATAATACCATACGTGTATCAGTTTTGACAAAAAACATATAATTGCCCAGTGGACAGAGTATAGAGATTCAAAGTGTGAAAAAGTAGTGTTGTTGTGTGTCGTACTGTGAAACAAAAGACTGAACCAGCAGTAGTATTCTGTTATAATCTCACCGTGAAAACTTCGGTGAAGTGAGAGTGACGGGAGCTGTCATTCCGACTGATGCTAAGAACTGACAATATTGACAACACACTTCAAGCACACTTCACCTAACTTTTCACGGTGATATTTTTACAGAATAGATTGGCAGGGATTCCGAAATATGGTTGAAAAGGGAACGTTTTGTGGAATTCAAGTTGATAATCTTCTGGCTCCATATTCTCCACTCTGAACAAAGAAAAGAACAGTAGAGGGACTCTTCTTTTTGTTAAAAAAATGATTAATTTATTGAACCCATGTTACAGACATTGCCCTATAGTTAACTTTACTTATTACTGTTAGCGATCATCATTTGTATTTTTACGGCGGACCTAAAACTAGGCGGTGCGGCGGCGCCTGTAATTTGGAGAAGACCATTAAAGCATAAAAGCATACTCGTAATAAAAGCCGTTGGAGAATTTAATTATTTATAACTCTTAAGATACCAGGGGAGAGTGTAGGTAATTCTTTGGCAGGAACTACGTAAGCGTGAAAAATATTATACGCTGTAAACCTTATAATATTTTTGCATAGTGGAAAACAGAATATACCAGTGTTTCAATATTCATAAGTATAATCAACCTATAATGTTCCCACTGCTGGGACACAGGCCTCCTCTCTGTGAGAGGGAGTGGGCCGTAATCCTCCACGCGGGCCCAGTTCGGGTTAGAATTTTTGGTTCTAGGACATGCCGTGTCAATATTCATAAAGATAATAAGTTAATTATTAATCAAGAGTAAGTATAGTTGTAATCTTTTAACCTAAGTTACAGAATTAACGATGTCGATAGCCCTTTTGGTCAACATAACCTTAACAATTTCTGTACTAAATTGACACAAAATTTTAGCGAAATTACTGGCAAAATTTGTCGGAAATTCAATATTAATATTCAAACATAACCCAGAACTTTGTCTTACGACTTCGACTTTAGAAAGTGTATTTTACAAACATTCAGTTGAAAAGTTGAAGGATGAATGGACTTTGAATTACAGAGTGGTTTAGTCCTTGCAGCAGTGGTGGTCCAGTGGTAACGGCCGCGACTTACGAGTTGTAGGTCGTAGTTTGTAACCCAGAGAGGCGCTTTACTTTGTGTAAATTATTTTATCAGCACTGCTCTAAAAACGGCGAAGGAAAACATTGTGAGGAAACCGGCATGTGCTAGAACCAAAATTCGAAGAAATGTGACATCTAGTAAGTCGCACTAAGCCCGCGTAGTCGATTACGACCTACTCCCTCAGACAGAGAGGAGGCCTGTGTTGCAGGGGACATTATATGCTGATTGTGCTATGCTATAATAGTCCTTATGATTCACGAGCGTGCGCCATGTGGCTATTATGTCATTGAAGTTTGAAGGATATTCATCGTTTATCAAATTCACACATTATAATGATCAATTTGCGGCGCAGCAGCCATTTTATACAACTGTCAAAGAATGGCATTTGTGATTTGAATAGAAATGGACAATTTAAGTTAGGTTAGATAAACAATTAATTTCCCCAACTTTATAAATTGCAATGTATTTGTGAAATGAAACAACTACAGCATGAAGCATCTCTCCTACTTCTGTATCTCACCTGGTCTGTTCCAGATTTAGAGGACGGACATACAATGCTAACGTCTAACTTCATGAATAATAATAATATTTACCATAAAGTTTGCCAGTTTACAGTATCTACGTGGACGCAGTAAAATTTCTGAATACATACAATTTGTCGTGATGTTTTACATTAATGTAATTGTATGGAAGTTTCTCCAACACTGTGTATTTTGTAACTAAATTATGCTCGCTGTAAATTCATTTTTATTGTGTTTTCTCGATCGTACTTCTATTCTGACCTAGATTTTTACAATTCTTTATGGATTGTGCTTTTAGTTTCTCTTGCCTTCATCGTTTGCCTAGCCTTTTCCCAACTATTTTCGGATCGGCTTCCAGTCTAAGCGGATACAGCTGAGTACCAGTATTTTACATGGAGTGACTGTCTATCTGACCTCCACAATACAGTTACTGGGTAATACAAAACCCCTTGGTAAGACTGGTTGTCAGACTTGCGGGCTTCTGACGACCCGTAAAGACTGTCAAAGATCCACGAATGACAGCCGGGACCAACAGTTCAATGTGCTTTCCGAAGCACGGTCTTGGTATGTAAAAATGGTCACCCATCCACAGACCAAACGGCAAGTGTAACTTAACCTAATTGATCGACCCGTGCGGCTCTTATTACTTACACAAGCCCCTTTTTCTCTAGCCCTACACTAACATAATACTACTTTCTTATATGTTTGTGTAGTTATTGCCCCGTAAACAAAGCAAAGAGGTAAGCAAAGATCGAAAGCCAAAAAAATTGCCAAAAACTTTCATAGTTGAAGCATTTTTAATCAACTTGCTTTGATTTGATAAATAGTCATAATGATTTCGTGCAAGGTAGAAACATTTTCATTAATAATGACGTTATGTAACATGGTACATGTCATTAATGTACCAAACTTGTACACATAAGTCTAAGTAAATTAATTAAGTTTAAATTAAACATGTCTTGTCTTGGAGGGCTTATAATGTTTCGGTAAGCCAAGGACATTCTTGTGGAGGTTATTAATTCATTGAAAGGTCAAAGGAAAAGACGTAGGTAGGTCACGATGTAACGATCTTTATCCATTATTTAGTTTCAGGCTTTGAAAAGACTATTTAATTGTTCTTATTAGTCGTTCTGTAGCGACATCTATACCGCCACATGCGAACTATGCATCATACTGACGTCACGCAAAATCCTGAATCGCGCAAGCACAGTTTACCGCACAACTAGCATAAATACAACGTCCCGGCATCAATCGTCGGGCAGCCCACAGGATATGACACCTCCCTTTTCTAAGGAGGTTGAGTGAACTTTACACCCTGTTCCTAATACCTTTATAGTTCTAAATACTTTATGAAGACTAAGGCCGTTTACCCACCAGCACCGTCAAGGGACGTCAACGAGAACGAGATGACGTCGCCGAAGTAGCTATACATACATTTAATTTGTCATACATACGTCACGTTCGGTTCGAATAATATTCCTTTCTTTTTGACGTCTTGTTGATTGTGGCAGTGGACAAACAGTGTAAGGCCTATCGTCCATGACGCTAAAGTTATCAGTTACAAACTCAAATCACCAATGAGTAGTCAGAATGGCGGTCAGTACACGACGCGACGTACATAATAAGGCGTTATTAACTATATAGTTTGTGATGGTTGCATAATCAGCCTATTTTGTTCCCACTGCTGGGACACAGGCTTCCGCTCTGTGAGCCGGAGTGGGCCGTAATCCACCACGCGTGCCCAGTGCGAATTGGTAGATGTTACATGTCTTCGAATTTTTTGGTTCTAGGACATGCCGGTTTCTTCACTATGTTTTCCTTCATCGTTTTGAGAGCAGTGGTGATGGAATAATTTACACACAGTAAAGTGCCCATCAGGGTTCGAAGCTTCGGCCTACAACTCGTATGTCACGGCCGTTAACTTTGGCCCACCACTGCTCCCAAACATGTACTCGTATACATTAAATAAATTTCGTCTGAAAATTTATTGAAAAGTGTACTTCAAATTGGGATTAAATCCAGAGTAAGCTCAAGCGTTGACGTCAACTAAGAGCATACTTATTACTGATGAAATCGGGGTCTTTGTAGGTTTAATAGGAATGATGCTATCTGAAAACGAACTTCTATTTAGCTAGTAAGAGATTTCTTAGTACAAAGTTGTCGTTAGAATTTTACTAAGTGATTATATTCCTAGTGTTATCGTTGATATAAATCAAAATGGGACTGTCGAAATGAGTTGTATATTTATGTTCTGAAATTAAATATTCTTTTCTAATAATTTCCATAATTTCGACAGAATTTATCTGCGATTATAAGTCCAAGGTTCTTAGGTACCGTTTCGGATTATTATGTCATACCTATGTATTCAAAGTTCCTCAACGTCTATATGTTTGTTGCAATTGGACAGTTGTTCATTGATTGATAAAGCAAAATGTTCATTATCATACCATCACGCCTTGTTTCCACAAAGGGCTGAGCAGAGGTGTACCTTACAGTACACCCACATTTCGCCAAATATTTTTAAGTACCATGTAATAGGGGGCGAGCCTATTACCATCATCCGGGCAGAAATTCCAAATATAAAAACCGTATTGGGTTTTTATATCTGGAATTTCTCAGTAGCAGCCCGGAAGTCTGGATTTGTAAAGTGTGAAAGTGTTATTACACTTTGCCCGACCACGGAATAGAACCCAGGCCCTCATGCTAGACCTAGACCAACAAAGTAGCCGGATGGTTGTATATCAATAAACATCTAAGTGTCTATCGCTCGGAGAATGATGACCTGTATTCTAAATTACTGTAACACTATGATCACGTTAGTTCTTATTTCGTTCTTGGTGTACAGACCAGCACATCAAGCTACTACAGTCTGCCAAATTTCTTTAATAGATTTTAAACTTTACCGCTAAAGCAATAGATTCAAGGTTGATTGGGAAAATTTTACAGTTTCTGGTAGCTTAATTTGCTGGCGTCTGTAAATAATAAAGAGTATTCTTATCTTCAAAACGACGACCATAATGTATCGTTTCCCTTTCATATTATTGTGCCTCTAACCGCTGTATCGTTATCAATCGGACGATACCATTTATCATCGTAAAGCAATTCCTTGTCTGTTCATAGATTTATTGTTGTGCCATTATTTTCCTTGAAACTCCTTAGCTTTTGTGTCGTAGCCGAGAATTTAAGACCTTGACGTTTTGCCTTATTATTTGCGATAGGTGGGTGAAAGGTTCACAAATAATTTACTTCAATTTAACAAAACTGCCACGTCTTGTAGTTTTCAATTGAGTGTCTCGTTAATAAAGGCTAACTTGAGATGACTTAAGACAAGTTAGAATAAGTGGCCATTTGTAAGTAAATTGTGTGAATAAAATTCATGGTAAACTGCGCACTCACTCACAGAGAAGAGGCTTGTGTCTCAGCAGTTTGAATATTATAGGCTAATTATGGTTAATTGCCCATTAAACATAACGTAATTAATACAGAACGACCATGATCTTGATGTTATAAAAAAGTGGGTGGGTGGGTAAAAAGTAAATAAGAAAATCTAAAACCTAGTCTTGGTAAATAAATTATTAGAACCAAACATATTTAAGATTTTTTTTAACATCATCAAAACATAATAATCTTATTATCTTAAAACTTCATTAAAAACCGAAACATTTGCATCATATTTTCTTTGAAACATGAAAATACTTTGAGCACCTTTTCATTATTGTACTAAAAAATTAAAGCGCCTAAAAATTTCATGTAACAGCATTCAATTTCACGTTGTCTAAAGAAATTTTAATTCCATCAGACTTAATGGGCTCGTGCCCAAACTTTGCTAGAAAATAAACATTAAAATTCCCAACGGAGAGGTCGCACAACCGACATAAAATAGCCAGCTTAAATTATTTGCATCACAAAACTGGCCACAGTCCCCAACACCCCGCTGGGACTGAATGTGACCAAGAAATTATACTTTTGCATTACCTAGCAGTTTCGCTTAGTTAGCCGGTTACACAAACTTTTCACATTTATTCCGAAAAGTTGGTCCATTCAGCTCCCACGTCTGGGCTTTAGCCGATACCTACAACTCTACAACTAGATTTGATTCTATGCTCAACAGAGCTGAAGTCAGCTTGTAATAAGCGACGGATGTAATTCGAATTAATGACATAAAAGAACGATTCGACCGAAAGTTTTTGGGGAACTTTTGGGACTACTATAGATTTTAATTATATCCCCAAAATCGATTGGATATCCCGAATTTGCGAGCAGTTTCGTCAATCTGCTCTAGAACTTTTGCGTGATGGTATAATTTTGCAGAATGATGTTCGTCGTTTATTGAAATAATAATTTAATGTTACCCAATAATTCATTCAGAAGAAGTGCTGTAAAAATCCTACATAAGGGTTAAAGATATTATTTTCTGGATTTGTGTAAATTTTTATTTAAAAAAAAAACCTTTATGCTGTATAGAAAAAAATAACTAAACATAATAAACTCATTTTCGTGTACGAATGTAATTGCCAATAAAAGTACATTTTTCCCTTTAAAGCACCAAGTGCTTGGCAAATAAAAATGATTTATTCGAGCTTTCGCAGCCAGTCCTACTCTTAAATTAACAAAACGGAGAAATGTTTTGACGCTAAGACATAAAACAGAAACTGAGATTTGTTCTGTTAAATCAAATGTTTGTTCCAACATTGATTGTCAGAGAAGGCCAACAAATCATGACGAAACAATATCCAATTATGTTTGTCAAGTTCAGTAGTTGCGTTAAATAACAAGTAATTACCGACACCGCTGGCTGTAGGCCAAGGGGCATGGTGCCAATGCCCCGAGCAACCTGTTGACTTGCGAATTGGAAAACATTGTTTATAAAACGCAAGGAAAGGTGAAACCTACTATAAACTACATCTGCAACCCCGGTCGTTGCCCTTTCAAAACCCTAGCTTAATATTAGCAATGTTATGGAATTAACTGTCCGTATTTTCATAGACATTGAAAACGTTGGAAGCCATAAAAGTATGAAGTATTTTATTTATAAGACGGCAAGGTTTGTTCTTGATAACAAAGTTTTTGATTTGATTGAATCTAAAATGTTCCTGCAAATCTGGTAGGGATTAAAGTTGCTGAAAAAAAGATTTTGCAAATTTTATCACTGACCTGGACATGATACGGTGCCACCTTCTCCTCGCCTTTGATCTCCACGTTGATGTGCAGTCTGATGGCCCCGGATACTGCTGACTTGTCAGTTCTTTTCTCCAGGTTGTACCAGACGTCCATCTCGCCTGACAGGGTTCGTACCTACATAACAATCGATTATTATTTTTTGTTTTGCAACGCGCCGAATTCGGAAACAAAACCGAATCCAGTACCTATATAATTTTATGTTCACATTTTGGCCTGTTCGTTACACAACTATGACAAAGTTTCCAAATATAAAAAGGGCAAAGAAATAAGTAAACACAAATATCGCCACAAGGGATAAAATACCAACAAATTATTCCACCTAATAAATATTTATTACCTATGAAACTAGACACAGTGAGAGCTTTTCATAATAGTTCAGTTGTCAAGAATATGACAAGACTATGGGCTGATTTTTCAATCGATGGATACTTTTTATTCGTGGAATAAAATTGACGTCTGACAGATTTTGTATCGAAGAACTGTCAAAAATTCAAAATTATTCCTCGGATAAAATTATCTGGCGTTGAAAAAATCAGCGCTATGATGAATTAATGTTGTTTTTTTGTTAACAAAAAAGATCGTAAATAAAAAAATCTATTTTCGAAAACTTATTTACCTCGATGATTGTCTGACCCAAGAAATCGTCAGATTCTCTCGTCAATTTCTGACGCAGTTTTGATTTCAAATCGTTGTCTTCATCCCATACTCTCACTTTAATACGGTCAGATGAGTTATGGCATTCGCTGAAAAGGAAAGTACAGAATAACGCTCATTGAAATGACAAACATGAAAGTTTTCGTTTCCATGAATAATACGGCGTTTTTTGGGTTCAGTTTAAAAATATGTTTATGCTTACAAGTAAAACTTCTCGTTCCACACGGGGTTCAATTCCTGAGGCATAGTTCTTGTTCTCTTCTTCACTTTGCTTACTTGGACGGTAACGTAGGGGTCTGATGTTCCACTCTTATCTTTCGCGATGAGGCCTTGAGCACAAATAACTGCCCACGAAGGGCCAATTTAGTATTTCATATTGGCGTTCCATAACAAGTATTTTTAATATTAAAAATCATACATACTACATAATACAAATATTTTAGCAGGAACTCATAGAGAGGAACTTTTCCTCAAAATGTAGATTGCTTACAGAAATAATATTTCAAATAAACTGCTTCAGTGGGTCTACATATAGTAAGAATAATATAGCAGACTATTCCAAAACCCTCCGGAAAGATTGAGTAAGTTCCAGCAGACGTATTTCTGGTAAATCTTTCGAAAGTAACATACATTCATATTCATGGTTGTTTTATAACTACTTATTATGGTTTCATGAAATGTTAAACTACGCAATGTACTAAATTTACATTACGCTCAGATTCTTCGCCATTAAGCATTAATAGCATTTATATACTAGCCTCAACTTAAGCTAAAGATAACCTTACCAAGCTATCGTCTACCTTACTTACCAAAGTAGGCATTCTGTGCTAAAATTTCTTGAAAATCTATAAACAGGGTTTCGTGTGATCAGAACGGGTCGGGGTCAAAGAAGAAGACACTAGCTTCAAACTACCAAACTTTTTATCTATGCCCAAATTCGATTTCTAAAACAAGTTGAACATAGCGCCTACATTATCGCAACTTCTAATGCAAACTTCGACCAAGAAGAAAGTTTCAAAGAAGAAGTATAAAGATATGCGCGGGAATCAAGTCTAATGGTACTGGAATTTTCACGAATCGAAAATTTATTGGCAATAACAATAGAGAGGTAGAAATTTCGGGATAATTGGGGTCCTTCATTCGACATGCTATTATTCCTTCTAAATGTTCATTCACTTACAAACGACTACTGAAGTATAGGTTTCTATCATCGTCGCACTGAAAATTAAACAGGTTAATGTTCGAAATGTGAGGCCCTATCTCCATTCGTGTTACAGTGAACGAGCTTCGACAATCCACTCATAATTGTAACATTTATTGTTAATTTGTGACTCTCATGCAATTTGTGTCAATTTAGCAGACGTGCTGCCGAGTTGTGGTTTTGCAATCATTATAAATGAACGTGGTTTGAATCGTGTCGTTTCAGTGTTCAGGGAGTATAAAATTTGTGTGCGTGACAAGAATAATTGAATTTGTTATAACATCAGATTTGAGTGAAGTGTTATAGATTCGTGGAATTTCCTTAGTGTTAATGATTAAACCAAGCTACGTTTTTATCGATGGAAGTGATTAGAGGCGGTGCATTAACGACCGTGATTTTTCGGGTAAGTATTTGAAGTATAGATATGCAATAGATTTCTTTTTTGATATCTGCTGAAGCTGCAGCTTACAGTTACTAAAGCATTTACTTTTTTCAACTTAGCATAATTATTATACTGTCTTACAACACTATTACGCATTTTTATAATGTTACGAAAATCATAATTTGAAGCAGATATCAAAAACAAGGGAAAAGAGAATTCAGGCGAAGAGTCTGTCTAATAGTATCAAAATTGCGAGCGTGCGGTTCGTAGCCGCAAAAGACCACCGCAAACCTGTAATGGCGATCTTGCAAGACCACTTTGATGTTCCTTCTATAGTGACTTGCTTGGCCTGTTCTAGACTGTCAATGTGAGTGTCTGGGTCGACGTTAAAAGTCCGCCTGGCCGCCACATGAAACGAAAGATTGAATACAATTTAGTGTTGTGTTTGTATTGTGTTTTTATGCCTTTCGATGTTTTCGCCTCGTCTGGTACCTAGATCCTAGAGGAGAACATTTAGTGCAAACACTGTACGTCAATCGAACCTGTGATGGCGATCTTCGCGCTCCATTTTGATGTACCATCGAGGACTGATTGCTTCACTGTGCTCATGTGCGCTGCGTGAGGCTCCCCTTCGATGCTGAACACGCGTCTGTCACATACACACTCGTGTCAGCGATTGCTTTCCGATATTTTCATTTTACTCAACGGCATGTTCTATGATTATAACGTTACTTTTCATGACATCGTCAGAAACAGCTCTTTTACTAGAGATTTTCTGCTATATAAAATGGATTTTAAAGGGGGTGTTATTTACGTGCAGTTTAGCTATTGCAAGTTTATGTGATGCCTTTATTTCAGCTAAGTGATATTAGGCAAAATGGTGTTGTAGGTTTATTATTGTTGAGGTAAATATAAAATCGTATACCTGAATCCGACCCATTTAAAGCAAATCGCTGAACAAAGTTTTGAATTTTAAACATTATCGTAAATCAAAATTGGAAGTATCATTACCTGATCAGTTCGAAAATCTCGGGTTTGTCGCGTTCGCGTTGTTTCATTCTTTCCTTCATAGCTGTGATGATGGAATTGGCTTTGTCTTCGGCGCCATGTTTGGAAGACTTTTCGGCCGCCCCTGCGAAACACACTGATCAGGCAGTGCCAAAGTAGTTCTTGTTAGTTGCGGGATGCGCCGGGACGGCCCCCCGCCCCGCGCCCACACCCGCTACGACCACTCTTGGCTTCAACCTGACAAGACTCTAACTTCGATATGCAAATTCAACAAACTTAATGTATGTCAGATCTGATCAGGTTATCGACCTCGAGCGGCGCCGGCCGGAGCGGATCTGAGCACGGCGCCTGACAAACAAAACTCAATACAGTTCAACGCTTTGTTCAATTATTACTTTTCAGGGATATTATTGGCAGCTTATTAATATTAGGTATATCAATGGTAGGTGGGGAGACACTGTATCAACAAGCTGCCAAGTATCTCCAAAAGGCGTTAAAACTGCATCGTTTACTAAAATACCCTCTGTATTTGTATGTTGATGTATTGTTTGTTCGTCCATTTACCAATATTTTTAAACGAAACTCGTTACATATATACAAATCGATACTTGTAATCATTTAAAGCGCTGAACATCTTCAGGGATAGAAGTGAAAACATAAAGATAGTAAAATTAATACAGAAACGTGGAACTCTATAAATGAATAAAAGTAAAATAAATAAACTAAAGGACCACATATAATATAGAAGTGGACAGACACTGGATTGCGTGCACACATTGCTAACAGGCACATCGTAACAACACGTTGCGTTTGTCGGATTTGTTTGGGCGTTCGTGTTTTTAAAGCTTCTAAACCGATTTGTAAGAAAAACGGTGTGTAAGATAGTGTAAAATGTAAAGTAGGGTAGAGAACAGTACATAACACAAGTAATTTAGTTTAATAGGGCTTTAACAAGTTTCGGCGCTGGGCGGGGCAACCCGAAAGGAACTAACGGATGATAGGACCGGAACCCTATCTACGTGAGCTACATGTCCACACTTCGAAAACATTGAATATTAAAATGATATTACTAATACACAGCACAAACTATATAAAGAAATAAATATTTAAACAATAAAAGAAACAGTACTTACGTCAGCAAATAAGATTCCAATATCTTGAATCATATTGAATTAAGAATACTAACATCAAAGTGGAAATGAATAATGATCGAATTAAGTAAATGATAAAATTTTATAAATTCAAATATTGAATTCAAAGTGTAGACTAGGAATGAAGATGGCGTGCAGTCGATGATCTGTTTTGTTAATTAACAATTTGTTCGTAAAACGCGGTTCACCTAACGACTGCTCGCCTACTGATCGTGCAATGTCAATCTAGAACCGAATATTATGCGAATAATAAAATTTGGAATATAATATTATCTGTGTATCTCATCGATAGCCATGCACACCGATAAAGCAATGGTCAAATCATCAATTGGGAAAGGAAAACACATCATGCTATTTGCATTATATGAGGTCAGAGTAAACATGAAGAAAAGGGGGATAAATAAAAACCACAGAAACATAATTACAACAACGATAAAAAAATATAAAGAAATGTATTATTCCTATGATTGCGTGAATCCCGGTGATGTCACTAGTTGTGTCTTTCTGGCGAATGGTCCTAGCTGTGTTTTTAAACGTGAAGAATGTTTGATCACTGATGTATAGCGATCAATACATGCAAAAAACTTTACACATGCATATCAACTGAACTAGAATGGCAGTAAATTTTTCTACAACGACATTCTGGATTTTGAATACCATTTATTACCTTTAACACAGACATCACCTAGAGAGTGGAATCTAACAAATTAAGTAAACATCTAATAGACTTATATTAACATTTATAAATTAAAGAGCGCCATTTCATAATACCGATAAATATGAAAATTGACAAGATCTGAAAGCAGCAACTAAATCATCAAACGCTGGAAGACAATCTCAGATATAACAAACAATGGCCATCATTTACGAAACTGATTTCAAACAAATAGATTACTCGCATTTGGAATGATAAATCTATGAGTCTCCATTATATATCTAGTGTAGACTTGATCAAAGTGCGGGCACAAAGGTCATAACTCTCGACCAGACTTGCTCTCCATTAAGTACCATTGAAACTCTCTCTGTGTGGGAGACTTGTGGACTAACTCCCACTTTCGACTTATGTAACAACGTCGCTCATACCCCGATTTCAATTTTCAATTCTCAATCATTTATTTTCATTGTCTTCAGTTGTGATCTGAACACCAATAAAATTTTAAACCCGAATCGTGAGGTCGCTTTTAGATAGCAAAGGATTCAAGAAAGCAATAAATCTGAAGGTTTCAACAAAAATTATATTATAAAAAAAATAATAAAATGACATAAAGCGGAACGGTCCAAGCTTGCGTTGAATCGTGCTCCGTCTTGAGCGCTTTAAGTACAATGTTCTTCAGAGACTGTGCATTAAATATTGATTTTCTACTGCGACGCTGTGTATCCAAAGATCTTGTCTACAACAAGTGACCCGTCAAGTGCTTCTTGACTCACTTGAGTTTAATAAGGAGGGAACTGCGCTTCCCTGCCAACTCTAAAAACCTAAACATTTCCCGCTTCTCGGACGTTCACAAAGGTATCTATGAAGTGACACTCTTTAAGATTTAGATTAGATTTTTGAATCACAAGATTTTGGTAATCGTTGCCTTTGTGATTAAAAACTGTACATTGAAATTTTTAGCACACACAAATATATATTATCTTGTGATCGTAAGTAGGAGAATATTATTCAATATAATTTTTTGTAATTACTCTTTTGCATAAGAAAAGCGGATATTCTCATACTTGCTTACACTAATAAGGGGGTACCTATACAACATTGACATTGCAGGAATTCGTTCCATTCTTAAAAAAAAGGTTTTTCACACCAGGCTATATTGTGCAGAATACATTGATTTATCACTTTTTAAGGTAATGAAACCAATCCCTTTCACTTAGATAACAAAAATATACCCATAGACCATCACAGGGCTCCACTTACTCTGCAGGCAGTCAGCATTGAGCAAATCCTTGCACTTTTCGTGACACTTGACACCACATTCAGTGCACCTTACACCTTGCCTGGCGATGCCCCAAAGTAGCCCTTCACACTCGTAACAATAAGTGGGCGAAGTTGCCGTCCATAGAACGAAGTTGTGAGGCGTGGTTGATGATATTGGGTAGATGAGTGCTTGCAAGGTCTTCTTGTATACGTGCATTTTCTGTAAGACCTTATTAAATCAGTAATGGTATGCAGGTAGATCTCAATTTTAATAAGTGATTATGGGTTTCCACTCACCAGTTCTTCATCATTCAATGTAGCCCGATGCACAGCTGACGTCAACCCTGCATTCCTCTTCGTTGCGGCCATGGTCTAAACAGCAGAAAATATATGAGTAATGGGCTTACACATCTCACTTCATCCTCAGTATGTAATGGCACTGAGTCTTGTGTCTGCTATTTCTAATCAAGCTTTGAATTGCCTACCTAACTACTATTTTGAAAAGTTTACTATTGTTAGTTCTCTAGAAATTGAGAATCCTTTGATATCATTTGCAAGTTGAAGCTACTCATGCTTTGAAAAAACTGTTTTTAAGCCTGTCTTTTAACAAAACCTTATCTACCATCTCGAAAATTTCAGTAGTTCTTATACCGATGAAAAATTCGTTTGATTATACAAAAAAGTAATTGTAAGTGCGTGTAAAGTAAAAATGTGTGTGTGTGTGTGAGTCGGTACAACACTGAAACAGTATTACATTTGAGGGATCATGTTAATTGATGTTGTGATGAAAAAGACTTTTCAGTCACAAAAATAATATTTGCTGTGATATTGAAGCTTCGCAATGAAAACGGAATCGGCAAGCACGTGCATGTTCCCAGTGTGGAATTCAATTTTCATTTTTATTATTCGTTTATGTATGCTGTGACGGTGTTTTGCAATCGTTGGATGTATAACAATATTATGTAGCTTTACCTTTTATACTTAACCAACATCTGAAAAATGATCTAAAGCAGAAACATGCAGAGGCCAAATCAAATTAAATCAAATTTCAATGCAAGCACACTATGTACAGTGAGTGAAAAGAGAAAAATCTTGATTCAAGGTTGGTGACCAACATTTTATCTTTCCACTGTCGACCAGAACAGCATGCATAGAAAAGAAGTGTTATTGGGATAGAAATACCTTGAGAACCTGCAGGTCCGTGGTAAGGGGGTAAAATGCAATGATATTATTAATTTTTATCAGGAAATAGAGTCGTTCATTCGGTGACTACGGTTCCGCTACTGTAGTTTTTGCTCCGGTGACCCCTAGTTTAACTTTGACACGGTACAGTAAGGGTTGGGTTGGTATCTAAGAATAGGTTAAAGGCCATCTAAGTAGTAAAGATCAGAAGGAAAAACACAATACAGGTAACATTGAGACATCGATGAAGAGAGAAGGGATCAAATAGGCCTCTTTTTTGTTTTTTTTTTCTATTTGAACAACAAATGGAGGGTTAGTCATAATATATATAAAATAACATTTAAGTTCTCGAAGCACGAATAAATATCATATTTCACTCGCGCCACGTCAAATTTTAATGATTTATAAGGCAACTTCCTGGTATAAAATTTATAAATTATCCAAGAGCAAAATTCAACGACCGCGATGCAATTTTCTTTGACAATCTCCCCATAAATTGTTCAAAACACATAATATGGAAATTTTCCGTGTAGAAGAAAACATTTATTACGCGCCTAATATTACTAAGCTTCAGGAAGCATACGTCGATGCGAGCTGTAAACATTTACGACCAGTTTCAAATATCTACCTTCCATAACCCTGGGTGCTGATAAAGGCTTATTATGCCAGGATAGCCCTTTTATAATAGCTTCAAGTTTTCAAGATAGTGAATTGAAACCGGCCAGAGAGAAAGATAGCTAACTTCCATCGGATTCGTAATAATAGAGATAGGTTTATATCGATAACAAAAAATTCAAACGGTACTTACAAGTTCTGAGACGAGAGGGATGGATTTTCTCCTAGGCCTGATGTCGGGCATGCTGTCAATGTTACTGTAGAACGGATTTTCGTTTCCTGGCGGCCTATAAAAACAGTTTAGTTAGGTTTAATTTGTCTAAAGGAACTTTACATACCTTTGCTTTGATAAATATGAAAGTTGTACAACAAAGTCCCGGGATTTTCTGTGAGTAGTAGGTATAATTATTAAAAAGTTATTAAGAAGATTAATGATGAATGTCTCACACCTATTTTTCTTCTTATTTTAAGTACCTAATTAACATAATTCCATATTAGTTGTAATTTTACAGGTTTCTTTTTGGTAAGTTTATATTAAATCATATTTTTAGTTCACATACCCATTTCCTCTACCTCCATGCTCGTTGAAGCCAGCGGAGCCATTCTAAAAACAAAAAAAAAACAATAAATAAAACAAAATTAAAACTAAAATAAAAAGCTAACATTTCTTTATTAAAAACAAATAACAAACAACAACACAGTAATATTATAATATGATTAATTTTCTATGACAAATTATCCGAAGTTATGATAGACGAATGCATTTCAGAAGACAAAATTCTGTTTTTTTTTTTTTAAATGTAAAAAAAAAAATCGAGAATCTGGCTCGATTTTCTCGTGTAGCTCATTGAGAATTGGTTTAAATAAAATTCATTAGGTATTAACACTTTAAGGGGCCAATAAGACGTAATAACGACTTATATTGTGTCTCATTAATTGTCCTTTAACCAATTAAGAATTCATCCATTATTAGTAACTATTGTTACCTGTGAATTGACTGCGGGGTAGTTGCGTTACACACATAAAATGACAATCTAATGCAATGTATTTATTTTCTACCCCGTTGGACACGCCAAAATATGAGTTTTCTTAAATTTAACAAAGGTAGACAACATGTTTTCTAAAGTGATCCTGTGAAGGGATTTGTCATGGAAACTTAACCGTACATATTCAACACTTGTAATAAAACAGCTTACATGGAGAATTAACCTCACGATAGAACACAATTAGTATAGTTAACAATAGTAATAATGCTTGGGCAGTTTATGACTGTAATGATATCTTCATTTTTGATCATGAAATAATCACTGAATGTATTACAGTAGGTACAAATAAGTCTTCGAAGCTTGAAATAACATTGTCCCAATTCTATACATTGTTGTCAACAGTAAATAGTAGTGCTTAGGGCCCTATTTCACTGGGACACCATGGACCACACTAGGTGGCGCACACTAGGTTGCGCTGCCAAAATATGTATGGTTGGTTGCACTACCGACCTGAGAGTGAGTTATTTACCATAAAGCTATGTATATTTTGCATATGTCATTAGGACACCATGGTGGTGCCACAATGGTCGCCCTGCCAGCAAAATATACTCAACTTTATGGTGTCACGAGGTGTCCAATTGGTTGCGCAACCAAACATACTTTTTTTGGCAGTGCAACCATAGTTGCGCTACAATGGTGTCCTCATACCCGCAAAGTTAATAATAAAATAATTCACTAAACAATTACCTAATCTGCCCATAATAATTATAATTATTATAATTCTACGCAATATCATTCAACATCTAAAACCTTCCGCTAAATATGTTTATTACATAAAGTGCCAGCTATATTTTTATGTAAGTGTAAATAGCTATACGATTACCTAAGCCGTGTGACATCTAGTAAATACGTTACGATGTATATGTAATTTATCCTATTATGATTATTCATATAATTCACTCGATTGAGATATTTAGGTAACAATGGTTGTGAAATGTTTTCAAAAATAGAGAGGGGAATATAATCTGGTAACTATTGGTTTTTTGGAAGAAATCGTTTTATATATTTTGACCCGACTACGGCACTACATAAATATATTATAATTTATGGGTTTTCATTCATATGCTATAATGTAGATATGTAAATAACATTGGCAGCCAGAAGCTAATAGCAATATTAAACCAAAGTGTCGGTTTGGTTCAATCAAAGATTCAAGATAAAGGAGATATTTTGTCCTCTCTTGATTTTGAGATCAAAGGCCGTAGACTTGGACAGGAATTTCATCATAATAATATATGTATTACGATGAAAGTCCTGTCCAAATCTACGGACGACAACGATACGAAAATGTATGTATGTTTTATTTATGTGGACCTGTTACACTGTTCTTACTTCATACAATTAAGTATATGGTATGTATAATTATATTTTAATTACCATTACGTGGAAAATAGGTTATATGTAAAGTTATCTCTAGTACCTATTATTTTTCTTATCTAAACCGTAGTCGAGTGTTTATATTTAAAATTATTGCTTATCGTTTTGAGTATCCGTTCTATACTGTTTATAAAATAGTGAATATGTATTTATGACTGAGAAATGTTACTTAATTCGATTCTCTATAAATAAAAGGAACATCTTTCTCTGATATGAGATGATATGACCATGAATGAATTTTGTACGACAAACTGCTCTCCAAGCCGATACATAGATGAATTTAATTATAGACAGCAAATTCATTAATTTAACTCTAACATTACCAAACAATATCTATCAAGCAACAAACACATAACTATAATACTGAGTATATAATTGTATGTAAAGATTACCATTTTTCCAAGTATAAATATCGTCAAGCAAACCTTTATTAAAATTGTATAATTGTTTGGTTGAATATCATCTTAAGCTTTATGTAAAAATCCTTTAATACATATAGAAAGTTCTTAGTACCCTATTGCGTTGGTTATACCTAATTATTGCCTCAATTAAATAGAAAGAGCGTCAATAGTAAGTAAATATCATATAAGTATAATATTGTATATACGAGCACCCTACACTATGCATTCAAATACATATTTAGCAGTACATGGAGAAAACGAAACTGGTTGAAATATTTCTCACAACCCCAGTTAGTATTTTAGGTCAAAACTACCTAAAATAACGTCAAAATTAAATATTTTAACAGAGCCCTGCTTTCGGGGAAATTGAATATAGTTACTTGTGTAATGTTTCACTAAAAGTTGTTTAAAATGGACGACTATAAATAACAATTACACATCCTACTTGCTAATCTATATAATAGGTATGTTATATTACGAGTAACTGCATTTGTATTGGATTAGAATTGTAAAGCGGGTTATTAATGTTAGCAATGGCTTGAGTATATCAGTCTAACTATGTATTAGATTAATTTCAAATAACCATGGAAGTAACCTGCCGCTTATAAAATATTTCTAAAAAGATTATATTTAACTCTTAACTCTAATTTCATGAAACTTTTGCATAAGATAACTTACACCTGCGCTGACTTTATCCTTTTCTGCGAGAGGCGTCGTAGCTGCTGGCGTTTCTGATGTCTTCTCTTCGGCTTTTCTGTCTTTCAATGCTTTGAGAAGCTTCCATTTGCTCCCAACAGGAGCATCCTGCTGAGGCGGAGGCTCTTCAAGAGGAAGAGAATCTTGATGAATTTGTGGCATATCATAGTCATCATCTAGTTCGTCACCACTTTGAACTGGACTGTCGGGTCCTGAAGTTTCTCCTGACCCGGAATCCTCAAATGACTTATCATCATCGGATTCCCTGTCTTGTATATCATCTATTGTTTCTGAAATCACTGGAAAAGTTGTTATATCTTTCCAAGTGTCTTTTACTGGAGATTCGTCATACTTTTGTTTAGTTGTTGCTGTCTTTAGTTTAAGTTCCCTCAGTACAAAAGACATTTTTTCTTTTAAATATTCACCTGAGTCTTCGTCTATTTCGTCAATTTCTGGCACTTTCGGTACGGTCAGTTGCCGTTCAGCCTCTAATTGAGACTGATGCTCCATTTCTTCTAATTTCCTTAGTTCGTAACAATACCATTCATCTTCAGAATCGATACTGTCCTCAGTACTCTGTCGCCTGGAAGACACTCGGGATCCACTCCTCCAAGAATGGGTACTCCTACTATCGTCATCGTCATGTTTATTTGGTATTTCTAAACTTTGCTGATGTCGTGGTTGAAACTTGTTTGGTAGGCCTCGAGTACTCTGTATGGATGGACTCCTTTCCGGTATGTTATTAGAGTCTTCATTTAGGGTTAATGTATTATTTACCACTTCAGGTGGACTTGGTTTACGAATTCTCCTTTCTTTTTGTTGATTCACAAATTCCTCGTTTATGTCTTCTTGTTGTTCTGCCTCCCCTTTCGGAGGAGAAATATCGTTTAAATGTTCATCTGAGACTGACGTTGACTTACGTAGACGATATTTACCTAAAGCTCTCGAAACTGCAAATTCTTGCGAGCTTCCACTATACGATTTATTACTTTCGCTTAATCCTTCATCAGAAACGTTTGAAGTCTTTTTCACGTCTCCAATAGTAGCAAAGAGAGACCCAGGAGATTGATTATCTTCCTTTTCATCTTCTTCAAATAAGTCGACATTGGATATATCGGTGTCAATGTCCAATTTTTCTAATTTCGGTATATTGTCTTTTTTCATTTGACTAACTCGTGCAAAATGAAAGTCGATATCATCACTTTTATCTCTGGGTATAACACTACTGGCTGCTGTTAACTTTTCAGGTTCTTCTATTATACATTCATTGTCATCGTCGGGAAATTCCATTTCTTGCTCTTGTATTCGTTCTTGTATCATTTGCTGTTGTTCTATAATTTCTTGATTGTTTATCTTTCTTTTCGGTTTGGGTGCTACTTTTGGGAACATGCTACCTTCATGTGTAGAGTCCGAAAATACGCTATCACTATCCTCTGACTGAGCACTGGATCGACCCCCGGACCATTCAGTTTCAGATGTCTCTGGGTCTGATAGTGATTGATGACTGGCTTGCTGCTTTCGCCTTGCCTTTTGTAATAAACCAGACATTGAAGCCACCAAATGATATTTCTTTTTCCTTCTTTGCGCAGATAATATCCTTTCTTTTAATGTTTTCTCTTGCTGAGTTGGTTCTACTGTATCAACACCAGAAGGTAGTGAGTGTGATCTATGTTTTTTAGGCAAATGCAAATCTGGGAGCCAGTGACTCATCGATGACATAGCGGACTTTAGTGATGAAGTCCGTTTTGGTTTTTTGGGCTGTTTATCTTGAGTCTTGCCTTTATAGTTGTTGGATATCGATAAGTAGCCTGACTCAGAAACAAGTATACCACTCGACTCAACATATTGCTCTTTTCTCGTTTTACTATGTTCAGGTACAGCGTCTTTGTCGAAACCTTGATTTTCATACATAACATTACCATTTCGTTGATCATATTGTTGCTGTTTAAAGTATTCCTGTTGTAGTTGATTTTGAAATTGTTTTCTTTCAGTTATACTCAAGGAATGTGATTTCAAGCTGGATGTTTCCATTGAACTGGTTGGGGATCTACTGCCACCTTGCCACGAGATCTGATCTTCTAAAGATGTTATTTTAGGCGAATCATACCTAGTCGATGTAGGGTAATACGAGAGAGCATCAGTGAGATTGCCAGGAGGATATCCAGCGCGATGTCCTTTATAACCATTTTGATAAAAGTGTGGATCATTTGCGCCCATCGTATTAGCTCTAGTCAGGGGTCGTTTGTTGGCATTCGCCACCGACATGACTACAGTTTGTGCATGATAACTAGGTTCCGGTGGATAAGAATCCACTGCGGGCCTCGCAACAGATTCAGAAATTTCATTTCTATCTAATAATTCGGAAAAACTCCTATCCTCAGACAACATTCCTCTCGGAGTACTATACACAGTTGTGAAAATTGGCTGCCTATTTCCAGCTACGGAGTATATTGAAGGGGCTTCGTTTCCGTAATAGTATTCCCCAATATTGCTTATTTGAGTCATTTGATCTGTGGCCGAATATGGAATATCGGTTTTTATGTAATCGCTATCCACTTTTCCTTGCAATTTACTCAAATCTCTAGAGCTAATGTCTTTCGTCATGATATCTGTCTTTCGTAAGTTGTAATCGCTCTTTAAGTTTGTCTCTTCATAAAGATAAGAATCCACAAGCGTTTCTATATACGGTTTCGGTTCGACCTCATACGAAATTCTTTGTATTGGTTGTGGGGAAGGATCTCTCATTTTATGAGAATCGTGACTTCCATGCGTAGTAATTCTTCCCGTTTTAGGTGAACCTGGACTTTTTTCTAAACTTGACCATCCACTCATAGATGATAATCCTGAATCAGATTTTGCAGCTACAATATTTGCTGAATCCCTCTTTACGTGCTTAGGCGAAGTTTTTGGTGACTTTGGAGATCTGGGACTTAAACGCATACCATCATGGGGCATAGCGCTACTTGTGGATAACATTGGTTGATGAGCAACCAGTTCGTTGTTATTTTCTATTGATGGAAACCCGTCTGTCCCACATGGTGGAGCTGGTGGTGGGGGACTTGGAGATTTTCTAAGCCTGTTATCTTCGTAACTTAATTCATTAGTAGTAGGTCCGTTGTATATTTCGTGAATTGACATGGGAGAGAGTTGTTCTGAATCACCTGATTTATAAATCTCGTTTAGAGGCTGAGTTAGGCCTTTGTTAGAAAAATAATTTTGTCTGGAAGTGTCTGTTATTTGATACGGAGAACTATATTCAAATCTTTCCCTTGAAAGAGCACTGGGTGATTTAGATGCTTTAGCTGCATTTATCTCAGCATTGGCTACAGCCGAACTATATGCCAGACGCCCAGTTACAGTCGTATAAGGTTCTGTAGTAGTTCTCTCTGGTACAAACTTTCGACGAGGAGACAGAGTTGGTGGCAAATAATCTATTGTTCTATCCGTTACGTTATCAGTTAGTGACAACCTAGATGGGGATTTCTCTCTTACAATAGAATCTTTAGGTGCCGCCAACATAAAATCATCAAAGCTTTTCATCATGTCGTTAATAGCCCAATGGTCACCACCTGAATAGACGCTTTTTAGTTGTTCATTTATTATATTGCCATCTTCAACCAATGCCTTTGCTTCTATTTCCCTATCACGTTTTGATAGTTTTGTTTCAGGACTAAGAAGCCTCGTTTTCAAGTCTTTTAACTCTCTGGAATCTTTGTGTAATTGTGTTGTCAATCTATCTAATTCATGTAATTTATCTACTGTAATTTGATCTATTGTACTTAAAGCAGACAAATGTACCAAATCTCTTTCACTAATTACAGGTCCACCTTTTAATCCGCAATAATCTTTATAGTCTGATGAACTGTATATTTGTCTAGAGCTTGTTGGCATCATTTCTATATCTGGTTCTTCTGGAGCTTCCCAAATCATATCTAATTGTGATGGCGGCCTAGACGTTTCATCGCAAACTAAATCATCACGATAGGCTTGATTTAAGCTCTTATAAAATGCTTCGTTTGATTCCATTATCTCCTCTTGATGGTCTAATAATACTGAACTTCGTCCAATATCTAAGCCTTCTTCTATGCCATCTTCGACAGTGCCATTTCCTAATATTTCTCTGATCACTTCTAACCGAGTGATGGGATCTCTGGCACTGACAGTTCGGCATGTGTAAAAGTCCAGTAAGGTTGATATCACACCTTGTTGATCGGCGAGCAACGTCTCCAATCGCTCGAGACGTTCCCACATCCTGACATATTCTTGGCTGAGCAGGTCGAGCGCTCGCCATGCATATTTGAGTTCTGTTTCGAGAATATTGAGACGTGTGCCGAGGCGTTCCATGTAGTCGCTGATGATATAGTCGCCGGAGTAGGGGGGCAAGTCGGGAGGAAGCGCGAGGGAGCCGCAGTCGTCCATATCGACCTCGGCAACCCCATTCCCGCCGTCCTCGCTTTCCTCCATCCCGCCGCTTGCGCCTGCCCCAGCATTGTCGTGGATATCGCGCATCATCTTCGGATCGGACAGTGGGTTGCACATAACATTTTGCACTATGAGTCATCCCATATCGTTTTATTGTTCACATTTTCGACTCGAAACAATCCTGTGCCACAGACAGTCCTCACTAAAGTCATTGTATCACACTGAATGTTCAACACGTCATTGTTAATTTTAAAGTTCACTTTCTAAATCTATTAATATCTGTTTTCAACACTTTTAAAATGTATACTTTGTACTTCGACGGAATGAAATTGATAATTAGTTTACATCAAAAATATACTTTGAGTTACACTTATCACTTTACTGCAACAAGAAAAATTTTCGTTAGCGGATGTTGGGTTCCACTGGTTTGGGCATAAGACGGCTTATGTGCATACCAGTGGGTGGGAGGCAAAGGAATACCTCGGCGGAACATGTAAACTTTGTAGCCTGCGCGACCCAATTTTCTTGACGGAAATGTTCAAAATATATTATGGTCGAGTTTTCTTAAAAGAAAGTTTACATGTTTCTGTGTGAGGCAGCTTAGCGGTTCGTATTTGATTCCACGTGAGTAAATGTATCTCAGAGGTGGAAGGCGTCGCTCGGTTAGGGAAGGAAATAGGATGAACCGAAAGGAAATTAGAGCCGAGTCCCACCACCGCTTCGCTTAAATAAACCGTAGGACTTTTATTGGATTAGGACAGTACAATTGTTACAAGTGGTAAACAAAACTCCGAAATATTTGTTGCCTAGATTTATGTGTATTTTATTTTATTTGCATTACAAGAAAGCCACGTTTTCCTCGCACAAACTAAATAAATGAAGAACGTCTATAGGGCAATACGTGACTGGATCACTAAGGAGGAATGCCTTTGATACTACATAGAGGAATATTTGAAGGAGCGTGTATATTACACACACCTACGTGTATCTATGCGTCAACGTTTTGTCATATGATAAATACTTCATCCTAGAAATATTCCTATAAGTCTTTATGTCCGTAATATATAATAATATTTCCGTACGTACGCAAATATTACATTCCTTTCTTCATAATGTTTTCATTTTTATTAAATACCGATGTCTCAGTTATGTGACGTAAGTATATCAACGCTGTTCTAATTCTCGAGGGTTCATTATTCCGTATATTACGAAGATTATTTTTGATGAAATTTTATGGCGGACCGTCATCCAAGCTTAATTAAGTACGTTCAATTATTATTTTTATATGACTTTATTAATACTCGTATTTCTGTAGCATTTTCATCTTGGTTGGAAAATAACTGATAACATTTTAATAAAATAATAACTTTTTCCGTGTCGTAGAACACTCGAGAGTCGAAAGCCAAGGAAGCTTCCAAGTCGTTAGTCCCATCTATATACATAAGTAGGTACAGATAAAATGGGCCCTACGATCGAATAAACAATAATGCCTTATCGATGGAAGGGGACGTTTTGATTTCTTTACACTTAGAGTTGTTCAAGAATCGGTTCCCGATATCGAAAGAATTTTGTTTTCCTTTGTAACGAAACTAAATACATTTTTTGGTTTCGTAAGTAACGTAAATAACGTAATGAAGTGTCGATAATGTCGAATAATATTGTAATGAAGTTTCGATAAGGTCGAATAATGTAATGAAGTTCGATTATATTTTATAAATAAATATATTTTTAAAAAGACGCAGATTTTTTTTTCAGAAATAAATGCACAAATATTCTACATGAGCATAGAAAATGTCGATCACTTGTAAAAACTATTTTGAACTATCTACTCAAAATTCCAGTCTCATCGCAGCCTTTAACAGTTTACAAACTTAAAATTAAAACAAAACGCACTATAAACGCCGTGACGAACATTAATTTGGTAACTTGCAAAGGCATTCCGGAACTCGAAGATCGCTAAAGGAAACCTCCAATACGAGGAACGACCTTACGGACGCCAATGTAAAGTAATCACCAACCAATTGTCTTTCTCCCTACGCAACCTAAATTAGTAGCAAAAGACCGACACAACGATAAAACTGGTTGGAAATCTCCAATTGTAACTGTTGGATACTCTCCAAAATCTACCAAGGAGCTTTTGCTGAACGCTAATTGGATTTGTAGACCTCTATCTATGGGAAAAGGATAAGAATTCCACTGGGTATTATTTCACTGTTAAACTTATGTATTCATTCTAAAATGTGAAGCTGGAATTTTTGGCCACTTGAGAAAGATTTTGAGAGGTTTTGAATTGGTATTTTGTAGATCAAAAACCAGGGATTATCATCTGCCTAGCCTTTTCCCAACTACTTTTGGGGTCGGCTTCCAGTCTAACCTGATGCAGCTGAATATCACTATTTTACGCCTATCTGACCTACACAACCCAGTTACTGGGTAACACGATACCCCTTGGTAAGACTGATTGTCAGACTTTCAGGCTTTTACTGTCAAATGCCCAACAGCTTTACGTGCTTTTTCCGAGGCACAGAAGTATGTAAAGATAGTCACCCATCCGACTGCGGCAAGCGTAGCTACGCTTGCCGCAGTCGGATGTGAGTGAAGCTTCTCTTGATCGATCGAGCTGTTATTATTTAGCCACGAAAAACAGGAATGTGACCTTATTTTACTAGATTATGAATTTTGTTACAAAGTATTGTTAACCCTTTACCTAACACACGCATGTACTAAGTACATATACGTAATACAAACTTTTGCCCGCGACTTCGTCCGCGTGAAATTTCTTGTTCCCCCGACCCACCCCATCGCATCGCATCGCCTGCCCGCGTTATTACTTCGATTTCTCTTAGCGTTCTTTCTGAATTTTGTCCCAGCGTGATCTTGAATAGCTTTCCTCAGAATGGGCTATCAAATAGAAAAATATTTTTTCAAATCCACCTATTTCTTTCAGAGATTAGCGCGTGCAAACAAACAAAGAAACTTTTCAGCTTCATTATTAGTAATAATATTATATATTTCTACTATTTTACTTAATAAAGCCACCGCTTCTGCAACTCACAGCAAAGATGTTCAAGTTCACATCATAAATAATCGTATAATGATCAATGGTACGATACTTTAACTTAGGTATTCAATAAGGATTGATGGACCCACTAATTTTACTGAAAGTAAAGAGCTGCCACGCTTAAATGGAATTGGGCTGGACACATCTGCCGCATGTCAGACGATCATTGGGCCAAACATACGACCCAGTGGATCCCGCTTGATAGCAAACGACATCGCGGCAGGCCCAGACGGAGATGGCGGGATGAGCTGGACTCCTTTCATAAAGATTGGTCCTTCGCAGCTCTGGACAGAGAGAGGTGGAAAGAGAGTAGGGAGGCCTTTGCCCAGCAGTGGGACATTAACGGCTAATAATAAAAAAAAGAGCTTTCGGCAACAATTCGGTAAACCTTGATGCGTGCGCACAAAGTTTTGCCGATACTTGAAGAAATATTTGAAGTAAGATTATTTGCGAATGTTACGTCTTACGTGTAGGCAGTCACGTTAGCCCGTGGCCTCCTAGAAACAATTATTTTATCATGGTTTTGACGTAATACTTCCTGTGGTTAAACGTGTTTATGGAAAATTGAAAGAGTGAACTGTAATATTTTACTGGGGACTAGTCACGTGCTACAATGATCCATCAGCATTCTGGTCGTGTTTGTGGTATGTTATCATTTTATATTATTAGCAAAAATATTGCACCTCCTGTCCTGCCTTCTGTGTCCCAAAACATGTAGTCAAAGTCACCTCTGCGCTGCCACTGACGCCGTAGTAGTGGCAAAGTTTTGGGCCAGCCAGATATAAAATTCAGTCGGGCCAGCGACACGAGGGAGAATTAACAAATATATTGTTAGGCATACAGGGTGGAAAATGACGCATTATATAGCCGTCAACTATGCGTTCTGTACATTGAATTAAGTTACATTGCATAAAAATAATTTCTGAGACTTTTATTTTTGGTGTGAAAATTTGCTGTTTGCGGTAGTGCGCAATGTAACACACGCAAAACATAGTGCTTATGAGTGCATGCTACGGTACAGGGGCGGTGGGGGTATTTAAAGTTGTGTTATTACATTAAAAACTTGTTTTCGTAAAAAAAACTTCAGTAAAAGTTGGAATTTTGACCTTCAATAACTCCGCAACCAAATGATTCCCAAGCTTGGGAATCATTTGGTTCTAGTACAAAAAAAAAAATACAATGACTATTGACATTATTAGCATTTATGAAATTTTTCACGTCTCGATGTAAAATAAATGAATGAGCTATGAATGAACATTGTATTATTAAAACTATTAAGTTTTAGGACACAATCCTAACTAATACCTCTGTACCTATTTTTTCTATTCTGTTTTTCTTGTCTGTTTATATATGTGTGTACATAAATGGTTAAATAAATAAATAATGTTACAAATGCGAAAGTAAGTTTGTTTGTTACCTTTTCACGCCTAAACCACTGAACCGATCATCCTGAAATTTTGCATATATGTACGTTTTCTGCTGTAGAGAAACGGACATAGGGTACCTTTCATCCCGAAAAAAAGTGCTGTTCCCGAGAAAAACAACAACAACGTTATTATGATAATAGATGGCGCCACGTGTCTTTCGAATCATGATGGATAATTTCCGACCTCCACGCGGGCGAAGCCGCGGGGAAAAGCTAGTATTATATACATTCAAAAGTAAACTAGATTATTAAACAATCAAATCCTGAACTTAGTGTATACCAAAACAGACCTGCCATGACGATACACAAAGGGTTGGTGAACGATTTTTGTACAGGTGCCTTTTCAATTTCAACCCTTACCGTGGTCACACATAAATCTTATATGTCAACCTTACACAGAATTTATGAGACCGTCGCTCTATTAACTTAGGGTGAAAAATGTCGTCATTTAAAAAATCGAAAAAGAATGTTCGAAAAAAAAGGGCTTAATATTTAACAGTTTTTCTGCTTCATTTATGAATTCAAGAATTTCGAGCACTCACTAAATGCTCTTCGTTAACGCGATAAAAACGGTAAATTTTCAAGTTAATCCTACGACGGTAGTGTTTTATTCGAGGCACAACTAATCGTTTTAGTGCGTCAGTTTCTAGATGGAGTAGGTAACAAGTAAGTGGGTTGATAAAGCTGTAGAGTGAGGTGCGAAAGTTTGGGACTGTTTTATGTCGTGTTATACCACGGCCATGCAAATTCAGCACCCTAATTGCGTAACACACTATCAGTCACAATCTGAATCATTTTGAAGGATATTGCTAATCCATTGCTTCATATGTTCAAATAATGTGTCAGTTTTGTTTGTCTTGTAATGTCGCAATGAATGTTGTTGAACTGTCAAAATGAAACCCATTGCTACTGATAGTGTGTTACGCAATTGCCCTGATGTTTTTCTTTTAAACATTTGTCTGGAATTAGTATAAAAGTATTGCCTGCTGCTTCGCCCGCGAGGAGATTGGAACGGGAATGTACCTACTACGGGGAAAAGTAGTATCCTATGTCCTAATACAGATAATGATATATCCGTGCGCCAATTTTCATCCAAATCCGTTCAGCCGTTAAGGCGTGAAAAGGTAACAGGTAGAGTTAATTTCAGACTGCCTCGTTGGTCTAGTTCTTGCAAGCGCTACCACTGAGCATGAGGTCCTGGGTTCAATTCCCAGGTCGGGCCAAGTATTATTGGGTTTTTCCTTCAAAAATTTCTCAGTAGCAGTTCAAGGTCTGGATTTCTACCGGGTTGATGGCAAAAGGCTCGCCCCTATTACATGGGACTTAAATATAACTGGCGAAATGTGGGTGTACTATAGGTAAACTTCTGTCTAACTGCCTGTGATGTTATGTTATGTTAATTTAGCATTTATAATATTACTAACTGCGCCCCGCAGTTTCACTCGCATAAGTTTCGATCCCGTGGGAATATCGGAATAAAAAGTATCTAAATTATCTGTTTACCAAATTTCATCCAAATCTATTCAGTAGTTTTTGCGTGAAAGAGTCCAAAGATCCATCCATCCATCCATTCCATGCATTTTTGTGTTTTATGTTCTTTTTTGCGTCATGTTTACCGCAAATAAACGTATTTTCTTTCTTTTCTTTCTTACTTAAGTACCTATGTTATGGACAAGAAGAAATATACAAAGTTTCAATCTGGCCATAACGAAAGATAACCTTCATAATGCTGTCTAAGGGCCGTATTTTGATCAAACTCAACCAATTGTTAAAAATAGTAACTAATGGTTAAATTTTTGCAAAATGTGTTTTTTGGTCAATTTTCAGTTTATCTAATGATATAAAATATATCATTGCTAATGGTCAAATAACTATTAGTTAAAAAAATACCATTAGATAAACAAAAAAAATAACTACGGATCAAAAAACCGGCCCTAAGTCTATTCTGGGTTAAATAGGTACTTACTACAAGCATTTTATCATCATCCAGTAATATAGAACTAGTTTCATGTACAGTCACGAGCATAAGTATGTATACACTTGGCTCTATTCAAAAGCGATTTACTCCTTTATTTTTTCATGAAAATTTATGTTGATATGAACATAATATTTTCGAACCCATAAGTTTATGCAGTGTGTCGTATTTCATTGTTGTTTTCGTTATTTCACGATAAAATCGGTATTAAAAGTTTCCAAGTGTTGACATATTAGTGCTCGTGACTGTACAATGTTAATTGCTTTATTATCAAAAGTTAGTCTGTATACTTATCGTGGTCACGGATAATTTGCTCAAGCCACAAGCGTAATTTGCAAAGTTAGTTTTAATTTTCAAATAAATTTAGTCTTGTCTAGTGTTTAGTGTTCACCGTTTTTGTGCAAAGCGAACGGCTAACTTATCGTTCGTGACACAGTGTGACTGTCTGTCACTTGTTCCTGTTTAATGGCAAAGTGTTTTATTCTAAATTCTTGTTATAACACCGTCCCACGATATTGGCCCTCTTAGAAACGCATTAAATCTCAACTTTATGGCCTGACAGCTCGACATGTTCCCGTAATAAATAACAAAATATCCTATTTCTTTAAACCAGTGAAACAATATTGAAACACTCACAAACCCATTTCATTTATATTTTATGGGAGACAGGCCCGGCAATTATAGACAGTTATCAATAGAAAGCGATAATTTTGAGTCCCTTAAGTTGCAATACTTTGTATGAATTCTGAGAACGGTTGGACCCTTGTACAATGCTAGCCACACATCTGTTTAGGATAAAACGCGTCCAGAGGCGTGAGAAAGGACCCTTGAAACAATTCAGAATTTGTTCCGACAAAAAAAAGGGATACGAGCGCTGAGCGCCGGAACGTGGTGATTGTGAGGGAAGGGAGACGAAGAGAGGACACTCGATTTAGAGCCACGAGATAGGACGGACTTCCTAGTCCAGGCTAGTTAAGTTAGGAGATTTAGGGAATATCAGGAGGCTATGTCCGAGTGGGCTGTCGCGAAATAGCGAATACGAGTTATTAAGTTAAATATGTTGGGTTGGAGCCCAGATTAGGCTAATCTAGTATTTAAAGTGGTGTGTGTGTGTGTGTTTGTTGGTGTGATTGGGTGAGTCCTTCATTATAATAATTATCCCGGGCTGATAGGGTTATTAAAGTTCATATAATTAATCAGACAGAGAAGTGTTGCTGGAGAGTTTGTTGCGCCACTTCTTCTCTCCAGCCCAAAACACTAGGAAGTGGTGAAGGGTGGGAGCTTTGGGGCTGTCTGTAGACCTTCAAGAGAGTTGATCCACGACTCTATTAATTATTAATTCTTAATTTTTGACTCTGCTCTATTATCTAGTAAAGCCTAGTACTATAATTCCTGAACGCTGTGTTCTATGCCTCCGGCCAATAATAGTGCCTTAAGGGAGAGATTATTCATAACTCTGTTATATGATTAGTTTCGAGTTTCGAATCTCAACTCTATTGTCTAGTAATTCTTGAATGTTGAATTCTTTATCTCAGACCAATAGTTCGGTCAGACTGACATGAACACGTGTCTTGCAGATATGCTTGTTGTGTAAAGGGTGAACTTCCAGGGGTTGGGGTGACCAAATCTATCTTATATCCAGTCCAAGGACTGGTAGGGACCATGTCTCCTTAAGAGCATGATGACGACGTAATGCCGCTGGAACTAGCCGCTCCATAGTCAGACAAGGACGGTCGCTTGGTTGCTGCAGGGAAAGCCGCTTCGTCACGTTTATCAGTTCGAAAGAACTGCTAGGGACCATGTCTCCAAAAGAGCATGATGACGACACAATGCCGCTGAAAAGCCGCTTGCGTCACTATATGGAAGTGTTGCCCTGAGTACTCCGAGTGTAGATGTGAGGTATCGTGTGAGTAATGACTGATCAAATACCTGTTACGCTAGCGTATGGGACACTCACAATTTAATAATAATAATATACTTTGCATCCCTCTATTATTACTAGCTTTCTAAAACCACATTCAATCTATGTTCATAACTATGAATTCCTAAGTTTTATTTAACATTTCCTTCAATCCTTTCCTTGTTCTATCGATGAGACAAGGCACTGGACTTCTTCATATTTGGAATTCATTTAATCTATATTGGTGGAAGGGTGTCCAGTCTGGAGCCGAGCCCTACAGAACAGTACGGAGGCGGGGTACTGTTCTCCCCCGCAAGGGGGACCTACCCTTTTTTCCTGTAATTTCCACATAATTAGGAAAAACGAAAATTTTATCAGCCTAGGGTAATTTAGGAACAGTCACAACAGTATCCGTTTTAAGCTTGAATGCTGTAAATGTACTAAATATTTTTATTTGTTACTAAGTACTATGTACTAAATATTTTGAGTTATTGCTTTGTTTATGCAAAGCGAATGGCTAAATTATCGTTCGTGATACAGTATCGTTTTTAAACCGTTTTAAGCTTGAATGCTGTAAATGTGTTTCGATTTGTATTATGTTGTTTGTTTGACCAACATTACGAAACAAATGAATTCTATGTATTGAACTTTGTGGAACGACTCGTTTATTCGCGTAAAAATTCTTGTTCCCCCAGCCCACCTCACTTCGCTTTCTCTTAGCGTTCTTTCTGCCTTTTTTTTTTTGCTCGACTTCTAAGAGTATAGCGTAATGTTAAATAGCCTATAGCCTTTCTCAAAAATTGGGCTATCAATTTTTTTTAAACCCTTCTGGTATTTCCAAAGATTAGCGCGATCTATAAAACAAACTCTTCAGCTTTATTATAAGTATAGATAACATAACATAAGTGCCAAACCTTACACACACGAATATATTACTTATAAATGCAAGTGTAATCCATGTTATTTTCTAAAGAAAAGCGCTTTCTACTGTATTCAACAGAGCAAAAAGAATCAACAAGCTGCAGATTAAATTCCTTTAAAAAAAGCCGTCAATTCCAAGGCACAATATAATAAATCATAGGAGTGGCAGCCAGTCCAGTTTCCAGCCACAAATGGAGTAGGGATTAATACGCCAGTGTGCAGCTGTTGGCATTCGTTCAAACACGCCAGATGTTACTTCACGGTTGACTCAAGACTACTGGAACGATCTGGTACACTTTATATTCACGGAAAATTATGGAAAAATGAGAATAATAATGCTAAAGCGTAGGAAAGAGATAATAAGGTAGAACTTGATGGAGCGGCTTTGAATTTTAACAATCAATAATACTAAGACGAACTGCTATCGATTGAGCTAAGAACCTATTTTGAAGGTCAACTAGGCGATAGGAAGACAAAAACAAAAGGAGAACTAAATTCTGGCAACAAATTTAGTCAGAAATCTCTTCATCTTTACATACCAAGACCCCTCCGTGCATCGGAAAGCACTTTAAGCCGTTGGTCCCGGCTGTTACGTGTAGTCAGAAGCCCGAAAGTCTGACAACCAGTCTTACCAAGGGGTATCATATTACCTAGTGACTCGGTTATGGAGTTGAGATAGGCAGTCGCACCATTTAAAATACTGGTATGCAGCTGCATCCAGTTAGACTGGAAGCTGACCCCAATATAGTTGGGAAAAGGCTAGGCAGATGATCAAGTTGGAAATTAATCAAGCCTCAAGGAATATTTCGAAAATATAGTCATAAGTCGTAGAAAAGACTGAGAAAAACCCTGATACAAGAAGGAGTATGAAACCAACATGCAGAATATCATCCAAGCGGCACGAAGATTAAAACCGATCTAGACCAAAATTCTGCCACTGTTGCCAGAATTTCTGAAACTAATCAACTCCCCAGAGATATTTTGTCACTACTTCTTTACATAAGTTCTGGAGTTTTAACAGCGGTTGCTTCGTCGGGTCTTTCGTACATAATATTTCACAATGCAGAGTTGCTGAACAACTTAATCATTGCAGAGGCTAAAGATTAGTAACAACGCGACAGGATGCAGTAGTTGGCAGTCGTTCAAACGTAGCAGATGTCACGCCTTGTGCTCCAGATTGTTCCGTAGTGAGAATGTTAAGAGCATATTTAATGTAGCTGGTTTCCGGGTTGAGATTGTGCTGTCTTTGTTGGTGTTTTGTTTTTTTTTTTTAATGTATAGATATATAACTACAACCCCAATTGTGTAACACACTTTCATACGCAATGGGACGGATTTTGAAGGGAAATTCCAAGGCTTCCTATGTGTGTAAAACACATACGAGTATGTTGGACGACGTAAATAACGCAATGAATTTTATTGGATTGTCAAAATGAAAAATATCGCAATTTTTTGTGTATGGAGAGGAATAGAAAAATTTATTTGTTTTAGAATTGCCTAGTTCAGGTGATAGTTTTTCTGCGTAAAACCAAAACCTTCTTACATAAGTGTTTGTTTATGATATATTTTTGCAACAAACAACATAAATGAATTTGGTAGCTGGTTCAAACTCACTCACGGTTCACTTCCTTATCACAGTTTCGTTTTCTTTCTGTCAGGTAAAAATATTTACCCTTGATAAGTTATCAGAGGATGATGATAAGGCTCTTTGTCTTTTCATCATTCACCATCATTCTCCTACCCTTATCTCAATTTAATTGGAGTCTGCGCAACCTGTATTGTTCATCCATACTTCTATATTTGTCGTTATCTCGGTAGTTACCGCCATTCTAGCCGTAACACTATCAATACTAAAACGTTAATTATTCTACATAATACGTTTAAAAAAACTTTCCAAACATGTAACTCCATAAATATTATTTACGCTTTTGTTTAAGTTTACCAGCGAAGACAAAACAATATTGATTCAGCAAGTACGTACCCACAAAGGCGTGAACACACAAATTGAATAAATTATCCCCAGTACCAAGTAAAGGGTGCTTTATCGACCTTAGGATCGTAATTCAAGGTTATAAAGAAGTTACACTAAATGTTCAAATGTTTTCAAGTACGATAGGAATAACACATTTTTTTGGATTCTTAAAAGTTCTACCTACATAAATCTTGTACTAAAATATATTAAAAAGATCAAGTTAAAGTGAATTAAGAAATTAATCTTAAATGAGGTACAGACGCCAGTAGGTACCTGAAACTCAATTTTCCAATCAACCTTGAACCTAATGGTTTGGCGATAAAGTTGAAAATCTATTAAAGAAATTTGACAGATTGTAGTAGCTTGATGTGCTGGAGTATGTACTATGGTTATCATGAGAAAGAGTTTACCCAAACGATATCAGTAGGCCTACGCAAGTAAGAATTGGTGTAACATGGAACATGGATAAAAATTTGTCTGAACGGCCTCATCGGTCGCAGGCGCTACTGCTGAGCGTGAGGTTCTGGGTTCGATTCCCAGGTCAAGGAAAGTGTTATTTGGTTTTTCCATCTGGAATTTCTCAGTAGCAGCCCGAAGTCTGTATTTGTGCCCGGTTGATTGTAATAGCTGAAGCTGAAGTGGCAATGGGCCGGCCATATTAGCCGTAGAACGGATGGCCGTTGGAAAAGACCTGTTCTTGAGTGGAGACCACGAATCGACCGGTAAACGTAAGGTGGGACGCCCTCAGGCTACGTGGAGCGACGATCTTCGCAGGATGGCTTGTAGCAGCTGGATGAGATTTGCCGCAAATCGAATTGGATGGCGTGCAATAGGAGAGGCCTATGTCCAGCAGTGGACTGCTGTAGGTTGATGATGATGACGGCAATAGGCTCGCCCCCTACTACTTGAGGTTTAAACGTCACTGGCACCTCTGCCTAACCCTTTGGGGATAAAGGCGTGTCACTAAATATTAAGCAAAAGCATGAACCTCTACACAATGTACACCTAACAACAAAAGTAATAAAGAAGTATTTTTTACAAAATACAATTGTTGTTCATTCACTGCCCTATCTAAGATCGGAGAATAAACACATAAGGGTTCCTACGTGTTCGATCAATAAGATAAATGTGTGTTGACTGTTCCTATTGAAACGTTTCGTGGTGTTTCCTGAACATTTTCCTTTAAAGTTGGCAAGTGTACACGTTGCAGGCGAAAGTTAAATGGGCCAAATAATGTTCTTTATGATTGGGGTAGTGGTTGAAAATACGCTTTTATTTGGAGTTCACGTAAGTATGATTCGGTTTTATACGTTAATTGTTCCTGTTTATACTTTTATGTCCACCTTAGGTAGGTCAAAATTATTTTAGTAAATAAATAAATAAATAAATAAATAAATCCCTGGACATTTCACACAGCACCATTTGTCCCAAGCTAAGCAACCTAATGCTTGTGTTATGGTAACAAGATGGCTGATAAACTACTTATATACAATTTTTTTTTTTTTTGTAAATACATACATATTATAGATAGAAAAACACCCAGACTCGGAACAAATACATGTAGGTCATACAAATATTTGTTCCGTGCGGGAATCGAACCCGCGACACGTAGCGCAGCAGTCAATCGCTTAACCACTGCGCCAACCGTGCCGTCAATAATAGTAATCAATGTCAATCAAATTCCTAAACACTACGTGGTTTGTATTTAAAAGGTCATTCTATCTTTTTGTAGACACACGCAACGAGCGTTTTACAAAAGTTACCAAAGGTAAAAACATGCTTCAGTTTTATATCTAAACGTGAAACGTTATTTGTCTTCTGTAAACCGTTGAAAAAAAAAGCGGAATTTCAACGCTCATAAAAACTCTCGCATTTCCCCGCACTGAGGCTGTTCAAATAGCACAAAAGTTTCAAACGTGGAAACAAGTGAAAAAAAAAGCGTTTGTGAGGTAAGTATGTATAAGCGGGGATTGTCAACAAAACGATTTTGAGCGTGAGTGTACGTCGCCGTCGGTCGCCAGCATATCGTTGACTCATGCCCATTTCATTCAGTTGAAACGATTTTCACACCCATTTTTTCGCAGGTTACGGAAAAAAAAATATTTTTCACTATCATACTGATGGGATCACATAGCAGGATTGGCTTCTAATAAAATCCGTTTTTGGATCGAGCTTTACTGTTCGACGAAATTTATGGATTTCAATCGCGAAAATATGCGAGTAATACATATATCCATATCCATGAAGATGGATGTGTGCTCCGGTTTATCAGTGCAATTTTTCATGTTTTTTTGTATGAACGATTTTTCCATTCCCGTCGGCTGCAGATATTTTGACTATCGAATAGAAGTGTCAAATTGGGATTATTTATTGGTTAAGTTACTTTGTAACCGACGAAAAAATGGAAGCCGTTCTCAAGTCGACGAGTGTATTTTTCACGCTTCATTTGGAAGTAGGTATGTTTGAACACATCAACGTCAACCTCTCCTACAAAAGGTTAGTTTATCTTCACTTTGAAAATCCAAACCTTGTTATGTTAAATACCGAATTGACTTACAAACCGTCCATTCTATATCTATCACGTAACGACACACCTTTCACAAAATAAATGCTCTCAGCAAGTATCCAAAATTTTCCTACATTTAAAAAAAACCTTTAATAAAAACGTGTTCAGGCTTTGACACGGTGACCCAAGCTGTCAGATCCCCTCGTCCATCGGGACCCGTCCCTTTGCTGACGTTTCTCTCCACATATAACAATACGTCTAAAATGGAAATTGACGGGAAACGTTTTAAACTTCGTGTTAATTGTTGGTTTGACGGCGGTGTTTTGTTTTTTCTCTATTTTAGTATTTATGTACATTTGTCTTTATAGACTTCTAGCTGCGCCCCGAGGTTTCACCCGCATAAGTTTCGAACCCGTGGGAATATCGGGATAAAAATGCATCTTATATGTTAATTCTGGTTATACACCATCTGTCTGCCAAATTTCATCCAAATCCGTTCAGTAGTTATTAAGAATGTAGAATGTAGTAATATAGAATGTAGAATGTTAGTAATAAGAATGTAATTATTGTCTATCTGTTAAATTACTTTGCGATAATAAATTCCATCCTTCTCCCCATGACGTACTTTGCGTCTGAGTAATTTCAGAGCAATCTATTGCTTTGTTCTCAAAGTGATTAAGTCCCAGACAGACTTTACCAATACGATATAACCAAGAATTAGGACAAGCCGGAATTAGTTTAACGAAACCACAGACAACGAAACTAAAGGGAGATATGGTGTGGCTGCCCAACTGTTCGAGTCCGGCTGTCGCTTTCAACTACATATGCACTACAATACAAACACGCGCTCACCCACACTATAACAGTCACCACACTCAACGCGAGCCAATCGCGTAACGCAGATCGCAACGTTGAAACACACAACTGCATTGACAATTCTTATTGACAAATCAACGGCGCCCGCGTTTGTTTCTGTTTCGTGCATACATTGTTCGCACGCGCCACGCCCCCTTGGCATATCTCCCTTTAGTTTATAAATCTGTGAACGAAACAAATACTAAATCATGGTCAACTTAAATCTGTGCCCAAACCGAGCTCTGGAGAGCTAACGAGACAGGAACTTATGTACCCCAAATAAGAGGAGAACTGTTAAGGCAGACAGCAGAAGGTATCCAAGACTTGGAAGTTGAAATATCCTTCTATACAGCGCATATGCTATACAAATGTATGGGACAGCTGATTATTTTTTTCGCAATAACAATGTTCGTCCAATGAAAAAAGTGGTGACATATTTGTGATACACGCTATATAGATAGTATATATCAATGGCGCTTTTCGTGTTTATCTATGTGACTTAGATTTCCTTAACTACACAAAGGATTTTGATGCGGTTTTTACCAATATGCAGAGGATTTATTTTGGAAGGTTTATGTGTATAATACATTTCTATTTAACCTAGATATGGCACAGAAATCTCAACAGTTTGAATTGTCGCCACATCAGTAGATGGCGACCGGGAGAAGCAATTTATATAACTACTAGCTGCGCCCCGCGGTTTCACCCGCATAACTTTCAATCCCGTGGGAATATCGTGATAAAAAGTATTATGTGTGTTAATTCTGGTTATAAACTATCGGTGTGCCAAATTTCATCCGAATCCGTTCAGTAGTGTTGGCGTGAAAGAGTAACAAACATCCATCCATACAAACTTTCGCGTTATATTATTAGCAGGATACACAGTAGTGTATCCTGCTAATAATATAACGCGAAAGTTACCGTTGCCGTCTGTGTGGTCGTAAATGAAGTATCATTTACGACCACACAGACGGCATGCATAATTGCAGCAAATATACCACCCGAGAATTTCATAGACTTGCTTCATCTGATCCATAAATAAAATGTGAAAGATAAAACATTAATTGCATTGGATCGCTTCGCCCACAGCTGAGAGTAGGCCACCCCATTCCGTCTCGTGGACTCCATAAGCGGACTATCTGATTATATCAGTCGGATGTCCGGACTCAGCCAGTACATAGATAGCATCGTATTGCTAAATTACATAAGTTAAGTTACTATATCTTGTATATCGTCTTAACCTTCTTCGTCTAAATTAATTTCTTTATACATCGTGTCATAAAGCTTTTCCATGGATTCTGTACATGATACTAGACGCACGAGCGTTGAAATTTATCGCCGGTTATTCATCATCATCATTCTCCTGCCCCTATCCCAATTTATTTGGGGTCGGCGCAACATGTCTTTTTCTTCCATACTTCTCGTTTATTATAAACAATAAACTCTTCCATATATATATTATTTTGAAGTGTAAGTGTAAGTATTGCACTTTTGTTTGAAACAGCAGATTTTTTAAACCGTTTATTTATTTGTTCGTCATTTTTATAATCCTAAATTTCATGTCGTTCTGATGATTCAGCGTAAGTTAAAACTCTGACAGCTGGCAACTCAAGAACAAAATTACAAACCCTTTTAAATATACAAGAAACGTATTTTTAGAATATGTATTTATTAGAGTTCATTTGACTTCCAGATTTTCATGTTGTTCTAGGAATCCGATAAAGAATGAATGTAACAGCTAGTTGTCTAGACAAGTCGTGCAAATTCTAACAATAAAGTAGATTGTGTTGCCATGAGACCCTCAAGCAATAGTTTAGCTAGTAAATTCACGACAGCTACTACAAACATTTTGTGTAAACGGTTTTTGAGTTAATGGAAAGTGAACTTTGAATGAAAAAGTTGATGTTAAAAATATAATATGTTATGTATATATAAATTTATAAGTATAATAAGTTTCAAATTCAATAATTAAGTCCTAATAGGTAACTTAAAATTAAATCACAACATAAAACCCTAAAACAGAAATATTTTTACAGAATATTTTTTTGTTTGCAGTCCACATAGCCTAAAGCACAACTTATATTTTATTTGAACCTAAAATGAATTCCATCGACGTAAAGTGGATACTATGAATAAAATAATTGATGATACACATAATTTGAAACGGTGACACGATATAATTAATCAAACGACTGTGATTTTTTAATATATCAGTATAACCAAGCCATTTTCACAAGCCAAGTCATTTTTTTTCCCAAAGAATTTTGTTCACGTGTGTCCATATTTATACATAAATAATAATCTTTTTTTTGAAATGGGATCAGTTGACAAAGGAAAATAATAAAATTAATTATTTAGCCAACTCATCCCGCGGGATAAGTTCGAGCGGCCTCAGTTGACCTAAGAGCCATAATTTCGGTCTCCAAGAACAACATGAACAGAAATTGGTAATTTTCTTGTCAATACATTTTATACCACTTCACAGAAAATAAAGAAAGGTAAACGAATAGCCATTTATTAATTTACTTAGTTACCACAAAATAGCAAGAAATATAGATAGTAAAGAATAAAGTTGACATAATAATAATTATGGTCCCACTGCTGGGCAAAGGCTTACTCTCTTTCCACCTCTCTCTGTCCAGAGCTGCAGTTAGCATAAATATTATTATTAATAAAAATATAAATCATTATGGAAACGGAATGATAAAAGGGAATTCAAGACCAAGCTGAACACAAAACACTTAAACTATTTGGAAATAAAACGAAAGTTTCAGATGAAATCTACATTATAAAATATACAATCGGGCGAAATATAAAACCACAAGACAGTCTTAGCCAAACTGTGTAAAAAAATCGTCAACGAACTATAAATATTGGTACAGAACAAAAGCGGTTTAACGCAGACCCTGAACGACGTATAAAATACTAAAGTATTAAAACTGCGAATCGTAAAGGGAACCGACCTTTATAAGAAGAGAAATGAGGTCAACAATCACTGGACTAACAATATGATAAATGGAAGAATTTCAGCCAAAAACATTGAGGTGAGGGAATTAAGAATCGTCTGCAAAATTACTCTTTTAACTTATTTCAGGAATTCTATAGCCTTTTCCTTGTTGTTTTTTTTTCAATGTCGTCTTACGTAATAAAGAGAAGGATATTTTGAATTGATTTGGTGGCAACATTGATACAATGAAATCAATCATTCTTCCACCTCCATTGTTACTTAGATTGCCAAGTTTTCACCTCGGAGTGAATTTATAATGTCTGCCGCTCTCTCAACTGCCTTGGCTACCAAAACGGCTATTAAAGGCCTTTACCCCCGATTGGTCTGCCAACTATTATTCAATTCCAACCACTATGTAAGCATCTGCTTTACCTACGAAAATTTGAACTTGAACGTCGTCCATCGATACCAGAGCTAATATTATAAAACCATTAATCAATTCCCGACAACAGCCTAGCTCAACATGGAGGTACCGTGTCCTTACCTTAACAGGTATTACTAAGCAATTTGCTCGTAATGAATAATGTCAAAGGGTTTATTTTCAATTGGCGTCAAGCGCGACGTTTTCCTTCGGTCCCAAATACACACCCTTTGTGTCCCTTGCGACCGGTGCTATCTAGACTCTGTTTTCTGTGGTGGCAATTTCATAAATTAAACCGCACCGTGTCGGGAAATGTCGTCGGTAATGTTGTGCGTAACTTGATTCAGGTTGTTTGTATAACGCATTTTCTCCGAAAGACGACGACTCGGAAGTACTTTTTAACGTATCGATTTAGTCGTCGTGCGTTTCATCGATATTGTTTTGCACTTCACTAGTGTTTTAGTGTCGTTGTTTCCAAGTGTATTGGAACGTATATCGGTAACAGTACACTTTCGCATAAGGAGATAGCCCTCCAGAGACTACTGTATGGAGATCGTGCTTCTAAAGTACCTAATCTTAGGCTCGTTTAAGCCGAATTTCGCGTTTTTCTATATTCTGTTTAAATTATATGAGACGCGAAATCGTTGTTATAGGTAACTTAGGTATGTCACCAACGAGCTCCTTAAACCAAATCGTCAAACATCTTCAAGAGTCTATGCTGAAGAATTTCGCAACTCCTACTATGTACTTCGGAATCTTTGCAAATACCTGAGTCCCTAGCACAGGTAATAAAAGTTTCCTATTTGAACAACTCGTAACATGCAATTTCCTCTGAGCATTGCTATAATTCGGTAGTGTATTACAAACTTTACGTAGGTACCTAATTGTTAGAGTAGGAACAGTTTAGAGCGGTAAATTATTTCTGAGGGCTGAGGGCTAAGTTTTTATCGATATTGTGGTCAAGTTATATTACGTGCTGGGGCATATCACGCGAGCTTTTACAATTTATTTTATAGGTAAAAGAATTTCTCGTGCTGTGTTGGCTCATTGAGATCAACTCCTTTTACGCACGCGAGGAAAAATGCTGACTTTTTTTTTTTTAATGTCCCCCGCATCGAATCTGGGTCAACGTTTCCTGACATTTTCTTACTTCCTCCAATGCATTTACACAGCGAAAAATGCGAGCTAAATATGCTAGTACATAATGAAAACGTTTTGAATACCAAGACCCGTTTAATGTTGTTGCTTAAAAATTGTAACACTTTTTCACAATTTCAATGCACGTCCCTAATGACTGAGGCAAAATATTTTTGTATTTATGTGATAGCTACCGTTGGTAATGGAACACACATTAAGTATTAATTATTCAAAACATTGGTAAAAAAACAAAGACACGTCTAATTTTATAATATGTCCAATATCAATAATAAGCATAATCAGGGAGAGGGCTGTAATCTACCACGCGGGCCCAGTGCGGGTTGGTAGATGTCACATGTCTTCCTTCATCGATGATGTTTTCCTTCATCGTTCAATAATGTAGTGGTCAAAATTGATATTCTTTCTCATACATTGAACGCATTTTATCCGAATGACGATTAATAATTTAACCGGGTCACACTTAATAGGTCAGGCGGCCATTACATGTCGTTTGTATCAAACGTTAACGCAAACAAAATCAACGGTTGTAGCACTCCACTTTTTTATACAGCAACATGGCTTCGCCAACATATATGGGAAAGTGAAACACAAATTGAAATAATTTATGATTATAGGGTTGTTTAAATAAAATTGAAGAATTGTAATAAGTTACACGAATATGGATTTTATTTCTGTAAATAGGTTTGTACAAACATTTTTACACGTCCATCAATTATTTTAAAAACTAGACGAGGTCGGCGTTTCGTACTCTAAGAAGAAATGCCAAAACAAACACAGCGGTGACAGTAATTTTTAAAGTTCAGTATATCTAAAAGTCAGGTTTAATAAAATAAATATCATTTTTTACGAACTATAGTGATTCTGTATCTGTAAACTGTATCACATAAATATGCATCTTTTTAAAATTGCTAATAATACAACTCTTATCAATGGAGATTCGTTTTTATAATTTAGTTAGGTTTGTTCCTATTAAACATACCTATATATCTATTTTGTAGCGATAAATTGTTTTGATTTAGTATCTACCTACCACTATTAGTTTACAGTCACAACCAAAAGTTTTCACGTAAATAATCACGATAAAAAGTGGCGCATCATCATAAAAAATTCTAATTTTAATTTAATCTCACATCAAAATAAGCGGGTGTCAGCGTTTTTCATTCGTCAGATTCTCGTTAGCTGAAGCTGAATGCCGAAGAAAGGTTTCCTAGCGGTATCCGCGAGAGGCTTTGTTCAGTAACCGGTTGTATCCGGTTCGGGCCGCTAATGAGGTACAGTCACGAACTATTCACAATCGGGCGCAATCTCGTAGTAAAACTGACCTCGATTGAATAGTTGATGAAAAATATTAACCCCACTGAAGTGTTTTTAGTTTTGATTTAGAACTTATGTAGTTGTTTTGTTTTAAATAACTAATATTATAAAGACAGCGCGCAGAGCTGAATCACGACTAGGTGCCTTTCGTGAAATAAAAATAATATGAAGAAACTGTTCCACCGAACCACGCTTATCAAAAAGATCGCTAATTTTCCTACATTTTGACATTGAATGTCGCTGAGATGAGATTTTGAAAGTTTTTAATTACGAGAATCGGCCTTCATGATAGATGCTCAGCAGTAACGGTTGCGACCAGTGGACCAAAGAGGCAGTCAATTTAAAAAAAATATTTCGAAAACCTCTCTTTATTTCAAGCATATTGAATCAAACCATTTCACCGGCTGTAGCAAAGCGAATTGAATAAACAAGGCTTGCACTGAAACTTTCATCGTACATTCATTGCAGCATTCCAAAACAATTAGTTTATATCCAACAGAGCTCTCAACTGGGACATTACTTTCTAGATTTAGAATCTAGTTTAATTCAAAACTGAATCAAGTTTGTGTTTGAGTTTTGGAATTGTAGATTTTCGTACATAAAATCTAGCTTATTATTTAAGAGGGGTGAAACTGTGGTTTGGTATTTAGTCTTTTGGAAGTTACAGCACTTAAGTAATAATTCAAAGTGAACTCTAAAATCTGATGAAGTTTTATTTTACAGTCAGCGAAATCCGTAATTTTCCTGACTCCGTCGGGCTTGTCACGAAGTTTCTAGATTCGACAACAATTATTTTTAATACTAGCTGCGCCCCACGGTTTTAACCGCATAAGTTTTGATCCCATGGAAAAATCGGGATATGCATGCCTATGTATTAATCCTGGTTATAAACTATCTGTGTGCCAAATTTCATCCAAATCCGTGTAGTAGTTTTTGCGTGAAAGAGTAACAAACATCCGTCCATCCATACAAACTTTCGCGTTTATAGTATGACGAGTAGTAGGATTGTCAAGGATAAACAAAGTAAGAAAAAAATGTCACCTTTAATCATTCACAGAACACGAACCATTTCAAGCTCAAAGTCCAAAGTTCATTCACCCCAGATAAGATAAACCTTATGAATAGACACGCCGTCCTAAATAGGGCGATGGTAAAGGCCTGTAAAATAACCCATGACATAAGCAAACTAGAGAGGGATGACATCAGAACTTGTTCAGGACACACCTCATTACACTCGGTAAAGGAAACTGAACTTGGAATATTTGGGGCTGGAACTTTTTGCCTTAGAACTGTGCTTCTATAGGACGAATATACAGGTGAAATTGAATAGGTGCGCCAAACAAAAAATCTAATTCAACGTGTTATAAAGTATATTTAGAGCATGTCGTAGGTACTTTGTACGTCAGCGAGCGAATTGGCAACGTCGTCGCGCGCCCTTTTTTTCGTAGGAACGGTCAAAATTAGGTAAATACCGCTAGTTCAACGCATTGCCAACTTGCTGCACGTTGTGAACTCTGCGATGAATGGATTGCTAATCGGGCGCGCGCTAAAATAAATAATAATAATAAAATAATTTTCTTATTTGTATTTATAATTTTATGTAACAACAGGATTTTTTCAAAAATTTGGAATTGGGAAATTCCATTTTATAATGATTATGTAACAGTTACTGCACCTCATATTTAGATTTGGCGCAAGTTTTCAATTTCATTCTGTATACTGCCTTTTTAATACGAAACTTTTTGAATGAATAATATATTTCTGCTATTTATTTCGGTATGAAAAGTTTTGGTTGATTTTGAAGATGGGACTAAAAAAATAACTTTTTATTCAAAGTTATTCTTTATAAAATGTGACTAATTAGTCACATTTTTATTGTAGTCAGTAATTGATAAAATTCGGAGAAATTTTTACTAGCTTACTTTTTTTGGTACGAACTTTTCAATTATTAAGTACTTTTTGCTTCCTACGTGGAATATTATATCTACGAGAAAACAGACACATACATACATGCATAAACTCACGCCTTCTTCTCATGGGGGCAGGCAGAAACTATAGAACACCACTTGCTACGATCCTTACATAGTCCTATAAAAATTAAGATATCTTTCAATCTAAAAAAAAAGATTACAACCCGGAAATAAATCTGAAGCACCAATTTACACGCATTATATAAGAATAGGTGGTCATTTTTACTTTAACAATAATAACAATTTCTGAAAATTTGCTGTTAACATTTAAATACCGACGCTTGGAGATAAGATAATTTAAATCCATTTATTTCGGTTTGCAAGAACCTACACGCTTTAATAATATTACTAAATATTAAGGGTAAATGCAGAACTCTTCACAAGATGATCAAATTAACAGCCGATCTCATTGACAAACGAATACATGTCTAAGTATAAGAGTGACCTCACCTCACTGTGAGTTTTTTTACAGAATAGACCGGCTGGAATAATTACAATTTTCTTGAAAGAAAAACGAAATGCTAGGAGATCTTTGAGTGTATGCTGAAAAGTTTATAACGTCATGTAATATAAATTGAGAATCTTCTTCTTAGCGTGTCGATAGCAATCTAAATGGACTCGGCCCAGAATTCGGCCACTTGTTTGGCGCCATCACCAGCGTCCATCAGTTCCTGTAACGTGCAGCTGACAGGACACGTAGGACACGATATTAAGTGTCCCACCGTTTGTGGAACAGCACCACACTTACACTCCAAGGCGGAGTCGTCTATGAATCTCCACCTGAACAGGTTTTCCTTGCTTCAGCCGACCAGGGTCCAGATTCGGAATTAAGGTCTATGTTGTTGTTTAGGTAAATAACATGATTGTTGTTGCTAGGAAGTTATTTACCTAATATTTTATCTAAAAACTGTACAAAGTACGAAAAAGCTTTTTTCATAACAAGCAGTTGGTACTCCTACGTATTATTGTCTCAGCATCTACATCGAATTTAAATCAAAAATATGGCCATGTGAAGTGACCACGATCGGGCCCAAATATAGGGCAAACAACACGAATTTACATACAACATAAGCATGAATGAGTTGCACTTTTTCTTTCCAAGGTCGGATTTCAGGGAGCATGTATAGAGATATCGCGACAACTGTTCAGGCCAGATATAGGTCTTATTGTCTGCAGAACGGTCAGGCCACATTAATTATACGAGGGATCATCAATCAAGCCACTCCCCCCTACACCCCCGTTCACCCCCCTTCACCCCGTGCACCCCTTACAAGAATAATACCCATCAGTGACAATTTGGTCTTAAACGCAACGCCCTTTAAACCTTAAGGAAGTTATCAAGTTTTATTTCAAATCGTTATCGTTCAATCTTGCGGAAGAATTTCTTTGATATGTTTAGCATTATGTTCTATTTTTAGTGCTTATCAGGCTATCGGGGAGCGATGTATTTTTAGTGCGAGGACTTAATGAAAAGGAAGGAGGAGTCAAGATTGCCATTGTTAAAAAAAAATGTTGTAAATGCTTTATACAGGCTGTAAAAGGACCCATTACATAGCCGTCAATTACGTATCTGTGCTTTTCGCATCCAACGGGTACCTGCGGCCTTCGTCGGAACCGCTCGAAGTGGAGGTGTTTGGGGGAGGCCTATGTCCAACAGTGGACTCCTTTCGGTTAAATAATGATGATGATGATGTACATCAAACTTAGTAACTTTTTGTCAAAAGAATAGCTGGGAAACGACTTTTCATTTTTGGTGTGAAAAATCGCTGTTTACGACAGTGCGCAATGTATCGCACGCAAAACATTGTGCTTATGGGTACATTTAACGGTACATTCGGTCGTAGGGGTATTAAAGATTGTGTTATAACATTAAAACTTGTTTTCGTCAGTAAAAGTTGGAATTTCGACCGTTGATATATCCGTAACCAGAAGGTTCTCAGGTATGACCCAATGAAAAAAAATAATTTCAATGACGGAGAGTACAAGCGATGCTTCCTTAAGTGTATTTTTACATCCGTAAGATAGACATCAATAAAAAAAATAGGGTTACCTATTACAAAACCAAAATTCTTTATTTTACCTTTAAAAATTATCTAGAAAGCCATTTTTCTGATATCGATAATTTTACTATCAACTCCATTTACAAAGACATCGTACTTTTCTTGTTATGTATAATTTAGCACTTATAAACAAAACATCAAAGAATTCTTCAAGCAAATAGCTTCTTTTACAGGGAATTTACTTTTTGTATCATGTGACATCATGATGAATAACAAGGCTTGAAAGGGATGCCCCACAAAAAGTTTTGCGAAAAAAACTATGGACGCTCTTGAACAATGTTTTTAGGTCTGTATTTTGGTAATGTAATTCTCGGTTATCACATAGGGAATGAGAAAAAAGTTGCTGAATCTGAATTGTATGTGCGTCAAATTGTATAAGAATGGTTACAACGTTAGGTTTCATGGCATTTTTTCGTTTCTTTTGGTATAAAAGAAACCGAGCTGAAATGGTACTGGACGGGATACGTTTGCCGCATGTTGGTTGTATTTTAAGTTAAGAGCACCACAACATGGGTTCCTGTAAACGTCTAACGCCATCGCGAAAGACCCAGGCATGGATAAATGGTGCTACAAACTTAAAGCTTATAGGAGGGCTTTGTCCATACTGGCTCAGGATCGAGTTGAGTGGAAAAAGGAACAGGCCCTGCAGTGGGACAATATAGGATGATTATTATTTTCAGTATTTGGTCTAAAGAGTTAAGGATTGCTTAAGCTGATTTATGAACTAGCTTCAACTTTCTGACTATCTGACCGACTATTTGATTTTGACAATTCAAAAGTGCCTGTAAATGGTTTAATTTAATTTTTAGCATAATGCTGAGCAATAGCCGTTTTGCGTGGATGTGACGCATGTCGTCAACCTTTTTCTTATTGTGTTTGTTTTTTGTTTTTATGTTCTTTTTGCGTCATGTTTACCGCAAATAAACGTGTTTTCTTTCTTCTTATTATTAATTGAAATATATTTGAATACTAGTCGGATTTGAAAATTTATTTTTGCATTTCATAGCCCAACGGGGTGGGTTCGGGGGAACACGAAATTTCATGCGGATGATGTCGCGAGCAGAAGCTAGTTTTAATATAAAATTAAGCCAAAACTTGTTTTTACAAGTATGGGCAAGTGTTCTGTTCTGTTGTTTTTGTGTACCTACCTCCAATATCCTACTAATATTATAAGCGTGAAAGTTTGTATGGATGGATGGATGTTACTCTTTCACGCCAAAACTACTGAACGGATTTGGATGAAATTTGGCACATAGATGGTTTATAACCAGGATTAACATATAGCATACTTTTTATCCCGATATTCCTACGGGATCGAAACTTATGCGGGTGAAACCTCGGGGCGCAGCTAGTATCATTATATTTTTAGTAAGTTATCATATTGTAATCGAACTCAAGTCTTAGAACGAAGACGGTTTAATAGTCAAGACGGTTTAACAGTAAGTTGCGAAGTACTTAATAGTATGTACAATACAATGGCTCCTAAGTCAACGGTACAAAACAAAGCCATCGTAATTCAATCAGCTTCAACAATGCAAATAATGATTTAATATATTTTGCAGCCAGGATATACATACTATGTACAGTCAACTTTATGTAGGTAAAGCCAGGCAATAAATTATTTAGCAAATCGACTACCATCATAAATTGTCCGTATATTCAAATCACAACTATCTTTCTTAGACAATTGTATGAAATGGCTATAACACGGTAAGTTAACAGAGTCTGTTAATTTGATAAAAGTCAAAATACTTGGTACATCCCTAATAATGAGTTAATTGGTTCCTTATCATCATACCCTCATCAGTTATTTAATTAGACCCTGCCACGGACATGATAAGAAAGTTGACGAAGAATAAGAACCATTATTATTAATATCCTGGGGAAGTCGTTTACCCTTGCTGCTAATACTTCTTTGGTAAATTATGACGTCACCATTACGAACTCATATTGGAGAAAATTACGTGTTACGGTAACACAGTTATTAATTCTGCCAAAAGTTTGGTGAGCTAATATAGCTACCTCGGCTGTCATTCGCAGATCTTTGACAGTCGTTACGGGTAGTCAGAAGCTCAAAAGTCTGACAACCAGTCTTCCCAAGAGGTATCGTATTACCCAGAATTATCGTATTACCCCGACTTTCGGGCTTCTAACTACCAGTAACGACTGTCAAAGATCCACGAATAACAGCCGGGACCAACGGTTTAACGTGCTTTCTGAGGCACGAAGGGGTCTCGGTATGTAAAGATAGTCACCCATCCACAGACCAACCGCGGCAAGCGGACCTTAACCTGATCGATCGACCTGTGCGGCTGTTATTATTTAGCCACGGTCCCTTCAAAATACGAAACCATACACGTGTGTCAAATAAATGTCGCCATTAAAGCGGTCGCTGCGCTGCGTTGTAACGCTGTCTACGAATACCAATAGAATGAAAGACAAAAGCCTTCTAACTGCAAAACAACAGACATTGGTCACTGAACAATATGTTAACTCTACCCTTTTGTGACCCTCAAAAATGATCATGGGTAATTGTTCAATGGTCATCATTCAAGCCATTTACCACACGTTTACCAGTCTCAAAATATATTATGAACTAGCTGATGCCCTCACTTTCGTAATTATTATTGCTATCTCCTTTATTTCAATGTAAATACATATAAATTATATAATATAAGATTAATATTTAATATATTTATTAATATTTAATATATTTATTAATATTTAATATATGTATAATAACTTCCACCCATCCACGGACCAACTACGACAAGCGTAGCTTAACTTGATCGATCGACCTGTACGGCTGTTATGACTTAGCCACAAGCCCCTCTTAAGTTAGTGTTATTTAAAATTCATGACGTAAAATAATGAAATGGCTCTGGAATGGTTGGAATGGTTTGTCAGATAGTTTGAACCTTATGACGTATACGTGACATATCATTTACAAAGGCTTGGTAAACATAACATGTCTTTGTCATTTTCCTGTCAATAAATAGGGACACAATAGGAATTCCTTTTTTTTCGTAGCAGTATATCTAGTTTTATTTTTAAACGTTGCGTTTAGCAACTTTTTGACTACTTTTAGAATTTTGAACGTTGAGCAAAGTTAATAAATAAAGGGGTATATGTTTAGACAGTACGCTAGGCACAGTCAAAACGAAAATGGAAATAGAAAATTGTTTATAACCCTGGCAATACCTATGTAAGCAGGACATCATTCTCCTATCCATGTTCCAATTTATTTGGGGTCGGCACCACACGTATTTTTCTTCCATATTTTTTTAGTACTCCTTTTCTTAGTAGTTTTCCTTTTATGCCATAATCCTCTTTCAAACAGTCCATACATCGTATCTTTGGACTTCCCCAACTTTTATAGCTATTCGCGTTCATACTCAAAACTTTCCTCACGACATTTTCCACAGTCCTTCGCATCACATGCCCATACATGACAAAGGATTTCCTGACAACTGTTTAGTCACCGATGCCACTTTCAGACTTCCTCTTATGTAGAAATTTCTTATTCTATTCATTCACGTAACACCACACATCCCTCTTAGCATTCTTACATAAGCAGGTACAAAGGATAAACATAAATTGTGATATCAAAAGTGGCTTTTAAAATACCTACCCACAGCTAGATTATATAGGTTGTGTTAGTAGGGGATTGAGGGGATAAGGGATTTGGTTTCCAGAGTAAATGATGAATTATTAGAAGTAAATAGATTTGTACAAACGCTTTTTACGTTAATCATGTTCTAAAAAACTAGATGAGGTCGGCGTCTCCCATCTGATTACTCTAAGAAGAAAGGCTGAAACAAACTCAGAGGTCACAGTCTCTTTAAAGTCCCGACTTAATCTTGGTCAGATCATAATGAGGACCATGTAGATTGGTGTCTGAAATGTTCTTTTGAGTAACTCATCAACACAATTTTTTCAGTACATTTCAACAACTTTGAGTATGAGACCGTGCATCATTTTTTTCATAGTCTGTCTAAAACTGCCTCAACTTGACTCTGGTCTGCGAACAGTCTAATTGACAATATTTTTGTAAATGCAACCTGCCTTCGACATTTACATGTCAGTAAGAGAGGATAATATATTTTAAACCATTTTAGTTTCTAAGACGTCTGTATGTTTATGAATAAGGGTGAATATCGTCTGCATTTAGCGAACCTCGGAAGCAGAATTTGGTCAATGTGCGCATGGCTGGGTTCTTTGATCCGTTCAGTAAAATGAATCTTGATTTATAGACTGGAATAATGCTTAGATAAAGACAATCAGTCGCTTTTTACTTGAAATAGTTATGCAGAACCCAATATAGTTTTGATTAGTTCTCGAGACAAAAGATGTTAGAGAATTCTAAAATTTATATAGAATCTCTTGTCCAGTGACGTTTTTAGTTCTAGAATGCTTATTTGACTAACTCCAGTATACAGTAATAGAGCTTTTAGGGTTTTGCCTTTGAAAAAATGCGATAATTACATAGCAAAAACGTGATATTTCGCTTTATTTTCTGTAGAGTTTAATAACTGTGCAAAGGGTTGAAAAAACCATGGCTTTGTTTAATATATAATTACATGCTCGTGCAGGAAACACGAATGACCTGATTAGAGATTTGAACTAATTTTCAATATAATAGCGCAACACAATGTATTAAGCGAATAACCACAAGCCTATTATTACGCACTTAGTTCTTAATTAGTTTTATATTTAGACGTTAGTATGTGAGACGACTTCTTCATATATTCCTTTGTGGTGGCTTTCAGTACATAGGGAAGTAGGTCAAGATTATGAGCAAGAAAATTTTACAATTTATATCAAAACTCCCTTTAATCTACGAGCCTATTCACACGCTATGGAAACTGTAATATTCACAAGTAATATTAATAATTCGCCCGCGTAGCGCTCACGTAGCTTATATTGTATAGCCCAGGTGCTACGAATCGACTACGCTCACGATAGTTTGAATGAAACTTCGTAACGATATTAGACGGTACACATAGGATATGTTCTCGGATAGCGGATAGTTTATAAAGTGCTAAGTTACCGTCTAGGCGGTAATAAAGATAAAAGCCTTAAAAGTTTTCTTTATGCGATTTGTTGCCGCTCATCGAAATTTTACTTCTAGCATATTATATGCTTTTATAAACAATTTTCATAAATTACTTTCAACATTATTTTTGTTTAAAAAATTCTATAGAAAATAATATGAACATTTACACGCTATAGAATGTCGCGGAACGTGTTTACGCGGGCAATTACCGACACAACATTTTTTAATCTATAAAAAGCTTCCCCCTATATTCTATAGAGGTCTATAGCGTTACCACTGAAAAGCTTTTGCCATTACGGTCGTTACATAATTGATTAACTAATTACACTACACGAACGGTAGGTCGTCACGTCGAATTATAAAATCCTCACGTGGCTGAATTACAATGATAAACGGTCACTTCACATCACTATCACATGGGTTTTGTTTACCACAGGATAGGGTGGGTAATATGTACAGTTATGGGATATGGGTAGGTTCGCGTTGGGCGGTCGGGCCGCCACGCGCGGCCGGTATTGTGGCCGGCGGAGGTCGCATGTACCAGTGTGAACGCGGCCGACCGGGCTGCTGGCGCCCGGTGCACTACTGCGCGCGCCGCCCCCGCCGCCGCCGGCGCCCGCTCGATATCCGCGCCGCGCCCCACACGACTCATTATACCACCTGTGAGCACCGTCAAAACACCGCGCCATGGTTTTGTGAGATCTACCCCGCGTCGTAAACATGCACCGCCTTATTATAGCCCAGCGTTAGGGGGCTGAAACACGTTCACAGATCCAGTGAAGATGTCGTTTCAGAATTTCTCTCGCCAAGTTTCAGAACCGTTTATCATGAAATGAAACTCATTAGAATCGATCAAAAGTTTCGCTTCCGAGCATGTGTTAAGTTTGCTTAAATATTCTCTTTGATATCCACGTTATGACTGCCATTAGGATATTAAAAAGCCAAGTTTATTATATTTAGTTTTAGGTTTTTATAGCAATAGCTTAGCAATAAAATTTCCTATAAAGCTTGTGGAGAGAGAAAATAGGGTGAACGGAGGCTGACATAAAAATCAGATCAGTCTTGCTCACGGATGGTAGAAAAGCTTCTGCGTTGAATAGCGGTCATCAATTATTTAATCGAGTATTTCAATTGGGCGGAATTAATTAATTTTTGCGGAGATGGATTCTGACCTAATAAGGTTTTGTGAACCATGCTTAATTTTTTTTTTTAATACACAGCCTTTCCCTCGGTTTATTACGAATTTATTAATTTACTAGCAGCGCTCCGCGGTTTTACCCGCATAAGTCTCGATCCCGTGGGAATATGGGGATAAAAAGTAACCTGTGTTTTATTGTGATGATAAGTATATGTATATTACTGTAAACATCCTGTGCCTAGCCTTTTCCCAACTATATTGGGGTCGACTTCCAGTCTAACCGGATGCAGCTGAGTACCTAAGCTACTGGAAAGTTTCATCAAAATTCAGTTGTTTTTGCATGAAAGAGTAACAAACAATATATCCATCCTCACAAACTTTCGAGTTTATAATATTAGTAGGATGACTGAAGGACCTAAAGTGAAAAGTTTGAAACCGATCTTCAAATCTATGTATTTCGAACTTTTCAAAGATCAAAGATAACTTTAACGCTGACAAATCACTAATCGAATCATAATAAGATAAACATAATATCTACAGGAACAGTTTCCCCAGATTTTCACAGCCAAGCAAATTATTATAGCCCCATAAAAATAAAAGATGATCATAGTCTAAAAATAAAATTCCCATGTATATGTATATCGGAAAGGGTAATAAAATCTTCGTCCATGTTACATTGCATGACAACATCGCACAAACTATAGTGTGGTTATGATATTTCTGACTTCCAAATCGCTTGTGAATATGGAAATAGAGAAAATTATGTGCTATCGGAATTGTAAAACAATCCGTTTTTATTCAAATTCAATGGTTTGATAAGCGTTTAAATGCAGTTTTCGTTTAAAAACCAACTCGGTCATTGTGAATGATTTATATTTAGACCAAAAATCTACCATAACCTTTTTGGGGAAAATTAAGTGTAGATAATAATTCGTTTTAAATTTATAATGATGTTGTAGTTTTCCCTCGCACAATGTTTACTTGTAAATTATAAGAACACAAAACAGACATTATAAATGACAGGTTTCTATAATTTAGAGGGTGCGTATTCTAAAAGTTGGCAACATCGTAGGTACACCTCATCGTCGTCACGTTCTTTTCCCAACTATGTTGAGGTCGGCTTCCATTCTAAACGGATGCAGCTGACTACTAGTATTTTACATGGAGCGACTGCATAACTGACCTCCATAACCCAGGTTTTGGGTAATACAGTACCTCTTACCCGTAATGACTGTCAAAGATCTACAAATGACAGCCAGGACCAACGGTGTAATGAGCATTCCATGCTTTTCGAAGGTACACTTAAAACTTAATATGACAATATTATTTTACTGCTCTACATTGCGATATTTCATAACTTAATGTACCTAGACGAATGGATCAAAATAACGAAATATAGTTGACACCTATTTGCGACGTTGCCAACTTTCAGAATGTGTTTACCATAGGAAGGCTGCTAATATCAAAGATCCTCTCTCGAGTGTCATAAAAGGTGGATATATGGGATTAGGAGAAGAGGATGCTGTCCCTCTACTGTTTACTACCGTATCAACTGTCGAAATGAGGTCAATTTATGTCTGTGTCAAGTATCACTGTCACAGTATATACACTGTATTATAATAATTTCTGTGACCCCGAATCCCGTACAAACAATCTATCGGCTATACGTGGGCTTATTCTAACAGACTTCAGGCTAAATTTGGTGAATTAAATGTAACAGTACAATTAACTGTATTTTACGAAGACGTGAGAATATGTAGGTGTCGAGACAGAAGTAATTGACCGGAAAATTGGTCAATGCAATTCTGAAAACTATGCATCATAGTGGAAAAATAATTAGTTTGAAGTGTCTAGTTTACATAATTACCGTTGTGATCAATTTTCACTGATATGTCATTGATTGGATTTCAAATTCCGATATATTGTTTAATACTTCAGCATTAGTCACTTCAACCAACCTAAATAGGATTTGTTTCAACATTTAATCAAATTCAATTCGAATGAACATGAAATTCCGCAATTATTGACATACAAACCTCAATTATATTCAATTTTCAATTCATATGTACCGTCAATTCCATCAAGTATTGAATTTGTGCATTCAAAATAGAACGTCAGTAATGACCTAACTTCATGAACGCGGAAATGTCAAACACGGCGTCGCTGGAAGGTGTTAACTTGCTAATCCAATTGCTTTTGCCTGCATTTCTGTTTGTGAGTCCTATGCGATATAAATTGAAGTTGCAGTAGGTGTGTTTTGCAATACGGTAGAGGAAACAGTTTCAAGTTTGTGATAAGTATCTTCATTAAAATGGTAAGTTCAAAACGTGTACTGTTTATTTCTGGGGAAATAATCATATTTATAAGGCTTCGCCAACCTGTCTTAAGCAAGCGTGGTGATTAATGCTCGTGCCTTCTTTAAATAAGATGTGGCTTTTGCCCTGCAATGGGACAATAGTATGCTGTCATTATTATTATTATAAGGCTTCAGTCCAACGTCAGTTTCACCTTACATAACATAATCAGCCTATAATGTCCCTACTGCTGGGACACAGGCCTCCTCTCTGTGAGAGAGAGTGGGCCATAATCCACCACGCGGGCCCAGTGCGGGTTGGTAGATGTCACATGTCTTCGAATTTTTAGTAGTAGGACATGCCAGTTACCTGTTTCACCGTTTTGAGAGCAGTGGTGATGAAATTATTTACACAAAGTAAAGCGCCTGTCTAGGTTCGAACTCACGACCTACATCTGGTAAGTCCTGGGCCACCATTACTCAGTTTTACCTTAATATCTACAAATTCTCTCAAAAAAAATTGGTAAAATATATTCCTAACTTTTCATGCTTACAAAATAGTTTTTAGTTCAAGCCAAACAACATTGCTAGTGCGTATATTTTTCAAGAAAACTGGGACGTAATGTATTGTCACTTTGATCGCGGATCGGACAGAATGTCAGTATTTTCAGATCTCAGTTCAAGGCTTACACAAGCATAAAAATAGAGCGAGCATCTATCAGAACTTTCCAAGATATATTTTCTGATTATACCGCCCCATTTTGTTGAAGTACTTTTTTCGGTTTCAATTTTAGCCAAGCGATTATTATAGTCATAATGGTTTGTTCTTTAAATGTTTTAGTGAATGATATTATGTAAATACTGCCTCGGGTTTTATATTGAATTGGTTGTATTTTTTTACCATTTTAAGATTATCAAATAGGCCCAACATATGCCGAGCCTTTTCCCAACAATGTCGAGGCCTGCTTCCAGTCTAACTAGATGCTGTATACCAGTATTTTACATGGAGCGACTGCCTGTCTGACCTCCAGAAGCCAGTTACTGGGTAATATGATATCCCTTGGTAAGACAAGTTGTCAGACATTCGGTTTTCTGACTACCCGTAAAGACTGTCAAAGATCTACGAATGACTGCAGTGACCAACGGCTTTACGTGCTTTCCAAGGCACGGAGGGGTCTTGGTATGTAAAGATTCACCCATCCACGGACCAGCCGCGGCAAGCGTAGCATAACCTGATCGATTGAACCGTGCGGCTGTTATTACTTAGCCAGAAGCCCTCTCAACTGATTTTTTCATTGAATATACTCTGAAAACGACTTTAAAGTATGGGAACGTCCCCTGCAAGAGTGATACCTACTTTGAAACGAGTATTATTAGTAAGTCATACCTAATAAGGCATGGAATATACTGCTAAGATGATGCTTAACACTGATATTAGAAGTGTTGTTTTTCAATGTGAAATGCTCAGAATATAATATAGAAAAAATATTTATATATTCGAATAGACTATATTACTAATATTTATATAGACGAATGCACTTAACACCCCAATAAGATATTTGTAAGGCGCATATGCCTATACATCTACACTAATACTATAAAGAGCTTAAAGTCTTATCTAAATTTAAAGTCTGTATTACTGGGCAAAGGTTTCCTGTCTCCTACATTCTCTATTCTATTGGAAAGACGTATCCCTGAACTGTTCATTAATAACATCGTTTTCAACTCCATTAGATTTAAATAATGTAAACTATTCTAGTCTAGTTTGGGCCAGGCGTAATTAGAACTACGGCTTTAGTATTAATTGGTACTACTCTGATCCGTTGGGAGCCGTTAAGGTTTTGTTATAATTATTGGATACCTACCTAAATAATGTACATAATGTCACTTTAATAATACAGTTTATAATGAATAGTGTGGGTCTGTCTGAGGTAGGTACCCGAATGAAACGTGAACTATAAATACGTTAATGTCATCTTTTAAAGTCTACTCAAATTTGTGTTATTTCTAGTTAATTAAATATCAACTTTATTTTAATTGTAATTAAGATGATTTTAGAGTCACTAGCAATATTGAAAAAGTTATAATATTTTTGAAGTTGTAGCGTAAACTGAACTTTATTATGTAGGAATTAAAGTTATAGTTATAATATAACTTAAGACTGATGACATTAATTTACATTTCAACAGCTCTTTTTGAAATACCGTTGGCGAGCGCCATCTTGAAAATGAACTCTATTTAATTAAAAGATGTCTTTCGTCCGTATTATGAAATTACCGTTTATTATCCTGATCAGAGGACCAGAAAATATGTAGTCATTATGTTACTAATAATCTAATTACTACTATAAACTACATACATGGTTTATGGTGATCAATTTAATTAGACCTGGAAAGAGGAAGGCTAATCTCATTTTCTATCTTTCTATTTATTTAAACCCATAATGTCCCACTGCTGGGCAAGGCCTCCCTTTCCCTTTTCCACCACTTTTCCGTCTGTCCTCTGATGGCTTTTTGATGATATCTCGAGAACGAATTGACTGATTTTAGGAAAAAGGATATTTTTTATCCCCATATTCCCACGGGATCGAAACTTTTGCGGGTGAAAGCGCGGGGCGCAGCTAGTTTTTATTAGAAGTTAGTATTGTGTGAATCTCTGTATTCATATTACCATTGCCAGCTTCATTTACAAATGTTGTGGTAGAAATCGGAAGCCAGCCAAAACTACTCATGTTAAAATCACATTTATTTGCTACCTAAACCGTTTTGCGCGAACGCTTTAAAAACATAAACGTTTCGTCGCTGAACTTTTACAGCCTACATAATATATACACAAAAGTAAGCTCACGTACTCACAGACGTAAAAATATCGCGTAGGGATTTTATCGCGCGTTGGATTTTCCACTCTTGGTTGTAAAGGCGAACATTGAGAATCCAACAGAGTGCATCCCAGCGTGTCAAAAAATCACACTGTTGGATTTTCAATTCACGGCGCTAAGTTGTGCGTTGAAAATGCAGTTCGCGAAAAAAATCGCCGTGGAATAAAATCGCCCGAGTAGACCTAAGTTTGTAAAGCAACATACACAAGTATTATGACCTTCGTGTTTTGACTTCCCACATAAATAGTATACATTTGTTAATATTTAAATATCGCTAAACCTTGTGAATGTGTGTTAATCCTTATGTATTTTACTTTTACATAGTCTTACAAGAGTATTATGTAGAGCTAACATGTAAATGTATTGTTGTGTGTAAAATATTATAAACACAATTGTATGTTCGCGTTTCATATTAAGTCCTTCAAAATCCAGTTAACTACACTATTTAATCTTTAGTACTGGTAACCTACATAACATAATTTCACGCCTTTTCCCATGGGGTAGGCAGAAACTATAGAACATTAATGCTAGGGATTTTGTTGCGCCACTTTTTCTTCCCAGCTAAAGCTCTAGGAATTAGTGACGGGCGGGCGTTTTGAGGACTGTTTTATTTAAATTTTGACGTCGTTCGATTTGATTACATACTCTACCTATGTAGATACTTACTGATATTACCTACTGAAATTAAGAAATACATTCAGCTCATTTATGAAAATAAATGCAAGAATAGAGTATCAAAATAATTAGTGGTCACAGCATCGGCGGCAGCGGCTTCAGGGTGATGACTGATTGATATGATTCGGCACCGGTCGGACAGCAAAACCGGATGTATGTTTTGCCGCCCGATTGTGAGCCGGATCGTGCCGACCCGAACAAGAGCACGTCTTACTTTCTTGGCACACAGCATGCGAAGATAGATTTAAATTACCAGTCACGATCTTCAGCAATGAGGAGACAGAAATGTTCCTCTTTCAGAATAAAAATATGTCATTTAAAGCCAATATTCGATGTCACGTTCTATGCATTATTTTGTACATTTTTTCAAGGAAGGAAGCCGTTTGTTTCTTAAACGGCCTATTAATATTAAAAATGTGAAACTTTGTATGTTTGGATGCTAGTCTGTTACTCAATCACGCAAAAGCGGCTAAGCGGATTTGGATGAAATTTGGCAAACAGTTTGTATCCAGGTAGTACGTTCGCGTGGGATAATTTCCGACGTCAACGCGGGCGAAGTCGCGGGTACAGCTAATCTTTTACACAATCCATTCATCTTTTATTTGCTGAGGTACGGCAAAGTTAAATAATTTAAACTATTTGGAAAGCTTTGAATGATTTCTACCTCGTTCTTGTTTTGCTTTCAAGTAAAAGATAGCTCTGGAGAATAAAATAACCCGTTGTGGTCTTATATCTTATTAGCACAAACACTTATTATCACTCTCATTAATATTATAGTGCGGTGCCTCTAATCAGACCATGCCCCACTTGCTGGAGTGTCCTAAGTGCCCGTTCACCTGCACCTTGGATGACTTAATGAATGTCTCTGATGCCGCAATCAGCGTGGCCACCTACTTGCGCTCAAACAATATAAAATATCGAAGAAAAGTATGACAGGAAAAGTAGATGAAGAAGAACACTAAAGTTATAAAACACCAACTAACAGCTGAGGCTGCCCACCCACGTCCTAATAATCGGTGACTGATTTTTGTATAATAGTAAACAGTGCAACGCACACGTCCTACAAAAAGTTGGTCAAAAATAAAGTCGGTGCATCCCGACCGATCCGATTATCGGTGGAAAACAGTCGGCCGCATGCACTTGCTAGGGAAAGACGTTGTGGCACATACAACGCGGCGGACGTGTACGTTGAGTCGGTCACAAAATCGGTCATAAGAATCGGAGGAAAAATCGGCCCGATTATCGGTGGTACAAAAAGTCTGACGTGGGCGGGCAGCCTAAATAATAATGTGTTTTACATATTAAAGATATTATAATAACTATCTGTGACGCCGTGTGCGCTAGAGCTCTGTATCTAAATAGGTTACATAAGAGATACCTATATACGTTTAGTGCTTAGTGTCGTATTAAAGTTAATACACACTATAATGTGCGGGTATCGGGGTAAACTGACATTAGTGTTGCCTGTGCTTAAGCGTTATCGATGCGGTCGAGAATTACTGGAGTTAAGGAAATGTTTAACGTCAAAACGTCTTTGAGCGGCCATATCTAGTTAACATTCCGATGAATATCAATGATTGATGAATGTAATGGATCAATGGTTGTCTGAATAAATTAATTATTATTATTATATCGTCGTTTTTATTCTGTTTACACAGGTACTACTCATATCATAATGCCGTATCAGCCTGCCTAGTTATTGTTATTTTTTTTGTAACTATAACTCGTCTTTGAGCGATACTTCATCATTTTGCTAGCCGCATGTGGGCAGACCGTCACCATTTTCACCAGAGCGATGGGTATAAGGCCCTCCCCACCAAATACTAAATCAGCCCTCCATATCAGTTACCAAAAGTATGGTCATCTCTTATACTATATGTATGTCTATAAAGTCTTATTTCCTTAAGCATAATGCTGAGCGATAGCCGTTTTGCGAGGATGTGACGCATGTCAACCATTTGTTATTGTTTTTTTTTTTGTTTTTTATGTTCTTTTTTGCTTCATGTTTACCGCAAATAAACGTATTTTCTTTCTTTCTTTCTTCTTTCCTTATAGAGTTGGGATCCTCATTATTATCATCAGCCATCGCTGTCATGTCATGTCATGTCCACTGCTGGACATCGGCTTCTGTAATTGAACGCCATATAACTCAATCCTCGGATTCTCTTGTCCAGCTACTACCCTCATATCGTCGCTCCATGTAGCCTGAGGGAGTTTTCAACAATGTGCATCTGTTTTTGCAGCAAAACTAACTGATGATAAACATACTGCATGTGGTATTTTTTTTATTCGGCTGAACTTGAATCGAACCCATCAACTACCCTATTAAAATCCCGACAAAACCAGTAAAAAAAAAAAGAGAAAGTAATCGGATTATCCTTCAAAAAGTTGTCGAAATAATTCATCTTAGACCCGTTACGAAAGCATCGAACGTTTTTCTATAGACTCATCATAACCCTCCCTTCGCCCGGCCGGATTGTGGGTCAAGGCCTTCCTTAAACCCGGATATAACTCCGTACGTACCCTCATTATCTGATTCTTTTACAGGAAATCTCATTTTGTGAACAAATTAATTGGCGTATATTTTTATGTGATACGTCGTAGCGCATTGCCTTTGTTAAAGGAATGTGTGCTTTTCGTACAGTTGGTATTTTATTATAGTTTCTGTACTTGGTCCAAGAATCTATGGAAAGGGATGAAGATTTCTCAACGCAGGAAGGTTGTTTTCACAATGCCTTGAAATGAAACGAAAAGTATCACACTTGACAACGCTATTATTTCCACTTTATCTTTGCAACATTTCAAGAATGTAAGAAAAATATAGTCGTTTGCATGAAGAATCTTAAAAGAGACACGTATAAAAGTTACATGTTAAAATGTAACTCAAGAGTGTAATAATTTTGTTTGATTGAAAATCAGTAGTTAATAGAAAAGCTATGCCAGCAACAGCAGTATCATCCATAATTGATGAGAAAGCCAACGGGCCCAAACATGAATAACCCATTCAGCTAGAAGTCTCTCAGTTCGGAGGAATTATCCGATCATACAATTTATTTTCATACTGATCTCTGAGTTGGGTATAAAACGACATCTACTGGTTACACCTGTAGGTATACATATTTACTAAGCTGTAGAAAGAATTGACTATAACGATGTGAAGCTCGTAATGAGAGTGACGAAAGATCGTATAGACTATTAGCTTAGTTATAATATATGTACTATACTATTATTTCAAGGAATATTAAGATCCCGAATCAACAAATAGATTTGATGATGTGGATGAAATCATACACGATGCGACATTAACTGTCATAGAAACAGTACCAACCAGTGTGAATTGTAAGCAACCATATAATATCTCAGTTTGAATATATAAAACACATTACCATTTCAATAGTCGATAACATATATTTTGTAACAACAATAAAAAATGAGCAAGAGCAACAATCACCCGAAGATCACACGATGTAACTGAAAAGCTACAACAAAATACACAAGTACTTAGATGTTTCCAATATAAAAATTCCTTCAATATATAACCTTTGGGATGATCGGGAGAGCCCGTACTATCGGCCTATCCACTTGATCCTCCATATGCCTATAGTGGCCACTCAACAAGATATATTACTCAGTAGAAAAGGGTTACGTTGATAATTTGAAGTAATGCCAAAAGCCCTTGTTAGAGTCTGTATAAGATAGATTGATATATCAAAATATGAAGAGTTAATGCTAGAAGATATGGAGAAATGTTGACGAATTTTTCCAACGATTATTGGTCGGGGTTTTCTGAACAGAATTAAATACTCAGGAGATCTTTTGAGCTAGGTATAACTTAGACCTTGGACACTGTTATCTATGGGGTTTACTCAACGTCTCGCAAGAATAGATGAAAATATGATACGTGAAAAAAACCTAAGAGTACATTCTGAAATGTTTAAATTCCCTTTAATATTTAACTCTCGCAACGAGAAATTCTAAGCAACTAAATATTTTGATGTGAGTTTCATTTTCATTTAAGTGCCTGCAGAATTTAAGTGCAAAGGAACTACACATTTCTCGTTTCCTAGGTACAGTATAAGAGCTTACATTGCAAATTTCGGGGATGCCTGTCCCGAAGCTTTTCACTCGACGATGTCACAAGCACTCACTCGAAATAAGCACGTAAATAAAGCTATACACACGAGTAGGTACATAAACAAACATTTCTCTCTCTCAAAAGTAAATGAGCGGAACTAAAACAGACATAATAAAGGACATTGGATAAAGTTGTATGGGAGCTGGTTTATGAACAAATCAAGTTTTGTTCAGATGGTCACATATTATTATTTTTCCTGATAAATATATCTCTAACGTTAGTTAGACCATACTTGCCCAGTTTCCTTTACATTAAAAATAAAACTGATATAAAAAGAGGGTGTGTTATGACCACACGACAGAAGTGAAAACTTACGACTCGAACCGAGTACGTGTATACCCGATTCAGAGTCACCGACCCGAGCGTGACGATTCAGTTTCGTTCACTGTTCAGAAAGAGCGCAAAGTGCTCTTAAAGAAGTTTTCACTTAAAAAAGTGAGTGAAGGATACAGCCGTAATATAAACTGCGACGTAAATATAAAATAAAGATCTTCAACTGCATACCAACTCATTTGTTTTCAAAGGATATGAATAATCACAACGGCGTTTGTTCATAAATGTGATTCTCGTATTAAAAACGCAATATGCACAGCGTGTATGGAAGTGCTGATATAATCACGCACATATTAAAATGCAATGTGATCGCAACGTACGAGAATGTGGGTCGGTCGCATTTATAAACAGTACGAATGATATAACCATGGCCTGCATGAAATTGAATTGCGTATACAGATTGAATAGTGATGCTGCGAAAATAGTGGAGATTAATATTGAGTTTTCGGATTATCCTGGTTTATATCGAACTTTGAAAATTGAAACTGGTTTCAAGGTCACTTAATTATCACAGAGTAATCGAATCGGATGACAGCCCGGTCTTCTGTCTGTTTAAAATGCGTAATTACATAATCAGCCTATAATGTTCCCACTGCTGGGACACAGGCCTCCTCTCTATGAGAGGGAATGCACAGTAATCCACCACGCGGGCCCAGTGTGGGTCGGTAGATTGTTTAAATTACATTCATATTTTCACCAGTAGGCCTTTCGGACCTACTACATTGATTTCATTCATTTTATTCACCTGAATGAAGACAAAGACACTTTTTCACTGACATCTACTGGAGCTATCTAGTTACATACAAAACCATTTGTGATAGCAGAAAGTCAGTTATGGGTTTCAGTCTCCAAATTGTCTCTCCCAGATATAGTAATATAGTCTACCCATGCCAGGTGTTAACTTAATATAAAAACCCTGCTACGTTTGCAGAAAAAAATGAAATCCTAGAAATCTGCAAAGATCACAGGACCGTCGGAACAAAGAAATATGGAAATTCAGCACTTTCTTAATGTTATAATAGAGTTAGGCACTAGACAAAGTTACGCTTCTTCCAAGTCTTGGAGATTCGCCAGAATATCTGGCCTAGTATGTTGACATAATCGTTATATCTTAGCGTACGAGCTTTCACTATATTTGGCTCGTTTTTCAATGTCTGTCGTAAATATTTCCTTACCAAATAGGTCCTTACCAAATATTAAGTAAATGTGACTTGGGCTGTGAATATGTTATGTACTTAAAAAACTTGATATCTTTTTAGATAATTACTTGTTGAAACGAAGTACTTTAAAACGACTTGCGGCAGGAGTAAACTGGTAGAAATCGTCATGTAACGAAAAATAATTATGGGGTCCTTGCGACTTTCTTTATTAACCCCCGACGCAAAAACGACGGGGTGTTACAAGTTTGACGTGTCTCTGTGTGTGTGTGTGTCTGTCTGTGGCATCATAGCTCCCGAACGGCTGAACCGATTTTTATTTTATTTATTATTTATTTATATATTACTTTATTGTAGACCACAAAAATACATATCATATAAAATATATTAAACACTACAAAATGGGTGGCCTTGGCTTTTGTTTTTTTTTTCTCTGTCTGTCTGTCGGAGACAGAGAGGGAGAGAGATTTTTATTTCCTCAGTAAATAACTAAAGGCGAGACAATAATTTAATACCTAAAATAATACGTATCTTGCGAATAGATTTCGCTGAAAAACTGTCAGTCGTCAAATTTATTCCCCGGATAAAATATATCTTTTTATCTTTGGCAAAATCAGCCCTAAAAACAATAATTCAGTAAATTCCATTTGAATATAGGTGACTAGGTCTAGTTAAAAAAGAACGTTAAGCCCTTGACTTAAAAGCTTAAAAACATTGAACTTTTAACCCTCTACACTTAAAAATAAAAGATAAAAAGACACTCAACGTCATTTAGTGTTTACACGCTAAAAATGTAATTTGCAAAGTAATTAAAGAATTAGGGCGTGTTCAGACGCGCGTAAAGTTAGCGACTGATTGTCGACGTAATTGCTTTTGCCAGCGAAACGTTAACGTGGCTGGCTGCGTTTTTTTTAGTAAAGACAATGTGCTTTCTATGGTATTTAGCTGAAGATTATTCTCTTTGTTATTTTTCTAAGTGCTATGTTAAAGAATGTTAAAGAATAGCTACAAAAACCTCAAGAAGTTTGTACATTATTTTTTATGAAGCCAAATACATTTCATTCCATAAACACTATTTACATAGACAATCTATAGGTATATGTGTTTATGTAATATATTATCATGCTTATGCTTAAAAATGTCTGAAAGAATAATAGAGAATATTCTGATTATTGCGTTTTTTATTAAGTCTGCTCGATCAGAGGTATACCACTCAGAGCACTGATTTCAACAGCACTACCACTAACTCAGAGCACTGAAACAAAATTTTGTGCGGTTCTGTGGAATAGTTTATCAATATCGTTTTCAGAGCCTTAATTAAATATCATCATCATGATTTCAGATGAAAAACTGCTGGACATAGATTTTGACTGCCGACCTCAAGGATCACGCAGACATGGAAAGGGAGCGAAGGGCGTTCGTTGTCTGTTAGAGCAAACATGATCGCCCGCAGGTTTACGCGATGCTCAGATGGGGTGAAGGTTACGCTCTTTAGAACGTACTGTACATCGTTGTACTCGTGCAGTCTGTGGGCTCATACCTCTAATAGAAGTTACAGCGCCATCCGCGTCCAGTACAATAACGCGTTTAGGGCGGTGATGGGGCTACCCCGATACTGCAGTGCCTCGGGTATGTTCGCAGAGGCGCGCTGCCGACTGCTTCCACGCGACTATGCGCAAGCGCGCCGCGTCCGCACGTCCTTGGTGCGCAGGGTACGGGTTAGCCCCAACATCGTACTCATGATGATTGCGCGAAAGCTGGACTGCCCCTTCATCTGGCATTGTTCCAGCAGACATGTTGCTTTAGCAGTGTCGGACAGAGGGTATTGATTTTATTTTGTGATTATGAATTGATTTTATTTTATGATTATTTATTGATTTTATTTTGGGATTGTGTATTAATTTAATATTGTAATTATTTATTTATTTTATTTATTGTGATTATTTATTGATTTTATTTTGTGACTATTTATTAATTAATTCTTATTTCTATATTAATTTTATTGATTTTGATTATTTATTTTAATTTCGGTCATCTGTTCTGCGAGCAATGTGCCCTGTCCACTGCCACTTTAATAAAATATACTCTGATGAAAAAAACAAATTCATCCTACTTTAAATAGGTACATAACAACTTAGGCCCAGTTCAATAGCAATATTTATTCCTAAAATGCTAGCTGTTTATTCAAAATTCCGATCCTAATACGATCAGCGATGAGCCCGATTTTGATTAATTATTTACAGTCAAAAACAGCTGTGAAAAGCATCACTGTTCTTGGTAATTAGCAGACAAAATTTTCCTCAATTAAGTAGCTGTCAGTATCACCGAATTAGACAGTGATCGGTACTGATCGATTGTTGTTCTGTTACCCGGATTTTCGAAAAAGATAATCATTGTAAAAGCTTTTTTTTTTGATGATTGAAGATGTTGTCCTACACTGTGGTTTCATTTTATCAGAGATGTTTTCAGACTTTCCGAGACAGAAATCTTAATAAACTCAAAAATCACAAAAATTATTAGCTCAAAAAATTAGAAATTGGATTTTCCTATTTTTTATCCATACTTTAGTAGCAATTCAAGTCAATCCCTACAGGAAACCGTCTTTCCTTGCATTCAACCAACCTAAATTATGTCAGAAGAACCAAAAAAACTGCCATTGTACCAATCCACCGTCAAATCAGATTATAACTTATCTGAGCTCCTTTTTCTTCAAGTTAAACTGTATAACAAATATTTAGCTTAGCGCAACCTTCAACCATGAATTACGTAGACTGACAGATGCCTGACCTTCGAAGCTTTTGAAAACCCGGGATTTTCCAGCGCTTATTAGGTCGCAGGTGGATTTAGCCGGCAAACTGGTAGAGATACTCCATTAGTAATTTCTAATGATAGGTACCTTTATTGGAATAAACCGCTTTGAGATTTTTTTGAAAATTGAGATTGCAGCTAAGTTAACTTGTAAATGGTCATTATTTTTCCTTCAGGCTACATTATTAATAAAGACAAATACAGGAATGAAATGAGCATTTTCGCACATTCAGTACGACTAGTCTAGATTTCTTCACAATCTATACTTCTAGGGAAAGTCTAGGGCAGTTTAGTGATTATGACTTACTAATATTATTATTGTACAGACGCCAGCACATCAAGCTACTACAATCTGTCAAATTTCTTTAGTAGGTTTTCAACTTTATCGCTAAAGCATTAAGGTTCAAGGTTGATTGGGAAAATTTGACAGTTTCGGGTAGCTTGACCTGCTGGCGTCTGTACATTATCATCACAATGAAAAATCGGTATCATATTTACCCCCGTAAGAACTATTACAAGCCATCATATCATGTATAATCTAAAATATTTATGGGCATTCTAAAAATAATCTTCGTGCCTCTAAATATCGCGTGTTGAAATCTCATAAAAGCTCGTGATTACTCAATATTTGAGCTTATCTCATTTTATTAAACCCCTAGTGGGTTAGACGGTTTACAGGGTCATTAAACATAATAATTTATTAATACCTTTGCCCATTTTGAAAGGATAGTGTTGGAAATGCTTCTCTCGGATAAAAGCAAAATGTTGTTCAAAAGATTTCTTTGATTTTCGGGACCTTTTTCATCGGTTCGTTTATTTATGAAGTTGTTGAAAATTAAGTAATTTGAATATTTTAATTTGGCTAAACTATGAAACTGCCTAACTGGACTTCAGGTATATAGAAATCACGCTACGAATGAACTTAAAATAAATTCCAGCGAGCACCAACTACTCGTATTATCCAAATTCGACTGAACAAAATATAACAAGTTTCATTTTTTAACCGACTTCAAAAAAGGAGGAGGTTCTCAATTCGACTGTATTTTTTTTTTGTATGTTACCTCAGAACTCCGTTATTTATAAGCCGATTTGCAAAATTATTTTTTTATGTGAAAAGATACTTTCAGTTTGGTTTAAACCAAAATTATGGATAAAAATTCAAGCAAATAAAATTGCGTCGTTTGCTTTTCACAACTAAAAAGTGAAAAATAAAAACTTTATTACAAAAAGAAAAACAACCGACTTCCATAAAAACACTACAAAGTGAAAAATAACTTTAATTTCGAAAGTCAGTGGTGTAAGAAAGTTTTTATATAGAGACAAGTGAGTCAAATAGTTTAATAAAACTGGTTATAGTATAGAGCTTTCCAGATTACAGTAATAGAACACAGTCACTTGTAGTTTTTAGAACGAGATTTCATGAACCGCACTTAGAACTAACAGGTAGTACGAGTAGTACAGGTGGTAAGGTGCTCATTATGTTAAAAACAGTAAACGTGGAGTTTCTTACCGGCTCTTCTCCATAGGAAACGACTAATTAGAACCGTGCACCTAGCTTCTGACGTTTCATAATCATGTGCCCATCATGTAGGTTTATGTGAAATAAAATATTTTGATTGTGTCCGCATTAAAATATAAAATCAAATCAAATACATATCAAAATATTTTTACTGTTTCTTTCATAGCGTTTCTCAGAAACTAATTTCTCTTTTTATATTCATAGTGATATTTTATCTTTTTATTTTTTTTATCTTTTTATTTTTATCTGCCTAGCCTTTTCCCAACTATGTTGGGGTCGGCTTCCAGTCTAACGGGATGCAGCTGAATACCAGTATTTTACATGGAGCGACTGTTTATCTGACCTCCACAACCCAGTTACTGGGTAATACAATACCCCTTGGTAAGACTGGTTGTCAGACTTTCGGTCTTCTGACTACCCGTAACGACTGCCAAAGATACACAAATAACAGCCGGGATCAACGGCTTAAGGTGCTTTTCGAGTCACGGTATGTAAAGATGGTCACCAATCCACAGAATAACCGCGGCAAGCCTAGCTTAACCTGATCGACGGAACTGTGCGGCTGTTATAATTTTCCTGAAATTCCTTAGAGACTTTTTAAAAACAAGCTGCGAATTTAAAACTAATGTTATTTGTTGCTATATTTTCCTAGTAAGTCGAACGTTTCAATTAGCCGCGTAAGCAGGAAAGCCTTATCTACAGGGCGACACTCTTGTGGGTCAGTACGATTTACACGCTTAGGCGGGTGTTTCATTAAAGCGTTTGTAGTTTAGGCAGACCTAATTGTTTTGGACTACTGCAGGAACCTACTGTTACAGCAACCTTACGCTTAATATATATGATTGTAGCTATTAACTATTATCATCATCATCTGCCTAGCCTTTTCCCAGCTATGTTAGGGTTGGCTTCCAGTCTAACCGTATGCAGCTGAATACCAGTATTTTAAATGGAGCAACTGCCTATCTCACCTCCACAACCCTGTTACTGGATTACCCATTATTAAGATTGGTTGTCAGACTTTCGGGCTTCTGACAACCCGTAACGACTATCAAAGATCCATGAACGACAGCCGGGACCTACGACCTAACGTGCTTTCTGAGGCATGGAGAGGTCTCGGTATGTAATTATGGTCACCCATCCCCAGACCAACCGTGGCAAGCGTAGCTTAACCTGATCGACCTACCTGTGCGGCTGTTATTATTTAGCCATGTATAGTAAAATTAGGTACCTACAGGATTTTGATCTTAATTTAAGGATTATCCTTTTTAGGGTTTGTGGTCGTGTTTAGCGAAAAAACTATTCTTATTTGTTTATTTTTAGTCCAAAGAAAAATTGTTTAACTTGTTTTCACCTAAATATAAGTGTGGAAACTTAAAATCTTTTAACTGCAATCAAAAGTTAAGAAAAAACAACCTTTTTATAGAACTAAGAAGACTTAATCCTCCTCCAGTTCACAACTTAAAACCAGACTATTCCTAGCCTTAAATAACAACTTGGACAGACTTGCCGTAAACTCGAATCGATAACGCCCGTATTAAATTAGGAACTACTAACATCTGTGAGGCTCTGACTAGCTAAGATAAGCATCGCAGCTGCCTTAGAAACATGCTTGTTAAAAAACTTTCTAAATGAACTTGGGCCAGGAGAAGTCCAGCATAATAACATGATGTTGTTAAAGGAAGTTTATATTGGTATTTTGAGCATGCATTTTGTATGTTTTGCTCTGTCTTCTATAACAGTGTAACGTAGGGTTCTTTTTACTTTATAATTGATGAAAAAATCATAAAGGTATATCCATGTTTTTTTTTTTCTGGTGGGATATCATCAAATGACCCCTCCCGCTCTGGGTGGAGCGGAAGGGAGTGTCAGACTCTTACTGACTAAAACGCACCCATGTTCCTTGCTTCGCCCTTTATGTTCCGGGGTAGCGGTAACCCTTTCGGACAATCCCGCTGACCCGGCAGGCTTCGGCCCTAAGGGGCCCCTCAAATTATGCTGACAACTCTTTGAAGCGCGCGTGGAACACTTACGCGCCGTCCGGCACGGGCCTGGTCCTGATCGGACGGTGAGCTACCCATTGCTCTCCGCCCTCAGGCCCGCGCCTACGGTGGCCGGCAGTCGTCACGCGGCTGTATATCCATGTTTAAGACGAGTTTTTGTTTATCGGTACTTTTGCTGACCAAACGATTTTTTTTGAAACGTCATCAATTTTATTGTATTTTTTCATTTTAATCCCAATACATTATCCTGTTAATGATTGATGTGAGCCTCTAGAGATTTATACATTCAACATTTACAAATGGATGGTTCGGAAAAATGATTATTGAAAAAAGTATATTACACCTCCACACCCAAGAGAGTACCGGTACGTTCCCTTCGAACCCTAAGCCCTTAACGACAGACAAGGGAATTTAAATATAAAAGGGAAAGCACAGACTCAAAAATGTTGTCCGAACAATTCCGCCATTTATGTACAACTAGCTGCGCCCCGCGGTTTCACCCGCATAAGTTTTGATCCCGTAGGAATATCGGGATAAAAAGTATTCTATGTGTTAATCCAGGGTGTCAGCTACGTCCATACCAAATTTCATCAAAATTGATCCAGCCGTTTGAGCGTGCAGAAGTACCAAACATACAAACACACCAACACACACACTCACAAACTTTCAACTTTATAATATTGGTATTATTTGATATTTACACAGTTTTACGACACGGGGACATTTGGCATCGGTGACAACGCAACAAGTGCCAGATGTGACTGTGACGTTCGTGCCAGTTGTGGCAACGTTGCCAAAGAGCCCCCAAGTCCCCACACCTTGCCAGACGCTTTTATTGGTCTTGTTAACGGTACTGTAAACACGCGTGACTTTTACGAGGCCGTGGTCTTGGCAAATCCTTGTTCCGGTCAGATAGTATGTTGGAAGAGAAAAGACCTTTGTGTGATGTGCTTGTTCTAGGTTTTAGATCCTGAGTGTTAGGTTTTAGGATTGTTTCTGTTGTGCTGTAGCGTGAATTCGAATGGACACATTTTCATGTGAACTTTCTTTCGTATCAAGCTTTCGTATTCGTTTCAATTTTAGCTTTCAGAAAGTCTGCTGCCGTTTGTTTTTATTTTCTATCGAAAGAAACTTCTCAAATATTTACGATACAAGACATTCCACTTAACTTAGTCCTAGTTTATTTAGCAATCGATCTCCATCTTGAGCCATGATATTGAAGGCATCACATGACAGTCATATACAATACTAGCTACGCCCCGCGGTTTCACCCGCATAAGTTTCGATCCCGTGGGAATATCGGGATAAAAAATATCCTGTATGTTAATCCTGGTTATAAACTATCTTTGTGCCAAATTTCAACAAAATTCAAATCCGCTCAGTAGGTTTTGCGTGATAGAGTAACAAACATCCATCTATCCATCCATCCATCCATCCATCCTCACAAACTTTCGCGTTTATAATATTATATTAGTATGAAGTAGGATATTAGTAGGATATAACATAATTAACGCAAGACCTCATACTCCCCAATTACAATGACCAAAACTGTTTTTTAAAGCTAACTATTATTATTAAGAAAATCGTGTTGACTCATAGCATTACTTTATACATTTAAAATTTGGTCTTATTGCCTTTAAATAAAATTTAATTTTCGTTAGCTCAATCGGCGGTTTTGCAATATTGCAAAATACATAATTTAAAAAAAAATACTATCAAGACTTGCGTTTATTCTGTTACACCTTGTATATACTTAACCAATATTCCATAACCATCAGATAAACAATTCCCACGACATACCGAAAAACCAAACAAAGCCACTTTACAGCAACAATTAACTTATCAAAGCCATAGAACCGTCAGAGCTGCCTTAATTAGTACATTCAGCGAACTACGAATAAAATTCATGGATATAAATTAATTAAGCAATCGGAACAACAAAGACATTGTCACGGATATCCGAGTCGCGTGACAGTTTACCAGGGGCTGTTTAATAGGAGGCCTAGCACGAACTTTTGTCTTGAATTTTAATCTTAGATTGACAAAATCTGTGATATGTCTTGGCTGCAGTCCTTGGTAGCAGTACCAAGCTCGGTTTTCTCTATGGTCTAAACCGAATATTTGTAATTTTTGGCCCATTTGCAAGTCCTTCTTGTGAAGTGCTTATAGAGGCAAAGAGTAGATCCTGTAGGTCTTTTTTTGGGTTTGATAAATTAGTATTTAATTGTGCATACACAAGAGGGTCACGCGTTGACGATAGAGGCAACTGCAACCGTCGACGCGTGTCAGCGACAACCGACAACGCGTGTCGGCGGCAGTCGTCAACGCGTGTCGAGAACGTGTTACTCGTATATTTGAGTACGGTGCTCAAATACACGAGTGGCATGTTGTCGACCGTTGTCGCTCGAGTGTATGCACCCTCACTGTATTCCCTGACTCACATGTCCACAATTGGGGGCCTATTCTTCTTCTTAGTGTATCGATGGCAATCTAAATGGACTCGGCCCAGAACTCGGCTACGTGTTTGGCGTCATCACTAGCTGATTGTTGTTAGATGATTATTTTACAAAAGGCTTCTGCGGCATTGCAAAAATTATCAGTATTTTCATTAAAAAACAAACAAAGAAATAAGTCAGCTGGAATGAGCATTTTATGTAGGTAATTAATTAGTTTTATACACAAAAGAATTCGTGGTTCTGCAGCTCTAAAATAATTAAGACGTAAGATTAAATTGCAGGCATCTCAGTAAAAGAAAACCACAGTTAGAAAGTTCTGTATTTACGTAAAGTTCCGTAACTAAAGCCGGATAATACGAAACAGAGCAAGTAATAAAAAGAAAGCAGGATTTAGTTTCACTAGAGTTCCTATGAATAAAGAAAACACCGAAGAACTATCTGCTTTAAAAAATATATTTTTTAAAGTGAAGACTACAGTAAAATTATTCACAATCATTTTGAATTATTAAGAGCACTGTTTTATCTAAAGAAGAATTGCCAAACTTAAATAACAGTGGGCAGGGCACATTGCTCGCAGAACAGATGACCGATGGGGCAGAAAGGTTCTGGAGTGGCGACCGTGTACCGGAAGACGAAGTGAGGCGGAGTGAAGGCAAAGTGGACAGATGACCTTGTGAAGGCCGCAGGAATCCGCTGGATGCGGGAAGCACAGAACCGGTGGAAGTGGAGGTGCTTACTATACTTCCACCTTTTTCAGCAGTGGACGTCTTTCGGCTGAAATGAAGACGATGGTGATGACTATTTTGAAGATCGTGTTTTGTTCACTATTTCTCCGGAATGTAAGTTATGATATGATGATAGTAAATAATAAAAGTATAAAGCTTATGTTATAATTCGGTGGACTAGAATTTATAGTGTATAGAATGTATACATCTTTTCACTAACCTTTACACGAATAATGAATAACTTGTGTCCTAAAAATTATTACCAGTCAGCAAGATGTAGAGGCTGGCTCTAGGCTGTGCCTAAGATACACTCTAGTATCCACTCATGGTGGCTATTTTGATGCGTAGCTGTTTCGAGATTTCTGAAGAACCGTACCGTTTCCGTTTCATTTTGTCGCAAAAAGGTTGTTATGTTGAACAAAATATGATTCGCGAGCGTAACGAGTATGTATTTACAGGATTGTAATCATTAAAATCATCAATGCATCCCTCTAATTTCATATAATCCTATTGATTGATATGTCATGAAATAGTTATTTCGATAGGAATAGAAAAGGTAAGAATATTTCAATTTCCCGGGCTACCTAGCGCAAAGCCTTTAACAACATTGCTTCAATATACAGAATTGTATGTATAATATATCTAATGGAGAGTCGACCATTTCGGTAATCGATAAGGCCGCTTCATGTATCCATTTCTCTGTTGATAAAACCATTCAGTTGGCAGCAGGATACTAAATGCTAATAGTCGTACAGACAAGTAAGCGTTAGCTTTATAGTGTTGGTGCAACTGGTTGCTGCAGTATTATAGTTTAAATGTAGAATTGTATTATGTATACAATACTGTTGACACCTATTTACACATCTATATACGTATTACATGGTTGAGTGAGCACGCCCGTATTGTGGTACATAAGGGTGTTGCTAACTCGATACATCTATAGCTATGTTCTAATTGAGGGTCGTCTAGTTCCACCGCAGGGATCCGCTGGATGCGGGAAGTACAGAACCGGTCGAAGTGGCGGCGCTTGGAGCCTATGTCCAGCAGTAGACGTCTTTCGGCTGAAGTGATGATGTTGAAACAAACTTCATTTGTAAGTTTTTTTTAAATGTTTTAATTCATACTTTATGAATTTTATCTATAAGGCTACTCACCCCAGGTTCGGTTACTTCCCAGTGCCAAGCGCAAATAAATCAAATCAATGATGCAAATAATTTTGCAATAAAACACATGCTGAACAAAGGCGCATTACATGTACTGACAGGGTAGGAGCAATAAATTCATAAAAGAGGTCATGCTTACACGGATTAATATTGCGTTTATCATTTCTGACGTAAGCACTGGGGTGATTTTCCGAACATGTGAACACATTGCTCGCTTATGAGCAATGGCGTAATTATCATCCAATATCGACCGAGCAATGAAAGAAAATGGAATGTCATTGTAATTATGTTCGTTAGATAATGTAATGGCAAAATAGCTTACGAAAAGTTGTTGTCAAAATTATGAGATTGTTCAATAAACAAGGTTGAGCACTCCATAAATTATTCAAATCGCATAATTAAATTTCATAAATCAACAGTAATTATTTTGTTTTGATTTAGAACAATAAGGTTAGGCGGAGATAAAATCATTACAAATCACGCTTTTTTCCTAATTAATTAAATCAATAATAATTGGTTTGCCGTTGAAATTGACCCCTAAAATTGTAATTTTCATATTTCAGAATATTTCATAATATTCCTCCATGAATAATTTCGACATAATCTTATGCAAAATACGTCTTACAGCAACAACTGCACTACGGGGAATTTGGTACTAATTATGCAAAATCTCACGAGTAATGCTCACAAATCTCTTGCACGAATGGCATACGAAGGTATTTGAATACTGAACATGGCTGAACGTAACGAAATACGTCAGCACTAGGTGTATTAGATGCATAACCTTACAAGGGTTAAGTCTCTAAAACTTATCAAGTAGGTTTTGGCGTCATTTCACGAAGTCGCTGTGTACCAATCGAAGCTTTGTATTATTACTTATAATAATACAAAGCTTCGATTTACTGAACCTTGAAAAACAATGCGAATCTAAGATTCCCGTTTCAGAGAAAGACGCCGAAAAGGAAAAACTTTGTTTTTACAAAATTTCGTTACCTATACAATATGTAACAAAAACCCTGTCCGATCCTTAAGAGTATTATTCGGCATCGTACTGCGTACACATATACGTAATCATTTAATGGATTTGAGATTATTATTTTTCCCCAGTGAATATCATTAAATTAAAATAAAAAATAAAAACTGACCAAAGGCAACACTGATCGCTCGACAAAGTTCACGTCTTACTACCTACAGTTTTGTGTCAAAGAAGCCGCCCGTGTCATGAACCGCGCTTTGTCGCGTGCCGCCAAACATACCTACACTACGCGCGGTGCGCGTCGGTATCAGCTGATATTGTTTTGTAGGCATAGTATTCCGGATTTCAGATACTCTCTGTATTTTGTGTTTTTGACTTAATTCTGTTTATCAAGAAACAATTAATTGAATTAAATGTAGCCCTGAATAGGGCCTTTTTTTTAAATGTGATGTGTTTCTGGCAATGTACTTACCGACTGCAGGTGTTAGTTTATTAAAACGTTCACTTGTTGTTGTTGCATACTTCGGCGATCGTGCTCCACATGTCCACCTCCAACACTAATACACATTCGACACCTTTTTGCTAGCCCACACGTTAACACGCCAACGATGTTGGAAATGACTTGGTTTCATAGCGTGCGGGTTTTCGAGCGCCCACACGTGTTCGTTGTGGCAATTGAACACACCAGTTCTCTCAAACGAGCATTCATCGGAGAAAAGCACACGATTCAAAAAACCTTCATCTTCTTCGACTTTTCCTAAGACCCAATTACAAAATTCCATTCTTGGTTCGTAATCAGTGGGCAGAAGGGATAGAACCCGCCGGTAGTGATAAGGGTGCTGACCATCTCCCTTCAGCACTCTCCAAACCCGCATGTGGTTTGTCTCTAATCGTCGCGCAACAGAGCGTGTGCTTTGCGTGGGGTCCGCGGCAAACATATCCAGCACTTGTTCCTCAATTTCCACGTTGCGCTCTCGTGGTCTTCCAGCATCAGTGGCCTGCGACTCGTGCCCATGAACACTGCCTGTGGTGTATACACGGTTATGCAGGCGTTGGAACGCACGCTCCGACGGTACTGTCACACCTGGTCTATTAGCGAAACGCACCTCGTAAGTTCTACGCGCAGCTGCATAATTGCAGTCGGTCTTGCCTAAGCACATCAACATAGGTATTAAAATATTCCTGATTAGAATACGACATTGTTCGCGAAACGACAGCGCTTACGTACGGACGTCAGATCGAAAGCTATCTCCACGAAAGACTAGCAACAAGTATCGCGTCGGTAGGTAACTAGGCGGCGACATCAAAAGAGTCGGCGACTAGTTGAAAGAGTGTCTACGACGCGGTAGTGTAGGGCGGTGTTCTTTGAAATAAAAATAGGTAAAAATAAAAAGATTTTGCCGGCGGGTGGAGTGTTGTCAACTTATGAAAATTTGCCATATTCAGTGTTAAATTTCGCATGGATTATAAAAATTAAAAATCAATAACTTTTGGTTTTTATGAGTTACATTTTTATAACAATTTTTTCTAGTACGTATGTTGACCCAGGAATACGCCTTTATTGGATCGGACAGGGTTTTTGGTACAGATTGTATAAACTCGTTGTGAATGTCAAAATGAGCATTGAGCAGCATATATATTATTATTATATATTTATTATTACCCTCCTTCAAATCCGATCGTTAGAACAATACTCCTCCAGGGTTATCCCACAAAAACATTAAAATGAAATTGTATTCTCCCAAATGTTTCTCTAAAGGCTTTTGCGAGTGGGCAGAGTAATAACATTCAAAGAGACCGCTATGCCAACTTGGGGGGAGGAAGAATGGTCGGATACAGCGTAATTAAAATTTTAGGGACCTCACAAGTTGTTAGGAATTCCCAGTGTCTCCGGCCAGGCAATTTGAAGGATGACCTCGGAAAATTTCGGGTGTTTCCGACATGCGTCGGTAGTTATGTTTGGTATAGTTGATGAAAACCGCGCGTCATGTGATCTTTATGTCATTGACACAAGGTTTAAACTCCATTGACGCGCGTTCATGAAATGGTACAACTATGTGTGATAATACCGGGTCTTTACCCGGTATTCAAAATAACTAAAAATAATTACATTTATACGATTTAAATGTCGATCGTTATGAATAATAAAAGGCTTATTTTGAAGAAGTTTCTTCAACTAAAATAATAATGTTAACGTCTATTTCTCGGTATTGATGGAAATGTACGATATTATTCTCATTATCCTAACAACACAAGTTCTACCATTTCTAACCATCTCTTGCATAATTAAACATACAACGGACTTTTAGATCAAGAATATTATTCTTCAGCATTTTGAACAGATAGGCGTCCTAGCAACATTTTACAATTTTACAAGATTATTTTAGATTAAATTGTACTACATATTTTAGGACCGGATAAACCGTTCGTTCCATCATACACTTCATCCATCGCTTTCCATCAGGCGTGATCATGAAGAGTCATGTCGTGAAGACTGCCTGTGTACGATTTTCCTATATTTTAAAACATTTTAGAAAACGTATTACGTAACGTATTTACGTAGAAAATAAAGCCTTAATCAAACTAATTTGCAATGAGCCATCATGTTTTAACGGTTCAATTGAGTCCCAATAAAACGTACATAGTAACTTTATTACGGGTGACTGTTGAATAATTTACCGTCGCTTTCGATGGCCCGGCCAAACTGACATGTCACACTTTCCGCTACGCTACACACTAGTGATGCGACACAATCGAAGCTATTCGCTTCACTATGGAACGAGTGAATGGATTGGAATTTATTGTTGTTGAAAAATCGATGACAGTGGTTTAATTTTAGAACCAGTGGAAGCGATTTGAAGTTCGAATATATTATGTCGTTGGATATAAAAATAGGATTGATTGTGTTACAAAATGACCTTCCATTTTGTATTATTCCACTTGTTTGTGGATTTTAAGTTCATAAAAGTCTTGTCTTCTTCTAAAAAACTTATTTTGTGATTCGTGTTTATATTAATGGAGTTCTAAGAATCAACCCAAACTCCTAAAGATATATATGTATATATATATATTTAATTCTGGCTGTATCTCTAACAACCTGAGTGTGAATTGTTATGACGCAGAGTACACAAGTTTTTTGTTTTACTCAAGAAGTTTACTTGTGTACCTATGTTAGATACAGCTGTCAAAACTGACAGTTAAGTTTGATCCCTATTTTTTTGAAGTTTGGTCCCTGAAGACTAATTCTAGTAAATTTAAAACGTTCAAAATCTAGTCGCAGTGTCATCTCGGCGACAAACAAATGTCAAAAACATGTCAAAATGTAGGGAAATTTGAGGTATTTTTGACAGATTGAGACTGCGATCAGACTGTGAACGTTCTCAAAATTACGAGAATTGCCCCTCTGATCACACTGTGGACATTGTACCGTCCATTCACAGATATTTACCTCAGATTTTGCATTACTCTCAGAATCACAGTGGTCTTTACACTCCTTGTAATAAGGTTGCTCTGTTGGTGCTGACATATCTGTCAAACCACAATGATCTCTATTCTCGCTTTAGTAAGGTTACTGTTGGGTTGCTGCAGTCAGAGGTAAAATAACTGTAAAAGGACTGTAAGTTTGCCGCAATGTACCGCGATGATAATAATCTTCTCAGCGCAAGGCATCCTATTTTTTGACTACCGTCCATTTTACAATATAGTTATAATTCATAAAAGATTCAATAAAGAATAGCTGTTGGAACTACATCCCTATTCGCACAATACAGCTGTCCGTGTCCGCCCGTGTGTTACAGCGGTTTCCTTATTGTGCGGCGTTTGCACTGCGTTGCAATATGCTACGACCCATCCTGTTTACAGTACACATGATGGTGGCATATCAAGCTAAACATGTGTAAGTATTTGTTTATTATTTTTCATGCATATTACTTGTTTTGTAGTTGTATTATATTCTAAGTACTGTTTTTTTTTTTTTACTTTATTACTTATTTGTGCACACATATTTACACTTGGTTTCCGACCAGCGTCACGACTCACGTCAGTTTTGAATGACCACTGAAAACCACTGTGGGTCCCCCATAGCACAGCATCATGCTGAGTGGAAGCCATCTTGCCACGGTCACGACGTGTAGCTGCCGACTATTTCTGTTCTGGATTTTTTATCCTGATATTCCCACGGGAACGAGACTTATGCGGGTGAAACCGCGGGGCGCAGCCAGTCTTTCTATACACTGGCCTCGCTTTGTACGCAAAGCCAAAGCGATACCAGTTTATACTGGAAATTTCCAGCTTGATTTATAGCGAGATTCGTAGCTATAATAAGTTCCTATACTTAGTTAAATTTAGTAAGTGAGGTTGCAACCACTGTTGACAGTGGGGTTATTTAATTAACAATAAGTTGATTATAAACTTGATTTAATATATTTGGATAAGTCGCTTTTAAAAGCCTTGAAGCTTCAGGCAGAACTGAAAGATATTTCTATTAACTGAAGGTATTTCTAACAGTCGTCCAACCAACTTTCGGTCATGGCGGTCAATCCCAGTGCAGACCAGCCTTCGGCGTGTGAGATGTTATAGTGCACAAGTGTGTCCGCGGACACAAATGCACTGTCGTAGTCCGATGGGACGGCAATCCGACACGACTGCAGAGATATCAGATCTCTAAGAAACATACCAAAGTAAGACTCTCCCAAGAACCACGAATGAGTATCTGTTTCCTCCATTTTAGATCAAAAACTAGCAACGCAAAGGCTCTGTTTATCCACTACCCTAAAAGCATTGCATTTGCTTACCTAAGTTAAATTCCAACTAAACTAACTAACATGCCAGTGGCTATGATTTATGAACTATTTATTCTGCAAACCCAGAGGATGGGTTTTAGTATCACAATATTCTAAACACCTCGGGGATATCCGGACCGAAATATGAATCTCGATTCCGAGTATAGACTTAAAGAGGAATTTGAATAATTCATAAATATTTCGACCAGACTTTCTCTTATTGTAACTTTGGAGAAAGGTATTTAGGAGAGGTAAACTTAAAGGTGAACCTACGGTAATCAGCTGAAAGGTGTTATGAAAGCTCATGGGTATCGTCTACCTAGCCTTTTCCCTACTACGTTGGGGTCGGCTTCCTGTCTAACCAACCGGATGCACACGAATACTGGTACTTTACATTAAATTACTGCCTATCTGACCTCCACTACCCAGTTACGGGGTAATACGATACCTCTTGGTAACACTGGTTGTCAGACTTTCGAGCTTCTGACGACCCGTAACGACTGCCAAAAGAACAAAGCGGTCACATAGACAGACATGATAAGTCACTTGGTTTTATACTATGACAAAGACAAAGTAGACAAAGAAATTGTCTACGAACTCTCTAAGGGTATAAGAACCACGAAGTGGCGCGCCTCCGCTCGATGTCCTTGTTTAATCTGAATCCTCCAATCACCAATGCTTAAGAGATTGTTTCAGTTAACTAATAAGAAGTAAATATTACCATAATGAACATGATCATCATCATCATCAGCCTATAGCAGTCCACTGCTGGACATAGCCCTCTCCTATTGCACGCCACTCAACTCGATTTTCGGCAACTCTCATCCAGCTGCTACCAGCCATCCTGCGAAGATCGTCGCAGAACAGACAGATCGTCGCATGAACATGATCACCGCAGGCAAATTCATGTCTAGTATAGCCAGATAATCTAGCGTTTCATTACCTCGTACCTCGAAACGTATTCGATTTCCATCTGCCAATACAGTTGGCGCGAAATTGGAACCAAAATTGTAGCAATTTGTGGAACATTGTTCTTGGGGCAGATAGGTATCAGTAAATAAATAACTATTAGCTGAATTAAAATTTAAATGATTCGGATTGATGGGAAAAAGTTTCGAAATTGTTGAATAAATGAATATTTTCAATACGGCTGCAGATACTGTTTCAATTCGATTTCGTGGCTGAGTGAAAGCTATTTTTGTCAGTTACATATTTTTATTAAAGTTTTTACTGGATTGCCGCTTAAATCCGTTTAAAGAGTTGTGTGGGATGTTTCTTCTTTGATTTTTGTATTATTCTTTGAGAATATTTTTATAATTGAAAGGCTTGAGTTGGACACGACCTCACATGATACACGCTTGCTTTAAAAAAATGTCTGGATATAGGATAGAGCTATACAAAATAGCGAAGCAAAACCTTCAAAAACCCATTTGTAAAGATTTTTTTTATTTCCTTCCTAGGAATCCTTCAGGTATCCCCAGGAAGGAAATAAAAAAAAATAATCCACATATAGCAATTTTGTCGTAATTGAGGAAATTATTTACTCTAACGTTCTGCGTTGTGTTAACGTATTTTCTTGCTTGCTTATGTCTTTTATTATGTTTCCCCCATTAGGAGAGAAGGCGTAAGTATAAAAACATTGTGGGCGCGTTCACTGCGGCGGCGAGCCGCCCACTACCTGAACGCGCCCCAAAAGGTGGTAGCCGTAAGGCTAATCCGGGGCTACCGCACGATCTCGCGCGAGGCGGCAAGCCTCCTTGCCGGACTGCCGCCATGGGATCTGGAGGCGATAGTCCTCGCGCGCCTGTATGAGTGGCGCGCGGAGGCACTGCGCCGGGGGGAAAGTCCGCTCCCGCGGCAAATTGCTGCGGAGCGGACGGACCTCCGGCTCGATCTCATGGCGACATGGAAAGAGCGACTGTCGCAACCCAGCGCAGGGCACGCCGCGATAGCGGCGATAAGACCCCTCTTTGAGGAGTGGCTAGAGAGGCGCCACGGCGCCCTCACCTACCGCCTGACGCAGGTCCTCACCGGACACGGAAGTTTCGGGAGGTTCCTGCACATGATCAGGCGGGAGGAAACGCCCGGGTGTCACCATTGCCAGGATCGCCCAGAGGACACGGTGGAGCACACGGTGGAGGTCTGCCCCGCTTGGGCGGAGCACCGCCGTGTCCTCGTGGAGGCGATCGGCAGCGGCGGCGGCCTCTCGCGCCCGGACCTGGTGCAAGCCATGGTCCGGAGCGAGAGGGAGTGGGAGGCAGTCGCCTCCTTCTGCGAAGCAGTCATGCTAGCGAAGGAGGTGGCGGGACGGATGAGGGAGAGAGCCTCCCGTCCCAGCCGCCGCGGGAGACGCCCCGGGCGTCGGGAGTCCACTGGAGACTACCGGCCACCGTAGGCGCGGGCCTGCGGGCGGAGAGCAATGGGTAGCTCACCGCCCGATCAGGACCAGGCCCGTGCCGGACGGCGCGTAAGTGTTCCACGCGCGCCTCAAAGAGATGTCAGCATAACGAGGGGCCCCTCAGGGCCGAAGCCTGCCGGGGCAGCGGGATTGTCCGAAAGGGTTACCGCTACCCCGGAACATAAAGGGCGAAGGAAGGAACATGGGTGGGTTTTAGTCAGTAAGAGTCTGACACTCCCTTCCGCTCCACCCAGAGCGGGAGGAGTCATTTGATGATTTCCCATCCCAAAAAAAAAAAAAAAAAAGTATAAAAACATTTCTGTTATAGAACCTGTGACGGGGTTTCGCGCTACTAGAAGCTTCCCTTTCCCTTCCCTCCCTTTAATAAAGTTTCAAGAGGCAGAGTTTCGTTTGCCTCTGACGTACGTACAGTTGACCTCATAATGGCTTTATCAACCAATGTCACTTGCACAGTTTCACGTCAAAAAACTAGCAGAGCAATAGTGCCCACAGTATTTTTAATCTCAGTCAGTAAATCTGTCAAAAAATCTACATTTTTTGAAAAGTTTATGACATTGATTGTCGCTGAAATCAGGTTGCGACTTGAATTTGAACGTTTTTTAATACGAGGTTTGCCATAATCCACCACGCGGGCCCAGTACGGGTGGACGGATGTCACATGTTTTCGAATTTTTGGTTCTAGACATTCTGGTTTCCTCACGATGTTTTCCTTCGCCGCTTTAACTCACGGCCTAGGTTCCAACTAACAACCTAGACCTCGTAAATCGGGGCCGATACCACTAGGCCACCACTGCTCCAATGCTTCGTGTTAGAATAGAATAGAATAGAATAGAATACTGTTCTTATCTTCTTCTTCTTCTCTCTGTTATTCTAAAAATTAAGCCGCTACCCGGTTAGTATAATATGAACAGGTATCAAAATATAATTATGTAACTGCAACAAATGCGTCAACTTAATTCATAATTATAATACTTCCCTTGCATAAAACATCTTCCTACAAAGTTTATAAAATATTCTACACAGCGAGCTGACGTCAGAGTACAAGTTGAAGTTCCTTATCTAATTATATAACATTTACCTGTACATAGCTATTTATCTTTATTTCAACCCGCATAGAAAAGTTATTTTACTAAAAAAACTCTTTACAAAACTAAACCAATCTCTATAAACTCTTCGTAAAATATACATCTTCGCTGTCATAAGTTTTTCACAGTGAAAAAAAAATTGTTGATAGAAAGTCTGACAACCAATCGTAGGTATTAAGGGTTAGTACCCAGTATCTGGGTTGTGGAGGTCAGGTAGGAAGTCGCTCCATGTAAAATAGTAGTATTCAGCTGCATCCGAAGGACTGGAAGCCGATCCCAACATAGTTCGGAAAAGGCTAGGCAGATGATGAGTGTCTTTTCAATAGCAACAAAATAATCTATTCGGTTTTCATAGAACGATACCTAACCTGCTCTATTTACCTACATTCTACTACAGGATTACACAAAAAAACCTCTTGATGCCCTCTGCACATACCTACGTAGTCAGTCAATCAATCAACTCAGCCTATCGCAGTCCACTGCTGGACATAGGCCTCTCCCAGGCTGCGCCACAACTCCCTGTCCTCCGCCTTCCGTATCCAGTCCATCCCAGCAACCTTCTTTAGGTCGTCCGTACATCTAGCTGGGGGGCGTCCCTCACTACGCTTGCCGATACGCGGTCTCGACTCCAGGACTCGTCTGCTCCACCGGCCATCGGTCCTTCGATAAACATGGCCAGCCCACTGCCACTTCAGTTTGCTTACTCTGCAAGCCATATCCGTAACTCCGGTTCTTTTCCGGATAATTTCATTAAAACCTACGTAGTACATACCTATATATTCTGTACACCTTTATCTGCCTTCCGCATTTCGTCTTTCCTCCACCCAATATTCCTTTATCAGAAAACGAAAGTCACATTTGATGTAATCAAAGATGCGACGAGGCGATTTTATCGAGCGCCACGAATAGAAGAAATGAATGGAGTCGCCTTACTCTGCACACTGACTTATTGAAACTAATGAATTTATAGACGAAGCCTCTGTAATATCAGTTCCTGAATATCTGAAGAACCAATAGGTTCTTTGTTCGCAAAGTGCTGAGTTAATATCATAAGACCGGTAGAAGGTCTGTTGGAAATCATGATAAGGTTTTTGCGTCTCATTTTACAACAAAATTATTTGTTAGAAAATATCCATATTTTCCATGAAATATGAGACGTAATAATATATTGCTGTAGGAGGTATCAGTGTTTAATAACGCAATTACGGAGATGCTCGCTTTTTATTGAATTACATAATAGGGTCACAGGGCGAACACAGGGTCACCTCTGCTGCTCAAAATACATTCAACGTCTGCCAAATTTATGTCAAATAATTATTAATAATAATCCTACGATATAATAATATAATAAACGCGAAATTTTGTATGGATGGATGGATGGATGGATGTTTGTTACTCTTTCACGCAAAAGCGGCTGAAGGGATTTGGATGAAATTTGGCAAACAGATGAATTATAACCAGGATTAACACATAGGATACTTTTTATCCCAATATTCCCACGGGATCGAAACTTGAGCGGGTGAAACCGCGAGGGCAAGCTAGTGGTTCATAATCTCCAGAAAAACGAACCCGTAATTCCAAGAATATAATTACAAAAAACACAAAGTTCCCCAAAAAAATAGCAGACATAAAATAACCGCACAAAAAAACCCTAAAAATATTTCAAAAGACGGGCCAGATTTTCAATAATTATAAAGCAAGAGTCACGGTCCATTTTAACTTACTATCCTCCTTGCACCGCTAACTTGTCACTCCCTATCCTCCTTCTGTACCCACACAATATATCCGTATTGTTCTTTGTAGTCCCTGTTATGCGTCTCGTGTTCTGTTACTATGTCGTGTAGGTATGTCTTTGTATGTCGTCACGATGTTTCCTATATGGGAAGCCCAATTTGTATGTACTTCTGTAGTCTTTTATGTATTAGTTCAGTGATTTGGCGCAAGATGTGACACTATAGCAATCGATTCCTACCGATGTCTCTCTTTACTATCAACTATTAGTTGACTTAGGACATTATTGAAGCCAGTACCGGGTGGAAGCCAGTACCGGGTGTGGGTTTTCATGGAAATTAGAGCCGAGATAAATTGCTATGTTATTTTAAAATCTTAGTATACTATTACTTAATTTAAGTAGGTAGCTTAATTTTAAAGTGGCTAGACATCCATAATTAATTTGTCAGTCATCAGTTTGTTTGTTATACTTTCACTCTAAAACGGCTGAGTGAATTTGGATGAAATTTAGCATACAGATATACTATGACCTGGGTGAGGACATAGGCTACTTTTCATTCTGGATCACAGACGAAGTCGCGGGCATCAGCTAGTATGTTAAATTGTAACTCTGTCTGTCTGTCTGTCACCTTTTCACGCCTAAAGCACTGAACCGATCGTTATGAAATTTGTCAGATAGGTAGCCTTAGGTCCTGTAAACTTTGAATCCTGGATATTTATATTAAAAAACTATTAAATATAAATATACGCAGACACAGTATCGGGCAACAGCTGGTCAATAATATCTGCCAAATTCGAAGACGACTGTGCAAGAAAAACTCTGTCATAGGGCGAAAGAAAGACCGCCGTCAGGTTTAGTGTATAAGTTTCCAATATAACCTTCCATTTCCTCATACATAAAGCAGTATCCAAGACCACACGAGTACAAAGCGATCGAACCAACAACCTCATTAGCCAGAAGCGTGCTAAAGGCATTCAAAAGTGATGAAGTAGGTTTACGTGTGTATGTTACGTCTCTCTCATTTATAATTCTAGAGCTTCTATAAATACTATAAAATCGTCGTAGAAAATATCACCATGTAGGTATGGTTACTTAGTTTCCACATTAGCCTAAAATATATTTAGTGGTCTTGGTTTTGGAGTACCCGACTCTGTAATAATTAATAATGTAAGGATTTATAATTTTATTTGACTTACTTATGTAAATAAAGATTCTAGTTAAGTAAATGTCAAATTCAAGTCGGGAGGTTCATAAACCAGAAGGCCAATTCCCGTAATTTAAATCTAGTCGAAATCTCATCTCAACGACAATCAATGTCAAAAACTTGTCAAAAATGTAGGGAAATTAGAGGTATTTTTGACAGATTGAGACTGTAGTTGAGTCCTGTCAAATTAGTCAGCGCCTGACGTAAATTGACGTATTTTTAGTAGCCATGTTTTTAATCACGTCTAAACTTGCTATGGAGTATCTTAATATGACAGGACTAAACTAATATTTATCTTCTGTCCTTTTCTTAATGAAATAGAAAGAAAAAGATGCACTGAACTTAAATGTAGTTTAGTTTGTGAACAAGGGAATCGGCGCCACTAAGGTATCCATGCAATTTTGCAGGTGAGTGTACAAAAATCGATGGTAATTTGTGTAAAATGTGTGCTGTGCATGAGAGCAAATCTATACTAATATTATAGAGAGGTAAAATTTGCTTGTTTGTTTGTATGTATGTCGGAGGTAATCTCTGGAACTAGAAGTCGGATTCGAAAAATTGCATGTGATAGCCCAATTCTTGAGGAAGGCTATAGGCTATTTAACATCACGCTATGGCCCTTAGGAGTCGAGCAAAAAGAATAAAAGTCAGAAAGAACGCTAAGTTAAAACGAAGACAGCGCGGGCAGGTGATACGATACGACGGGGTGGGTCGGGGGATAAGAAATTCCACGCGGACGAAGTCGTAGGCAGAAGCTAGTAAATAAATAAATTACAAGTCTATTATTTGCTTTATAACATCAATTTACAGCTACAAAGGTGATTAATTGACGATGCATTCCATCAATTTTTAATTGAAACAATCCAACTCCGAGTGACGATACAAAATTAATTGAATCATGATTCTGTGACTTCTGTAATTGGAGCGCAACGAGGCTTTCAAAGAGCAGTATCGTTAAAAGGATGAAGAATTATAATGAAGTTCTTCTCTGATATTATTTCATAAGGTAAGTGCTTATAAGGTGAGATGCTTCCAGTAAGTGTTTCTGCAAAATCTCTTTTGAACCCTGCTGTTACGGAATACTTAAAATTATAACGAAGGAGCGTTTACGTCAAAATAAATAAGGAGAAGTGGCGACTGCTTAGACGAGAAATGAATATTTTATTTAATAATAAATTAATTTACGTGAAATTAAACCCATGGCGCTTCTCAGTTTTGTTTGTTTATTATGAGCAGCATTCTCCTAGCTGCCCTGTGTTTAAGTGGCATGATTCGGCACAGCCTTGCGGCGAAACCAAATACCTAATATGTACTTGTAGATGTTCGGAAAAATCTCGCTCGACTTAACTCGAAATGTGCCGAGCCGACCCGAACCATGATTCAGGGATGGTAGATGCCAAATGGAGTTTTGTTTGATGGTAGACGCCGAATATGTGTAGTAATATGTAGTTTCAGGTCGGCTTTACTGTTCAACAAACACCGCCGAATCGAAGGTGTCGACCTGAATAAATGTATAGCACTCCTTTTTTTTCCGGATGGTAAATCATCAAAATCCCCTCCCGCTCTGGGTGGAGCGGAAGGGAGTGTCAGACTCTTACTGACTAAAACCCACCCATGTTCCTTCCTTTACCCTTTATGTTCCGGGGTAGCGGTAACCCTTTCGGACAATCCCGCTCACCCGGCAAGCTTCGGCCCTAAGGGGACCCTCAGATTATGCTGACAACTCTTTGAGGCGCGCGTGGAACACTTACGCGCCGTCCGGCACGGGCCTGGTCCTGATCGGACGGTGAGCTACCCATTGCTCTCCGCCCGCAGGCCATGTATAGTACTCCTAAGATAAAATTTTGTATAAAGTTATAGATACTGATCCATTTTGTAATGGCCTATCAGAAACAAACAGACCAGATTACAATTTGGCAGTAAATGTTTACAAACTAAACAAATATCAAACCGTGTTTTGATATTTATTTAGTTTAACTTTACTCAAAATATAACCTTGATTTACAATTAAACATTCAGTTTGGGACGTAGTTTTATCTCTGAATAGTGTTAATTATTTAATTAATGATAATATTTGTTCCAAAAATAACTTGTTTAATCAATTTAAACTTTGACAAACGTTATTATTTGTGCTAATTTGTTAGTAGATTTGCTGTTATTGTTTAATGGCTGCGCCCCGCGGTTTCATCCCCATTAGTTTCGATCCCGTGGGAATATCGAGATAAAAAGTATCCTATGATATATTTTGATATATAAGCTATATCACTATAAAGTTTTATCAAAATCCGTTCAGTAGTTTTTGCGTGAAAGAGTCACAAACATACATCCATCCTCACAAACTTTCGCGTTTATGATATTAGTAAGAAGTAAGATTTATGGAATGGTAAACAGGTGTTATAATAATAGAGGCTTTCCCTTCGCCAGTTGACCGTTCGGCAGTGAGTGGGAGGACACACTTGTCTTTAAGAAGCCGGCTTTCAGCCTTTATGGCATGAGGATGTTATCGTCCAAAGGGTGTCGTATGTCAGGAACTATCTTGGATCTTTCAGTTGAGCCTGCCACCGTACTGTGAACTAGGTCATTGTTGGTCAAGAGAAGTTCGCATTTCCTCATTACTTGTGGTACTGTCCCACAAACAATGGGACCATGAATATCGTTTCTAGTGTGTCCTGGAACTGATGGGCGTCACTGAAGGTGCCAAACTCATAGCCTAATTCTCGGCTGACTCTATATAGTGGCCTGTTGTCCTAATCTGTTGTTATTATTAAAAGCCTGTGATATCCCACGGCTGGGCAAAGGCCTCCCTACTTTATTTCCACTTCTCTCTGTTTAAAGCTTCTGAGGACCAGTTCTTGTTGGAAGAGTCCAGCTCATCCCGCCATCTCCGTCTGAACTGCCGCGATGTCGCTTGCCATTAAACGGGTCCCATTGGGACTAATTATATTTTCTGCAGGGCAAAGCTCTCTCCTCTCCTTCCACTTTTCTTTATATAGGGCTACTAAGGGCCAGTCAGTATATTAAACTATAAAATTGTAGCCCCCGCATACACTGCCATAGCACAATCACCATATAATTCGAACACACGACATACAACCCATAACTTAAGGCCAAGAACACTTGGCCACCACTACTCTCATGTAAACACTATACACTACCGTATAAAATCATATTTCCCAACAACAAAAACTACGACCACGACACTAGAAAAACACATGATAACTTGAAACAAATGACTGCAAACTATTTAGAGGTACCCATAAATAAGTAGCATGGTTAAAAATATCCTTTCTGTACACGTAAACTTACTTCGCAACAACGCGACAGTCTCGCCCACACAGATCATAAAAAAATACGTCCCATTTGTCGCAAAAACAAAAGAACTGCATTCCGTACTGCAAAAATAACAAATGGCTACTAGTGAACGTCGTTTGTCGTGTCTTATCACAGGCCCTAACACGAACGCGCGACGTAAACGTAACGTATCGAAATACGTTCGGTTTCGAATCGAATATACAACTATCCTATCGCATTTTGGTTTAAGTTTTAGCAACAAGCTCAATTTATCACCCAATCAATCTGCCTAGCGTTTTTCCTAACTATGTTGGTCGGCTTCTGATCTAACCAGATATAGCTTAATACCAGAACTTTACATGAAGTTACTGCCTGTCGGACCTCCACAACTCAGTAACTGGGTAACACCCAGTAACACCATACCCCTTGGTAAGACTGGTTGTCAGACTTTCTGACTAGCCGAAACGACTGTTATAGATCATGACAGCCAGGACAAACAACTTAACATGCTTTCCAACGCACGGAGGGGTCTCGATACTCGACTGCGTAGTTTTCGATTGACCGTGCGGCTGATATTATTTAGCCACATTTAGTTTTATTATTCTGGGAATAATGCCATCACAATTAGAATTTTTCATATCAATGGGTTATATACCCATTGATATGAAAAAAGTCTTAAAACTAAATTTATATTACGTGCGAAAGGAGTATTTTCAATTTTGAAATCGTGGTAATCACGTTACGTTTACTCCGCACGTATGTGCTAGGCCTGCAGGGAAACTGTCGTATTTTACCCGATTTCGGCGGAACCCAATAAGAGGGTAATGTTTTAGACTATTCGACGCACGGAACGGAAACTATCGGAGCTGACGTATCTTACTGGATTCATGTTAGATTTATCTATCCTGTCAGATGAATCCCAATGAAGCAGGGTTAGATCTGGTTGTGGCTAGGTCTTATTTGTTACCTACGAGATATTGAACACGGGATTTTTGTATCTATTTTTCATCCAGTTGGTTTTCATGTGCTGTGTAATATTTTTCTTTCTTTTTTCACAGGCGAGTTAATTTGATGAATCTTTTTCTAATATCAAGTTAAATAAGTATGTGGATGTTTGGCTGTTAAAGCTGTTCAGGAATGTATAAAACACCCGGTAGGAGACACAAGCATGATGTAATAATTATCACGTCTCACGAGGACTTGAATTGAAGTCAAAAGGTTGGCATTGCAGTAGCTTCTACTGCACTGATGTTTAAGAAAACACATTTCGTACTTAAGTACGAAACAACCCGATAGAAACTACAATAAACCCCAAACGTTACTTCTAAAATATTGAGCAAAAAATTGACGTGTAAAGATATTCACAGAAATAAAATAAAAAAATATTTCAATTCATTTTTTTTTTTTTAAATAACTACTGCGAATAAATTGTATTCAAGTCACAAAAAGAAAAGCAACACACTGCACTAGAAACAGAAACACTTAAGTGGTAATCAAGTAAAAGAAAAAAATGGAAGCAGTGAAATCTACCGCTAAGCCTTAAAGCCCGAATGGGGCTTAACAAGAGCGCTTTGCAAAGCATACGAGCTTCTTTGTCGACAGTGAGCACTGGCTTTCAGAAGAATTGTATCTCGTTATACCTGGGCTTGTGGATTTTATTCTGCTTTTTCTAAGTACCCTTTTGTAAAGTGATAATATTGTAGCAATAGGACAGTTTATTGCTGAAAATGAACTTTTTGTTATTTGCAAACCAAGTCAACGAAGTAAGTAATAATGTAGCAGTAATAATACTCAGTAATGGTACTCAGTAATGGTACTCAGTTATGTTACTCAGTTATGTTACTCAGTAATGGTACTCAGTAATGGTAGTAATAGTACTCAGTAATGGTACTCAGTAATGGTACCCAGTAATGGTACACAATTATGGTACTCAGTAATGGTACCCAGTAATGGTACACAATTATGGTACTCGGTAATGGTACCCAGTAATGGTACACAATTATGGGACTCAGTAATGGTACCCAGTAATAGTACTCAGTAAAGGTTTAAAAAAGTTGCATGGCCACGGCATAAGTAACCCTAATTAGTAATATGATCAAAGAATACAATTAAAGGACATAATATAGTGACCTCATTGATGATGTTCTTCAGAAAGGTCAGGCGTAGTACATACTCGCAATCAGAGTGCGTATGACCAGATGCATGAACGTAAATGACGGAAAAGGAGTATTGTAAGGATCGTAGCAGGTGGCATTCTGTTTCTGCCTAGTGCCATGGGAAGAAGGCGTGAGTTTATGTGTGTATGTAATATAAGTAAAAGAAGGGAGACCTAATCTGCATTCGCCACATTTTCGTCAAAACTGTAAAAAAATATGAGTTGATGGAAAAATTACTTTAATTTCTGCACAATAAAGTTCAGTTTACGCTACAACTTCAAACATTTTTATAACTTTTTCAATAGTGCTAGTTACTCTGAAATCAACTTAATTGCCATAAAAATAAAGTTGATATTTGTTTAACTTGAAATAACGTCAATTTGAAACAAATGAAATTTGAATATACGTCAACTATGCGATCATAAAAGGGCTGTTGTTAACATTTAGTTATCTGTCAACCACTGCTAGATAATATATTATAACAAAATATGTATATAAGCGTTATTTAACATGTTCCTATCACGGTCTCACATCTGTCAAACTACAAGTGTAAGATAGAGACGGAAACATGCCTCATTCAATACACGTTCTAAGTCTACAGATCTGGACATTAGTTTTTAAATAAATTCTTAAAGAAAGTTCACCTTAAATCCTGTTACGTTTGACACCATTGGCAGAAGACAGTATCACGCTGTGGACATTAATTTAGCTTAATTAACAACCCCAAGGGGTGTATTTATGAATTACTTTAATACAATTGTATAGTCTATTCGTATTTCTTCCCTATTCGTCTAGAATTCGCAATTGTGGCTTTATTTTTATGCCCTGAGTTTGATAAATCTAGGTCAAGCAAAGTTTAGTCTTTGCCCAACTAGTCATAAAACCAGAATTCGACTATTTCAGTTTTTATTTTTCTTTATTATTTGAGTTAATTATCTTTATGTATGCACGTGTTTCTGTGACAAACAAACCAAATTTTCTTTCTTTCCTATGTCATTCGCATAGATACGTAACCCTCATAAGATATAGATACCTATTTATTGACGTTATTTCAAGTTAAACAAATATAAATTTTATTTTTATTGGTAATTAAGTTAATTTCAGCGTTACTAGCACTATTGAAAAAATTATAAAAATGTTTGAATTTGTAGCATAAACTGAACTTTATTGTGTAGGAATTAAAGTTATTTTTCCATAAACTCATATTTTTGTTTACATTTTTGGCGAACATGTCGCGAATTGAGATTACTAGTACTCGGTGTCCATTCTATCTATTGTTTATATTTCTTAAAAGATTGTTATAAAATAAAAAGAAACCAAAAAAAATATATTCTGTAATGAAGAAAAGCCTCTAAAGAAAACTTTTCAGAACTTTGGGAGTATTATTTAAAATGTTCCTTTTACTTCGCACAAATATTATATTTGTTTTCATTTGAATAATGTTCAGTCTTTTATTATTCTTTTGCTTTTTAACGATTGCTTTTTGACATTTGGAATCGTAAATGAATAGGTACTCTTTTATAAGTATTTTTATCAAGAATATTACCAAACTACATAGCTTCGAGCTATCATAATATGGCTTTTATTTTCTTACAAAATAGAATTGTATTTTTTATTATAACCTAAACCACGAAATTTTTTACCAGAAAACCAAATTTTTCAGAAAATTGCCAGATTATAAAACCTTTAAAAAACTCCTAGTTTTTTTCATGTTTGTAATAACGCTTAAAAATTGCGGTGTGGAAAGTGGTTCCCACCACTTATGAGATACAAAGAGATATGCAAATGTGTTATCAACCATAATGTATAAAAAAGATGAAAAGTCCATACACCTCTTCCCAGATAAAAGCCAATCAACGAAAGGTCGAAAGATAAGTATTTTTATTAATTCTTAACTTGAAGCTAATGAAATCGCATTGCCTCATCTATTCTATATTAACTGGACACTTGGACAGATTATTATTGCTATACCTCATGGCGTTTTAACACCAAGATCGATGTCGGCCACGCCTGAACGTCCCCTGATGAGCCAATTAATCATCTTCTTGTATAGAAATTAAGTCAGGAATGTCGAAGTACGACCAGCGTGGATCATTGTGTAAAATGGCATCAAACTGGCAATGACGCAACTAATTAACAAAGACGCCTAAACAATACGTGTAAGAGTGACAACGCTACATGTAAGCTAAGAGCTAGAAAGAGAAACCGCACGTACTAACACTAAACATTTTTCATTTAGTTCTTGCTTCGTCGTTCGCTCATTTCGTGAGAAAAAAAATTGCCACGATAATGCCGAGAAATCGTCACTTTTTCGTCAAGTCTCCTCAAAGTCTGAAACTTTCTGGAGATTAAATATTCAGGCGATAAAAAATCTGTCGCTTATTATACAGCTGCTAAATAAATAAAAAAGACTGTTTTAATATGTCTAACGCTTAGGGACTAACCACACTTATTCAGGTCTGTTCAGCTTTTGTCCACAGAAAACAACGATTTTGTATGGAATGCGTACGTTCAGCTTTACGGATCAAAATCGTTGTTTTTTTATGGACAAAAGCTGAACAGAACTGAATAAGTGTGGTTAGTCCCCTAGGCATTATTTACAGGCTGTTGTGTGACACTAGAATCATTGACTTGCCTCTTTTTCATTATTACTTAATTATTGATGACCTTATAGTGACCTTATTGGTGTTGTTCAGAAAGGTCAGGTGCCTAGTACTTCCAACCAAAGTGTGAGTATGATCAGACGTATGAATGTAAACGAAGTAAAATGATTATGTAAAGATCGTAGCAAGTGCGGCGGCCTCTCGCGCCCGGACCTGGTGCAAGCCATGGTCCGGAGCGAGAGGGAGTGGGAGGCAGTCGCCTCCTTCTGCGAAGCAGTCATGCTAGCGAAGGAGGTGGCGGGACGGATGAGGGAGAGAGCCTCCCGTCCCAGCCGCCGCGGGAGACGCCCCGGGCGTCGGGAGTCGAGCGACGACTACCGGCCACCGTAGGCGCGGGCCTGCGGGCGGAGAGCAATGGGTAGCTCACCGCCCGATCAGGACCAGGCCCGTGCCGGACGGCGCGTAAGTGTTCCACGCGCGCCTCAAAGAGATGTCAGCATAACGAGGGGCCCCTCAGGGCCGAAGCCTGCCGGGGCAGCGGGATTGTCCGAAAGGGTTACCGCTACCCCGGAACATAAAGGGCGAAGGAAGGAACATGGGTGGGTTTTAGTCAGTAAGAGTCTGACACTCCCTTCCGCTCCACCCAGAGCGGGAGGGGTCATTTGATGATTTCCCATCCCGAAAAAAAAAAAAAAAAAGATCGTAGCAAGTGATGTTCTGTAATTTCTGCCTATCCCCATGGGAAAAGGTCTTGAGTTTATGTACATATGTATGTGAGTTAATGATTCATAAACTTTAGCCCAGAATCCTAGTTAGATGTGAATAATACGAGCTCGTAACTGTAGGGCAAGGGGCTTTTGTCGTGTACATACATAGGTAGGTATGTGGAGTAGAAACTACTATTAGCTCACTTAATAATTACGTGTTGTCGATTTTACACCAAGCTAAAACATGGCTTGCTTGCTTCTTATTTATAATAATTGATTACATAAAAAGGACAGTTAGAAGCCCCTCACTGTTCTTTTTTCGTGCCACAAGCCTGTGGTTAAGTAATAACAGCCGTACAGGTCGATCGATCAGGTTAAGCTACGCTAGCCGCGGTTGGTCCGTGGATGGCTGACCATTTTTACATACCAAGAACCCTCCATGCCTCGGAAAGCACGTTAAGGCGTTGGCCCCGGCTGTTATTTGTGGATCTTTGACAGTCGTTACGGGTCGTCAGAAGCCCGAAAGTCTGACAACCAGCCTTACTGACAACTACTCTTGGTTTAATTGAAATAAATGCTTTCAGTCTTATTACAAAACGGAATCTAACTTTAGTTCTAGGCTAAACCTTTGAGACAGTATTTGTATTTCGAACTTTATTTCGATTTAGACAAAGTTCTTAATACTAAAACGACAACTTAGCACAAAAGTAGGCTGTCATTTTTGTATAAAGAACTGGCTCGGTGGTTTAAACCTGATCTAAAGAAAACCTACCTACCTTGTTACCTTGTTTTGTAATAACTCCTTATTACACAATAAGGTTTGAGTTTTAATTTGATGCCACTTTAAAACACAAACTCGAAAGGAATTTATGCCATCAAAGAATTACGAAATACCATTTCTAAAACAAAAGAGCAACCTTTATCTTTCACTCACTTGTCGCTTGAGTGAGGGTCGAAGTGAATGGTGGGTACAGAATAGTACCACTGATGTTTAAGAAATGAGGTCGCATGAGAGACTAACTAAAATATACAGCGTAAATGAGGTTGTAATTAGAAACTTTTAATGGAACAGAGCATGACCATGAAACTCTGCAATAGAGCTTTCACGGAAAAAGATATAAGTTTAACTTAATTCAGTTACGTAAGCTTTCAGGCATCAATATGGAAGTTTTCTCATATAATTTAATAAGTGTGATCCTGTGAGAAATTAATTTAATAAACTTGGCTTAGTATCTTAAAAATATGGAGAAAAATCCTGGACCCTCCTAAATCCAACTTTTATTGTTAAGTCCAATCTTATGATCTTCATGGCCCCCGTTTGTTTTCCAGTGGTGTTAACTAGGTGCTGACTAGCAGAAAAGCAATGTTATTGTAACCAATAAAACAGAAACATCACAAAAAACGATATCCTAACATAAAACAAAAAAAAATCTTAACCCGAACACTGCTACATCCCGTGCACAAAACATTCAACTCGCACAAAATACGGAATTAAAGTGATTCTCACATTCAATATAGCCAACCAGTCAGATTCCGCGGTTGCGTTCTCAAATGGATTAAATTGCGCGAATGACAAACGTGAGAAATTTAGCTTTTAATAAACTCGTCTTAGTACCCTAAAATATGGAGAAAAATCCTGAATCCTCGTACATTCGACTTTATATTTTTAAGCCCAATCTTACGATCTTCCTAACTCAAGCTAGTGTTTCAGATTTCAACTACATAACAATAAATCATTATAAACTACAAAATATAAACTTCACAAAAAACGCTATCCTAACACGAAACATAAAAAAATCTCAACCCGAACACTGCTACATCGCGTGCACAAAACATTCAACTCGCACAAAACACGGAATTAAAGTGATTCTCACATTCATTCTGTGCTAACGTCAAATTCTGCGATTGCATTCTCAAAAGGGTTAAATTGCGCAAATGTCAAACGTGCGGTGCGCTGGACTTGCGAGCAAAGGTCGTTGCGTTATTGCGCGTCCCGTGTACCGTCACTATTGTGTCCCGGTCCCGGTAAGCAGCTTACTGGGACTGTGACGCAATAGTCATTCACTGCTAGTGACTCTTTCTCGGGTTAGCGGCAGAGTGATATGAGTTAATTGCATTGATCTTCAGCTCAGGTCTCATAATCAGCCTATAATGTTCCCACTGCTGGGACATAGGCCTCCTCTCGTCGAGAGGGAGTGGTAATCCACCATGCGGGCCCAGTGCGGGTTGATAGATGTCAATGTCTTTGAATTTTTGGTTCTAGGACATGCCGGTTTCCTCACGATGTTTTGCTTCACCGTTTTAAGAGCAGTGGTGATGAAATTACTTATACAAAGTAAAGCGCCTGTCTGTCACTCGTAAGTCGGGGCCATTACCACTGGGCCATCACTGCTCTCAGCTCAGGTCTAGTAGGTAGTTAAAGCAGGAAACAAATCCTGGTTTAAGTAATTTGTGCGATGAATTCTAAACTGGTAAAAGCTTGTCCTAACAAGCTTTTCGCTTTTTACTTCGTTTAGAACCGAATGAAGCGAAACATCTTCATTTTATTTAAAGAAAATGAAGAGAGAGTTTCTTGCCCGTTCTTCTCCATAGGTACCTACTACGCTTTGGAATGGGCCACTAGCTTCATCTTTTTGACTGACTGACCTAATGGCCCAATCCAAAGCGTAGTAGGTACTTATGGAAAAGAACGGGCAAGAAACTCTCTCTTCATTTTATTTAAATAAGATGAAGATGTTTCGCTTCATTCGGTTCTAAACGAAGTAACACGATACTTGTATCCCAGGAGTCATAAACATTGATTATTTTAACTTAAATGCAATCAAGTTAAATTTACTCAGTAATTACATGTATCAGTATTGAGAAAGGTCCTCATAAGGTGATCGTTAAAAAAAATCTGTATCGTCGTAAGTTGTGCTACTTTATTTACAAGATTCAACACTATGTAGAACGACGTAAAGGAACTGAATTAATGTGTCTAATGTATAATTATTCACTTCTGTCGTTTCAGAAATAAGTCTATAATCAACGGAGATAAATGTTTCTCTCAAACTGAAGATGATTCACGTTTTTTATTACTACCATTCAGAGAAATGCCTTAATAACAGAAAATATTAATTCCGCTCAGCATTCCAAACACAGCATTTCAAAAATACGAACGTTAACCCTACGTTGGTCGAGTGACAGATGAATACGCCGCGACCGTCCGGATTTTTGTTCGAAATTGGAAAATACGCCATTCCGTTCATACCAAACGTCATTGTTACCGTGACGGTTTTTATTAGCAACGGAACTATTTTGGACCTCAATACGTTTCTGACTGTAGAACATGTTTTATGCATTTCACACCGTAACAGTGGAACTGACGATTGACGACGCGTCGATTTTAAGTGGTGTTTTATTGTCTACTATTTCCAGTTCAACTTTATGGTTCCAGTGACATTTTTTAAAAGCTTTTACAAAGTTGGGAACTATTAAAATAACACGTTGGAATATAAAACGCGTTTATAGTTAAGTCTATAAAATTTAAAAAGATTTCAGCTAGTTACAACTTTTAACGATGGATACTGATTTTATATTTATTACAGTCATATCAGATGAAGTAGTAACCTCATTGTAACTGGATGTATTGGACACATTGTAATGCGTTCTTAAGTTCTTCTCCCCCCCCCCCCCCCTCTTCATCTTCTCCACCCACTGAGTCAAAATGAGGTTAAACGTACAAAGTTGCGGTTGAGACGAAGCAGATTGAGAACTACGTCATAGCGTTGTATTAAAAAGAACGCTATTCGTTACAAGCGGAATAGAATGCAATATAACACGACTATTCCCGCATCGAGAATAAAAGCTAGAAATACGTCTGTGAAACGAGACAAATAAAATACATAAATGCAAATTTATACGTAACATAATCACAGCAACGCGAGAAACGAAGTATACCAGATACTGTTAAATCTTAAAGTTTACGATTCCTCGCTATGTTATATATAGCTAGCCTATATTATAGCTTTTACAAGATGTCAATATACGTGGAATGTATCAAACAATGTTAAGTAGACGATTCGTATTCATAGCGCTTTATTTTGGCATGAAGCGTAGTCCCATATCATCAGTAATTCACCCAAATTACTGGATGGCCTCATATTCCGATACTAAACGCAGACGTGCGAACTCTTGCTTAGCGGCATTTTAGTGGTCTTACATGTTCTTGAAGGGGGCTTGTGGCTAAGCAATAGCAGCCCCATGGGTCGAATGATCAGGTTAAGCTACGGTTGCCACGGTTGGCAGTACCACCACGTTAAGCTGTTGGTCTTGGCTTGGATCTTCTTCTTCTTTTTCTTGGGCTTGGTTCTCAGACTTTCGAAAGTCTGACAACCAGTCTTACCAAGGGGTATCGTATTACCCAGTAACCGGGTTGTGGAGGTTAGATAGGCAGTCGCTCCATGTAAAATACATTTTACACAAATTCAGCTGCATCTGGGTAGACTGGAAGCCGACATACGTAGTTGGCAAAACGCTAGGCGAATTGATTGAAACGTTCTTGGAGCGCTAAAATGGCGCTTTGCGTAATACGTGCTAACTATGGGCCATCATCATCATCATCATTTCAGCCGATAGACGTCCACTGCTGGACATAGGCCTCCCCCAAGTGTCGCCACATTGACCGGTCCCGTGCGGCTCGCATCCAGCGGATTCCCGCAACCTTCACCAGGTCATCGGTCCACCTAGTGGGAGGCCTTCCAACGCAACGTCTTCCGGTTCGCGGTCGCCACTCCAGAACTTTTCGGCCCCATCGGCCATCCGTTCTGCGAGCAATGTGCCCTGCCCACTGCCACTTAAGTTTGGCAATTCTTCGGGCTACGTCGGTAACCTTGGTTCTCTTGCGGATGTCCTCATTTCTGATTCGATCACGCAAGGAAACTCCGAGCATAGCCCTCTCCATTGCCCTTTGAGTGACTTTAAGCCTTCTGATGAGGCCCATTGTGAGCGACCACGTTTCACTATGGGCCATGTCATTCCCTAATCAATTCTTAAAATATATATATATATATATATTACATGCTTAAACATACTAAGAAGTTTTTAATAATACTAAAACTCGAACAATACTATTATTAATATGAAACGGAATTCCTTTAACTACGGTCGTTACTATTATGCCCTGAAAAGATGAGTTCTGACTATCAAGTTTACGAGATGAAGTTATGTTTCTCAGTAGAAGACGAAATTTATTCTTATGTCGGTAAAACGCGATAAAAACTCATAGAAAACTTGGTCGTCGAGTAAATTCAGATGCAGAATAAACTATCCCTTAGCAGTTACAACATTATTTCGAGCTTAGCTTTGAAGGAGTTTCTCTCCTTCATCCGCGTAGTATTTTGATATGACCCAAGTAGTATATTTATATAAATATGAAATGAATCTGTTTTTATGTTTTTCAATTTGTTATCCCTACAATGAGTGTAAAAACCCATGACCAAAACGAGTCTTTATAATTATTACTAGCTTCTGCCCACGTGAAATTTCTTGTTCCCGACCCACCTCGTCGCATCACATCCTCTGCCCGCGTTATTACTTTCCGACGTTTTTGCTCGGATCCTAGCGTAATTTTAAGTACAGACGCCAGCAGGTCAAGCTACCCGAAACTGTCAAATTTTCCCAATCAACCTTGAACCTTAATGCTTTAGCGATAAAGTTGAAAATGTATTAAAGAAATTTGACAGATTGTAGTAGCTTGATGTGCTGGCGTCTGTAGGTACCATATTATTATAGCCTTCTTCAAGAATTTTTTTTTTTTTTTGTGTGTTTTGTTACCCGTTTTTAAAAAAAAACGGGTAACAAAAATGGGTTAACAATGCAAAAATAATTTTTCAAATCCGACTGGCAGTTCCACATATTAGCGCGTTCAAAAAAATAAATTCCAAAGCTTTATTATTTGTTTACAGATAAAAAAGAAACCTAGAACGGTTGAAACACGGGACTAATATTTTTCTGATTTCAAGATATTTTTTGGATGTTAGTGATTAGGTTATTGATCCGAAATAATCCTGACACCACAACAATCACAAAAAAGCGAGTCGGACTCGCCCATGAAAGGTTCCGTAGCAGCAAATTGGCAAATTGCGGTTTACGATTTATGACGTATTAAATGTCGTTCAAACCAATTTTCGGTGGAAGTTTGCATGGTAATGTATATCATATATTTTTTTTAGTTTTATCATTCTCTTATTTTAGAAGTTACAGGGGGGGGGGGGGCGACACATTTTACGACTTTGGAAGTGTCTCTCGCGCAAACTATTCAGTTTAGAAAAAAATATATTAGAAACCTCAATATCATTTTTGAAAACCTATCCATAGATACCCCATATGTATGGGATTGAAGAAAAAAAAATTTTGAGTTTCAGTTCTAAGTAGGTATGGGGAACCCACAAAATTTATTGTTTTTTTTTCTATTTTTGTGTGAGAATATTAATGCGATTCACAGAATAAATCTACTTACCAAGTTTCAACAGTAGTAAGTTTCAATAGTATAGTTCTTATAGTTTCGGAAAAAAGTGGCTGTGACATACGGACGGACAGACAGACGGACATGACGAATCCATAAGGGTTCCGTTATTTGCCATTCGGCTGCGGAACCCTAAAAACCTATCTAAAACATTGATTTATCGACAAGTCGTCGAACAAAAATACATGATCAGCCATCGATCGAACTGAAACTGCGGTCGCGAATCGCTATGTATCAAAAATTGACGTTGTCACCTAGAATCACGATTTATTACTCGAAAAAGGTCTTCATAGCTTAAACGATGCGCCGTTGTTTGATCTTAACAATAAAAAACAAAACACGACCTGTTATAGCTATGGAACCCTAAAACCTATCCAAACATTGATGTATCGACAAGTCGTCGAACAAAAATACATGATCAGCCATCGATCGAACTGAAACTGCGGTCGCGAATCGCGATGTATCAAAAATTGACGTTGTCACCTAGAATCACGATTTATTACTCGAAAAAGGTCTTGACAGCTTAAACGATGCGCCGTTGTTTGATCTTAACAATAAAAAACAAAACACGACCTGTTATAGCTGTAAGGTCAAAATCGAAACTAACTTCGCCATCTTGTTTTTTAAATACGAGCAAAATAATAATAATAGCAGCCAATTATTGTCCCACAGCAGGGCAAAAGCCTCTTCTTATACAAAGAAGGCATGGAAATTGATCGCCATGCTAGCTCAAGACGGGTTGGCGATTTCAGACATAAATTAACGCGAAATCTTCAAGATATTTTTCCTTCACAGTCTGCTAATGTCCAAGATAAACAATACATACATTTCACTAAACAACGTCCCTGTCCCCTGTCAACGTCATTCGAATACCAAAATATCTTTGTAATGTATTTCTATTACCGTGCCTGTTATTTTTATACTGAATACGTAACGTCTGCAGGCGTCTGTCTGTGACGGAAAGTCACGACTTGATAGCAGTCTAGCCTTGCACTTAGACTTGAAGCTCGAGGCTCTATTTTTGAATCGGTCGTGTAGCTTTGCCAGTGTGACTGGTTGGTACGAAAATAGCTTAATAGTATTGAGAGTGTTTTTTTTTTTGCTATTTTATTGTATCATCATCTGCCTAGCCTTTTCCCAACTATATTGGGGTTGGCTTTCAGTCTAGCCGGATGCAGCTGTTTTACATGGAGCGACTGCTTATCTGACCTCTATAACCCAGTTACTGGGTAATACGATACCCCTTGGTAGTCAGACTTTCGGGCTTCTGACTGATGATGGTCCACGGACCAATCACGGCAAGCGTAGCTTAACCTGATCGATTGACCCATGCGGCTGTTATTATTTAGCCACAAGCCCCAAGGAAAGTATTACAGCAAATCAAACAAAATTGTATTATTATTTTAATCTCCAAATCTATTAATTCCAATCCCAAAACAGAGTAAGACATTATTTCATTTTAAACCGACTTCAAAAAAGGAGGAGGTTTTCAATTCGACTGTTTTTTTGTGTTTGTTACCTCAGAACTCCCTTATTTATAAGCCGATTTTATTCGAAAGGATATACTTTCAGATTAGTCCCATAGAAATTTCATCAAAAACGGTTCAGCAGTTTGGCTTTTAAATCAAAATTACTGGTAAAGTCGGTTGTTTCTTTTTTTGTAAAAAAGTTTTTTAAACTGAAAAGTTATAGCTATACACAAGTTTTAAATGAATCCAAAAATATCATAACACATTTTCCATTAAAAGAAACTCGTAACGGTTAGTTACAGTCAGTCATATGGATTTTTTTTTTTACTTTCTGCCCCCATAGAGAAATATTTTTCAGAATCACCTCGAATTTCTATTGAAGTTGTACGACATTATCTTTACAACCTATCTTCGTCCCGTTTCTGAGGAATCCGCTTGTATATACAAACTATTTACGCTCAGACCTGTTTCCAAGGAGTCAAAGCTGATTAGGGAGAACTGCAGGCTGCTAGTATTTTCCAGTGTAACCGCAACCTGCTGGCAATTCATCGAATTAACCTGCATTCGTGATATTTTAATGGTTGTAAAAACTTTTATTAAATAACATAACATAAATACTTTAAAATTGACTGAGTGTTTTGCTGTTGTTGTTGTTGGTTTTGGGGCGAGTCTATTTAAAATGTTTTTTCAAAATATTTTAGTTAATTTTATATTTTTACCTGTGTTGTGGTGACAAATAATTCAATTCACAATTCTTTATTGCGTACCATAATGTATATAATAATAATAATATAATTAGCATACCGTTATGGGAAACAGGGTATCTTGGACCCTGTTCCCGATACCGGTGGGCTACTATTTTTTATATTTTTAAATGTTTTTATATCTTTTATATTCTAATATTTACAAATATAATTTATATGTTTACATTTAAATAAAGGAGATATAATAATAATTAATTTCAGTTAACTTTATATAAATATAGTTGGTAGGGAAATAATTATATTAGTCACAATCACAATTATTGATGCCCTAACCTCGAGAACGCTAAGACTAATACATATCTTCAAGTCACTTAGAGCTTCTGCAAACCTGGATATCCTAAAAATGGTGTTCTATGCTCTGTGTCAGTCCGTCCTTGGGTACTGCATCAATGTATGGGGCGGTGCAGCTAAAACCACCTTTCTTAGAGTGGAGAGAGCCCAGAGAGCAATACTGAAAGTGATGCTACGAAAACCTTATCGCTATCCAACAAATCAACTCTACTCAGATTGTAAGGTACTAACAGTCCGTCAGCTCTTTGTGTTGCAAACCGTTCTCAGAAGACACTCCAGTGTCCCACCGTCTGATCCCAACAAGCGAACCAATATTCCCCCAGGTACGCGACACAAAACCGCTTTTGCCAGACACCAATACTTCACAATAAGTACACTAATCTACAAGAAAATTCATAAAGAACTAAATATACTCGATTGCAATAAGTTTAATTTAAAAGCTAAGGTGATGGAATGGCTCCTAAAACAGGACTATACACAAACTGAATCACTACTAAAATACATTGCCTAGTATGGCTTGTTTTCCTTTTATTGCTTCACATAAACACCTCACACTCACTACACTCATACAAAAACTCACCACACATACGTACCTACATCATAAACACACTCCACACACCATTCTTAAAACATAGGTATTAAATTGTTATTTGTATTTTTCTTTTTTTGTATTCTTTTTTGATATTTTAATATTTTTTTTTTTTTATATTTTCCTTTTCTTCCTTCCTTTTTTTCTTTAATATATAATACTCTTAAAAGTAAATCTGATTGTCAGCACAAACAATAAGTTTGCACAGTCCGTAGTTGTATAATCCCTATATTTAGGTAACCTCACAGCTGTACACTGTCTCTTAAGATACAGGTTATCCTAGTTTAAGAGGCAGGGCTCATAAAATCTGTATACAGACTTCTACAGCGTAGTTAATATCATGTTACTGTGTGTATACTAATGTTATGTTTCTTTGTGACAATAAAAAAAAAAAAAAAAAAAAAAAAAATTATGGACCCTGTCGGACACAGCATAGATCAAATAGGAGAGAGGAGGAGGAACACTGGGTATTAAATGTGATAAATTTTATTATTAGTTGAGTCTCTTTCTTTTGTTTTTTTTTTTTTTTCTATTCACTTCAAACTAAACTTTCAATGTTTCAGTGTTAACACATCTCATTTCTCATTAGTCTCAAAATACGTTAAATTTTAGGCAATAAATCATCTGAAAATCTAGACTCGTAATTCAACGAGTGTGAGCAATAATGTTAGCCTTGACATCTCCAGACAAATAATATATATTCAGGCTCATATCTCATTTTGGTGCGAGCGACAGAAAATATTCAATTTATCTTGATAAGATTGCGATAATGAGATTTATTTTTGGTTTATTATTTAGATTTATATTCCAAATTATATTAGTTAAATCTTCAGGTAGGTACCCATTGTGGCTTTTGCCCAGCGGTCATCGTGCATACGGCTGATATGACCCGCCCAGTTCCATTTGAGCCTGGCAGTGTAGGCCTTTGCCCAGCAGTGGGACTGTATAAGCTAATATAAAAAAATAGTTAAATAATAACTGTTTTAGCAGTGACACGTGTCATATTTAGTTTGCCTCTGGACTGCTAAAGGCGAGTCTTGTTTTTGACACTTTTCATTTTAAAAGTCTGTACTTTTAAATCAAGTTTGAGCTATGTATAAAAATGACGGTCCAATCCAATTCTTTATCAGATTTTAATATACAGGATCAATTTTAATCAGCTAGTGAAACTTCGCAGACGTGATGGGTTTATATGTCTAAACATGATAAAAAAAAGAAATAAATTTGATTTTGAGGTTTAAATCCTTCCCTATCCTACGGGCACGTCTTCCCTATCATTACCGCGCCCTCCGGTCTACTCCTTGATATGCAATGGTCGCTGTAGCACCATGAAACATGAGGCTACCACCACCATGTGCGTGCGAACAACAAGTGCGAATCTTGGGGTTCATTCGATTAATCGAGTGCTATTTATTTATTATATTTGTTACTATTTATTTACACTGAAACTATTTAGATACAGGCACATGTGCAAAAACTTTTGTATGTACAATGTAGGGGATGTGCATGTACACAGTGAAACACCAGATTTTGCGAAAGGGTGAAGGGTGGGAAACGAATGCGATACGTCCGTGTTACGAAAAAGTAATTAAACATTAAGGAAAATTAGAATTTAGCGTTTCCCCGCCAGGATAGCTCGCTAAATTCAAATTTTCTTTTACATTTTTGGCTATTTACAGGTCAGTGTCATGTTGAATGTTGGTTAAAATGTGATTCGCGAGCGTAACAAGTGTGTATTTACAGAATTATAATAATTAAAATCATCAATACAAGCCTGTAACTTCACATACTTAATACATTTACACGACCTAGCGCATGGGGGATGCGCTAGGTCGAAATTTAAATTTTCAGGACCAAATCCAAAAAGATCCCAGTCTTATTTACAGAACAATAAACACACATTATCCTTGTTAATAACTCAAGTTAAAATGCCCTTTTGTAGGCGTAATTACAAGAACAAGACCCATTTACTGCGACCAACCAATACAAAACACAACGGTCTTTGTCATACCGCCCTTTAAAGTTCATACCAATGAATGAATAATTAAAAAGTTCTTTTATAGCCGTACAAATAGGAAAATATAAATATTCCCTTTATATATCAAGCTCCGAAGATTCAGTTTGAAGTTTTCACTGTTAGAATTAAAATGTTAATTACTGAATAAGGCTCGGTGAACCGAGCTTACAGACAAGACATAATTTTATTTGTGCAACACACAACACGTGTTGAAGTTTTAAACTAAAATCTGGCTCATGATGTGTAGTTTTTGAAGATATCTACGACAGTGGGCTCGTGGCTAAATAATAACAGCCGCACTGGTTGATCGATCAGGTTAAGCTTCCTTACATATCGAAACCCTCCGTGCCTCGGAAAGCACGTTAAGCCGTTGGTACCGGCTGGCATTCATGGATTTTTGACAGTCGTTACGGGTAGTCAGAAGCCCGAAAGTCTGACAACCAGTCTTACAAAGGGGTATCGTATTACCCAGTAACTGGGTTGTGGAGGTCAGAAAAGCAGTCGCTCCATGTAAAATACTGGTATTCAGCTGCATCGGGTTAGACTGGAAGCCGACCCCATTATAGTTGGGAAAAGGCTGGGCGGATGATGATGATGAACTACGACTGTGTTTGTAACTGGGTTTTACATTGTATCCTCATCTTATGAGTAATTAACTAAGCGTGAGTACGAACATAACAATGATAACTGTATAATAACAGCCTCTTCTAGAAACTAAATAAATGTTTTACTTATATACCAGACCCACTTTATCTCTGACCTCAATAACTATGTATTTTTATATAAATATGTAGAACATAAGTTATGATCATAAAACCCATTTGCCTAGATCCCAGGCGTACAATAAATAGTGCTGGGACTAAAATCAGGACAGCTCGTAAACTCCCACAAAGATTTGATACTACCCCCATTTAGCAAGACTACAAATAACAAACACCGCATAGTTTTACACTAACGCTGAGCGCGCACTCGCGCATTCTGCATGTTTTCATCCGTCACTGCGACAGACAGTTTCATTCAAAGCATTTTTTCACAATATTTCTGCGATGCAAGCAGCAAGCTATTTCTGGTTTTCCATTCGGAATAGCGAAACAGAATTCCAATATTTCGTTTTATTTTTATACCTACTGTTGTGACTCCTTTCCGACTTTTACTGTGAATGAAAATCAAGTTGTTTAGGATCTCCTAAACAACTCGATTTTCATTCACAGTAAAAGTCAAAGTGTCTACTATGTACGCAAAATCGTTCCCATCTGGGAATGATTTTGAGTACATAGTAGACACACATCATGCTAGCAAGGTTAAACCTGAACTTAAGCTTCAGACCGAAACGCCTGGCAAGTTAAAGAGACTCTAGGCGCTTTAAATTAAACCGCATTTAATTGAGGATTAGAAATTCAGCCGCTTTCTAAGTTTTAACTAAACCTCAGTACCCACACACCGATAGAAATCAAGTGCTCATTGGCATTCAGGAAGCGGCGGGATTTGAGAATTTTGTGAAGTTTCCTTCGACGGACTTTTGCCGGGTGGCGCTCGTACGGTGCCGTACCGGTGCCGGTATCGTGCCGTGTCTTCAGTGCACGCTCGAACTAAACCGTCACGTAAACGTCTACAGTATATTACATGGAAGTTTAACATCCGTTGGAAGCGGACGAAGCGAGATAATTAACAAAGTTCACGGGGTTGCTCCGAGTTGATTCCCTTATAGATCGTTGGTTAGCTCTCGTCACTCGTAAGATAAGTACCTACTCTGTTTTAAAAGGTCAGCGAAGTTTGTCCTAATTACTGTTTCAAAAGATTATTCTTGGAATTTTGCATAATTCCTCATTTTATTACGGTAGCACGGGTAAAGCCCATATTCAAACCTATAACGTTATAGTATTTTTTAATCCTGCCCTTTAAACTATAATAATGAGCTCTTAACATACCATCCATCTTCATTTAAACGTTTAATGGTAATCCAATATCAATATTCACCCAAACTCCACTTTAAATGCCCAAATCTATAAAATGAACATTTACTTTAAAACTTATGGGATTTTAATACGATCATTGATTGTGGTGTTTAGAAAACTAAAATGTCCCCATACACGGCTTCTATTAAAACCCTCATCGATTTTTACGATAAGGTATCTGCGCAGGACGAAACTTATTTCACTTTCATTGCTTAGAATTTTTTTTCCGTTATACTTGGACGTTTTTGGGAAGAGCATTAACACTGGTGAGCTTTTAAATTGAAATTCGGCCATTATTGTGGAGGGTAATATCACGACATTACTGAATAGTCCCGCAGGAACCCGTTGGATGCGAGAAGCACTAAACCGGTCGAAGTGGAGGTGCTTGGGGGAGGCTGAAATGATGATGATGACTGAATAGTTACTTCTAAGTGTCAATTTAAAAGAAAAGTCTCGTACGAAATAAATGAATACTTAAAGGCTCATTTACTGATGACAGAAAGAAAAATAGGTTTATTTGTCTCAGAAAGACGTGCATACAAAAAGATATTTGCTCGAGTTGATAAACAGAAAAATAAAACAAAATAGATCTACATAATCCCGAGTACTAAGCAGAAATAGTCAACCGCTGCTGCATGTCATGACTGTGACAAGAGGCTTCTACTCAGCATACTGCTGTGCTATGGGTGCTTTACTCTCTGGGTACAATGATCCAACTTACGTATTTTGTAACAATTTCTCCAAAATAATATCTGTTTAGTAAATTTTCGGGGCTCAAATATTCAAGTACGTTTTCGGGAAAGAGGCAGATTGAGAAAGATTTAGTATACTTTTACCCTGGCTTACACCCTTACGTAACTCAAGGTAAACCAAGGTAATTCAAAACAACTGCTTGAAGTGGCTCCATCGCGACTCATATTTAGCACCAACGTAAGACAATATTCCAATTACAGCTTCTGAACTAAATCCTAATTCAGACTGGCGTATCGATTAATGAACTAGGAGGCTAGCAGTCGAGTCGGTGACCGTTCCGACTAAATCTCCATCGTGCCGCAAAGAGCACGTTAAGCTCCAGCTTCTCGCAAACTACCTAAGTCGTCCCATTAACTTGACGTAAATAAAAACTTCGACCGATGACGTCAGAGAAATAGGAACTGGATAATACCAGCTCGGTAATTTGTTCTTGTTTTAGAGGTCACCTCGTTAAGAACTTATTGAGAGGTTCGTCACGTTTGTAGGCAGTTTTTTTTTAATCTGTGCCTTTGTTTTTCTACTTTTTTTATCTAAACGAGTACAAAATGTGTTCAAACTTTGATCCAAGCTTAGACTTTCAGCCAGCTTCTTTAAGAACTTACATAAGGTGATCTGGGAATACAACAATACGTACTTACAATACTTACGTAGTTACATAAGTCGAAATAAGGTTCGAAACCTTATTCCGTCTTATGTAAAGTTCTTAATACATTAACAACTCGGACTCGGGTTCAAAATCAGTTATTGAATTTGGTACTTTAAAATTGTCAGAATAAAGTTCTCAATTCAAAAATGGATGGATGGTTTAAACTTGGGTCAACGTAGATCTTCTATGCTGGTTTATTGGTACTGCTATTGGTATGCTGGTTTACTGGTTTATTTATTCCTTTTACATTATGTGAGAGTTTATTTAGGGCTTATTTTCCCAGCGCCAGATAACTTTTATTCGAGGAATAAAATTGACGTTTGACAGTTTTTGTAGGACATAACTGTCAAAATTTCAAAATTATTCCCCGGATAAAGTTATCAGATGAATGAAAAATCAACTCTAAGTGATACAAAACCATTACCTAGTACGATTTTCTCGTGAAGCTAAGTGATATGGTCAGTATTATGAGAATTAATGAATATATGGATTGATATTTTATTATTATTATTATTATTTTTTACTATTGATTATTATTTTTTTATTATTTGTAGTGGTGCGTTTTGTTTGTGCAGAATAAAATATTTTTATTCCTTTCTTTTCTATACGAGGAATTCAAAAGGCATATTTCAGAGGAAACTCTGAGTGGGGTCGCTCTAGAACTTGTCTTAGTGGTTGTCAAAAGGATCATGTGCGTATAGTACTCTCAAGCAACGCTCTTATGACAGGATGTATGACGGTGGACAAAGGGAGCAACGTACGGATAATATCATACAAGTATATAGCGTTTCCTCCTATTCTATACAACACAGCCGACCTCTACTATTGAGAGCTACGAGTATAAGATGCACAACCTTCCTTTCCGAATATATCGGGCAAAACACAGGCGTCTGAGGCCGAGCCAATAAACGATACGTACTTAGCACGTATGTTAAGCGTTATTCCTGTCACTGTCGCACAACTGAAAAATTACATGTGCAAGTTAGAGACGAGAACATTGACTAAGACAAAGCACAAGCATGATGAAGTTTAATAGATCTCGGATATCTTAAATGTACAACCACACATAACCAGAAGAGATTTTGAAGCAGTGTGGCCCTGTGGTAATGGACCCGACTTAAGAGTTGTAGGTCGTGAGTTCGAATCTAGGCAGGCACTTTACTTTGTGTAAATTATTTCATCACCACTGCTCTCAAAGCGGTGAAGGAAAACATCGTGAGTTCAACGGCATGTCCTAGAACCACAAATTCGAAGACATGTGACATCCACCAACCCGCACTGGGCCCGCGTGGTAGATTATGGCCCACTCCCTCTCACAGAGAGGAGGCATGTGTCCCAGCAGTGGGAACATTATAGGACTATGTATGTACATAATCAGGAACTTTGAACGGTAAAAGGGGAGACAGACTGAGAGATTTCATAGGAAAACTGTTTGAAATATACTTCCACCTTTAAAATGGAAACAACGTGGAGCAGTTTTCGTGGAGTAATGAAATAGTACGTAATCTGCTTTTCACTATGATTTATAATAATATTATAATGTTTCATAGAACCGTTTTAAATGATTATTAAAGAGATATTAACGAGTATTGTTTTGTTTCTTTGATGCTTAAACTGTTCAATTTATTTTCCTTTAATCCCTATAGTATAATATGAAAGTTAAGCTGGCTTAGTACATAACGAGTTAAGCAGCTGTTTTAAGCGTGATTAAATGGATACTAAGCCAGAATTTAAAACATATAATTATTGCGCTATTTAGTAAAATACCTTTGAATGTTATAATATTTTTACGAATGAAAGGAGGAGGAGGGGCCCGTGGCTAAGTAATAACAACCGCATGAGTCAATTGATCAGGTTACGTTTACCGCTGTTGGTCCGTGGATGGGTGACCATCCTTACGTACCGAGACCGTGCCTCGGAAAACACGTTAAGCCGTTGTCCCGGTTATCATTCGTGGATCTTTGACAGTCGTTACGGGTAGTCAGAAGCCCGAAAGTCTGACAACCAGTCTTACCAAGGGGTATCGTATTACCCAGTAACTAGGTTGTGTAGGTCGAATACGCAGTCGATCCACGTAAAATACTGGTATTCAGCTGCATCCGGTTAGACTGGAAGCCGACCCCAACATAGTTGGGAAGAGGCTCGGCAGATGCTGATGATGACTTTCTTTCAGAGATTCAAATGATTTTATTTCACATAAACCTACATGAGCACTTATGAAACGTCAGAAACAAGAAGCACGGTGGTGAGCTGATCAGATTAGTTAGTTTTTTTTTATGAAAAACCTTGTTAAAAATTATGTAAATCATACTGAAAATTACAACATATTCTATGCAAAATATAAAACACATATATTTTTCACTGTATATGGAGATGAATGCTTATTTACCGGGGGTCATGGGGCCTAAAATATACAAAATATTTCTACAAAAAGCGTCTTTTATATCCAATACATTTATGGCACATTTTTACAGGGATTTATTATCCCAGGCGGGGTTTTATGTGTAGGGCATTGTTTTAGTAACATTATATATTTAAAAGCGTGACAAGTGGCAACACAATAAGTCATGAAAATAGCCATAAGGTATTCGACAATAAATAAACAATATTCTTCTGTGGGTACTAAAGGCCAAAATCGCGTAAACTAATAATATTAATATTCCCTGACTCTCCTTCTATCTTCATTAAGCATATGTGGCATTGTGGCCATATCTCATTTTAAGTTATTTTGAAGAAACCCACATTGCACTCAAACTCAAAACGTTTCAGCACAAAGAGAAACTGAAATTAAAACGTCTCATTACCTCGATGAATAGTTAAAATGGCTGAATTAATGAAATTTCTTTCGCCAGAGATAAAACTTTTAAAAATTAAAAATAGTTCTCGATTTTAGATTTAAAAACTTTTAGTTTTAATGAAAAGTAAAATCATTAGCTGAAATGCTGTTTAGTTTTAATTACAAAGTATAATTTTATTATTCAAAGCGAAATGAAGTAAACGAGTTGCGAAAACAATTTATGGAGGACTGGCAGCTCAACGCGGCTTCACCCGCATAAGTGTCGATCCCGTGGAAAAATTTTGATAAAAGGTATCCTATGTGTTAATCCAGATTATAAACTATGTGTGTCCCAGTTAACAAACATCTATCCATCCTCACAAACGTTCACGTTTATAATATTAGTAGGATTTTATAATATATGTTATTTTGTTAGAAGTTTTCTAGTTAATACATTTCAATTATTTAATGTCTGACGTCTTTTAGACTCTCAAGTCTGATTCGACGACGAAATAGAAGATTGGAGTCAATGTTACAATTTCAATAAATTTTCAAGACTTTTAAAATAACTCCCATATCATCATCATTGTTGAGCACGACTCCAAGCTCAAAAAGACAATGCTTAATAAACTCCCAGCAAAAATTCAAATAAATAAACGAATAAGCAAGTACCTATGACAAGTGAAGGTCCATATAATTGCATCCCTGTCACTCGGAGGAAACCTAGAGAGAATGCACTTTTATTACAGTACCCCGAAAGTGGGTCAGGACGGGAATAAAACGCGGGTAACTTCGCTATCCTCTGTATACCGTCAATGATTTATATTATAGTCCTGCGCAGAGAGATGCGGGAATATCTATTGTTATTTACGAAAAATATGGGGGTGCATTATCTTGGAACGACGGTGTAAAGTTTGAGTGCGGTGTTATGAGGCTTCTGGTTCAGAAAGTAGAGGAATTGAGCCTGGTTTTTATTTGTTTATTTGGATTGAAATGAAGTGTGATTTTATTGAACGCATACCGTCCTAATACAATATGAAATCTAACTTTAGTTCCAGCCAGTATTTGTGTTTTGAACTTTATTTCGATTTAGGCAAAGTTCTTAATACTAAAATGACAACTTAGCACCAAACTAAGCTGTCATTTCTGTATAAAGTACTGCATTTCTATAACAGTTAGGTTCTTAATTCAATAACTTAAAACCTTAAAGAAAAAAACCTTATTTTGTAATAACGTTTTTGTGGAGACGATTTTATTGTTTGTGTCTGGTTGTCGGCAACGGGCTCGCTTCCCATTACTTGGGACTTGAACATAACTGGCAAAATGGGAGTGTACTATAGTTACACCTCTGCACCCTTTCCAAAAATACAAGCGTGATGTTTTGTAAATTTCTTGATTTTTTTTTTATGAATCTTAAGATATTGTTTGCAGCGTCATTTTCATATGGAAAAGGATTTATTATGGTGACTGATTTAGCTTGCTGTAGCTAATATAAATCGGTAGAAAGCTGGTTTGTACTGAACTCCCGAAAGTCGTCAGTAAAAAGTAAATTCAATTATGACAACTTCTAGAGCGACCCCACTCAGAGTTTCCTCTGAAATATTCCTTTTGAATTCCTCGTATCAATCTACATATTCATTAATTCAATTCTCTTAATAGTGACCATAGCACGTAGCTTCACGAGAAAATCGTACTAGGTAATGGTTATGTATTACTTAGGGCTGATTTTTCAATCATCTGATAACTTTATTTGAGGAATCATTTTGAAATTTTGACAATTATTTCATACAAAAACTGTCAATTTCATTCCTCGATAAAAAGTTATCTGGCGATGGAAAAATCAGCTCTAAGAAAAAATTAAACTAACAACCTTAATTTAAATTAGTCAGAGAATTGATTAGATACCCCCTGACATTGAACAAAGGCACGCTTACTAACCCCAAATACCCAGACTGCCCTCTAAACAAATCTTGATCATCCAGTAAAACCCACAGTCATGCATAAGCAATTAATCTCAGTACCTACCAATAGTGGCACAAAAACAACCTAACACACTGAATGTAATAAATCTTCGAGCTGAGTCTAAAAGGCTTCGATTGCATAACTGAGAGTCGTCTGGTCCGTTTTTGCTACTTATCGTACTATTGTTAGTTATAGGTACTATAGTTATAGTACATGGATGTTTCTTTTTATCATGGAGAAAGATTACTGAGTGTACTTCTTGTGGCCTTTACGATCGTGAGTGTAGGTAATTTTGATTTGGAGCTGGCACAAAGCAAAAAAATAAAGAAAAGACAGAAAGAAATATAGTTTATTCCGCACAAACAAAACGCACATACAAACATTACAAATTAATAAAAAATAATAAGCACATAGCTTTGTGCCAACCATTGGGAATATTGACTAAAGATGAAGATAAAGATGCATTTATTTGTATAAAAATGTGTATCATGATACATAGATATGCATATATGGATGGAAACGAGTTTAATATTGCTGGTTCAACATGTTTTGCCATATTCGGCGTACAAAATAGTTTATAATATTTTATTGGAATTATAATTTAGGAAATAATTGAATTATACTCACAATTCAGTCAATTCAAATACCTAATTACGGTCATACAGTCAACAAATAATAATAATTAAAACAATAAAATGAATAAAACTAATTAAATTATCTAAGTTCAACATTTGTCATTCAAAAACTCCGTAACATTATAATATCCTTTACTAATTAGCAATGTTTTTAGTTCTCTCTTGAATGAATTAATATTCATTTTCTTAAAGGAATTAGGAATTATATTGTATATTAATGGAGCCATGCATACAATTACACTTTTTCTTAGAAATGCTGTTTTGGCGGAGAGTGATTGCACCCAAAGTCTGTACTTCTCGCATCTATTTCTACCAGTATTATTAATTCGAAGGGGAAACAAATGAAAATTGGTTTTTACAAACAGCGATAACTAGAGAGAAGACAAAACAAAGGAGAGGCTCGTGGTTAAATGATAACAGCTGCACGGGTCGAACGAAGGTTAATCTACTCTTGCCGCGGTCGGTGTGTGGATGGGTGACCATCCATTACATATCGAGACCCCTCCGTGCCTCGGAAAGCAACTAAAGCCGTTGGTCCTGGCTGTCATTCGTAGACATTAGACAGTCGTTACGGGTAGTCAGAACCCCAAAAGTCTGACAACCAAGGGGTTTCATGTAACCGCGTAACTGGGTTGTGGAGGTCAGATAGACAGTCGATCCATGTAAAATACTGGTATTCATCCAGTTAGACTGGAAGCCGACTCCAACATTGTTGGGAAAAGACTAGACAGATTGAGTAGGTAATGACAAGATTCACACTTACAAAGCCCTGTGCAAATACTTATGACCAGGAGGACAATATCGTCTAAGACCAAATACTTATGACCAGGAAGAAAATATCGTCTAAGACCAAATACTTATGACCAGGAGGACAATATCGTCTAAGACCAAATACACTTGTGATTATGTTGTTGTTTTCAATACTAGTGTTGCTAAATTGAAGAAAATTTTATCTAATTGCTTCTTCGAGTATAAATAGTCATTTTTCTGTTTTGTGTTATATATAGGCTATTAAATTTTCAACAATTTTATATAAATTTATGTTTTTTTTTCTGTTTTCTGTTTCATATATGATTTATTATATACTACATGTGGAAACTTTTAATTGGCCATATTTTGTATAAACTATCATTTACTGTATTTGTTTAGCTGTAAGTTTTCCTAAAACAAATAAAATAAAAAATAATATAATTATGTTTACAACGTACTTAATTAAGTTAACAGTACTTTTCGACATAGTTTAGCCTTTAAACCCTCTAGATTTCTAATGTAACTTTACGAACTATGAAACTGAATGTACTGAAACACTAGGGCCATGGGGTCCGAGTGCCCACTTGGTTTTTCGATATATCGCCAAGCGGTTAATCGACTCTTCACGTGACCAGAGGGCTGGCCTGTTTCTTGGCCAAAGAATTAGCATCGCCATACAACGTGGCAATGCTGCCAGCCTTTTGGGCACTGTTCCTGTTGACAGCGATGCGGACGAATTTTTTGATGCCCTATGATTATATTGCTTATTTTTTTTTCATGTACATATCATTATTTTAAATTTTAGCTTATATAATATAAATACTTAATTTCTATTAAATAAATATATGTACTCATAAATAAATTAAATATTACTTTCACAACATTGCAGTTAGCTCAGCCGTAAATGAAAGAAGAGCGATAAGTACTCACTAAGGGACTTTTAATTAATACTTAAGTAACATTAGTGCTTCTATTTTATTATTATCCTATTAGTATTTATCTATTATATCTATTTTAGTATTATAAACGCGAAAGTTTGTATGGATTAATGGATGGATGTTTCTTATTCTTTCACGCAAAACCTACTACACGGATGTGGATGAATAGAAAAAGCTAGATGGTTTATAACCAGGATTGTTTTATAAAATAAGGTCTTTTATAAAAGACTAGCTGCGCTCCACGGTTTCACCCCCATAAGTTTCGATTCCGTGGGAATATCGGGATAAAAAGTATTATATGTGTTAATTTTGGTTATAAACCATCTGTGTGCCAAACTTCATCCAAATCCGTTCAGTAGTTTTTGCGTGCAAGAGTAACAAACATCCATCCATCCATCCATCCATACAAACTTTCACGTTTATAATATTAGTAGGATTAGAGACGAAAGACACATATAGGGTGGCATGAACGCATGAACCATGAATTCAGCACATGGTCCTAGACCCTAGCCTAGATTTTTTTTCAGCTATATCAAAAAAAAAATCTGTTTCATAGAAAAGACCTACGCGGTAAACGCCAATTTTTTTTTTAATAACTGAACCTCACTCTATTCAAAATCATGTAGTGAATCAAGGGTAACAGGTTTCGAGTCGATGTCCCTGCCACACCGTATTCAGTAATTATATATATTACGAATATACCCTAAAAATAAAGTCATAACACAAAAATACACGGTTATGAATAAAGTTGCGCTTTTAAAGCCTCTTGGCCCCACTAATGAGAAACTTCGCGAACTAAAACAATAATTAAGAAACTCTAGCACGACTCACAATGCCTCTGAAAATGTTTTTCTGTATAAATAAATTTTCTTTTAAACTTGAAACGGTACTCAGCCGTTATTCATTTGAATTTTTCATCATCATCTGCCTAGCCTTTTCCCAACTATGTTGGGGTCGGCTTCCAGTCTAACCGGATGCAGCTGAATAAGAGTATTTTTCATTTGAATTTTTCAATAGAAGTTAAATAGTATGATGTTCGTTCCTCTACATCACAGGTTCCTTATTTGGCCCACCTTATGTTCACTCAGTGGAAGTTTTATTCTCAAGTAAATAAGTGGAAAATGATGAAGAATACTTCGTCAACATGAAAATTAGGATAATCTCAAAAAAGCTAGGATAATTTACATAACACCATAACATTTTCATCTCGAAACGCGTAGAATTTTACTTCCCTCTGCATTTTATTTTGATACAAAAGTAACAATGGAAAGTTTAATGTCTCATACAACCTTCACAAAATGCAACTCCATTTAAATTTGTGGTTTAATAAAGACATTTAAAATACTAAAAGTTAAATAAAAAGGTATTAACACGACGTAATTTGCATCAAAACTCAATTTCGTACACAATGCACATTTTTATTCCTACCTTAATTAAAGTGAGAATTCATTGGAGAAGATTGTCATGTTCTGCTTTGGACTGTACGATTGGCACTCAATATTGCAACACGCTCAAGATCAATAGAACTGCTGTGAGTTCTATTATCGGGAACGGGGGAATATAAATAGGCTATTTGTCACTTGCAACCGAGTCGTGCCCCGGGAACGATTAAGTGGTGCTATTATAAAGTGCTGGTTGGAATAAACTTTTTGCTTCTGTAATTGGGTTAGTGGGAAGTTTTGTATACCTTTGTTTGGCTGTAATTTAAGGTACTTTAACACTTTTTAAAACATAAAGAAATACAATTTATTTTTCATATATTTAGTCTCTTTATTTCTCTGGGGCTCGGAGAAGAAGTATTTGTTATTCATTCTTGAATAAAATGTATTTAAATGCAAATGCAACTATTTTATCTGTTTACGGTGAAAAATGCAGTACTACGTGTTACGTTTCTCTTATAACGTCAAACATTTGCAGTCCTGCAAATACAACTAAACAAGCCAATTGTGTCTAGAAAACTGGTGTTACGTGTCGAGTCATAAGTGCAACAAAACTTGCAACGGTATAGCAATATCAACCTTTACACCTGGGGTATAAAGTTGGAAGTGGAAAGTATCGTGTTATCTGTATAGTTTTAAAAGAGCATGCACCAATATTGTACCGTACAGGTTTTCTCGCAATACCAAAGTGTGACTCTGTGCCCTCTTTTCTCTGCATTTTAGTTCGAATGCCCTTTGTGACCTACACTGTGATGAGGTCAAGCCACTTTGTAACAAATTTTCTTAATGAAATGACTTAAGGAAATATTGTGGGAGTGAGCTGGCCGTGTTTGTCGAAGGACCGATGGCCGGTGGAGCAGACGAGTCCTGGAGTGGAGACCGAGAATCGGCAAGCGTGTGGGTCGCCCCCCAGCTAGATGGACCGACGACCTTAAAAAGATAGCTGGGACAGACTTGATACGGAAGGCAGAGGACAAGGTAAGGGCAAGAGGCAAGGGGTTGTGGCGCAGTATGGGAGAGGCCCATGTCCAACAATGGACTGCGATAGACTGAGTTGAAGAAATTATTATGACTTCAGAAAGCCACAAAAAATTGCTTACTGATATAAAAAGTAAGTCATCGTTATCATCATCTGCCAAGCCTTTTCTCAACCATTTTGGGGTCGGCTTCCAGTCTAACCGGATGCAGCTAAGTACCTAAGATTAAAAAAGTAAGTATTGTAGGAAAATTTGTCCATATTAATCACTTTTTTTTCATCTACGTTTATTTTATTTTCTAATTGTTTTTCACATTTTTCAATTGTTCATATCTTCCAATGGATTTAATTCTTAGTTAAGTTTTTGTTTTAGGTACCGTACCTACTTATCGCTCTTTGATCTGATTATTATTACGTGCCAGAGGCAAATTGTTTTCTCCAGTAAGACCCACTAACTAACCACTGTTTTACTTGAGCCTCGTTAATTTATTAATTAGCAACCCTTAGGGTAAAATGAAACATCACAAATAATTAAATTATTTTTTTTTTACCTCCAAAGTCATAAAGGTAAGCTTTCACTTCAGCGTTTTCATGACAGAGACCGTTCTTGCGAATTAAATTGTTTAGCATCGAAGATCCTGTTCAATATTCCGGAGAGTTGCCATACACACCCATACCACCTTTAAAGCAGGTCAATATCTATACTTCTATTATTATTATTATAAGCCTGTGCTGTCCCACTGTAGGGCAAAGGCCTCCCTTCCCTATTTACACTTTTCCCGGTCTGCTGCGATTGTGGGTCAATCCTTTAAGAAGGAATTCAGCTCATCTTGCCATCTCTTTCTGGGCCATACTTCTATACTTAATAATATTATAAAGAGGTAAAATGTAGGGGGTAATCTCCAGAACTACCAAGCGGCTTTGAAAAATTCTTATTGCGTTTGATAGCCCAATTCTTGACGAAGGCTATAGGCTAGGACCCTAGGACTCTGAGGAGCCGAGCAAAACGAAAAAAAGACGGAAAAAATGCCAAGCGAACGCGAAGTAATAGCCCAGACAGAAGCTAGTTACGAATAAATGTCCAAATGCCACCCACACCTTAATTTAAAAATTTTCCTGTCTGAATGATTTACATTTAAGGCTAATTTTTCCTTATGTGTTCTTCAAAAATCGGCTTAAGAGACTATAAAGTTATATGGGTTTCTTGGCTTTTGTGAGAGGAATTAAAACTTGGAACTAGAAAGAAAATTCGTTGTTAATTCTTTTGGAAATGATGTTCATTATTATTTTCGCTTTGTGATGTACCTCTTTATTCAGACATGAAATGAGTACAGACGCCAGCAGGTCAAGCTATCAGAAACTGTCAAGTTCCCAATCAACCTTGAACCTTAATGCTTTAGCGATAAAGTTGAAAATCTATTAAAGAAATTTGACAGATTGTAATAGCTTGATGTGCTGGCGTCTGTACATAAGAGGAAGTTTGAAAATGGCACCAGTAACTAAAAAGTTGTGTGGAAATCGGTAATCGTGGTAAGCCTGTGCCTCACAAAATACTTTCATTTTTAAAGCTACCTCGGCTTAAACATAATCGAGTAAAATGAAAATACCTTGTATCTCTTTTAATATTATATTTAAACAAAGCTCTCCCAATCTACATTCTTCAAACAACATACAATTTTCAATTCCCAGAGCGTTTCATTTTCCAAGAGTTAGGTAGAGCGGCAAGGGCGCGTCACGTGCATCCTTTCCATCTCTACGTACGACTCTAACCGGGATAAGAATTTCCGTGAAGAGTGCATTTATGCGTAAAACAAGACTCTACCGGGGTCGGATCAAAATATTATGATGTACCTAATACGAAATAGTTAAATTAACGGATCGTATTCGAAACACAATACTGCACCTCAAAACAAAAATAACTGACATGGCGCAAAAGGCTGCCCAACTTAAACGGGACTGAGCAGGACATGTGTGCCACTAGCCGGGCAACCTGTGGGCCCAAATAGCAGAACTTGTGCCCTGAGATACTGAGACTGAGGCCTTTGGTCCCGGCTGTCATTCGTGGATCTCTGTCTATCGTTACGGGTAGTCAGAAGCCCGAAAGTCTGACAACCAGTCTTACCAAAGTGTATCGTTTTACCCAGTAACTGGGTTGTGGAAGTCAGATAGGTAATCGTTCTATGTAAAATACTAGTACTAAGCATTTCAGATTCAATAAATGGACCATGATTAGACTGCCATGACAGTTAATAGTAACGGATTAGGTCCAGTATTCAGCAAAAGCTATAAAGCTATAGCTATAACGACGTCAAAACACCTTTACGATGTACTTTAATAATGTGTTACGGGCACATTAAATGCATTGCCATAAATATACAAAGCTATAAAATGTTGAAATGGGCGTAATGAGTAAGTTCTTCCAGTGATGAATTAACTATTTGTCAACTATTGGGTTTACGAGTTTGAAAATAAAAGTAAGGTAAGTACTAATTTCTTTCTGGACAAAGGCATTTTCTTTTTCTCTTCCCCGAAAGACATCATCATCACCATTGCCACCTTTGTCCCCCCCCCTCTCCCCCCACTCAACAGCTGAGTATAAGTCTCCTCTCTTTTATGCCATGCTTCCGTGGTCTATGTGAGTCTCAACCAGAAAGCTAATTCTTGTAATTCAAAACGTTCAAATTTAGTCGCAGTCTCATCTCAGACTGTGAACGTTCTTAAAATTACGAGAATTTCTCCTCAGGTTTCCCCAACCATGACATATCTTATGGTTTGTCTGATATAAGATCATTTAATTTACGTCTTGCCCATTCGTTCTTATCCATGGAAAAAACGGGTAAAAACTATTTTAAATTGCTGAAAATAGACTTATTGAGATTTTGAGTCTACAATCAATAAAACTTTAACCCAAATAGCGGTTAGAAGTAACAATAAAAAAGTTAATGTTTAAAAAAACATAATTATATACACATACATAGCATATACATACATACATAGCATATACATACAAACATAGCATCACTCCTTGATTCCCCGAAGAGGTTGGGCAGAGATGTACCTATAGTACAGACGCCAGCAGGTCAAGCTACCCGAAACTGTCAAATTTTCCCAATCAATCTTGAACCTTAATGCTTTAGCGATAAAGTTAAAAATCTATTAAAGAAATTTGACAGATTGTAGTAACTTGATGTGCTGGCGTCCGTACATCCACATTACGCCAGCTAGGTTTAAATCCCATGAAATAGGGGGCGAGCCTATTGCCATCAACCGGGCACAAATCTAGGCTCCGGGCTGGTACTGAGAAATTCCAAATAAAAAACACAATAACACTTTGCCCGACCGGTGATTCCAACCCAAGACTTCATGCGAGGCAAAAAAATAATAATATAAACGCATCCATGTAAACTATTTTCACTACTTTTACCACGAGGAATACATAGCTCAACATTAAACCCTAGTGACGATAAAGAGTTGAGCAATAAAATAAAACAGGAATGGTTCACGTTAGTGCGCAGTAAATCTTATTTCCCTCTGAGCCTTTAAATGCTTTACCTTGGCATTACAAGACCTTATGTCTATACAGCGTGTATCAGAAAGATGTGGTCATATTTTGAGGGTGTGGGCCAGACTATCAAACTGAACAACTTTCTCTATGGGACCAACATCGTAATCCCGAAAAAATTAGCAACTATCCCATACAAAACTTCAATACCTACTCGACTCAAATATATGGGACGGCTGATTATTTTTCTGAATCTGTACCGGTGAGTTCTTAGGTGAAACTTCAGAACAAAATCTGACCTATTCAAAGAAATTGTCATTTATTTCGATTTGTTTCATGTTTTTTCGCGAGATCATGTTAATATATTATCATTCGGTTCCCTACAAAATGGTTGAGCTCAATGGTGCTGATCCACGCGTCATGTTAGGAAACGGTTGCCATCGGTTGAGACTGGTCATGTTTTAATTGCCTCTTCATTTGCTGCCTGTTTCTTCATTTTATTTTTTTACATTGTTCTCACATATAGAAGCACCAAGAATAATGTACCCAGGATTTTATACATAATATCTTGATATAAAAGAGTGTCCTTGGAGCTTCTTGCCCGTTCTTCTCCATAGAGATCTAAATTTTGGAATGTGCAACTAGCTTCAACTTTCTGACTCGTATTCGATTTCAGAAAGAGATGACCTGGATGCATATCGCGAGGGCTGGTGCGAGGTAGCGCGGGAAAAGAGTTTCTGGAAGGATTTGTGGGAGGCCTTTGCCCAGTAACCGATTCCCGACATATCCAAGATCAGTAATTCAGATAATTGAAAAATTAAAGGAATTTTAATTTCCTCTTTAATGGACGCCATTCACCGATTTCACAGTTTCTGGTTTTATCCTAAAGTCACCCTGTATAGTTCCAACACGTTTGGCGGTATAAAGCGACGGAATATAAGTAAATGTATGCAAAGTAGTTTTGAATGAACTGGCAAGAAAAATACGGTATGTTAATGTAGAAGGTTTTCAAGCATTTGTGTTCCTTATATTTTTCTTTCATTATTTTCATCAGATACGTCGTCGTGGCAGTGGTTTATGGGCCTAGTTTTCGACAAAATTTTTTTGGTTTCCAAATCTGAGATGTTTTATGTAGTACGTACTACCTATAAGTTTATCGAAAACATCATGAAGAAACCTAAGCTAGTCTTGACGCAGGCCTCATCATCACCACCCACAGCCCCACGTATCCAGCAGCCACGGCCAGCCACAGCTGGGCTTAGTCCTCTCTTTTCTTGTGCCCATCACCACGCTCTTGTGCCAGCCTCATCCAGGTTTTGCCCGCGATGGCATCAATGCAGACGCAGGCCTAGTTATGATTAATGCTTTGCTCAACTCCGTGTAAAATAATCCGTTACCTCTAAAGAGATGCATGTAGTGAAAAATTACAAAATAAATGTCGTCTAAAAATCACAATATTCCTTAGATTCCAACTAGTATTGACCTTCCATTTCACTACTCTTTCCCCATCAAAATATCCCATGTTGACCTTTTTTTTTTCTGTTTGGGAAATCATCATATGACTTCTCCCGCTCTGAGCGGAGCAGGAGGGCGTGACAGACTTTTACTGACTAAAACCCACCCGTGTTCCTTCAGTTGCCTATGCCAGGGACCACGGTATCTCTTTCGAACAACACGCGACCCTGGCAGGATCACATGATGACCTTGCTATTAAATGCAAGAAAGCCTATTCTCGTAATTTAAAACGTTCAAAATTCTAGACGCAATGTCATATCGGCCACAACCACATGTCAAAAACTTGTCAAAAATGTAAGGAACTTAAAGATATTTTTGGCAGATCAGACTGTGAAGATGCTCAAAATTACGAGAATTGCCCCTCTGATGTAACGTTTACTTTGTTAACATAGTTATTCGTAGGCTCTATTGAACGCAAACGAGAAAAAAATAGTCAAAAACAAAAGAGAATTAATGCAAGAATTCCTCTCAGTAGTTGATTCATAAGATTTGTGAGTGTTACGTGTGGGTACTTAGGTATTTCACTTTTTCAGAACTACCTAAGCGCTTCGAATACAACATCTGAAATATTAGTTCTTGAAATAATCAGTGTCTGAACTGTCTGATTATTTTGCTTATTTTTTTTTTCATGTACATGTCATTATTTTAAATTTTAGCTTATATAATGTAAATACTTAATTCCTATTTAATTAAGTGTCTGAACTAGAGTTAGTCGAAACTAATATTATAAACAGAAAAGATTTTATTTTTTGTATGATTGTTTGTTATGCTGTTGTATAAAAACGGCTAAACGAATTTGAATGAAATTTGACACATAGGTAGACAATGTCCTGAAGAAGGACATTGTCTACCTACATTGTCCACTAGCAGAGCATTTATTTTTCAATTCGATTAAAACTGAAAAAATACTTTTATTATGGTGGTCAGTTGATTCAACTAACCTCAAACGCATCGCTGTTTTGAACCTTATTAGTTGCCGCAATACGCTATTGCCAGTTACTTATAAATTTGCTTCCTACCGCCTCAAGAATTCAAGATCACTTTTTCAACAATAAAGGTACAAAATCACAACGCAGTTTGATCATTCCACCATTGTTAAAGGTACTTTGTAAAGTTTCCGATAGTTAGAAGTCAGTAACGACGTCTAACAAGCAATTTGCAACTTACAACAATTTAGACGTTAATTGTTTGCTGGTTGTTATTTTGAGAGGAAAATAAACACCTTTTGTATCAAGTCCCATCGGACAAAGTGAGCAGCGACGTCGGTGCTCCTTTGTTCTGTTTGTTGTACCATTAATAAAAATAAATGGGTATTTTATAAAATCGAAGAATATACATATTAATGAAAAACCTTGGAAAAATCAGCAAAATATCGTTAGGAAAGTTATGAGTATGAATGTCGATTGCTATAAGAGTAGGGGAAGACCAAAGAAACGATGGATGGACTGTGTGAATGCTGATATGGTTAGAAAGGATGTGACTACCGAGATGACGACTAATAGAGAAGTATGGAAGAAAAAGATATGTTACGCCGACCCCAAATAAACTGGGATAAGATAAGGCAGGAGAATGATGAAGTTAATGAAAAATCAAAACAAAAGTACAGACGCCAGCAGGTCAAGCTACCCGAAACTGTCAAATTTTCCCAATCAACCTTGAACCTTAAAGCTTTAGCGATTAAGTTGAAGATCTATTAAAGAAATTTGACAGATTGTAGTAGCTTGATGTGCTGGCGTCTGTACGTCTACCCGTGTGTGAAGGTCCTAACAAAGCGAATTATACCACAAACTATTATTATTATTAACCTAATATAATTGTCGCAATGAGATATAAGAATTGCATTTGTAAGATTAAATATTCGCAGATGTTAAAATTACACAATTAAAATTGAAATTGTCTAATCTGATTGCAAGCGCATTACCACTATACACCTTTAGTGCTCACTATAACGCTGCAGCCCCATTTCAAAGAGACGAAAAACAAGTATATCTGAATAAAATACCCTTTTATAAACCAAGAACTAGAATTATAAAAGAAACGTTCACTATTCTTTTCTAAAAATACACGGTCTAACCACTTCCCCATTGCATTTTTCCAACTCTCTCATTCCAGGGTATCGTATTAAGGCGAGGGCATCTTCCTGCGCTTTGTAGGAACATTTCCGTGGCATCTCTTGCACAGAGCAAACGTTTGTGCTCCCGTGTCGATGAAAATGTGGATAGTTTAATACGGTAGAACAATATTTTTCTTCAACTATGTTTGATGTGAGTTTTAAAGAAGGGAAATGTTTTTAGAAGGGAAGGTGTTAGTTCTAGGTTTTCTCAGTCATATTAGGGTGGTAAATATTTTGAAACTTAAGTAATTCTAGATATTCGAAACTAGGAGAGCAAATTTTTAGTAACTAATTTATACCCAAAATAAATAATCGGCTTAAGGCACTTTAGTTAAATTAGCTCATTCGCTAAGGCTAGTAATTTATAGGTGCATAAACTAATAGCCGTTTAACTGCCCAATTTTGGCACACAAAACAAATTCCCTTCCTTCCAAAGAGTCAGGCATAATGAAAAAAACACAGTGACATTTCGGCTTATTTGTCGGTTTGCACGAATTTACTCGCCCGAAACGTGCGAATCGTCACTTTTAAATAATATTATATTTTCTATCGGTGACTTGCACGAAGTTAATTTAAAAAAAAATCGTTTCAGGCGAGTAAATTCGTGCGAATCGACATTTCAGCCAACTGCAGCGAATAAACGGAACAATAAAACGGAATCGGTAGTTAATATTTTACGATCCACAGATAGCAGAGCAGAAGATAATTAAGACATAGCAGAACTAGCCAAATTTATATAAATAAATAAAACAAGGGAAAGCAAGAACGTAAAAGCTAGATAAACAGCATTTATAGAAAACCGATACTGTGTCGATAAAAGTCGGTGTTGACGACGTAACGTTCGTTCGTGGACGCGTAATAAACATAATATTATTTTTATTGAAATCAGATTGTCAATTCTCGTATTATTTAGAGTGGCTGGTTCGATGTATTCTCAATTTAAATAAGCGGGAAAGCCGCCCATTGTTTATTTTGTAGTGGTCGATCATCTACTTTTTGTGGTGTACGGTCACCAAAGGAGATAAGTAACCAGTCGTCGGATATAGTTGAAGTTTAGTAAGATACCGATGGATGTTTTTGAATAAAGTTTAATTAAATTAATAGAAAACAAACAGTTCATTCATTAAATTAAATTTCATTCGAAAACATCCATCGGTTTCTTACTAAAACTTCAACTGTATCCAACAACCCTCGTTAGAAGAAAAAAAAAACGACCTTGGTTACTTATCTTATTTGGTGACTGTACAATAAAGTATAATTATATAAATAAATAAATACCAAAATCGTTTAGAAGAACAATTACTGTTTTCCTATCAATGCTAAAAGAAATGAATGTAATAATAACCAGCCGAGTAATTGCGTAACAATGGCAATGGCTTTCATTTTGACAGTTCAACCACACTCATTGCGTCATTTACGTTGTCAAACAGACGAATTTTTCAAACATATGAAGCATTGGATTAGGTTTTTCCTTCAAAATTAAAAGTGTGTTGTATTTCACTAGCCAGAACTTTAAAAAAAAGTCGATTCTTTACGCCAAAAAAGGTAAGTAGCCTTTATGTCGACGCAATTTTAATACTCTCGCCTTGTTGAAATGACACGATAACGGTGACTTTGCAGTTTTGCTAGTTCATCGAGCTTAGGATACTGGATAGCAAAAATAAACAAAAAGCTTAAAAGGGGTTTTTTTTGACACAGAATAATAACGTCACGACAAATTTTTCGCGTGTTTACATAAAAGTGAACTTTCAGCATGAATATTAAAAGAGTTTTGAGTCTAACTTTTCATATTGAAAGAAAAGGCGAGTACATATTTCACTCACAAAGTACGTAATTTGAAGACAGTTTAAAATGATACTTATATTTTAAAATAAAGAGTAGGTATGGCCTTGCACGACAACGGAACGATTATTTTGATGTAGATATGAAGAATCGATTCGAACTTGATTAGCATAATCATTCTATAATTTTTCTACTGCTGGGACGCAGGCCTCCTCTCGGTGAGAGGGAGTGGGCCGAAATCCACCACGCGGGCCCAGTGCGGGTTGGTAGATGTCAGATATCTTCGAATTTTTGGTTCTAGAACATGCCTGTTTTCTCACGATGTTTTCCTTCAAGATTTTGAGAGCAGTAGTAATGAAATAATTTACACAAATTAAAGCCCCTATCTGGGGTCAAACCTACGAACTATAACTCGTAAGTTGCGGCTGTTACCACTGGGCTTACCACTGCTTTACTCGAACTTGACTGATGTTTTCAAATTAAGAAGTCTCGTATTTTATTCTGCTAGTTTTTACAATATCATCATCTGCTCAGCGTTTTCTCAACTACGTTAGTATCTGCTTCCAATCTAACTGTACGCAGCTTAATACCAGTATTTTACATCGAGCGACTCCCCGTAAAGATCTACAAATGACAGCCGGGACCAACGGCTTAACGTGCTTTCCAAGTTACCACAATACAACCTATTTCTGTCCTTTTCCATCACCTAAAGCAGCTGTAGCAGCTCATTGATACCCATGTGGGCACATGGGCAAACACCACAGAGCACGACATCGCTACGCCGCCGGCCGGCCGGTCTTTAGTTTCTGTACCTACTTCATCTGTGTCGTTCTGCGAGTAAATGATGTGCGCTTGGTTTGTATGGAAAGTGTTGGCCGGGGCGACACCGTACTCTGTGCCAAAAACCAAACAGACTTAAGTAAAGATATCCCCAGACAAAATCGTAGTTTACCTCTATATTTAATCAATAATATACTCCTTTTTTTGGGTGGGAAATCATCAAATGACTTCTCCCGCTCTGGGGGGAGCTGGGCGGACGTGACAAACTTTTACTGCCTAAAACCCACCCGTATTCCTTCAGTTGCCTGTGCTAGGGGTAACTCTTTCGAACAACCCGCGACCCTGGCAGGCGTCGGCCCTAGCGGACCCCATGACTTTGTTCTGACATCTCTTTGAGGCGCGCGTGGAATACAACGCGCTGTAATATACTCCTAATGGCCCCATCTTTACTCAAAAGACCCCTTGATTATCTTGTATAAATCGCCTGGATTAGATCATAAAGGATCTCAATTTCTGCCTAATTACGACCGTAGGACGACGTAATTCTCCGATTTTAAGATCCTATTCGCGATAATGGGGGCGTAAATGGCGATAATTTAGTGTAATCCTGTTTCAATTGGAAACAAATTTGAAATAGTGTATTTTAGATAATGTAGAACTAAAATTTTAGTACCTACCTACGCAGTACCGTTAAGCTCCTTTTGAAAATTGTTTCACTTTGTTTGAGATTAAATCTTTTTCAGTAAAGAATTTTTACTTCAAATAAGAGAATTAATAGTTATTCAGTGATACAGCTTAAAATTGGTCTCTTGTCTATTGTTTAGTGATACAGTTTAAAACGTAACATCTTGTCTTGATAAAATAATCGTAAGCTCTATACAGAAGATAGTAATACCATGAAATACCGTAAACTGTCCGATAAATGAATCATCGAAATCAATCTCTATTGGAAAACACTCACAATATCTTGCCTATGACAAAGAACCTTGTTATTCTTCTTATTATTTATTCAATAAATAAATATATCTTTATCTTTATACATCGTGAGGAAACCGGCATGTTCTACAACTAAAAAATCGAAGACATGCGACATCTACCAACCCGCACTTGGCCCGCGTGGTTGATTACGGCTCACTCCCTTTCACCGAGATTAGGCCTGTGTCCAAGCAGTGGGAACATTATAGGCTGATTATACAAATATCTACTCATTGTATATTAAACATTCTCAGGCAAAAAATGTCATTAAGGGCTGATTTTTCAATCATCTGATAACATTATTCAAGGAATAATTTTGAAATTTGACAGTTGTTTCATATAAAACCTGTCAAACGTCAATTTTATTGCTTGAATAAAAGTTATCTGGCGATGGGAAAATCAGCCCTTCGTGTAGGCCACAAAACTCACACACAATTTTGACGAAAACAAAATCTATGTAGTAAGAATTCTCAGAAACCAAACTATCTCTTTTGTCCACAAAAATACATTATCCACCACACAAAACGAAGTGCAAACAAGTGTTAATAAGATCTCCACCACAAGTGTTACGGTTTCTGAAGAGCACAGCACTAAAAACGTGTCGAAACCCTCTTAGTCGGTTTATGCTCGACCCAATTCTTGACACTTAACCGTGAAACTTTATACTGTGGACCTAATTACCGATAATAGGGATGGGTATCAATGTATTAGTTTGTTTGAAGTTGATATTGGAAAGAGGAAATCATTTATTATGTTATAGTGGTCTTTCGGCTGAAATAACAATGATAAAATAATAATAATAATAAAAAAAAACAGCAAGATATGGAGCGCAGTATCCTAGGGGTTCGATTTTCTGACCGTATAAGGAACACAATACTGTGCGCTAACGGAAATTACCTAGAAAGCCGCTAAACTTAAGTGGGACGGAGCCGGACATGTTTGCCGCATGTCAGATGACAATTGGGCTAAGAGAACCACCGATTGGGTCCCACTAAACGCACGACGCCATCGCGGTGGGCCGAGACGAAGATGGCGGGCCAGTCTTTACGGTAGGAATCAAGCTCGTCTCTCTCTCGCAAAAGACAGAATTATGTGGAAAAGGGAGAGGCAGGCCTTTGCCCTGGGACAGTTTGCAGTGGGACAATATAGGCTAGTTAGATTAGATTAGAATGAAAACTTTATTCAGTTTAGAAAAAAACATGGTACAGACGCCAGCAGGTCAAGCTACCCGAAACTGTCAAATTTTCCCAATCAACCTTGAACCTTAATGCTATAGCAATAAAGTTGAAAATCTATTAAAGAAATTTGACAGATTGTAGTAGCTTGATGTGCTGGCGTCTGTACAATATACATATTTAAAAAAAAACTAGTAGCAGATTACATAGGGGGCTTAGGTGCTTGATTTTTACAATTGCCCTGGACCCCACATTAGGAGTCCCTGTGTCGTAGAAGGTGAGTTTATTGCTTTGATTCGCTTAAAACATTATTCAATCTGTATGTTTTGAATTTAGATTTTATTTATTTTTTCTTGTGTCAAGAATAAAAAATCATCCTTCTATCTCGTTTCAAAGCTGACTCAAGATTAAAATCAGAACTGATAGTTTAAACTCAAGATGGTAAGCATAGTTACAGAATCCGTATTCCCGGGAGTCAAGGTTATCTTAGAGATTAATAAAGCTTTGCTATCTCTAACTGACTATGACGGTAAAAATACATAGCTGCTTCAGTTATTCCTATTTTTATGGAGGTTCTGAAATAAAGGAATTTATTTCTGCGATGTATTCCAGGAATAGAAGGGTAGACATCATAGTGTATCAGGTGTTAAAATCCCCGCCCATATTGGCAAAGACTTAGGTAGATATTTAGATAAGTACACAAGGTTCCGTTACAGGGAATGGGTATATTATCATGAACAACCGTTTTCCAAATTGTGTTTTAAACAACATGAAATTTCGCAAATCAAAGAATAATGTGTTCAATTTGTTGAGTTTAATTCGGAAGATAATATTTTTATAATTTAACTAATAACGTAATTAATGAAGTGACTTTTTGACTGCTGTATTTTTATTTATTTATTTATTTTATTATTTATGTACACACAGTAAAATACATAAGGATATGACATTTAAAATATGAGTACAAAGGTACTGCTTATTTCTTAAGAAATTTCTTCCAGCAGACCTGCGAAAGGAGAAGTAAAATAAGAAATGTAGACAATAGTGTGTGAGAACAAGAAGAGAAAAATATTTAAAACTAAAATATAAATATACCTACACATATAATGCAATAAAATAAATACATAAGTATACTTAAATAAATACCTATATAAAAATTATATAATTTTTATCCCAATTTCGTAGCTTTAAGTAATTTCTGTAACTTTTTACGCAAACACCAGAATGAAAAAGCCTCTTTCGCAGATTAGCATCTATAATTAATTTAAGCAAAGATTAATAAATAATTAGCGTGCTAATCGGCAAAATATGAGGCACGGTGCCTTTGTAGATTTGCGTACTAAGTAAGGAAAGTAATTAGTTAGGGTCCTCCCAGCTTGCCCTTGAAGTTAGTATGATTAAATATGCGTCGGGCGAGTCCACTTGACCCAATTACTTGCGTAAGCCATTAAAACGAACTTTATCCTTTTAAGTTAAAGTTGTATTTTATTGTATTCTTTGTATTTTTACAGGTAGTAAGAAGAGTAAGAAGAAATACACCAATTTTGTGGTTTTTTTACCTGCCAGGTAACAGGCAAAATGAAGTTATGACATTGCTAAATCCAAACAATAATGTGGGAATGAATGTCAGAAAGAGTAGAATGAATGGCAGGGCTGCGGGTTGTTCGAAAGAGATACCGTGGTCCCTGGCATAGGCAACTGAAGGAACACGGGTAGGTTTTAGTCAGTAAAAGTCTGACACGCCCTCCTGCTCCGCCCAGAGCGGGAGAAGTCATATTATGATGATTACCCACCCAGAAAAAAAAAAAAAAAAAAAGGTAAGTGAAGCATTGATTAAATGACAGAACGAAGAAGTCTGAGAGAACCAATATGGCTGACCGTTGTGAGGACGATATACATAGTTTATAGTACGGTGTTAAAAACGATTGTAACTTAAAATAAACGTGAGTCTTAGAACAAAAAGTAATTTTATTAGTATTTGAATCCCAAACACTACATTATTAAGAATTATAACAATACGCTCATAATAAACTTTTGTCTCATAAATAAGACTGTTTCGTTCATCTCGGCCATTTTGCTCCCTTTCAAATTATTTTAAAGCTTACATTTTCCTGTCATTTCTTTCCAAATTAAAGACTTCATCCAGCTTCGTTGTACAACCAATTTTTATTTCACACTGTGATGGTTCCAACATTTTTATTGGACAAACTTTCGTCCAATAAAAATGTTGGAACCATTATAAAATAAAAATCAAAAGAAACAGGGAAAAAAATGTAAAAGAACGAGTAAAAGATTGAAATGATCAGTGAGTATTACAATTTATGGGGAAAAAAATGAAAGAATTCGAACACTTATATAGCTGAGATTTTCTTAAAGAATGGGGAAAAAGGACAATTGCCATGTTATTGTTAATTTATACGAGTACGTGCAGAATGTTAAATATATAGAGGAACATTTTTGTTCCTGAAGATTCCAGATTTTCACACGTACACCAATATGTTATGTCGTTTTGCATGATCCATGGGCTTTTCAGCACATGGAAATATAAAACAGAATAATGGTGGTGTAGATAGTCTAACACATTTGGGGTTCTATACGATTCGATGAACTTCACGAATTGACCTTTAAAAAAAAATACACTAGTTAATGGAATTTATAACTGTTTCTTGAAATAATATTTATTTGCAAGTGTATATAAAGTTGTTTTAAAATATAACTTTACAACATTATAGAGCACACATGTTTTATATATATATAATCATAGCATGCAAATAATATAGGTTACATTACAAAATATTTCCCGTCAACAAATCCTATTATGATGTAAAAATTATTAGTATTCAACCATTTATGTAGTTTTTTTTTTTCTAAACAATCTAAGGTCTAAAGTTTTTAAATCACTTGGAATTTTATTTTCTTTGTTCTTTCTTATCTATCTTCCCTTTCTTGTTTCCTCTGCAAGAAAAAGAGACTAATATAACCTACTATTGCTATCTATAAGATTATATATATAAGATGTCGGTGCCCAGTTTTTATATCTATCGCAGTACCTCAAGGCTAGAGTGAATAGGCTCATAATAAATTAGTGCGCTTTACCATCAACGATTGCATCACTGCTTTCCATCAGGCGGGATCGCAGTCAAGCACTAATTTATATTGTATAAAAAAAAAAAAACAAATTTAAAATTAATTATTTAAATTTATTATTAAAATTAGGCATGAGGAACAGGGTGTAAAAATCACTCATCCTCCCATAGACAAGGGATGGTCCTCCGAGTAGACGGGTGTTGTGTCTGGTAGGCTACTGTCCGAATGTTGTTTTTTTTTGTTTTTGGGAATGCCATCTTGTAGGTCAATCTAAGAGGTTGTCGTCTGCTTAACCGGTCGCAAGATCCCCCCCCCCTGGCCTTAATTTAATGATGGCAATAAATTAAGGCCAGGGAGCCGATGACTGAGCGGGACGTTGTATTTATTTATTTATTTAATGCTTTACACACAAATGTACAGAGGCGAACTACGGCGGCGATTGTATGTATTCTAATCGCACTGTAAACTTTGCTTGCGAGATGCAGGATGTTTGTGTGACGTCAGTATGATGCGAAGTTCACATGTGGCGATGTAGATGCCGCCACAAAACAACCATAACTAAATATCATTAAAATGAATGATTTAAATTATTCCACTGCAAAATATGGTTTTATTAAATACAGACTATGTAATTAGCAAACATTTTGACCTCAAAATGACATCCGGATGTGTACATACGTAATCACAATCAGCATGCAGAGTCGCGGTCTGGCGGGACACGAATAGATTAATCAGTAATACTGTTATCAACACAATAAAATTAAATCCTTTATCCAACTATGCAAATATTTTGATTTAAATTGTGTGTTTATTTTTATTTGTTTTACTGGATCGCATTATAACAAATACATGTTAGTAGTTCATTCAAATAATGTAATTATCTTCCATGTAATTTGTTAACATTTAAGTGTGTAAAGGAAAAAAAAAAGTGTTTTAATAAGTATTAAAACACTTTTTTTTTTTAAAGATTTCTTGATGACTGATCACTGACCAGTCACCGGGAGAACTAGTTTGGAGGTCGGAACGAGTCATGTTATTCTATCGAGGACCCCACCTGGCTGGAGGTTCCCTAAACTCAATGTTTCAATGTATATACAACACACGTGTGTATGTGTACTTTAAGATCAACGTGCATAGGAAAGCAGCTTAAGTTATTATGGATCAAGCTATAATTCTGTCAAGCTTATACACGCTTGCATCTTAATAATATTATAGAGTAAATATTAAAATTATTCTAGCGTGACTCGTAATGTTGTAAACATTAAAATGAGAGTATGACATAAACTTGTTCATGGAAGTTTCCTAAGAAAATATCGACATTACCTCTACGATACCTAAAAATATAACTGGCGGCCCTGGACAGCCTTTTTGACTCCAAGATATTTTCATGAGTTTTTGCTGATACGAAAGTCGAAGAAACATAACACTTTTCGAACGTCAAAATTACAAAAGACAGTCCCCCAAAACGCCCGCCCTTCACCACTTCCTAGTGCTTTCGCTAGGAAGAAGAAGTGGCGCGACAAACTCCCCAGCAGCACAGCTGTCTGTTCAGTTAGAAAAATTTATTTATTTATTTTATTTATTTACCATTTATGTACACACATATATAAACAGACAAGAAAAACAGAACAGAAAAAATAGGTACAGAATTTGCTTCTATACAATAATAGGTATGCAAAGTAGTTAATATTACGAGACACAGAACATTAAATAAAAGTATATACATAGAAGCATATGCATAGACATAGAAGTCTAGCAGTAGAAAATGGCCAGAGTTTTTCCAAAGATAACTAGTAAGTAACATAAACAACCTACGAAACACAATCCCCTTTATTTGTTACTACATACAGTATCGTAACTAAATTACTGGAGCTCTACGCCTTGCTAAGATAGTGTCAGATTTATTTGCAGCCTACAAACGAAGCCTAGGAGGGCTGCGAGGAATAAATAAACGGTTTTATTTCTATTTATGGAAGTATGGAAGGTTCACTATCGATTTGGGCAGGAATAACATCGTGGGAGTTGTACCCAACTATTTATTGTAATAGAAGAATACTGTCGTAGGAGACCTAAAGGACTACCAAAACAAATGACTGTCAATTCGGATTTCTGCCTGCACAGCGTAACTGCATGACTTATTAGCTCGTATTGAGTCTAAAAAAAAATGATTCTAGCTGTTTTTAGAGTTTTGACTTGTAAAATTGTATCTTGGGTATTTTTTAAAGATACATTTTATTGGTTTTCTTTTAACAGTGATGTGAGAAAGTGTTAGAAAAGTAACGACGGATGTCTATTTGTATAGAAGAACCCATGTGGTACAAATTAAACCAATAAACGGTAACCTAATCCAGAGAGGCAATTCTCGTAATTTTAAGAACGTTCACAGTCAGGATCTCAGGTTCAATCTGTCAAAAATACCTCTAATTTCCCTACATTTTTGACAACTTATTGAGATAATTTCCATTTTCCAATAAAGTCACAATGTAATAAATTTTATTTAAATAGGAATTAAGTATTTACATTATATAAGCTAAAATTTAAAATAATGATATGTACATGAAAAAAAAAAATAAGCAAAATAATCATAGGGCATCAAAAAATTCGTCCGCATCGCTGTCAACAGGAACAGTGCCCAAAAGGCTGGCAGCATTGCCACGTTGTATGGCGATGCTAATTCTTTGGCCAAGAAACAGGCCAGCCCTCTGGTCACGTGAAGAGTCGATTAACCGCTTGGCGATATCTCGAAAAACCAAGTGGGCACTCGGACCCCATGGCCCTAGTGTTTCAACCCCAAACGGCTCGAACATATAACTCCCAATCAGGTTGGAATATTTTCGCCGTTTGAGGTTTTCTGCACCAGCAGCAGCCGCTCCAGCACAGCCCACCGTGCTAGGAAGATGGGATGGCGCAAGGGTGTCGACACACGTTGCATCCCACACCAAAGGTCTACCTAACTTCCAGGGCATTATGGTCATTCCGTCTGGTCTCTTCCCATCGTCGCGTGCCAGGCCGATGGGTTCTAAAACAGCTGGCACCCCGGCGGTAATTATTGAGATTGATTGTCACTGAGATGAGATTGCGACTATATTTTCAACATTTTTAATTCGGAGAATTGGCCTTCAGCTCTTTCATAATAATCTCTAGAACACAACGTGTTTGTACAAGACGAAATAACATATATGCGCTGAACGCTTCAAACAAAAAAACATCACCCTTTTCTCGTATATCCACATCACGCAAAAACCCTTCCCGAAAGAGCCAGTAACAATACATGTACCTTTATTATTACAACATCAAAAATGTGTGGCGAGAATGACAGATTCGTTCCCTCACATACAACTTGATTTATTTATTTATTTATCACATGTTTCCTTTGACATTACAGATATTTAATCTAATGCGACAAAGTAACTTAAAATATACTTAACTATAAAATACCTTACATGCTACACAGTACGTGGCCCTTGTGAACTCACCCAGTGTACAGGTGAATATGTCTATGGCATCTGCCACCGTGTTGACAGTGCGCAGCGCACGAGTCAGCGGTGGGCGCCCCAGTAGGTTAGTGCGCGCACTTGGCACCACCAGTAGCTGCGGCTTCCGCCGCCGCTCCACGTACCTATCCAGTAAATTAAACCCTATTTCTGATAGTATACCTGAGTTTTGTATACTACCTCTTAAAACTTTGAAAACATACGTTGCCAGTGCCACTTCATGCCTAATTTCTAGTTGGTAGCCCACCATTAGAGGCAGTAATACCTTATGTGTTGCCTAAAACGGAAAAACGTGGGACGTAGGTATAGAACATTTTTGAAGTAAATCACTCAGCGAAGATTTGCGAAGTGAAGGAACTTTTTATAAATAAAAAAGACACGATAGGATTATTTAAAAAAAAAACAGTTGTAATCGTGATCCTGTGCGGACTAATCATAATAATTATCTAGGTACTGCCGAACATGGCAATGAAAACTCATTGATAAAAGAAGAAAGTGTTAAGGGTGACTGTTGATAACTTTATCGTTTCCGAAAGACATAGGTTTGGTATACAAATATTAGCCTAGAACCATCTATATCTGAGTCTAGAATTTCTCAGTAGCAGCCTGAAGTCTGTAATTATAATATTGTTTAGCCGGAGTCACACGTGACTACTAAAATATAATTTATTTAAGATAATTAAGGCAAACCATACAGATAACAACTGCCCCACGAAATCCGTCTTTAAAAAAATGTGAGTGACTTCCATTTAAATTTTGCCAGCAGGTCAAGCTACCTGAAACTGTCAAATGTTCCCAGTCAACCTTGAACCTTAATGCTTTAGCGATAATGTTGAAAATTGATTAAAGAAATTTGACAGATTGTAATAGCTTGATGTGCTGGCATCTGTACAATGAGCTATGAACATTTCCGTATAGAACCTCGCATAAATATCAATTTCAAAAACAAGGCCAGCCGATCGATTCTGTAAAAAACTCACCGTGAAAAGTTAGGTAAAGTGAGCTTAAAGTGAGCTGTCAATAGTATCAATCCCTAGGATTAGTTGGAATGACAGCTCACTCCACGCTCGCTTCACCTAAGTTTTCACGGTGATATGGTTACAGAATCGCACTGCTGATGTTATGTTATATTCAAAATGCTCACTTCGTTTACAACAATACCGATAAATACTTGGCCCAGTTCATTGAACTCTACAATCCAATGCGCTACTAACCCAATGAAGGCATTATTAACTATTCACAAAGGTGGCCACACAATACAAATAGTAAAAGGTTATGTCGACGAATCGTTAATTCATTGGCACGTCAGCCATTTCCCTTAGCTGTCAGTAAGACAGGCGGTACGCTGAACGGTTTTCTTTCATTCGTGGCGAGTTCCGGGTTCTATTTCTGCAGTATTGTTCTCTTGGTTACGGATTCATCTCGCCTCTTTTTACATTGTGTGGTTTGATTTATTATTGCGTACTTAATTATTGTTTGTGACTTCAATATTTTGTGTCGTGCAGTAAATTATAATTAGTGCTAAAATTCGTTTTTTTAAACCCAGATACAAATTTGACAGGTGTAATGTACTAAAAAAAGCAAACACAAAAAACTTTAAAGTGCTGGTATATTTTTGAAGACTGCAAAATTGAGAATTAAACAATCTTAAAACTAAAAACTAACAGTGTATCTTTTACAAGTTTTGGTTAATTATGATCAGGATCAGGTTTATCATGTTCTACTACGTTGTCTTGTCGTTGTCAGTCCTTTACTTTTTTCAGACAAAAACAAAAATTATTATTATATTATTTTGCTATTAAAATGCCATCCGTACAAATGATCCCTAGTTAAAAGTTCTATCCATGTATTTTAGTTTTATTGAAACAATGCATACAAAAGATGAAATTCAACATATAACACTTTGATCACTGCCTTTCATAGTTAACAAATCAGATAAGGCTTTCGCATAAAGTACAAATAACCCAAATTAATGTCAACATTGCACTGTTCTATACCAATATGGATTAAACTAGTAAAACTGTATTCTAACTTGCGACATGAATGTTGCCAGTAATATTAACTTATGGCGGCATTAGACAATAGTTACTGTTCCACAGTAAGGCAAATATTGCAATAAATACTTACTGACTTACTGTTTGTAGTTTGGATTAAGATTGTAGGGTAAAGGGGCTAAGTCAGAGCGTGACTTAATTGTATAAGACTTGCTTGGGTTTATTCATAAACGTTGATTCAACATAATCAGCCTATAATGTTCCCACTGCCGGGACACTGGCCTCCTCTCTTCGAGAGGCTGTAATCTACCACGCGGGCCCAGTGCGGGTTGGTAGAGGTCACATGTCTTCGAATTTTTGGTTCTAGAACATGCCGGTTTCCTCACGATGGTTTCCCTCACCGTTTTGAGAGTAGTGGTGATGAAATTATTTACATAAAACGCGTGCTTGAGTTCGAACCCACGATCCCGTAAGTCGGAGCCGATACCACTGGTGCAACACTGCTCTTAAATGTTGCTTGATGGTAAGTAATGATTTTTTTTTCCGGATGGGATATCATCAAATGACCCCTCCCGCTCTGGGTGGAGCGGAAGGGAGTGTCAGACTCTTACTGACTAAAACCCTCCCATGTTCCTTCCTTTGCCCTTTATGTTTCGGGGTAGCGGTAACCCTTTCGGACGATCCCGCTGACCCGGCAGGCTTTGGCCCTAAGGGGCCCCTCAAATTATGCTGACAACTCTTTGAGGCGCGCGTGGAACACTTACGCGCCGTCCGGTACGGGCCTAGTCCTGATCGGGCGGTGAGCTACCCATTGCTCTCCGCCCGCACGCCTACGGTGGCCGGGAGTTGTTTCTTTTGAGTTCTGATGGATTTTTGGATCCTTTTTATTACGACATTTGCCAAGTTATTCTGATTCAACAATCAAGTTTTAATTTTCCCTAGTCTATGTTCGGTAATCGGACATAATTATGAGAAAAAAAAAATTGAGGTCAAGTCAAGATAGCCAAGTATTTCTCAATATTGTAGCTATATTCTTGTACATATTACTTCCCCTGAACGAATTTTCATAGCATTTATTTATGTAAGCTGTAATGATGCCATCTTTTGGGCGCGCCACCGATGCCATCTTTTTATACTCATTTTTATAATTTTTATCAGATACTTCTCTTTGCTGTAAGACATGGCTCAATTTTGTGATTCTTCTTCTTTAAAATGTTTGTACAGTCATTGTAAAATCAGTTGATGTTGTGTTGTTTTTTTATCACTTGTTGCTGTCACTTGTTTTTTTTTATATAAAAAAAGTGGTTTCTCTTCCTCTGTTCGAAAAAAGGTAAGTAGGTAGCAGATATTATTTTCTGTTAAGTACATACCTAATACAAATATCAGCTAAAACTCGATGAATCGTCAAAGTTATACAGTAATGATACGTTTACAACGTATCATTACTGTAATGGACATCAACAATGGTCCCGGAATCAGTAAAAAATAACAAATCACTACTCATGTTCACGAAATCCGACCATAATTTATGAATGAACTTTTTACTATTAACGCTGATTCATCATTAATTCAGTTATATCGATTTGGTCTTATGTCGATAAACTGATTCGAGCCACGAAATCAGTTGCGGTTAACCAGTGAACCTAATCCGAGCAATACATAGCTGAATTTGTAAGTTATCAGTTATAAGATATTTAAGTTATATGTACGGTTTATTTTGTACATAGAAATTACCTCTATACATATTATCCATCTATCTATATAATTATATTGCTAATAATAAAGCTGAACAATTTCCTTTTTGTTTGTTTGAACGCGCTTATCTTTGCAAATACCAGTCGGATTTGAAAAATATGTTTGTATTTGATAGCCCAATACTTGAGAAAGGCTAGAACCCTTAGAGATCGAGCAAAAAGAAGAAAAAAGGCATTAAGAACACTAAGCGAAAACGACGTAAGTAAGTATGGTAGGCGATGCGATGCGATGGAGTGGGTAGAGGGAAAAAGAAATTTCAGAAGGTAGTTATAAATAAAAGTCGCTTTTCATATACATATATATCTGTGTCGCTGCGTCGTTCTTTTTAACTGTGCAACTGATTTTGTTGCAGTTTTCACTATCATTTAGGGAGTTTATTCCGAAAGGTTTATGCGTGTGATACATTAATATTAAATGTACGTATAATAGAGCAATCTCGATGTTTTGCAAAGTCGTAAAAAGCGTGTGAAGCAGGGGCGTTCGCTAGTTTATTATAAGTAGCTGTAGAAGTTGTTTCTGACTTTCTTCTCTTCTTCTAGTTATGGTCTGACACTGTTTGCAACTCACGAGTATTTTGTTGATTAAAATCTAACTACATGATTAAAATCAATAAACGTAAAGTCAGCCAAAAAATTGTTCTAACAGTAGGTAGTCGTAAAAAATTAAGAAAATGTCAATGATTTAATAGCCCATTTCTTCCATTCATTTTATTTTTCACATGATAGTGCTTAATGTTTTATGACGACATAACCTTTATTTATCATCCGCTTTTAAAACTTTTATATCTACACGACATGTGACATAAACCGTCACAGCTTCCATAAACCCGAGAACATGAAAAGCTAAAATATTTTAAAAGCCAAAATCCTTAGATCGCAGCCACAAAACTATACGCTGTGCGTTGCTATGCCGCGAGTTATGTGATATACTCCTAGCGAACCAGCAAATGGTTTTAGAGCGTTATCTTATCTCAATGACGATTTCTCAGCGTGTTTTCAGCGAACCGATTTGTGAACGTGCTCACCGCGGTTTCGAAGCGGGCTAGGCGCGACTTCGCGACGTGTTCTCCGATTACGCAAACGTGGCGAACACGTGACGTGCTTGCTACACACACGCAGTGAGCGCATTAAACAATCGCCTCGCAGGAAACACGCTTTTAAACCGTCAGTGTAACAAGGTTCTACACTGTACGACTTACTTGTCACTTGTTCGAGCTGCGCTACTCACCAGTTCATTTTTGGCTTTCATTCAGCATCTTTCGCCTCGACTACAAGTAAAACGTCTGAACATAACATGAATAAAATAAATAAAACCATTAATTAACCAATCCAACGATTTTAGATTTTCGCTGTCAGCCAAAATCCATCATCTTTGATAAATTATTTTATTTCTGTAAGAAGGTTCGCACAAACACTTTTACGCGTCAATCATATTTTAAAAACTAGATGAGGTCGGCGTTTCCTTTCTGACTACTCTGAGAAGAAGGGCCGAAACAAACTCAAAGGTCATAGTCTCTTTTAAAGTCCAGACATAATCTCGGTCAGATCATGTGAAGACCATGTAGATTGATGTCTAAAATGGTCTTTCACCGAGACTTTCACAGAGTAAACGAAAAATCAAACGAAAGAAGCATATGAACGTATACTCCTATATAATTTTGTCGGTGTTGCGTGATCTTGGAATGACACAAAAATGAACCTTTACTCGAATGAAACGTCTGACATTGGCTTAAGCAAAGCTCCTAGCTGTGTGGCTTCGACCTTAGTTACGAGTATATTGCTAAAAACAGATTAGGTAGGTACTCAAAACCGACCGCGAACGACTATAATATTTATTTGTCGGCGAGTTGTTTTGCGAAGATACATTCTAAAATAGGATTACGTATACAGTGGCTTCCGGCAGAGTCGGGATACACATATATTATTCACTCAGTAACCTTATTCGACCACCACTAAGTTTAAACCTCGATCGATTCAGCCTTCACGCTATGAATACCGTTTGGACGAATTATCAACGGTTTTAGTTAGGGTGGCGTACCTATGATTTTGTTCGTCGAGATGTATTTTTGGTGGACAGATGAAATTCCAGTGAAAAAATACTAAAATACTCGTGTTGTGTGTCATTTCTATTTTGATTTAGTACTTTACCATTCCGCATGGACGAAACTTACTAAGCATGTACTCAACATATTTCGTCGATCAAAATCTGAACAAACAACAGAAATGGATGAAGGCCATTTGGCCAGAAATATTTTTAAAACGTGTTCCTAAGATTAAGGGCTTATTTTGCAATAGTTAGATAACTTTTATCTGAGGAATAAATATAATGGCTTGACAGTTTTTGTTTATAAAAACAAATATGTAAACATCCGAATTAAGAAAGGCCTTCTTTTTTGAAGTCGGTTAAGAATACGTCAAATTGTCAGATTTGTTCTTAAGATAAAAGTTATGTGACTATTGAAAAATCAGCCCTAAAGCTATCATAATGGCCAATCGTTTAAGAACTGAGTCTCTGAGTAAGGGTTTTGTAAAATGTGATGGAAATTATGTCAGGAAGATGGAAAGAAATGTCCCCCCTTTTCAAAGGTGGTCCTATGGCCTTTGAACCGTTTACCGAACAGTTTTTGAACGACCTTCGCCGTACACAGTCAATCACGAAGATTACAAAAAAGCCTCCAATCAACGTCAAACCAATCGATTAAACCGCATCAATAAATAATTCACGAACATAAAAGTAGTCCAAAATTTTTGATGTTCTCCTTTATCATTTCACCGAACGACTTTCGATCTAGGGTAGAGTTTACTGATTACCTTGTGTTTGTTCTAGAAAAATTGGATTGTACGGAATGACACAGAATAGATTGATTCAGAAGGCTTGCTGCATACTAGAGCAGTGGTGGCCCAGTGGCCCGTGAATTACGAGTGTAGGTCGTAGGTTCCAACCCTGACAGGCGCTTTACTTTGTGTAAATTATTTTATCACCACTGATAAAACATCGTGGTTTAAACATCGTGAGGAAACCGGCATATTCTAGAACAAAAAATGCGAAGACACGTGACATCTAGCAACCCGCACTGGGCCCGCGTGGTGGATTACGGCCCATTCCCACTCACAAAGGAGGCCATTTGTCCCAGCAGTGGGTTCATTTTAGGCTGATTATACTGCATACTAAGAGCGAAAACGCACATACACGCAGACGTGTATGTGCGTTCGGCGGGCGATCTCAAACAAATGACAGTCGTGAGTGCGCTTGCACTCGCTCTACGTAGACGCGTATCTATGTGTGCGTGCGTTTTCTATCGTTGTATAGAGTAGACCTTCTGTATCTATATATTCTGTGGCTTTGGTTGTGGCCCTGGGAAATAAAGCTCACTCATTATCTGTTTGTGATTATCTACTCATCAGTATCTGACCTTTAAAAGTACGTTTGTATACGTGTAATTGGAAACGTGAATTTTCAAATATATTCTGACTTGTTTGAGTTGATTTTTAACTGGGTATGCGTAGGTTTCCTGCGTCCATATTTATGTGTAAGTAGGAATAGATATAGATATATTTATTTAAAGAAAGAAGAAAAAAATCTAAAAAGTAGAAAATAAAGAGAAATAATTTTTCATTAAGGCTATGTAGAAAAAAACAAATATCCGAATATTATAAGGCACTAGCCAATATCCGACAAACAATGCCAAAGGAAGTATACCTGGCCAGTCAGTGCAAACACAACTGAATTAAAATGCAAGTGCAGTTTCCCAAATATCTCTTTGTTTAGCAGGTAAACATTATGCAACACGTATAAGTTTACGTATTTCAACAAAGAGACACAGAGTCAGAATTGTATGCATGAACACATGCAAAAGACACGTAGTCAATTAGGCAATGAGTGCACGAGCGTCCAAAAGGTGCTTAAATTTAAAATAAACCTCTGAGAATTCGCCCCACCTTCTGGTCACAGCAACCTCAGCGGCCACTTCAGTAATTAGTCCAATTTAATTAAAACAATATTGAAACCACTAATTACAAAAACATTATTATAAAAGTGTCAGTTAATGCTAATTATAGCGGCACCCGGCGAATGGCAAACATTCAGGGTGAAGACGAGGCAATGATTATGACGAATGACGACAGAAATTAAATTATGTTAATGTTACGGCCGCTGGATTAAATTAAGTCACTCGTATTTTCAGGATATTTTTGTGTGAAAAGTTAAGTTTTGGTACGTTTTATTTTCACGATAGCTAATGGTAATTTCATGGAAGGTTACTTAGGTCTACGGCAGTCGACCTAATAATTTGAACGAAATGTGTAGTTTTAGACTTTTTGACTTCTTATTTATCGTGTGGGATTTAGACTTGCTCTGTCTCAGTTGGTATTTTCATAGAACTTAAAAGATCAGTTGATATAGCTACAGAGTCCGATTTGGATAGGTAGTAGGTAGGTAGGACAGTCCAGGAAATTAACTGTTTATCAAATTGACACGCTACGTCAATTTACCGTGTTAAAGCAAAAAAATCCCAACTGTCAATGAATGACAGTTGTGATTTTAATATATGGGCAAATTATGTTGGCAGTCGATTTGCCAGCGTAGCTAACGTTTTGTAAACCCAGAACAATCTAAATCAGACTAGTCTAAGGTCAAATGTAACATTTCAGACGTGTTACATATTTTCATTCTTATTTAGAAACCTGGGGGTCTACTACGAAGTGCAAAGTGCGAATGATCGGATCGGACCGACACATGGCCGAACCGAATATTATTGAAAAATGCGAAAAATGTTCGGATCGGCTCAGTTGGGTCGGGACCTTAGTCAATATTCGAAAGAATGTAGGATCGGGACCGACCGAACCAAATAGTAACTTCGTAGCAGGAAACGGCCGAACATTCGGCCGATACCACTTCGGAGTAGACCCCCTGGATCGTTTCGTCTAGTAGTCGCAAGCGCTACTGCTGAGAATGAGGTCCTGACTTCGATGCCCAGCTCGAGCAAACTGTTATTGGATTTTTCTATCAGGAGTTTCTCAGTAGCAGCCGGCAGTCTGTATTTTTGCCCGTTTATGGGTTTAGGCTTGCCCCCTATTACATGGGACTTAAACATAACCAGCGAAATGTGGGTGTAATATGGGTACACCTCTGCCTAACCCTTCGGGGATTACAGGCGTGGCGTTGTGGTTATGTTATGTTACCAATATACATATAAAAATGAACGAAATACAATAAAATACGAGCTACAATAACCATTATTTCGTCTGTCTATGTGACCAAATGTCGTTAGCATAAAAATCCTGGCAGGCTATACAAATATTTGTTCACGGCTAGGCCATAAAGTCAAAACGTCTATAAAATTTCACGCCCCATCAAGTTATGTAGATAAAGTGTGTAATTATGTGCGTAAGTTTATGAGCTTTCGGTGAGTGTGTGTTTTTACGTTAATTTGTAGAGGTATACCTGGACACTGGCTGTTTAGATTATGCGTATCATTTCACGCAGGAGACACTTCAAACCTTTAATGTGTTTTTATAAAAATACAAAATTATTATTTTTAAGGTAGGATAAATTCAATAAAGGTAAAATTGGTCGAGTATTTTTTTAGGCAATGATCACTAACTCAGAGTCCTACTAATATTATAAACGCGAAAGTTTGTATGGATGGATGGATATTTGTTACTCTTTCACGCAAAAAATACTGAACTGATTTGGATGAAATTTGGCACACAGATAGTTTATAACCAGGATTAATATTTAGGATGCTTTCTATCCCGATATTCCCACGGGATCGAAACTTATGCGGGTGAAACCGCGGGGCACAGATAGTCATACATAATAATGAATACCCCGATTTTTCTCACTCTTTTTTCCGCTTCTGCTTATTTGAAAGAGCTAGAAGTATTTACCCTAACATGCTACTGAATCAATATTTTTCTTGATGTAGCAAACATCATAACTTAAAAAACCAAATAGTGGTCGATACGTTTCATAAAGTTACACGAGTATACGATAAAATAACAAAAACTAAGTCAAGTCACTAAGTCAACATCTTTGTTCAAAAGGTTATTAAAACGACATATATTTTCAAAGGCATCACAAAAAAGTAAATCTGTCGGATTCCAACATTATTATCGTATCCACTCCATGTAAACCTTTATCTGCTCAAAAACTGTCGCCCAATGACAAAGTTAATTGAAATTACCTATCAATACAGAAATGTAATTTTGTTTCTTTTAATAATACCGTCTATGCGCATCTGTACTTTAAATTACTTAAATTTTGTTTTATATCTTATTTATCCTCGTAAGTGATTTTTCATCTTTGAGAAATAAATAATTTTTAAACAGTAAAACCTCCACGTGAATCCAAAAAATATATTCAAACCAGAATACATTTACCGAATAAAAGTAAAAACATCACCGAAGAAAATGAGAGGAAACTTCTCTCTTAGGCGCGTAAAAACGAGATTTATTCACAACAAAATACTCTTGACCTACAGAAACAAAAAAACTCGTCTACACAACAAAACATACGTATCAAAACATCTCGCTTGTCTTCACAGATGGCTAAATAGATAAACAAACAAACTCCAATCACTTGCGCCCTCGTGTTTCGTTCGCAAACTGTCAAGGCGCCATTTTTCCTTATTTTCCAAAGCGATTCTCACTCATTCCAGAGAAACCCGTTTGATATCGTTGTAATGTTTATTTAGTAGCTATTAACTAGTTTTCAAACTAATAATATGTTTAACTCGCGTCAGTACGATGGGAAATTGTTACACCAAATGTTTTGTGGGTCAGACTTATCTGGAAATGTCGGACAAATCAAAACAGCCCGTGTCATATTTACTCAACCATGTAGACGGGATAATGAGGGTTACAATTTCGAACCAATGGTCGCTATATTGACATCTCCTAGTTTAAAATCTTAGTCACAAGTTTTAAGCTCAAAGGAACCTTAAAAGAACCAAAACTACTATGTAGTCATGTTACACTTATTGCTATCAACCATTTTTAAACCTCCATTTTACCAGAAAAGTGCTGACAAAACAAAATGTCTGTTAAACCTACATTCCTGACCTCACACATAATCCTAAAACATACAAATGTGTTTACGTACAAAACCTTGTTTCCAAAAGATATGTGTTATGTGTTTAGTTATTAGCAAACACTAGATAACTAGGTCATCATCATCTGCCTAGCTTTTTCCCAAGTACGTTGGGGTCGACTTCCAGTCTAACCGAATGCAGCTGAATACCAGTATTTTATATGGAGCGACTGCCTATCTGACCTCCACAACCCAGTTACTGGATAATACGACATCCCTTGGTAAGACTAGTTGTCAGATTTTCGGGCTTCTGAATACCTGTAATAACTGTCAAAGATCCACGAATGACGGCCTGGACCAATGGTTTAACGTGTTTTCCGAGGCACGGAGGGGTATCGGTGTGTAAAGATAGTCACCCATTCACAGACCAACGGCGGCAAGCGTAGCTTAACTAGATTGAGCGACCTGTGCGGCTGTCATTATTTAGCCACGGGCCCCTCTCGAACATGTAGCTATTATATGTAATATGTAGGTGCAGGTATTATAAAAGATTTACAGGTTTCAAGCTTTTAAGCATAGTACGAACACATATACAGGGTAGCAGGGACATCGACGCGAACCGCTTACCATGGATTCAGTACATGATTTTGGACCCCCCTGCGTTGAAATTTTTCGTCGGCTTTTTCTTAATCTTTACGTTTTTTTTCTGCATTTTTTTTTTACTGTAATCTGTTTAAAATAATTATTTCTATCTAACTCAATGAGATTTTTAATAAAAAAATAGTAAATTCACTTGTTTCACTTAAAACAGCAATGTAAATAAAACTCGAAAGGGCAGCGCGCGGTACCGCGGTAGGTAGCGCGCGCGCGCGCACCCATCCGCAGAGCGTTTTGATCGCGTTTTTGCAATACATTGCGCACTCAAAAATGACAATTTTTTTAATCAGTCATTTCCGAGATGAATGACTTTCTTAATTGTATTTATGGCATCAGATGTTAAGGTTTTCACGGCGTTTGCGCGTCGATGTCCCTACCACCCCTGTATATTCCATCATAGGATTTCAACGTCTATTAGAAGCGGTTTATCAAATAACAGTTAAGTAGAAACTACATACTTCATTTGTGCATCCATAGTTTCAGGTTTAACGCAAAAGATTTCTTTATTAAGCCTAGTCAGTTTCTCATTTTATCAAACGAGTAACAAATGTTGACGGTAAAATAGTTTTTTTTATAAAATAAGATGTTTTTTAAAAATACCTACCTCGTTCAAACAAAAGAAAAATCTGTAGCTCGTTCCGGTTTTAACTATTAACATTTAACCCTGTATCAATAAAACAAGCAACAACAATTATGAAAATCTAAATAACTGTTAATCTTCCAACCTCAGCTTCGTTAAGAAAGACCTTGGAGGCAAAGAAAGTTATTTTTCTCCAACTTAAGTACTTTTATGCCCGCCAGGACTTCTATTGTAGTCCATTTCGGGAAACAGGGAGCAATTCAAAGTACATAACCGTTCCAATTAAACTTTAGCGGGATTCAAAGAGAAACATCCGATAAATAACTGCATAGAGCGTTCAAGGGTCCAATTATATATTATTAATTCTCTTCCTTCTAAGATACGGAACCCAAGTTAGGTACTTGAAACACAACGTGGGAAAGGTTGTAAATTGTAATCATTTTGACACTGTGATAATGAGCTCCTTGGTATTAAGTTTTCGTCCAGGAAAGGTGAAATTTGCCCGAGTTCATAAGTGTGTCTGTGAACTATGAACTATATTATATGCTCCAACTATACGAGCTTTTCATTTACGTGATTATAGGGCCCGACTATTAAACGAGGCGTATTTAACGTTCAATGCACGAGCATGTCAATATGCGCGATATTCGAACCAAATATTATTTACAAGTCCTTTTTTTTTGGATCATCAAGTAACTTCTCTCGCTCTGGGTGGAGCTAAGGGCATGTCAGACTTTTACTGACTAAAACCCACCCGTGTTCCTTCAGTTGCCTGTTCCAGGGGCCACGGTAACTCTTTCCCGAGAACCTGGCAGTTCTTGAAAAGTCCTGAAAGAGCAAATTGTAAGGCCTCAATGATTAGTTGATATTTTAATAACTAATTTCTGCTTTACTCATCAGCCGACAAGGCAAGCAGTCTTACAAAGGGGTATCGTTTTACCCAGTAATTGGGTTGTGGAGGTAAGACAGGCAGTGACTATATGTAAAATACTGGTACTCAGCTGAGTGGAAGGTGAGCCCAACATTGTTGGGAAAAGGCTAGCCAGATTGACAGTAGCCAAAATGGCTGATAGCTAGGAAAGATAAAGAGTAAGGGATCAAAATGAACGCCTATAGCAGAGAGTAAGGCTATCGTTATGACTACAGGCTGAAGTGCTGGGTGTTTAATAGGCAGATAGGTACAAACTCAAACTCAATGCGTTTATTTCAATTAAACCACTTACAGGCACTTTTAAATTGTCAAATAGTCGGTCAATTAGTCATAAAGTTGAAGCTCGTTGCTGATTCCAAAACATAGATCTCTATGGAGAAGAATGGACAAGAAACTCCAAGGACACTGTTTTAAATCAAGATATTACAAAATCCTGTGTACATTATTCTTGGTGCTTCTATATGTGAGAACAATGTAAAAAAATGAAATTAAGAAACAATTCAAAATATAAGATAAAAAATAAGCCCTGGCAGTTAAGAGATGGCCAGTCTCAACCGAAGGCACCTAACATTATGAATGGAATAAGATAATTTGAGAATAACATGCATGGCTGATATCCGGAAACCGTTTAGTATCAATTCACCGTTAATTTACTGACTGATTAGTTTTCATGGGTTTAATCAATTTAATAACTACCTACTCTACAGAATATTAGGTCAGATAGGCAGTCGCTCCATATAAAATACAGGTATGCAGCTGCATCCGGTTAGACTGGAAGCCGACCCCAATATAGTTGGGAAAAAGCTAGACAGATGATGACTCTTGTAACTTATGAGCAAAGTTGTTCAATAGCCTATTCATTCTGATATCAGCAACATTCCAGTCTTACAGAGGAACTATGAGTACCAGTGGGGGTAAAAAGAGTATTCTATTCTATTCTATTCTATAATTCGATACGTCGAAACCCGCTTACCAATCAAGGTAGGTTTGGGGTACCTTTGGGATCGCACGCGCATAGAGTGGGGACTCTGTCCGCCCACCAAGTGACCCCAGGGAAGACGGTGGCACAGTGTTCACGTGCTGCGGTGCATAGCGAGGCTTATGGGAGTTCCTTTTACAGTCTCCCCAGGGATGTGGAATTGGTCTTTTAAGAGGAACCGAGACCACCCCTATGTGTGGATAGTGATCACCGGGGTGGTTCTTCTTAAAAAGAAAAAGCTTTAAATCAATTTGGGTAGCATTTTTCTTCTTAGCGTGTCGATGGCAAAAATATAGTTTTTTTCTTAATTTTCATTGACCCAAAATTCAACTACGCGGATAGCATTCGCCGACGCAGCCATTAGGTCCTCACGTGTGCGGTGCAAGATGGGAGGTGAGCCATTGTCTGTGGAGAGACACCGCATAAACACCGGAGGTCAGAGCCTTCCATGAACCCCCACGTGTCGAGGTGGAGGTAGCATTGAGTGAAAGAGAACCAGTACATTAAATAAAGGTTAACTCTTCATAAAAGAAAGAAAGAAAAATTGGTAAATCAATTTTTTGCAAAAAAAAAAAAAAATAACTCGTAAAATAAAAATTAAATAGATCACCACGAATCACGAGCACAGAACATAAATAAATGAATATGTTATACTATATAGACATTTATTTCTCTTCTACAAAGGCGCCTTAAAAATATAAATCTACATACGTTATGTTATGTGTAGATATGAGATAAATGCCACGTAACAATTTTACGCAGTATAATACGCTCATATAAAAGGTCAGGATATTTGCTTATAAATATCACCTGACCACACTTCGTTATTCGTAGTCCATAAAGTAAACAACCCCTGTACAGGTCAAATGTGGTACGTGGGCCAGCGTGGCCATTGAAAGAGAATTAGTGTGTCAGCTGCTTGCCCTCCCACGCACATTGTAAGACGATTGAACGGAATTTTACTATGTAGGATACTTGATATTGTGGTTGTATTTTATTGGGACCGATACTTTGTGGTACATACATACATATATACAGTATAAGTGAGACCTGAGGGGCAATTCTCGTAATTTTAAGATCGTTCACAGTCTGATCTCAGTCTCAATCTGTCAAAAATACCTTTTTAACTACATTTTTGACAAGTTTTCGACATTGATTGTCGCCGAGATAAGATTGCGACTAGATTTTGAATATTTTTAATTACGAGAATTGGCCTTCTGAATGTAAGGAGGCTTAAATTTTATAAAGTTTTACCTAAAGAGCAAGTCAAAAAGGAGGTATTAAGTCTTTCGGCTCAGTCTACTCAATTATGACTTATTATGACTCACGTAAAATTAATTAAAAAGTGTTAAATCTTATCCAACTACAAATTTCAAAAACGAGATAATCTTTATTTTACTTTATTTATTTGGGAAAATAAACGGTTAAACATCAAAGTATTACACACAATAGTGTAGTTCACTACAGAGAATAAATGTATATACCCACGAAATTTTCCACATAACAAAAAGTTCTAGGTACCTATAGTGTTCCACAGAATAGAAGTTGCAAAACTAATGCGATGTGCGCTTACAATTTGATAGATACAACAAAATTCCATAATATGCATTGCACTGCACTGCATTCCATACACTAAACAGTTTTGCAAAATAAAAAATAAAAACAAGAAATTATAAAGGAAGTAAGAATATTTATTTTGTTATAAAAACTTGCATTCGCGCAACCCCTCTTAATCTCACTTCAGATAGTGATAAAACGACATATAAATTCCATATTCCCTATCCCATATTTCCATCTTTCCATCTTTCCATTATTCATGTTTTCTATTCCCTATACATTTAAAGGAATCTAGCTGTCTTTCAAATTCTCCGGCCCACAAACTTACAATTCACCAACCGCTTAATTCAAGGTCATTACCAAGGACAAAGTGACAAAACGCAAAAAATTCTTAAGTAGACATGAAAAATCACGTCAGTAATATAAAAACCTTCAACCCACATAGAGGGTACATGTTTTGGCGGGGCGGGGCATGGCTGGGCTCCTCTATTGATTTTGCACCCCCTCGCCCCCGCAGTACCCCGCACGCATCTCACAACTGTTGCTTAACTCTGGCTGAAGAACAGTAGTTCAGTTAGATTATATGTTTCGAAGTTGGATTTTTGTGGTGTTATGGTGGTGAATAGGAGAATCGATTCAGCAGAACTAAGGTGACTTTAATGATGGAGTTTCAAGCTAAGACCAAAAATACCAATTAATTTTTTTTTTTTCTTTTTTTTAGTTCTAAAGGCTTAACAATAAAGTTTTGACATACTTACAGCATTGCGTTTTTTTAGATTTTTTAGATATTCGTATGTTAGTATTATTTGAACCAATTAAAAGCGTGTTCATTTTCTACTTTACCGAAAATCGTGGGCAGTCAGCCATTGTTAAAATTGGAAGACAACAGAACCTGTCCTTCTGTTTATCCTCAACAAGGCACTATGCATAGGTACAACGGCCTTGGAAGAACGCCCAAGGATATTCGAATCTGTCAAAACTGTATACGGATGTACTAAATCATATTATAGGTTACCATGACAACGGATAAGTATTAGCTGAGGTTATATTCAGTGATTTCAACACATTCTGTTGAAAATTTTTCAGGCTTGCTCATTTTTGCGCGCGGCGCTTTATGTGTATTTTTTTTTTGTTCACATAGGGCGATTGTATGGATATGTTTGTGTGTGTGTGTAGGGGAAACGGGAGTGCTGTCTCTGACATATAAATTAATCGAATTACTCTGTAACAACTAAGTAAATACCAACAGTTTTGTGAATACAGATAGTACAGAAAGTAACTGAAATAATAACTTCAATTCAATAAATTGAAGTCCCACTTCCGTCTCTAGTAAGATATGAATTTATTGAATTTCCTTCCCACGCTAATTAAAGATTCTCGGAACGAGGTACCTCGTATGCAAGGGGAACGAAAATTAAATGTTCATTCATCTAAAGTACCTATAATAAGCTTCTGCAAATACGTTAAGTAGCTTATGCTTGACCTACGACTACTAGAAATAACTTCGGTTTATAGTAGGTACCTATAATATTTTCATTTTCCAAGTAAAATCTAAATCTTCGACATTTACGGGCCACAAAAATTGTTCAGTTAGTAGGACAGCCTCCGATTTCTGAACGACCTTATCGCTTTGAAGTCCTTTGAGCAAAAATATGCTCATCTTTATGCATACATAACAAAACAAGATGAAACTATGATACATTAATTGATTAAGTATAAGTAATTAATCAGGCACTTGTCAAAGGGAAGTTTACCCAGAATCTGTCATCTAAGCTACGGTATATCAATCACTTGGACAGGATCAGAACGTTGTTTAACTAAGCTTGAGGAAATGCAAATAGGATTCTGATATGATGGCAATACAGAACCATAGACGAATTTTCTTAAAAGAATTCCATGTTTCACCCCTAAAGCATTAGGTAGTTTGTTGTTAGAGCTATTCTTTTCCATGATACATTTTACCCAAAAAATATAGACGTCTGAAATTGCCAGCACGCAACGCATAAACGCGCAACGCGTGCTTAAATTATTTCATCATCACTGCTCTCAAAACGGTTAAGGAAAACATCGTGAGGAAACCGGCGTGTTCTAGAACCAAAAATTCGAAGACATGTGACATCTACACACTCGCACTGGGCCTGCGTGGTGGATTACCGCCCACTGCCTCTCACAGAGAAGTGGCCTGTGTCTAAGCAGCGGGAATATGATAGGGCAATTATGCCTCTTTTCATACAGAGAAGGTCTGTATGAAATGAGGCTCTGTCCTGTTTTAGGACCACAATAGGATGTTATTATTATTTATTCACCCTACAGTAAAAGAAGCCTTTTGAAGTTGATATTTTTATGAAACTGAAAGCTTGTACTTATAGACGTACACGCTTTCGAAACTCTTTAGAATTATTATATCCTGGTACAATTACGCAAAGTAATGTACCTACAAACTCATTGTCATTTAGCCAGATATACCTATTATATAATAGTAGTAGTCTTGAGGTCAGTTCCACAGTCCCTAATGTGTTCTGTGGGTCTGAATGTAATACAAAAATTAAGTGGAATTCATGTAATGAGGGATTCACAGTATATGAAGGACGAGAAAAATTTGTGGTCGCTGTCTGCTGTGATAAGAACAAAATCAAAATCAAAAGTCATTTATTCAAATTAGGCTGAGAATCAGCACTTTTCGAACGTCAAAATTACAAAAGACAGTCCCCCAAAAACGCCCGCCCTTCACCACTTCCTAGTGCTATCGCTGGGAAGAAGTGGCGCAACAAATTCCCCAGCAGCACAGATGTCTGTTCAGTTAGAAAATTGATTGTATACAATACTAGGTTAGGGAACTGGTTTTCAACTCATTAGGAAATGAGAAACTGGGTTATATCTAAATGACACTAATTACTTCTTCTTTTTTTTTAACTAACGAATATCCTCAAAATAGTTATATATTTGTATTTATATAAACTTTTACTATGCTATATTATAGCAAGGAAAAGGCTTCTTCTTAGAAAAACTTACAAAAAAAAAAGTGTGGTTAGATTAAAAAAGACATATTTTCAGTTTTCAGTTTTTGATGTGGCGTAATCGGGTAAAAGAAAAATGTGTATTAATTATGAAATAGAGAAAGACGCATTTTTTTTTTGTAATGGAGCTACATTAGCGTAGTCTCTTTATACTTATCACAACTTGTGACCTTTCTTTTTTTGTTGTATAAATATATATAATAACATGTATCCCAATGTACTTCGTACAACAAACCCTAATTACGTTTGTTTTCAAACCATAACTCTCTTTAATGTCCAAGCAGCAGGTGGTTAAAAACAGTGACATTTAAAATATAACAATTACAGTTACAGCAACGTATTGTTAAGCTGACAACCTTATTGTTGATACAGTTTTATTTCTAAATGGGAAAATATTATATTCATAACATTACTAATGTGATTTTCATGTGAGCCATTTTTCTAAGAAATTGATTGTTATTAAATCAGAAAGAAATATATTATGTACATTTTTATTGATTTATTAGGTTTATATTATAATGTCAGAAACGTTATAAGGAGAGGGGGGGGGTTATTTTCGTAGACATTCGTGATAGTTTTACGATGTCATGGATTATTTTGTTCTTACAAGACAGAAGATTAATATAAAATCAAAATGGAATATATGTACATATTTATTAACCGTATTATGTCCAAAGTTCGAAGTGTATAGTGACAGAAATCTTACTAATGATCATAGTTCCAAAGAAATTCGTAATAGTTTATAAAAACATTAAATTTTCTAGGACACGTGAGTCCGTGTCCCAATTATGGAATTTAAACTCAGTAATTCAAAACGAATTCCCAGAAACCGAGATTCTGTGAACATCTCCATTTTGACAAACAATTTCTGGTTAAAGAAAATTCTTTTCCAGGAACTTTTCAGCACATTGAATATTGTAATAAAAATTGTGTCTTCAGAAATTATTTTGTGTCGTATAAAGTTTGAAAGACACTTAGGAATTTCAAATTGAATGTAGTGTCTCTCTTGTAAGTTTTTCAACTTTCTTGACAGAAGCCTCAATGAACCGCTTTCTTTAAGAATTTGTTTGAGTTCAATAATGCTATAGTTTTTTCTTAAATGGCCGGATAAGTAAGTCTATTCTCTGTAAAATTGAGGTGCAATTACGAGTAACTCAAGAACGTCTGGCGTATCTTATGTATTGGTTTCGTAAGAAAGCGGTGAACTGCTTTACTACTTTACTGCAAGCGGTTTACTGAAGTTAGACAAAATAACAAATTGGTATAAAGTCACCATTAGTAACCGAAAATAGGTGGAGCGACGATCTTCGCAGGATGGCTGGTAGCAGCTGAATGAGAGTTGCCGAAAATCGAGTTCAATGGCATGCAATAGGAGAGGCCTATGTCCAGCAGTGGACTGCAATAGGCTGATAATGAAAATATGTACCGTTTTTTATTCTCAAATCAACATAGTAAAATCATTTATTTCAATTAAACCATTTACAGGCACTTTTGAATTGTCAAAATTAAATAGTCGGTCAGTTAGTCAGAAAGTTGAAGCTAGTTGCCCATTCCAAAACGTAGATCTCTATGGAGAAGAACAGGCAAGAAACTCCACGGACACTCTTTTAAATCAAGATGTTATTACAGAATCCTGGGTACATTATTCTTATTGCTTCTATATTTGAGAACAATGTAAAAAAAAAAAACAAATAAAGAAACAATTTAAAATATAAAATTAAAAATAAGCCCTGGCAGTTAAGAGATGACCAGCCTCAACCGACGGCGCCCGTTCACGAACATGACGCGTGGATCAGCACCATCCAGCTCAACCATTTTGTAGGGAACCGAATGATCCAGCACACGCGCCACCACCAGTGAGACATTTAAGCGAACATGACATATTCTCAACTGCCATGCTCTTTCAAGTCAACATCAAAATCTCATAATAAACGGATCCATGGTTCTTACATTTACAAAATTTAAAAAATGCTTCTAAATTATACAAAACTTTCATCTCTTTAATAAAGTTTGCAATTTATTTAAGAGATGAAAAAGAAATACTGCCAATCAGGAAGAGGTATTTAATATTGAAGTATTCTTCCAAATATTGAAATTGTGATCAATTAGTAAGCCCAAGTGCCTGTGGAGCAGGACCAGCATTGTAGATTGTGTAACTAAGTGAAGCTAAACAAAAACCTTTTGAAAAGCTCTGCAGTTATAGGCAGTCAACTGCAGAACTGTATTAAAAGAAATTTCTTTTTTAAAGGCAGAAAGAAAAAGTTATGAAAGAGGTCGTGATTTGTGAGGTTTTGTGGTGCATTCGTTATTTTTGTACCTAGTCGGTTTTTTTTGTTTTCATCATCATCGTAACATCACGCCGGTACCACCCGAAGGGTTAGGCAGGGGTGTATCAAATAGAACACCCACATTTTCTCCACATAAATCACATTTTTGTTATTTTTTTTATTAAATTGAATAGGTACTGAAAAAAGAGATAACTAAGTAGTAATATTTCTCAGTTTAATTTGGTTTATAAAACTTAGAAAGTAGAACAAGTTTAAAAAATTCAGCATTAATAGGTTCCCGAAAAATTTGAAAATGTCCACGAATATTACCAATCAAAAAAATAAATCCAGCATCCCATCTCAGTTAAATCGTAAACAAATTCAACACGCAGCAAAAATAAAAGCAGCTTAACTCTCAAAAATATAAATAAACCAAACCTAAATCCTCGTTTGAAAACTCAGTAAAATCTTTTCCAAAACATTTGTATGAAAAAACCTATAGGATCGATGTAAATTGACACATTTCCCTATGCTAACGTTGGCAGGGTCGCGGGTTGCCCGTCACACGTCAGTGACGTCACTCCTATCTAAATGGGATGAAACGGATCATACGTCTTCCGAATACTTTACATGGCTTTTGCATTGATATTAAACGGGTTTGAAAAGGGTTAGGAGATGTTAAAAACGGTTCAGAAAAGGTCAACGACTTCTAATTATTTTGATTGAAATCTCGCTGAGTTCATAGATGGGACTGGCACAGAATGCCTTTTGGCATTAAGTCCATCTAATTTTGATGTCCCACTCCTGGGAAAAGGTCACCCCCATATTTTTCTATTTTTGTTTATGTGTCTTCTCCGTCCAATCAGTTAGGAACGAAGCCACATCGTCATGCAAGCGTTTCTTAGACCTACCTCGGTGACGACACCCGTCTTCAGGCAACCACTGTCCACTGTCTGTCTAGATGCATCCTATAGGTGTGACCCGCCCAGTCTCACTTGAGCCTCACAGACTTATCGCTAACATCGACGATATCCACCTTGAAGCGTATTGTGGTGTTGCGAAATTGGTTGGTGAGTTTGATTGTTAAGATGCTACGCTCCATTGCTACTAATTTATCACTTTTTAATTGTACGTAGAAGTACGAATGAAAAAATTGAAGCTATTAAACCGGTCAAGAATTTAGTATACGATACGACGTCTAACGCACCCTGGGCTGGGCAGCCCTTGCCATGCTGACTAGCTCATATTTTTACCAAGGCATAAGCTGGGCATAAGATGCCTTTAACCAAGAGAAGAAAAGGTCGCTAAAATAGGCATATATGTATCTACTTATACAGCGATTACCAAGTTAATTTAATTCAGGGTGGCAAGACATCGACACGCATACTGAAACCATGAATTCAGCTCATGATTCTAGACTAGAGTACACATTTATCGCCGGTTATCAAAAAAAAATATGCTGTTTCATAGAGAAATGCAATACGCGGTTAAAATGTATGGAACAGCTAATATATTTTTTTATAACCAACGAAACGAAACATTTAAACGCAAGGGGGTTCAGAGGTCGACGTCCCTGCCACCCTATATATGCCTAAGAAATAGAGAAGATAACTAAATTCATTTACCACCATCTCAGCTGTTCTCAAATTCTACCCAATAAACCAAGTCTCCGTCTTACCTCGATTGCTTTAATTATTAGATCTCGTGAGAGATATATCGGCATAATGTCAATAGACGGAGTGCTAAGCGTCCAACACAATGATTTGTCATTCAACTGTAGTATCTCCTAGATTCCCCGGGAGATCTGCGACGTGTGTATTTGAATGCAATTAAGGATGAATACGATTGTTGTCTGGTGAATGAACCTACAACAATGAAGGATCTATTAACCTAATTAACAAGGTGTCAGGGGAAGAAAAGGATGAGACTTGAACCTTCTTCCCGGCTAGATAGACCAGGCTCGATGCTAAAGATGAAAAACGGGTTGGTCTCAATATACAATAGAGTTTTATCCAGCTGTGTAAGTGAGTAAGACTAAATTTGAGTACATATATTTTTCCTTTTTCCTTACTTAAGTGCTTATATTTTTCCTAAAATGATTATGTTATCACAGTAAGTACCATGATAAGCCATTTTAGGCACTTAAGTCTCGTTATTTTTAGTTTCAAAAAAAGAGCGTTATTTTGTATTCATACACTGTAAACCAAGACCAAGAGATATTCTCGGATACATAACTATTTCTGAACATAATCACAAACCGACCACACTCTCTTTCATATTTAACAACAAACTACACTATAATGACTTCACCAAAACCTTATAACCAAGACAGATGAAACGAAATACGCAGAAAGATAAATACAGCTGCACCATTGCACAATGGCGAACGGGAAAATATAGCACAATCATTTCTACTCACAGCCACGCTAAATATTAAAACAAACGGACGGAACCACGGACTGAACGCACTGCTACCTAATTGCGACTTACGTAATGGCGAACTATTTTGAGGAGACTTTATCTTGTAGTAAATTTTGCTTTAAATATTCTGGGAAACTCTGTTTGCTTTCAACAAAAATTCTTTAGCTTGTTTTTGAGTGGTTTTGATAGTAACGGTACATACATGTTACATGTTATTACATGTTATTTCTAAACTGGAAAAAAAACAACGTTATAATGCTGACGATTTTGTCACGTCTCGTATTCAACTTAAATAAAGTTTTTTTTTATCGATTTTTTCATAATTCTGTGTTTCACTATTTCCAATTGTTTAGTAATTGTTGCGCTGTAATTTGATTTTAAGAATGAATTATATTGCTGTATCCAGTGTGAACAATTGTTGGTAGACCTAATAAAATAAATAAATAAGTGAATTTTATCCGTTTTTAGTAATAGTCTCCGTTCAAATAGCTATTTTAAATATAAGTTTTGAGTCTGATACAAATGGAAAGTTTCGGTCCACCTAGCTAGCATTTGTTATTATGGGGCAATAAAATATTCAGAGGTAATGCTATTAAATATTTAACTGGCCCATAATCAGTAAAATATGCAGAGGTCTTTGCCTCACAAGGCTATATTCAATATTATCGCGGCCGTCTCATTATATTTGTCAGAATTTTTTGGTTTATTTTTTGCAATATTACTCAACGTACACTATTTACATACAGACGCCAGCAGGTCAAGCTACCCGAAACTGTCAAATTTTCCCAATCAATCTTGAGCCTTATTGCTTTAGCGATAAAGTTGAAAATCTTTTAAATAATTTTGACAGATGTGCTAGCGTCTGTACATATTCGTTACTATTTTTATGTGACACATATTTATCTTATTTAAGTATGCATACACACGTCACGTTGCAGTGTAAAATTGATTTACATCCGTCACCTCACACATCAATAGGTCAATTCTCGTAATTTAAAACGTTCAAAATCTAGTCGCAGTCTCATCTCGGCGACAGACAAATGTCAAAAACATGTCAAAATGTAGGGAAATTAGAGGTACTTTTGACAGATTGAGACTGAGATCAGACTGTGAACGTTCTTCTAATTACGAGAATTGCCCCTCAGGTTCAGTTGAAAACCAGCGCCAGGCACTATTGTCTGGCATTTTTTGCTGAACTGGGCCTTTTTTGTGCAGCCGTGAGGCTCACTTTCATGCTAATTTATTACATCGGTCTTTATACTTTCTATTTGTTTTTTTTATTAGTTGCTATCTGATGTATGTATCTGGTGTATTATGTGTCCTTTAGTCTGTGCTAAATAAATGTATTTTATTTCTTTCTTTCTTTATTAATTCGTCATCATTCACTCGATTTACTCCTTCATCAATTTTATTTTACATTTCTTCATAATATCTGGATTAATGTATATAGTGCACATAATAAAGAGTAGGTATTCTGTCCTATTCTAGGTGGCGAGAAATCGTGAGGCGAATCACATCAGCCCCTAGACAAGAAACTAAATGAGGACCACGACTGCTCCGACAAGAGTGCTACGAACAAGAAGAAGATTCTGTTTCATTACTTTGCCTAGCCTTTGATAGATCAGTCACAAAATTAGGACGAAGGTCTAAATGACGCCTATCCCCCACATCTGCCATCAGTAATTTAATTAATTTATCCCTAAACAATTCATGCCTATATCCTTCATAAGCCTTAACTGACAAGCATCAAAACACATGGCTAATAAACGTTTATATGCCTTCAACTATAAACTATTAAGTTGTGCGCAAACTAAGTTAAGACTGTCTTATAGGTTGATGACTGTACCTATCTATAATAGACCGTATTGACTATCACTCTGTGAAACTAATGATGGCCTGCACGCAACAGAGGGCAGCTGTGGCCCCGAGGTAACAGCCCCGGCTTACGAGTTGTAGGTTATGTGCGGATGGTGATCACCGGGTGGTTTTAGTGAGGTAAGAATCCCACACTCCCCGACCTCACTCCCCGGAAGTCGGGTACCTTTTGAAGGTTTCCCCCCGAAAAAAAAAGAGGTCATGGAGTCGAAACCAGGCTGGCGCTTTACTTTGTGTAAAAAATTTCATGACCACTGCTCTCAAATCTGTGAAGAAAAACATCATGTCTAGAACTCAAAATTCGGAGGCATGTGACATCTACCAGCTCGCACTGGGCCCGTGTGGTAGGTAGATTACAACCCACACAGAAGGTGGAAGCCTGTGTCCCAGCAGTGGGAACATTATAGGCTGATTAATTATACTACATATAACACGCAACAAAAAACAGTCCCAAAATTAAATTTATAAAAATATTTACTAATTAAAAATCTTGCTTACACAAGCAGGCCAAAACTTAAAATAAATCAAATCTTATCGCGGTCTTATCTCAGTTTCGATAACATTGATGTAAAGGTAAACGCAGGTTTTTCCAAGAGATTCCAAAAGTTGAAAAACGTCTAAGACAAAACCGTTCTGTCTACGCTAGACAAAACTTTTTTGTTTCAGCCCTAAGACAAAGTAAATTCAATTAGTATCGTATCTATATCGTAAAGTGCTAGTTGTTTCAAGATACTCGACCTGTTTCGACAGCTATGTCAATTAAAACGTATCTAACTCAGTGGGACTTTGAACGGTAAGATTGCTCGAAGTCGTAAAGTGGGTCTCAGTTAATATCTTTGGATGTAATAGACACCTATATAATCTAGAGATTCTATAGGTATAAGAAGAGTAGTGTAGAAGAATTGGCAGTCCTTTAGAAGGAAAACGATGGATCTACTTCTCTTCTTCTTGACTTGGAGACGATTGTGTTTTGGGCAAAAAGCCTATGACAAGAAATTGACTGCTAAGCATCTATGGGTTGATTGTGCCCATTATACAAGCTGTCTGAATATACCACTAAAGCCCGTCATAGATCAGCAATCATTCACGTAAATCTTTACAGACTTGATATCGTTAACCCTTATCGAAAGTTTGTTTTTAAACTAACCAATTTCCTCGTCACAAAATATTCCTTCACCCACATTTTAATTTACGGCCAACTCTGTCACATTATTAAAACCAACTTTATTCAAGATAAGTAGAAACAATTATTTACTACACAAAAACTAATTTCCTGTCGACTTCATTTACCTCTGACCAAAGTGGGTCAAACTACTGGTACAGTTAACACAAAATAGATGAGTACAGAAGGTCGGCTTTATACAACGAGCAAAACCGCACTCACACATAGACACGCTTTACGTACAGCGAGTGCATGTGCACTCGCGACAGGCATTTGTTTAAGATCGCCGCACGTACGCGTGCGTGAGCCTATTTTCGCTCGTCGTATGGAGTTGGTATATTACCAGAGGGGTAATTCTCGTAATTTTAAGAACGTTCACAGTCTGATCAGTCTCAATCTGTCAAAAATACCTCTGATTCCCATACATTTTGACAATTATTGTTTCCTATGATACACATATCTTATAGGCTATAATTTATTGTTACATAATAATATGAATTAGACATATGTAGCCGAACTAGACGAAAACCTGTATTTCGGCTATCAGCGCCCAAACCCTCAAATAATAAACACTGGTATTCTGTACCTACATATCTCTTTTGTACAGTAGACGTCGAGGTCGGGTAACTTACAAATGAACTTCGTTCACCAATAACAATATTAACATTCTGAGGTCGTCCTGTTTAAGTAAATAAAATGAAACGAGCAATGGCTGAGACAGTTCGTCTTATAAATGACTAGACGAAGATGGAACTTAGTGCAATGTTGAAATTATGAATGTCTTTTTTTCTGTTAACAGGAATTTACAGAAAATATACCTACTACTTAATACTGTAGCAAAAAGAGTATGCAAGTATCGTAGTAGGTGGCATGCTGTAGTTTCTGCCTACCCCCATGAGAAGAAGGCTAGGTAATGTATGTATTATCGCTAAAATCTATATCTGACCACCGTAATGACTATTCCTGCTTGCAGCGCATATTATTAGTCGATTTAAAAAAGGATCCTGATCGCGACGATAGATCGTGGTGGAGCAAAATGAAATTATAGTGGACTGTATAATAAGTATAATGAAGTAATAAAAAACATGTAAAATTACAACGGTCGGTTGAACATAAGTACAAGATTTTAAGAGAGAAATTAAGACGCGCTAGCGCAGCCGTGTATCATGGAGAACCACAGCTGACTGACGCAGCGGTGCGGCGCGGGGGTTCGCGCTCGGCCGTTGGCCAGCTGATTCCCCGCTGTCCCCGCACCCCTCGTTCACTGCCGCCAGCGCGCGGCGATGTTGAGTGAAGCGCGAGCGGTCTCAACAATCCTCTTTTGTTTTACTTATGGACGCAGCAGTGATCATCATGTGCACGGGATTTTGTTTTCAAAATGGTCAGATATAGGCTTCGGCGATAGGCTATAATTTCCAGTTTTAGTTGACTTCACATTGTATAGGTTTTTCGTACAATCAGAGGTCAGCTTATACTGGTTAATTATAGCTTGATGTGTAGCCGTACGTACAAATTACTTTTCTTAAATTACATAAGGTTATCATAAGAGTATCCAATGGTAGTGTTTATAATTTAAAAAAAAAAACGTTTGGGTAAGTATAGAAACCCCAAAGGTCTATTCAAATTTACGTTTCCAATTTATGTTATTTCAAGTTAATCAAATATCAACCTCATTTGAGTAGTAATTAAGTTGATTTCAGAGCGACAAGAATTATTTTAAAAGTCTTAAAAATGTTTGAAGTTGTATCGTAAACTGTACTTTATTATGTAGGCTTTAAAGTTATTTTTCCAGTAACTCTTATTTGTTTACACGTTTGGCAAATTAATCGCGAACTTAGATTAGTAATATTAGCCCTGAGCAGAACGACTGCTCTAATCATGATTTGAGTTTTCTTAAAGCTTTGGCAAACACTACCGAGGCTATAAGTAATCTTCTACCCAAGCTTCTAACATGATTTTACAGTTTATTAAATAAATAGGTTAATAAAAAACCTCATAATTTTCACTTTTACCTATGTACACGACAAAATAAATTATGTCACTGTACCAATTAACATTTTAATAGCTTTCATGTCAGCGAATGAACGTTTACAAAGGCTTTACATTAGCAACTGTATAATCACATAATAATCGCAATTGAGCTACTATTAACACTAATTATTTATCAACGAATAATCCGCTTTGTATCTAATTATAGGGAGGACTTAATTATTGATAATATTTAGCCCCGCCCCGCCGCCGGAATCTAGCCCTATCGAGAGTGCTGTGACACTGGCCGTAGCAGTTGCGTCGAACTCGAGCGACGAATATTTTTCCCTGCCGACGTCGCCAGAGGAAAGGCAGGCCACCGAGGAGCTTGGGACTTAGGGGCCATCCGGCCTCGAGCCTGGTCCCCGCTGCCGGTGGTTGTGTGCAGCGCATGAGATAGACTCAGTCTATGTTATAATAATATTACATACACAGTACACATGTGTGTGGGAAAATGGCGTAAGTAGGCAGAAACTACAGAACACGACCTGCTGCGATCCTTACGTACTCTTTCTGCTTCGTTTACATTATATTTCCATAAAAAAATGCAATTTAGAAACAGTTAAAAGGAAAAACATAAAGTTTAAGAATAAAGGTAGCATATCCTGGGCCTGCGGGCGGAGAGCAATGGGTAGCTCACCGTCCGATCAGGACCAGGCCCGTGCCGGACGGCGCGTAAGTGTTCCACGCGCGCCTCGAAGAGTTGTCAGCATAATTTTAGGGGCCCCTTAGGGCCGAAGCCTGCCGGGTCAGCGGGATTGTCCGAAAGGGTTACCGCTACCCCGGAACATAAAGGGCGAAGGAAGGAACATGGGTGGGTTTTAGTCAGTAAGAGTCTGACACTCCCTTCCGCTCCACCCAGAGCGGGAGGGGTCATTTGATGATTTCCCACCAGAAAAAAAAAAATGCATATCCTACTTATATAAGTATATATGTATATAATATTATAAACGTGAAAGTTTGTATGGATGGATGTTTGTTACTCTTTCACGCAAAAACTGCTGAACGGATTTGGATGAAATTTGGCACACAGATGGTTTACAACCAGGATTAACATATAGTATACTTTTTATTCCGATATTCCCACGGGATCAAAACTTATGCGAGTGAAACTGCGGGGCGTAGCTAGTCTGACATAAACATCATCGTGTAAACGTGTAATTTATAAACATCATTAATCATTTACTTCAAAGTAATATTTTTAATATCACTTTTAAATAAGCCAATTTTTTTGTATCATTCGCCTTTATGGTTCTCGACGATGGAACGGTTACCGCCCAATGGGATCCCTTGGGTGTCATAAATAAGGGAATCTGTCAAGATTATTACCAGCCATGGGAACTTATAGTCCTTCAGACCGTATTTCGGTAATGGCGGCCAATCTCAACGGAGACCGGCCTTCGGCGCGGGAGATATTAAAGTGTACAAGTGTGTGCGCAGACACAAGCGCACTCTCCTTTCCGTCATTCTCATAGCACGACAGGACGGCAATCCGACTCGACCGGAGAGAGATCAGGCGCAGTATTAACGGGCACGGGAGTATCACAACGCCAACTTCCAAACTCCGGGCTGTTACTAAGAAATTCCTAATGGAAAAAAACCAATAACACTTTACCCAACCACTTTGCTCACGCACATCAGACGCGCTTGCAACTACGAGACCAACTAGATAGTCAAAGGCCTTAAGGTCTACTCCGAAGTGGTATCGGCCGAATGTTCGGCCGTTTCCTGCTACGAAGTTACTATTTGATTCGGTCGGTCCCGATCCCACACTCCTACACTCTTTCGAATATTGACTATGGTCCCGACCCAACTGAGCCGATCCGAACTTTTTTCGCATTTTTCAATAATATTCGGTTCGGCCGTGTGTCGGTTCGATCCGATCATTCGCACTTTGCACTTCGTATAGACCCCTGGTAAGTTACACGGTCACAATTGGATATGATAAGCATGCACAATATTGTACGTAGAGGTGAAATATTTAATACTTTATGAAGATCTTTAGTAGAGTAGGTAGTAAGTAACACAGAATATTATTTTAAAGCGTTCAATGGAAATCTACGAACAATTTTCTGTAAAAAAAATCGACATCTGACGTTTTATTTGTAGATTTTACAACCCAGAATTAAGTAAGAGATCGAAACGTTTACGGTTTTATTACAAAACAAAGTTCTTATTTCAAAAACTGACTACAAACCCAAGTCTAAGTTGTCAATTTTGCATTAAGAACTTTACGTTTGTCGGAATAAAGTTCAAAATACAGTCACTGGAGAAGGTTTAGGCTAGATCTAAAGTTGGCAATCGTTTTGTAATGAAACGATTTAAATTCAGACTTTAAATACACCATTTACTTTATCTTAAAAACATATTTTAGTGCAACCTTTATTCAATAGGTTACAAAATACAGGAGATAACATACATTTACCTACATCTTTTTTGTTTGTTATTTCTTAAAACTTGCCATCTAAACAACAACATAACTCAAAAGGCAAGTAACATTGCAAGTACCTCCAACAGTCACCCATCTACTTCCATAAATGTATAAAGCTTAACGCTACTAAGTACATAGTGAGTGTAAAATCAGATTATCTCGCGAGGAAGACGGAGCGCCACTCATTAGTTAATGGCTGCGATCAATCTCCATCAATTAATCACCCTGCCGCTATGATATACCGTTAACCTCCGCTGAATATGTATGTACAGTCACCAAAGGAGATAACTAACCAGGGTCGTCGGATATAGTTGAAGTTTAGTAAGAAACCGATGGATGTTTTTGAATGGAATTTCATTTGATAAATGAACTGTTCGTTTTCTATTAAATTTTATTCGAAAACATCCGTCGGTTTCTTAATAAACTTCAACTATATCCGACGCCCTGGTCACTTATCTCCTTTGGTGACCGTACTTCTTTGATGTTGCTGTATAAATATAAGTAGTAGGAATAATTGATGAAGCTAGCTTTTGATATTTTTAGGGTTCCGTACCTCAAAAGGAAAAACGGAACCCTTTTAAGATCACGTCATTGTCCGTCTGTCAAGACGTTTTTTTGGTCAGGAACGCGGGAAGTATCAAGTTGAAATTAATATCAAATACTCAGAGCTGCAATCCCTCGAAGCTGTGAAAAAATCAAATTTCCACGTCATCGCAATCAAAAGATATTATATAAGGTACTTCCCGTTGACCTAGAATAATGAAATAACTACTTATATACCTACAAATTTGTACTCGCACATGACCGACTTTTTCTTTTTAAATGATGCATAAAGTTGAGTTAGTAGTCAGAATTAAATCATCCATCAGTATAAACACACACAACAAAAATCAAAAGAAAGCTGATGTTCTAAAGCTACATAATAACGTAGCTTCATGAATACTACAAACCCGGAACATATTGAATTACTCCAAAATACAAAACACAACAAAATTATCCCTCAAATGTCGCGCAAATCTCACATTTCACATCCGAACACAAAAAAATAAACAGTAACAACCATTTTTTCTTTTGTTTACATTTCGTATAAACGTACTATATTATGATTCATTCGTCGTATCATTATGACCCCATTCCATATCTTCAAATGACTGTAAAAACAATACCAGAAGTGTCTATGAGAGCAATGACATTCGTGTCTCTAATCTTCTAAAATGACGCTTAAATCTGCAATTTATGAGAAAACCGTTACACAGGTTCTTTTCTCTTTGAAAATAAGATTAAAAAGGGACCTAACAAAGTAAGCAAGATAAAGGATATAACCCCGAACATTCCCAATAAGTGGGTGAACTTTCCAAATCACATTTAATTTCACTGTTTGTTTTAATCCTGTTCTGAACTCTCATAATTATGTTTTACGGAATATTACCATTTATTGGAAAAAGTTTTATTAAAGTTCAATACTTTTCTTTTTTAGGATCGTAATAAGTTGCGGGGAGCCAAAGGAGCTTGTAAATGGATTCTAATTGGTTGAAGATCTTTTCAATAAGCTTGTAAATGGAGCGGAAAATATTCTTTATAGAATTCCCGGGAAACTTCTACTACATTATCGAGTAATATTAAAAACTGTCAGCGATCAGGGCATCTTTAATCTACTTGGGAATAGTTCTAAGCAAAAGCAGTGCGCAAGCGTGAACCGCATCATTTCTTCACACTTGGTGGCAGTCATCAAGACTTAGACGTAAGCCTTTACGATATCAAACCATTTCCTTAACATAAGCTTGCATAATCACTGATTATGCAATAAAGACTGATTATTAATATTCCCACTGCTGGGACACAGGCCTCCTCTCGGTGAGTGGGAGTTGGCCGTTATCCACCACGCGGGCTCAATGCGGGTTGGTAGATCTCACATGTCTTCGATTTTTTGCTCCTAGGACATGCCGGTTCCCTCACGATCTTTTCCTTCACAGTTTTGAGAGCAGTGGTGATAAAATAATTGCCTACGATCTACAACTCGTAAATCGCGTCTATTACCACTCGGCCACCACTTTTCCTATTTAAATTAAAAATATTTTCTGTAAAAATATTAATTTAGGCTCCAGTCGATGAGGAGAAGGCAAATAGACAAACCCAGAGCACTCCATTACAAATATATCGACATTACACGAAGGTACACTCCAAAATGCCATCGTTAGCATATTTGGAGTTTCAGCAAAAAATTAAACAACATGGTCATATATGTACAGGGAAGGACAAAATGGACGAGTCAACTTGTTAACGAGATTGCTGACATGACATATGAGGTAGCTTACAAAAAAATCTCTGTAACATTAATATTTGATAAGCACTGACGATACTGTTTGCCGGGGTATTACGCCAGTAATAAGGATCGTGAGAGTTGGGTGAAAATGTTTTTTTGTAACGTTGCTAAATAGGAATGTGGTGTAACCTTATTTTTTGGTTCAGATCTGCCAATTTTACAAGTTTGAGGACTAACAAACGTAGGGTCGGGACGCTCTCAGATGGAGCGTAAACTTTTGATGGGGGGGTAGCAGCTGGATAATAGAAGCCAAAAATCAAGTTCAACGGCGTGTGAGAACTTGGATGAGAGAGCAGTGAGAGGCCACGGAGTGAGAGAGAGAGAGAGAAAAATGACCTGTATATACATTTTACTAGAACTCAAAGAGAGGCCTATGACCTTTAGAGGTCTGGAAAGGGACGTACGTAAAATTACGGTATGCGTCTACATTAGTAAGGGTTTAATGTTGTTCCATACATATGTATACCTACAAATGATATAGAGACAATGCTCTAGAAAATGGTCCCTACGTTATGCAATTTAACTTTTGACTCAGTGTCTGTATCAGACAGTGTTTAAACTACTGTTTTTTTATCAGAAAATAAACCTGTAGGTACTTACTTAAAAGGGTAGGAGTCACTATCATAATGTTCATATGTTAAACAAAGTCACTTAGACCATAAACGAGTGTACGTTTACGGTCTAAGTGAGCGACGGCTTACAAAGGGTAAAACTGAGCTTGGTAAATGCATGGCTGGTCTCCGTAGCAGGAGACAATAGAAGAATGCTGCCGAATAGAATAGAAAAAATCTCTAGTTGCCATCTTTACAGCAATAAGGTACATCAAAGTTCGGTTGCCTATGTACAGACGCCAGCACATCAAGCTACTACAATCTGTCAAATTTCTTTAAAAGATTTTCAACTTTATCGCTAAAGCATTAGGTTCAAGGTTGATTGGGAAAATTTGACAGTTTCGGGTAGCTTGATGTGCTGGCGTCTGTAATACATAGGCAACTCCGAAAGGAAATGTTATCTTTATTTACACAGCTGTTACCCACGACTTCGTCTGCGATCCAGGAGGAAAACTACCCTATGTCCTTCTCCAGGTCACGGTCTACCCATGTGTTGAATTTCCATTTACCGTGAAGCGTAACAAACAAACATACAAATAATATATTATTTTCTCTTTATAATATTAAGTTTAGAAAAGTAACACTACAGTATACTTATCACCCTAATTTCATCGAACTGTTTAATGACTTTAAAATCGCCGATTCTGGCACAATTATAGCATTCATTTATCCTATATTATGATCCGTTTGAGTATAATGACAACAAAACGTTCAGCTTAATCCGGCTAAAAGGTTTGCTTGGCCGATTGCCACTAAAACAGTGTTTCGCTGTCATTCCATCTTATGCCGACACTTTGTCTGAAAATAATCGCGGCTTGTGATGGACTCGACCGCACAGAACAATATGGAGAAATGTTATACTTAAGTTATTTTGTGAATCTAATATTGATTGTGCCTTTTAAACGGTTTAGCAGCACCCCAATTCAGTAACACATTTCCTATCTCAATCCGAAGGATTTATTCCTAATTCATTACGCCATAAGATTGAAAACATCGTCTGCTCGACAACATAAAAAACGCAATGAATGTTGTTGAATTGTCAAAATTAAAGACAATATTGCAATTGTATGTGTATGACGCAATTAGTTCACAGGAATAGCTGTCTACTTTAATATATTTTTTGAGAACCTTTTTTTTTAATCTCTCTGCCTTGTCAACCTTTAAACCGACGTATTAACTAGACTTTTATATCTTGGTAATACATATAATGTTTCATCATGTCTCTTTTTTGTATTTCTTTCTTTTGTTTTTTTATTTATTTATATTCACAATAATTGTGGTCGTTTACATGTTAAATGTGGTTTTATGTTTATATTCATTAAAAACGCCAAAAAAATCACTGTAAAACCTTTTCAATTAAACATTCTTGACCACAACTTTCCTCTATTCTGCACTTTGAACAACTCGAATACAAAGCATTAGACCTATACAACATCCTTCTGGGACCATGCTTGCTCCACATTCACGATACCAACCTCAAGGGAGTTCCAACCCTATTTGTGTATGAGAAATGAGTTTGGCTACGATAGATAGATCTGGTTTTATGTTCGTGCTTCGAAAGCCGAATTTCGAGTAAATTATCAGGAATTTTGAGTTAGAGTTTGGTAGTACCTAGGAAGTCCCTGGAAGAAGAGTTCCTAGGAAGCTATAGTCAAAAGTGTTTTGTTGTTTTTAAACTATGTGGGTAACCGACTTCTCAAAATAATAAAGAAATAGTGTATTTAAGTTTAGAAACACGTCAAATTTTTACCGCAAGTAAAAAGTATTTCACTCACCTATCTTGCTAAATAAAACAAGGTTGAGTTAAACAACTTTGTCTTTATTTTGTTATCATTATTTGTATCTAAGAAGGCTTCAAGAGCTTTGTTCTGCGTATCACATTCCAAGAGCTATGTCTATATTTCTGTTTATACTGAGAGGAGCTCGTGGCAAAATAATAACAACCTAATCGATTGACCCGTACGGTTTTTATTACTTAATTTGTCTCTAACTAATATTATAAAGAGGCAAAATATGTGAGTTTGTTTGTAGGGGGTAATCTTTGGAACTACTGAACCGAATCCCTAAATTTCTTTTACTAATGGGAAGCTACAGTATTGCCGAGTGCCATTGAATATATTTTACGTTAAATCAAGACATTTCACATGGAAGAAGTCGCGCGGAGAAGCTAGTAGTGTATTTTTTCTCAAAATAAATATGAATTGCAATTATATTTGAGTTTTCTTACGAATTACGAGTATATAGAACCCGGTCCTAACAGCTACAATTAAGGGTAGAAACATGATGTTTCTATAGCGGATGTAAAACGAAGCCGGGAACCACTCCCCGCCATTGTAATTTCTATTTTGTACTGGACCATACCTGGGAACCTTCTGGTTATGGAGATACTGAAGGTCAAAATACCAACTTTTACTGACGTTTTTTTTTTTTCGGAAACCAATTTTTGATGCTATAACACAACTTTAAATACACCCACGACATCTGTACCGTTGCATGCACCCATGAGCGCAATGTTTTGCATGTGTTAAACTGCGCAGTACCGCAAGCAGCAAGTTTTCACACTAAAAATAAAAGTCGTTTCCCAGCAATTATTATTGTGCAATGTTATTTAGTTTCATGTACAGAATGCATATTTGACGGCTACGTGATAAGTCTTTTTACACCCTATATGTTCCTATGTATCGTGCATTTTTCTATACGATGTCCCCAATTTCCATAGATCTGTAATCGGCGACAGCTTTGACACAAATAGCAATTTCCCACTCGAGCGGCAGATAAAAGAAAAACCATTTCGACGCTCGTCATGGCTAATACGCTTATGCCAACTTATACGTATCTGTTCTGGTTTTACATACGTACTTAAGTTGGTATGTTTCTCTGTATTGATCAGTAAGTGCTAAGCGATTAGTAAGTAGCTTATTTTAAGATTTGATTGTCTCCGTACCCATGTTGGCCGAAGCAAGGAAAACCTGTTCAGGTGGAGATTCATAGACGACTCCGCCTTGTAGTGTAAATGTGAAGCTGTGCCACAAACGATAGGACACTTAATACCGTGTCCTACGTGTCCTTCAGTTGCACGTTACAGGAACTGATGGCGCCACACGCGGTGCCGAATTCTGGGCCGACTCCATTTAGATTGCCATCGACACGCTAAGAAGATTTGATTTATATAACTGTTTTGTTAAAAAGACACATGTCTTTTTAGATAGCTCATTTGATAGTGACTGTAGCTTTAATATTGCTTTTGTATTTTGTATCGGAAAAGAAAGTTTCCAAGTAATATAAGCTGATACTTAAGTCCGTCATTGGCTACGTGGAAGATGCTGCTATCAATTTGGTCCAATGTCCTTTAAGAATAATTTATCTAACAAACATACTAAAACATACCTATACTATACATTTTAAACACCCACATAATTTATCAACTCGTTTTGCAACTCTTTGCACAATAAGCTGTGTACGAAAAATACTTCATTATTATATTCATTTTATTTGAACACAAAATATACTTTTTTTACAATTTACAAAGAGCAGATGTTACAAATATGAACATACTCTCGTTGACATGAAAAAAGAAATTCACTGAGTTGGCTTTATAAAATGTATTTTTCATTCCATAATAATGTGAACAATTTTATACGTAACATAGAGAATTATTTTATGCTTCAATGGACTTTGACCTTTAAATACTCAAGGGTCATAGAATAAAATGAACTTTAATTAATGGTTCTACAGTATTAATAAGATTAGCTGAGAGCCATCCAATATACAAGAAGATAAAGATAAAAAAGTAATTCTCAGAAAGTAAAACGAAATTATTTATAAGAAATTTATACTCCGTGGGATTACTGCGGCCTTATTAGAAAAACACTACTCGTATATATTTTAATAAAGCAATCAGGATTTCTTGAAAATTCACCAACAGACTCAATTACAGAGTAGCAAGAATTTGGTTTTACAAATTAGAGAGTAGCGAGAATTTGGTTTTACAAATTAGAGAGTGTATTTTCATAGGATGCGTAAATTGTTTGTAATATAAATATAGTGAAAGAGGCGTTTATTTTCATTTTCCGGAATGTATACTGTATGTTTATAAAACCTGCTAATCCCAGATACAATAAACATACTTTGTACCAAATTAATTGTATCTTTACAACGGGTTTGAGTAGGTAACATAATAATGTTAGTTAATCCAAAGTTTTTCATATTTACCTATTTACTTCGTAAACCTTTCTACTTTGCCCGTTTTTGGAACGACTGACATAAATATAAGGCTGCCCACTCAATGGTATCGGGTATGTGCACACATGAAACATATTTAGTATATTTTATTTGAAATTTATTGTACACCTTCCCTAGATTTATGTATCACATGCCTTCGTAAAAAAATGGATGTTTCGATAAATATTCGCAGTTTACTCTTTTTTTATAATTAAACATATTTTTTTTTCTTTAATATAAACATTATGAAATTTCGTATTTTTTTCCCATTTGATGATAAAATGTAAGTTATATTTTGAGCAGCAGGTACGCCTTTTTATTTTTATAGTCATAATTTATTATCTTTTAAATTCGAATAATAAAATAAACGTTCTTAGAGGAACGATTAATGGTAAAAATGTGGTTAGGTTTTGTCAAATTTTCAGTTAATATTAAAACAAAATATAACTGAACTGGAATGAAATTAATATTCATGAAAGCAAATGCCAAGATAATAATCATAATTGGCCTTTAAGGTACGATCCCTACAGTATTTATTATGTTTCATATCTTTTTCATTTGAAAAACGGTGGATTTTAATTAAGCCCCGTTAAATAAAACACATTTTTATTTAAATGGGCACGTACGGCTCTCAAATCTATTAAAATTTAAGCAATTAAACATTTTAAATACGTTTAAAAAACACTCATTACTTCTTCTTATTTTGAGTCGATGGTACTTTTCAAATTAGTTGGGCCCAGTAAGTCAGCATTAGTGGTGCTCATTAAATCCTCAAAGGTGTAGGTGTATGGCCAATTGGGACACTCCAGCATGTGGGTCATAATTTGGGCCGACACTGACTTTTGGTGTCGGAGCCGTCGGAAGGGTATTTAATAAACTACACTTATTATATAAAAAGCTGATGAGAATCAAAAGCTTGACGAAAAGACGCTATTTGTCACTTGCGACTGTCATCCGGTGTACCATGTGACAGACGTTGCGATGACTAGCGAGAACGTGCAACCCCAGCCTTTGTTGCAAGTCTGCAACTCGACGCCAAGGCCAAGCTTTGATCAAAATGTATTAAAAATGTCGACCGCAGTCTGTCATTGCGTCTAGTCGCCGAGCTGTCGCAGTCACATGTCGTATAGTCGGCATGTCTTAATCTTAAAAAGAAACAATCATCAATTAAATCGATGTTCATACTTCACACTCAAAATGAACGGTAGCGCATCAAAAGCCGTTAAGTTATTTGTTCGACATTAATTAAACTTTAACACGACCACCGTGGTTCGATAATAAAAGCTACATAATAGTAGTTACCACAACGAGGGCCCATCAATATTCCTGTTTTAATATTGGACGTATAAAGGATCCGTTTTATCCGTACAGTGTTGAATATTGGCCTTCTAACTCATGAAAAGCGGTTCATGTCACTATCGGTGTGTTTAAAGCCTTATCCAGCGTCCATGTCTACTTTAGGATACATGTGTATAGGTACATTGACACATCACATCTGACGATACGGTTGGCGCAGTAGCTGAGCGATCGACTGCTGCGCTGTGTGTCGTGGGTTCGATTCCCGCACGGAACAAATATTTGTATTTCCTACAGGTTATTGTTCCGGGCCTGGCTGTTGTTGTAAACGCACCCACGATACAGGAGAAATTCCTAGTGTGGGGCAACGAAAAAAAAATCAAATCTATCAATCACTATGACAGCAGTGTTTAATTAAAAAAATTGAGGATTGCCCTGAAAAGAAGTGGTCATGGTATTAGTGGTTCAGCAGCTTCGATAATATCATGATTTAGCCAGAATATAGCAGTTCATCGTGGACGTGGTATGACAGCGGCTCCCGTAATATCCTCTCTGTCATCAGAAGACAGCCGCCACGCAACCATCGATACGACGATCTGCTAGAGTGACTATCATTGTGCTCGGTTGATGGCAATAGACTTGCCCCCTAATACATGGGACTTAAACATAACTGGCGAAACGGGGGTGTACTGCTGCACCTCTGCCTAACCCTTTGGGCAATACAGGCGTAATGATGCTATGTTGATTGCTTAAAAGGTTTCACTTTTCACTTTAATAAATAAACCAAAAAAAAAAAAAATCTACGAAAATTAAATTAGGGACTAACCACATTTATTCAACTCAGTTCAGCTTTTGTCCATAGAAAACAACGATGTACGCATCTGTAAATCTGAACGAATGCGTACGCTTTCCATACAAAATCGTTGGTTTCTATGGACAAAAGCTGAACAGAGCTGAATAAGTGTGGTTAGTCCCTTAGCCTACCCTTTTCATTTGAATTCCTCCATCTGAATTTCAGAACACTCTAATTTAAGTTCTTGGAAAACACAACATCGTAAATAATTACCAGCACGACCAATTCTTAGAATGCCTACTAAAGTTTAAGCAAGACTTCAAACATCATGTATGAATAACTTGTGCAAGTACTTGCAAGTTTAACTTGCGAGCCCGCAAGTATGTGATGTTGTTATAACATTGTATCCTCGCAAAGTTCCACGTAGTTGATAGTTGAATTCTTTATGAAATCTGACCTTTGCTTGTTAACGTGTAGAAAATTGTTGGCTTTAATTAAACACGGCGTCGTAAGCTTATGATTTAAAAAGATGAAGGTCATGTACGACGACCACAATATCACAAACTAATAAAAAGTAGGGTTATATTTATTTCTGATTCTCTTGCAAATAAAACAAAACAAACATGGCAACAAACAAGAGAAGTTAAATTAGGTTCCAAAACATTCACAAACATCATTCCGACCGGACCTCTGATAGCCTACGCCGTAGCGGATAGCCTACGACGTAGCAGATAGGCTACGCTGTAGCAGATAGCCCACGCGTTGCGGCGAGCCGCTTTCTTTACAAGACCTACTCTCATAAACATGTTGAACTCGAAAACGCAAAGATGACAATCCCTATATATTATGAATGCCAGCCTATAACTGTCCGACTACAGGGCAAAGGTGTCTTCTCATATATAGAAGGCTTGAGCATTGATGCAGACTTATATAAGTCTACTAGCTGCGCCCCGCGGTTTCACCCGCATAAGTTTTGATCCCGTGGGAATATCGGGATAAAAAGTATCCTATATGTTAATCCTGGTTATAAACCATCTGTGTGCCGAATTTCATCCAAATCCGTCCAGTAGTTTTTGCGTGAAAGAGTAACAAACATCCATCCATCCATCGATCCATCCATTCACCCATACAAACTTTCACGTTTATAATATTAGTAGGATAAGTCTAGGTTTCCTCACGATCTTTTCCTTCACCGATCAGTAATGTCCAAAATAAACGCAATAATTACTAATGATTTGAAAAAGTCATGTTGGTACTTGCCAACATATTGAACACAACCTCGTGCATGAGAGGCAAGGCCTTAACCGCTGAGCCATCAAAACGATAAAAAAATACAAAAAAAAAATGTATAAATATTTCGAACTCAAAGTTTAAAACACTGTTGTATTTAACTATCAAGATACACAATCAGCTTTCATTTCCTCGCAAAGGCGGACAAGTATCAAGTAGATTTACGCTGACCCCGCCGCTAGATATGCATCGAATCAATTAGAGCTGGGCTAATCGCTCCACGTACACGATATGGCTAACGATTGTATTGCTTTAGAATTGTTTATTAATTGCTTTTATGGGTTTAAAGGAAGATAACATTTATTTATTTGTTTAAAGAAAAACAATTAGTAGCAGAATAAGAAATAGTCATCATACCTTAAATATTACATTTTAAAACAATTATGCTACCCACTTCGTTCTCCCCAGATTACAATTTAAAACATTTAAAAACTAGCTAGTAACACAGATCTAATACCTATACAACCAACAGTATCCTAGAACTCATATCTAGATTTTTAAATTTACAAAAGAAAAATAAAGAAAAAGTAAATTAGTGTGCGTACATTATTAAACATTACTTCATCACTGTCATTAACATACACATAATATCACGCCGGTAACCCCTGAAGGATTAGGCAGAGGTGCACCCACATTTCGCCAGTTATGTTTAAGTCCCATGTAATAAGGGGCGAGCCTATTGCCATCAACCGGGCACAAATCCAGACTCTGACTAACAAAGACGATATCGACTTGTGTACTCACAACATACGTGACACTGCCGGTCAATTAAACCATAAAACAAAAGAAAACTAAATTAACTAATTCACTGAAGAAGTTACAAGAAATTGTGGCCCCATTGTCCAATTCCTGGTTCTACCCCCTCGCAGTAGCTACCTTAATGAAATGGGCAAAGTTACCCGGAATGGCTAAAACGTGACTGTACCCAAAAATTTTGGTAACCGACGCCATTAAAGTTGATAAGAAGGGAATTTTATATTGGTTGTTATACTTTTATTAGATTGTCATAAAGAATTTTTTATAATAATGTAAACCGTAGCTAATGAATCCTTTGACGGCCAGTAAATTAAAAGGCTCGTTCAAAATTTATTATTTCGCTACTACGTGTTTTAAAGTATAGAGATTAAGATATTCTATTTTACAAAAGAACTAGATGAGTTTTAGCAAGATAAGATACATCTTTAATAAAATTTTGTTAGTTTAGTAAAGCTAAACTAACAAAAGTTTATATCCCAGAAGTCATCAAATGGCCTGAAAGATGAAAATACAGAGTTGTTGGAACTTAAAACACGATTTAATCTAAAAAGAAAGACATCATTTTGACACGTTTATTATACAAGTGTTTGTGTGTGTGTGCATAGAATGTGTACATACATAGTGTGTGTGTGTGTGTTTGTGTTGTGTTTTAATTTAGTTTTTTTCTTATGTTATTTTTTCTTTAAATCGGGTTTTACCTAGCCTACTTAACTATGTTTCTGTGTCACTTATTAGCTTGAAAATTGCTCTCTACAACGTCTTGATTCAGTTCTGTAATGTTGTGCCTGTAATCTATACATATAATAAATCTAACTTGGGGCTGATTTTTCCAACGCCAGATAGTTTTATCCGAGATATCTGTCAGACGTCAATTTTATTGCACGAATTAAAAATATCTGTTGATTGAGAAATTAGCCCTTAGATAAATAATTAAACTTAAGAATATGGTTATGCCAAACAAAGAACGCCCCAATAAACCAGTGCCTACCTACTCAGTACTAACACAACTTTCCACGATTGTTTTAAAAATATGACCTTCCTCCTTTCTTGCAAGGGTAACATTGATTAATATGCCGCCCGTAACGACCGGATATTAGCAGTCGACTGCGGAACGGAAAGCGTCTAGAGTACCCTATATAAATAAATATAGTAACATTTAGGTGACTTTAAAGGTGGCATTAAGGTGACGCTAGAGTAAATAGGATAAAGTAAATAGGGTTAACGACATTGATACTGTAAAAATATATAATGTATATAAAAAAACAAATAATAAGAAATAAACCTTCAAAGTACTTAGGGCTGATTTATCCAACGCCAGATAATTTTGAAATTTTTAACAATTATTCCAAACAAAAACTGTCAGACGCCAATTTTATTCTAAGAATAAAAATTCAATCGATCTACCTAGCCTTTCCCCAACTAATTTGGGGTCGGCTTCCAGTCAAACCGGATGCAGCTGAATACCAGTTATTTTAAATGAAGCGACTGCCTATCTGACCTCCACAACCCAGTTACTGGATAACACGATACCCCTTGGTAAGACTGTTTGTCTGACTTTCGGGCTTCTGATAACCCGCAACGACTATCAAAGATCAGACAGTCGGCTTAACGTGCTTTCCGAGGCACTGATGGGTCTCGGTATGTAAATATGGTCACCCCTCCACGGACAAACCGTTACAAGCGTAACTTAATTTGATCAATCGACCCCTGCGATCAGCCCTAAAAGAAATAGTTACGAGATAGAAATTTAGTTTATTCCTTTCTTTGTACTGAGACCGTTAGATCATGCTTGTGTGATTTTTTGTCAAATAACGACCTACAAAAAGCTTAAAGGGCTTTGAAAGTCCTATGTCCGATAATATGATATTTTTTTTCAAAACGGAGGCCACTCTTGATACCTATATAAATCGATAGCTGACATCAATGCAATGAAAAAAAATGGCGGACAGCTAGGTAAGCATGCCAGGCTCCTTATAAAACTATTCAATCCCTTTTAAGAGAAGCAACAGTATATTTAAAAAAAAAAAAACGACACTAACAAAAAATTTAACCAATATAAAAATGTTCTTTACTTTCAATAAAATGTCCATGTATATTCCGTGACCCGCATACTTTGTCCAACAAGAATCTGTCAATAAATTCCATCGCTGGATCGCACATACAGGGCCATATATACAGGCCATTATTTATTAAGTGAAACACATACGCAATTGGAAAGTGCACGGAATACTCGCTTTCGCTTTATTCAGCATGTATGTAGATGCTTGAAGCGCTGCGCAGGTGCTCGAGCCAATCGGCTTTAAAATATAAACGAGACTGGGAAAAAAATTTGTGAACGTGACAAGAGCTTGTAAATGTATGGTTAGGGAAAAAATATACTGGTTAAGTAAGTTGTTGTAGGAATAGTGACGTATTTAATCGCTTTTATGTGACTTATTTAAAGAGAGCAGTGGTGGCCCAGTGGTAACAGCCGCGACTTACGAGGCGCTTTTCTTTGTGTAAGAAAATGATCACCACTGCTCTTAAAACGGTGAAGGAAAACATTGTGAGGAAACCGGCATGTCCTAGAACCAAAAATTTGAAGACATGTGACATCTATCAACCCGCACTAGTCCCGAGTGTTGGATTACAGCCCACTCCCTCTGGAAGAGAGGAGGCTTGTGTCCCAGCAGTGGGCACATTACAGGCTGATTATGCATTTAATGGCTTTAATGGATTCCTCATTTAAATTGCATTAGAATTTAGTCTCAACAGAAACGTTATCGACTAGATATTTTTGTGTAATGGTGGTCTCAAAAGAATGATTAATTACTCAAGAGTTCCATAAATGTCCCATATAAACCCCTCTGCAAATATTACAAACCCTTTCCACGCGTACCTCAATTTTTGATTCACGTTATTCACATTAATTTTAACAAAGCTTTCACGAGCCTGCGTACAATTTACCACTAATTCACGATTCTAAACGGTGCGACGTGTGTTCCATTCCAACACCAGTTCGAGACGCTCGAAAATCGAGCACAGGTGCAAAACACGAGCCACCCAGCTTTAAAATACAAACGGATTTGATGCAAATTTAATCAGGAAGCTTTACAAGGCTCAAACCACCTGAACAGGTAGCTACAGATACTTATAAAGGTTCATACACACACGTCGTTACGTCACCGTCAAGTCACCGACCAGAAAACTCAAACATAGTTTGGTAGAAGTCGTAGGACTATATATATATTACCATGCGTCAGTCACATCGCTACCGGCGTGTGTCGGTCAACGTTACGTCATTGACACGTTAATGAAAACTACCTCCTATTTCAGATATATTCACATAGTAAAATGTGGACGATTTCAATGTTTTTGTTTTTTTTTTTAGTCTAACAGAAGACTGTAAGCTCATGTTGTATTTTTAATAAATAAATACACCACGTCATGTCCAGAAACTTGACGTGACTGATCAGTGACGTGACTGTTGTGTGTACACGCACCTTAAGCGTAATAAATTCGCGTCTACATTTTTATTCCTATAAATACGAGAGATTTCGTTTGCCAAACAGTTATGAAGAGGCGTTCCGCAATGAATGAGTTCGTAGGGTATTAAAAATTAACTTGTGGAAATTCGCAATGTTCCTTTGCGTTGGGTTATAAGGATGTATTTCGAATCCTTTGTTACGTCATCACGTGTAATCATTATGTTTGTCTTTGAATGTATTATTTTTTGTGTTGGTTTGTTTATTTTTTGTTGTTGTTTTGTTTTTGTTTTTTTGTAAATAAATAAACGATTTAACAACTTACGCAAGATTCAAAAGCGATTTTCTGCTACAGTTTTGGTAGATTTTTTATGGTGTTACGAGCAATAGTATTATCGAAATCATAGTATGAAATAAGTATTTTTAAGTGAGGGTTTTCTTTAGGTACACATCTGCCTAACCTATCAGATATTATAAGCGTAGTATTATGTTACGAAAATTATCACCACACAATCAAACCCTCTCACTTAAAGGAGGCCTGTGTCCCAACAGTGGGAACATTATAGGCTGATTATGTTATGTATAATGTTATGTATTATTTTTCTCAAAGTCGCAATTTTTCTTTCACGATAAAAGACGAGACTATACTAAAAGAGTTTCGTATGTATAGCTTATATATATATATTTCGTATATATATGATTAAAATGTATCTTTAATGAGTAGGTATAAAGAGTTTGTTTTACCCAAAGTATATAAAACATATGACACGTTTAACAAAAACATGGACAGAGAATTATCAAACCCGAACATCATCCAAAAAGGATTTCCAATTGATTAAACACGAATTTACGAAACGGATTGGATCCACACAATCACAAAATCTTATCTGCAAGAGGGAAATCTCTTCCTCTACCTCAAAAGATGCCTCGCTGTAGTACTTATTGCTTATCTTACTCGTAATTAAATCAAAATTAGCAGGCAAAACAAATTCTTATCGTGTTGTCCCATCCATTAGTTTGAATTCACCGCAAATCCTTAGTAATTCAATTATGTCCTTTTTGTTGATATAAGTATAATCTCGATAACGTTATAGGTATAGACTCTTTAGACTTATACGAAAACTTATGGTACAGTAAGGGCAGGTTGTTTCACGTACACTTAACGCACGCCAAATACGTCAAAAATGGCGCTAACTAAGTATCGTCAAACCAAAAAAAGCGTTGTTTCAAATTACAATTACAAAATCATGGCCTTGCCGTACTTCAAATAATAACGAGTACGTAATCGTTATTATTTGACGTACGTATGTTCCTTTAACCAACCGTTTGAAACAACCGGCCCTAAGTAATAAGTAATTTAAATAAATAATAAATCGCTTATTAACCAAATAGTGTTTTTACTTTTCCTTATATTTATTCATCTGTTTAACGTAGATAACATAATGATGGTATATAAAGATAATAAAGAGAGCGCGATGTTACGCCAGAGGAAGTACAAATGTTTGTTGTATTAGGGTAAAACCGGGATAGATGCCCCACTTTTTGAAATAGCCTCCTTATTTAAAAAATATTAATTTTATATGAATAATTTCTATGAGTATAGCTAGTTTAATCATTTATGTTGAATTATAATTATTATTTTTTGACCTATCAATAATAAATTTTGCAGAATTTAGCTTTTTATGGAAGACTTTTTTTGAGGATAGATGCCTACCTGTATGGATAGTTGCCCCACCATGAAAATACTAAGAAGGATAGATGCCTGCATTGCGGGATAGATGCCCTTTATACTGTGTGAACGAAAAACCCAACCAAATATGAGGTCGAATTACGAAAAACCATTTTAATTTTTTTTTATGTTTTTATTTTTATCGTTTTATGATAATTCTAATACGATACAAACAAACATAATACAATTTCAAAAACATTTGTTCAACAAAAATATTAATTCTTATTTATATTAATTATTAAGTGTCAACATGCATAATCATACTTTTTTTTTAATTAAAATAACACATTATAGAGATCATTCCTAATCCTACTTAAATGAAGTTGAACCGGATAGTGCTTTCAGTTTTCCACATCTTGAGCAAAAATTTCTGAAGTTCTGAAGTTTCTGTAGTTGTTCTACAGTCCAAGAACATACTCGAGCTTGCACTCCTTCCTTTCTTTTGTACTTTCGTGGCATGGTTCTGCTACAAGTAAAGAGTCCAAATATAAAAATACGGAAAAACATAAAAAATATAACAGAACACTGAAAATAGTTACACTGATACCATTATAGTGTATGGAGAGATAGATGCCCTTAAGGGCACCTATACCTCGAAAAATCAGGGCAACTATCCTTTATGATAGGGATAGATGCCCAAGTATTTTTTAAATAAATTAAAAACAAAAGTGCAACTATTAACACCCAGATGAACACTTAATGAACCAGTACATTGATGTAATAAAAAATATAATGGAATGTATTACTACTTATAAAGTTATACAATGGCAAATACTAACCTTTAAATCTTTGACGTGTTCGTGAATTTTGCCGCGGAGATGATTGCACACACGAGCGAAACGCGTCCTCACCGTACGACAGCCAGGGTGCAACAGAGGTGCAGGGTGACTGCGGCTCCTACTTATACTATTAATTCATAGTTGCAAGTTTGGGAAGTTAGGTTTTTTGAAAATGAGGCATCTATCCCACTGCGGCATCTATCCCGGTTTTACCCTATACGAATTTCATAATACGAATTTATTCATAACTCGCGCCCCGCGGTTTCACCCGTGTAAGTTTCGATCCCGTGGGAATATCGGGATAAAAAGTATTCTATATATTAATCCTGGTTATAAACCATTGTGTGCCAAATTTCATCCAAATGCGTTTAGTAGTTTTTGCGTGAAAGAGTAACAAACATTCATCCAAACTTTCACGTTTACGTTTTACGTTTCATATTATATTGCTATTTATCCTACTTCCTATCCTACTACTAAAGTAATATATATATTATATATGTTACAGTTAAAACCCGTTTTTAGATAGAACGCGTTTTCCCTAGTTAGAACTAGTTATTTCTAAATGCCTTTGTTAAAACTAGAAATGTGCCGCGGCAGCGGCCGGCGATGTGCCAGAAGCGAATCGCTTTTGGAAAAGGAAACAGTTAGGTTAGGTTAGGTTAGAGTATGACAAACAACGCACGAGCCGAGCGAGCGAAGCGAGCGTGCCGCGGCAGCGGCCGGCGATGTGCCAGAAGCGAATCGCCGGGAATGAACGAGCGCACAGCGCGTGGATGGCGCTCGGAAAGGGATTCTCCCGCACTTGTCGAAACTTGTCGAATCAGGCGATGTCTCGCGATCAATGAGACTAAGGTACGATCAATTTTGAGAACAGTTTTAACTGACTCACTTCGGAAAAACGCGTGTTGTCTAGTAAGAACTAGTTTTAACTGATATTCCATTTCAAGTATTAGTTAATTCTAGTTTTAACAAAGGCATTTAGTAAAAACTAGTTCTAACTAGGGAAAACGCGTTCTATCTAAAAACTGGTTTTAACTGTAACATATATATCTCAATAGAAATCAATTATTGTTTCGTTGAAAGCTATTCTGGAAAGTACGAGTAGATTACTTCTTTCTTCATTCAGGCACTATCTCATGACTTGGAAATCACATACATTGGAAGGTCTGTGACAGTCTTTACTGAAGTCTGTTATGAGATTTTCAACTCTCTGCGTACCGCCGAGAGTTGAAAATCCAACAGTGTGTTTTATTGACGCGCTGGGATGCGCTCTGTTGGATTCTCAATGCTCGGCTCAAAACTGAGAGTTGAAAGCTAAGGCGATAGTTATAATGATCATATTATAATGTGTAGCTTCCTAAAATCATCGTCATCATCATCTGTCACCTGCACACGTGGGGACCTAATGGCTGCGTCGGCGAATGCTATCCGCGTTGCTGAAATTTTGGGCCAAACAAATTTGAGAAAAAAGAAACTATATTTTTGCCATAGACACGTTATGAGGATCATCTGCCTATCCTTTTCCCAACTATGTTGGTTTCGACTTTCAGTCTAACCTAGCTTCCTAAAAGCTTGCAAGTATGTATAACTTATTTACTTAGTACCATTTAACACAATGTAACACGAACATCAAAGTATGTAAATTCAATAGAAAATACAATCGTATTAGTTTAAGCTGCTACGAATAATATGGACGGAACGAAAACATGGGGCTTTATTTTAGCTTCACTAAATGTTATCGACCAATTTGCCCGAAAGTTTTGCTCCCGAACTGAATAAAATATAAAAGATGTTTTGACCCTGCGTATTCAATGTTGAAATCCTATGCAGCAATCCTATGCTGAAACACGGTTTAGATATTCTAAAAAGTTTGAAAATACACTCGAGCAACCAAAACAGTATTTTTTTGTTGTTTTATCGTTACTACTTCGGAGTTATTATTTTGATGAAAATTGCATTTAAAACAATGCGTCACATTTGTTTGAAATAAAATCGTTACTATTGCAATTCTCAAATACGCATTGCCTGAATTTGAATATCTTTCAAATGTAGTAAGTCGAAATCTTATTTCAAATCCTTGGAGACTTGAGAAATGGACTCGAAGGTGTCCGCGCGCAGAGAATATGCAGCTGCTATATTTTTTTAAATTATTTAAGGAGAAAATTCTCAGCTGAAAATGTAACTTCTCATAGGAGCGGGAATTATGGCAGAGTTGAAACTGGGTGAGTCCTAGTTTCAACTTTGCCATGATTAAATAAGTTGTAATAATGTTGAAGTTAAAATATTATGGCTGTTTATTTATACATATTTTAGAAGCCTACCTCAATGTAACATACATACAAATACATAATCAGCTTTTGTAAGCTTTATACTAACAGTAGTCACAATTTTTTTATCTTACTGGTTGGCTATGAAGCCGACCTGATGGTTAGTGATAAGCCATATATTATTTATTTCAAAACAATATACATTGTGTAGAAATTTTTATTACTTTAGTAATAAAAACAAAATGACATAATAAAAACAAAACAGTATTAAATGAAAAAAATTTCAAAATAATAATAGTCAACCATGCCATTTAAAATTAATTCCAATCAATAAATTAATTTCCAGAACGATAATATTACGGGTGTCGCTTATCATCTAGGTACTCATCGACAATGTAATAGCCCTTTCTCAATAAATATGTCTTCAATTTGTTTTTAAATAAGTTGGCGCTATTTATGCTTTTAAATTCTACGGGAAACTTGTTGTATAGAAATACTGATATACTTTTTTTTTTACGAGTGGTCTTCACCGCCTAGGTATATCTGCAATACCATGGCGAGATTTCTGATGGGTATCACAAACCTATCAAGGCAGCGACCGAGTGGTGTCCAAGGACTGGAAGACGGAGTGTCGGTCGTCCGGCAGATAGCCGGTTGATATTGTTGCCATCACGGGTCAGAACATCAAAATCAAAATTAATTTATTCAAATTAAGCTGAGAATCAGCACTTTTCGTCAGTCCCCCAAAAACGCCCGCCCTTCACCACTTCCTAGTGCTATCGCTGGAAAGAAGAAGTCGCGCAACAAACTCCCAAGCAGCACAGCTGTCTGTTCAGTTAGAAAATCGAGTGTATACAATACTAGGTACCTGTGTTAAGTAATTAACATTACATAATTTTAAGTTCTGTGTCTTAGAACATAAAATTAAATTATTTGCCATATGTCAGCCAGCCACGCCAATATACCAACAAATATAATAAAAAACTATACGTACTCAAGCTAAAAAATAATTAATTAAAATTAAAATGTAAATAAAAGCCTCCAGGCATAAAGGGCGTGTTAGCTTACATATGCTTAGCAGTGGGTGGAAGTCGGGCTTTGGATGATAATAATGATCACAATAGGTTTGTGATCAACATTATCATCCATGTAGATATAACATGATCTGATAACCTATACTTTCTATCCTCCAATATAATTCCATCGACTTCTACTCCTACTCCTTCACAGTGCACGCGGTGCGGTTGTGGAATTCACTACCGCCTGACATTAGGGACAGCCAAACTGTTGTAGTTTTTAGAAGAAGAGTAAAAGAACACTATCTTTCCACTTCATCATAATTGTGTATGTATTTATTATTTTAAGTATGGTATAATTATTATCATTCTAGTGATATTTATTTTAGAAGTATGTATGTATGTTTATTATGTTAGTATATTCTCGTAATTTTTGTTTAGTTTTTTAGGTGAATTGTTTTTGATTGTATGTATTATTTTTTTGTCTCCTTTACTATTTCACACGCTGTCTACATCTCTGTATCTATTGTCCTGTCTCGGGTGTGCTGGAAGAGATTTCTTGTGAAATAAGCATCACCTCTGTACCCATTTTTTTCTGTTGTTTTTCTTGTCTGTTTATATATGTGTGTACATAAATGGTAAATAAAAATAAATAAATAATTTTCTACAAGGCAACTAATTTCAGAACAACATAATGCGAACGTGACGTTGCATCCGCGGCACTTAAAGTGCCTCGGAACAGATGTGTGTGGTACTAAATAACGCGTGCTACGCTCTGCTAATCTCTAAACAACATTCCGGAACAACGGAGAATTTACTGAGGTATTTTTGGTACGTTCCCGTTTTGTTGTAATAGATATAAGGTTTTGTAGTTGGTTTTATGAAAATGTTTGTAGAATAATTTAAAGTTAGTTTATCACAAATGATATTAATAAAAATACCCTTGTTTAGAGTTTTCAAACTTAATCGTATAATATTGGCACCGTTTTGGGTTAAGTTGATTGAACCTTCACTGGCAGTTACATACTAATAACCAGCAGGAGATCAGATCAGGGGATCCGAACGGAATAACTTGTTTGTTATATATTTGTAAAACAAGAAAACAATCAAAATAAATAAATTATTGTTTGGTTGAAAGGTTGTCTAAACTTCGCCTAAACCCGGCCTCTCTTGATTTAGACTAGGTAGAATACACATTCTACCTAGTCTGAACCATGAGAGGCCAATGACTTTTATTGGGCTGCAATAATGCTTAACAATGGACTATAATAGACAACAGACAGAGTTGTCTTCATAATATTGGAATGCGGAACTGAGCCGAACCCAAAATATTTGTATACCGCCCCACAAAGTCCTTTCCTACCCTATAAGCAATATTAAAAGATTATAGCTCCAAAGAAAACATTATTACTCCTACAATAATGTCACAATAGCAAGAACCGGCGAGGTCGGAAACAATAACCGGCCGTGTTTTCGCACAAAACAGTGGGAAATGCAAATTGTTTTACGAACCCAGCCTTGGGAAGACTGGGTGTGCATTTGTGTTAAACGCGTCGCTTTATAACGAAGTTATGTAACCTGTTTACAAGATGGGTGAATATTAAATGTTGTTGATAGGCATGGTGGCTGTTTTAAAATCTTCTGACGTCTCAAAATGACAAACTGTCTTGCCAAGGGGTATTATGTCACCCAGTAACAGGATTGTCAGTGGAGGTTAGATAAATGTCGCCTAAACCCCTCTCTTGATTTAGACTTGGTAGACTACACACTCTAAGCTCGCTCCCCCAGCTCGTTAAGCCGTTGGTCCCAGATTCCGCATTCGTGGATCTTTGACAGTCGTTGCGGGTAGTCAGAAGCCCGAAAGTCTGACAACAAGTCTTACCAAGAGATATCGTATTATCCAGTAACTGGGTTGTGAAGGTCAGATAGGCAGCCGCTCCATGTAAAATAATGGTATTCAACTGCATTCAGGTAGACTGAAAGCAAACCCCAACCTAGTTGAAGAAAGTGCGGACAGATAATGGAAAAAATTTAGCCGCTCGGCTGTTAGGATGCCTTATTAAGGTCGGTAACAATAGAAAAAGTAATTCTGTCTCATTAGTAACAGTTAAGCTCTTCAATAGCTTATGAACAAGTTTCAAAAGCACAGATTAAATGTCAGAATTAAGGTGTATTTGCAAATATTGTATTGCCAATTAAAAGGACAACAAGTTAGAAGAGTATGGGGTTTCTGCCTACTTCCATGGGAAAAAGGTGTGAGATTATTTACCTATGTAATTTAGAAGACTCAAGTTTACGTTGACCCTTCATTACGACTTGTGCAAACAAATTATTTTATGAGTTAAACTAGTTTTAGTTCATATTACCGTACTCCAAAATTAATAATTTCATATTCAGGGACACATCTGTTTAGTTTTTTACGTAAAAAGATAATTTTTAAGAATCTCCAATCGGACCGCTGAAACATTTGAAATAGATTTTTTTATCCAATATCCTATTACTGAACATCTGGCTTAGTAATACAATTTTTTTTTTCAGTGTCTGTACCTCCTAATTTTGTAAAAGAAATCTCTTTTGTTCAAATGCTTGAAAAAACTTGCTAATAGTTTAAATAAATTATGCAAGAGAGTTATATAAACTTGATTGTGCAGGAATTTTAAGCTTCGTAACATAATAATTTACTTAATCTGTAACTGAATAAATGAATGTAAATTAAATAACTTTATAAGAGTTGTCCTGTGTTGTAATGTATTCAAAGTTATGGTCTAAAGTTGAGCTTGTACGAGCATCAAATATATGAGTCAATGCTTAACGATATACAAAGATTGTTTTGGGCAGCTTAAATAATAAAGCCTGTTTTACAAATAATAAAAAAATACTCTATAAATGAAAGATACTCTATCAGGGAGCAGTGGTGGCCCAGCGGTAACGGCCGTGACTTACGAGTTATAGGTTGTAAGTTCGAACCCAGATAGGCACTTTACATTGTGTATATTATTTCATCACCACTGCTATCAAAATGGTGTAGGAAAACATCGTGAAGAAACCGACATTTCCTAGAACCAAAAATTCGACGACATGTGACATCTACCAACTGTCAATAGACCCACATGGTGGATTAGGACCCATTCCCTCTCACCGAGAGGAGGCCTGTGTCCCAGCAGTGAGGATATGCTCTACGAATCGATTACTTCAAGAACAACTGTCATTTGACAACTGAAAGTCTAGGGTACTTCGATATCCCAAAGATTTCTAACTTTCAAGAGTTTGGAACGTTTGAATACCTGTAACGACCCTTAGAAGTATTGATATAGAAGATATTTGTATGAAAACCAGACCCGACAATTTTTTGTATTCAGCAGAGCAAGATGGAGTGAATAGAATATGTAAAGAATGACCATCCATCCGCGGAGTGACCGCGTCAAAGGCACCTTAAACATATAGTTCTACTTCTTTGTTATCTTAAATCACTAATGGTTATATGTGTCGAACTACGCGTCATACTGACGTCACGCAAAATCCTGTATCTCACAAGCAGAGTTTACCGCTCAACTAGCATATACAATATGTAACAAAAACCCTGTCCGATCCTTAAGAGTATTATTCGGCATCGTACTGCGTACACATATGCGTAATCATTTAATGGATTTGAGATTATTATTTTTCCCCAGTGAATATCATTAAATTAAAATAAAAAATAAAAACTGACCAAAGGCAACACTGATCGCTCGACAAAGTTCACGTCTTACTACCTACAGTTTTGTGTCAAAGAAGCCGCCCGTGTCATTAACCGCGCTTTGTCGCGTGCCGCCAAACATACCTACATTACGCGCGGTGCGCGTAGGTATCAGCTGATATTGTTTTGTAGGCATAGTAATCCGGATTTCAGATACTCTCTGTATTTTGTGTTTTTGACTTAATTCTGTTTATCAAGAAACAATTAATTGAATTAAATGTAGCCCTGATAAGGGCTTTTTTTTTAAATGTGATGTGCTTCTGGCAATGTACTTACCGACTCCAGGTGTTAGTTTATTAAAACGTTCACTTGTTGTTGTTGCATACTTCGGCGATCATGCTCCACATGTCCACCTCCAACACTAATACACATTCGACACCTTTTTGCTAAATTTACAAAAAAAACACACACAAACACATTTACAAAATTCCATTCTTGGTTCGTAATCAGTGGGCAGAAGGGATTGAACCCGCCGGTAGTGATAAGGGTGCTGACCATCTCCCTTCAGCACACTCCAAACCGCACTGTGGTTTGTGTCTAATCGTCGCGCAACAGAGCGTGTGCTTTGCGTGGGGTCCGCGGCAAACATATCCAGCACTTGTTCCTCAATTTCCTCGTTGCGCTCTCGTGGTCTTCCAGCATCAGTGGCTTGCGACTCGTGCCCATGAACACTGCCTGTGGTGTATACACCGTTATGCAGGCGTTGGAACGCACGCTCTGACGGTACTGTCACACCTGGTCTATTAGCGAAACGCACCTCGTACCTACGTATTACGCGCAGCTGCATAATTGCAGTCGGTCTTGCCTAAGCACATCAACATATTAAAATATTCCTGATTAGAATACGACATTGTTCGCGAAACGACAGCGCTTGATACGTACGGACGTCAGATCGAAAGCTATCTCCACGAAAGACTAGCAACAAGTATCGCGTCGGTAGGTAACTAGGCGGCGATATCAAAAGAGTCGGCGACTAGTTGAAAGAGTGTCTACGACGCGGTAGTGTAGGGCGGTGTTCTTTGAAATAAAAATAGGTAAAAATAAAAAGATTTTGCCGGCGGGTGGAGTGTTGTCAACTTATGAAAATTTGCCATATTCAGTGTTAAATTTCGCATGGATTATAAAAATTAAAAATCAATAACTTTTGGTTTTTATGAGTTACATTTTTATAACGATTTTTTCTAGTACGTATGTTGACCCAGGAATACGCCTTTATTGGATCGGACAGGGTTTTTGTTACAGCCTGTATACAACGACCCTACAAGAACCCCCAACCCGACTCCTCCTCCATCCTCCCTTTTCTGTGGAGGAAGAGTGAAATTTACACCCTGTTCTTCATACCTCTATAAGTAACTAAGGCTTATTTACATTGAATATAGTGCTATATTCATACCTAAACAACCAACATTTATTTAATACATCCTCTCTTTATATTAACTAAACCCGCATCCATATATAACGTCCTTAAAACCAGCGCTATAAAGTTGCAATTTGCGGCGTAAGAGCGGTTTTCATTACGCATACTCGTAAACAAAGAAAACAGAATGTAACATAATGAAACAATAGGTACCTGGTACTTTTAATGAACGTTACTTCACAAAGGAATATGCAGTGGGTATTGTGTGAAACAAATGTAGTGAATTAAGAAACGAGGCATTGTATCATTGACTTTGATCACAAGGACATTGTAATGGGATGATGTCTTATTTTTAACCTTATTCATAGAGGAGGAGGTTTTCAATTCATTTGCTTTTGTTTTTTTTAATGTTTTGGAAGGCTGGCCACGTCGCTCGAATGCGACCGGAGAGATTGGCAAAGATCGTCACTCGCTGGACGAATCAGGAGAACATCGCCGTCAATGTAGACCGCGACGAGGTGGTGTAACGATCTGATAATGTTTGTGGGGCCAACGTGGGCAGACATCGCACAAAATAGAGAGGTTTGGATGGAAAAAATATAGGCCCAGAAAAATTTTAAATGTTATATCGTTAACATTTTTTTAACCTATCTATTCATATTAATATTATATACTTTGATCATTTCTGTCGTATTTTACGTGTCAAATGAAGTAAAATGTACTCATCGAACCGTTTTCACATTCAATTAATTTTACAGTAACAGCGTTTTCAGCGTTTCCACGAAATGTCACAATCAGCATCGCGTTTTTAACTTCCACGACGATTGATTGTTGATAACGTAAGAGCTTTTCAATAGCAGTTATTTCGCATAACCAGCTATTATAAATAGCTACACTGATTGCTTTTTACTTTATTTCCCTTTCAACTATTATTATGTCAACAGCAGCTAGGTAATAAATTATAAAAGAGCAAAGTTGACGGTAGAAGGTAGTTCAGTTAAAGCAATAACGCGAAGTTCTAAGAAAACTACTTGTACATGACTCGGTATTATATTTGCTCGCATACAAATTAAATTATTTACCGAAGGAACAAACTCGTAAGACATTATAATTTAATAAAGTTCCCGGAAAGCAGGTAGTAGTTATAATTTATAAATGTGTAATGTTCGTATATTATAATGTTGTAATGTTAGTATTCTTTTACAATGAATATAGTAACCTTTAATTCTCAACCATTTCAAATGAAATAAAACCCGTAGACCCGTAGCTGAGCTACGCCGTAGCAACCGCGTAGCACTTACTCAGAAGAAAGAATCGACTCATTTCTTTTAGCATTACGTCTCACATAAAGCTCTTATTAATGTTAATAAGAGGTTTATTTGAGACGCTTTATTTGAAATGCTCATTATTTTCATGTGAAAATAATGAGCATTTTAGTTGCCAACTACAATCGCAAGAGCATAGAGCATTTTTCAAAATAGCTGAAAACTTAAACATCCAGACAAAAGCCTTATACATCTCAAATATCTAGAACGACCTGAATGCATTTATTATTTATAGTTTCTCTAAACACGACAGTCCCATTCTAGCCCCGACAAAAGCTCCTTAACTTTCCCGATTTAAGTAAAAATAAGCTAGTGAATTTATAGCTAAAGTCTGGCCAAGCTAATTCAGTGGGAGTCTGGCAACTTCAAAATTAGTTTAAAATTCGTATGCAGTACTTATTGGATGTGAAATTGACGGGGCGTTGCGCAACCTACGAATTGGGGTCTTCTATTTGCGATACAGTCTTTTTTTATCTAGAAATATTCTGGAATAGGATGAAATGAAGACTTTTAAATTGAATCTCATCAGTCTTGTGCTACAGCGAAAACGTTGTAGTAAAACATTTGTATAATAAAAACTGTCCAAAAAAAAATAGCCTGTAAAGCATCATGTTTCCAGTCTAACCGGATGCAATTGATTACCAGTATTTTACATGGAGCGACTGCCTATCTGACCTCCATAACCCAGTTACTGGGTAATACTATAAAAAATAAAATTGAAAACTGTACATTTATATTCCATGATAAATGTACAGTTTTCAATTGTATAACTGAAAACATTACCCTCGTTTTGGGCTCTTCCACATTCGGGTAACGATGCATTAGGCAAACGAGAGAGCTTTTCAAGTCGCTACGTATGTACGTAATTACTGCGTATAATTACATACATACATAAACTCTCACTTTCTTCCCAACGCGGTAATAATAATAATGGTTTAATAACAATGGGTTAATAGCCAAGAGCCTCGACCAACACCTGAGGAGGCTCTCGTTGGGTAGCTGGATCAAGGGCTTGATTCAGAAAGCGGTTCTTCTGGACACGACGCGCATTGTCAGGAGGTTCCGCTCTCTGAAGCCCTGACTGCCGGTAGCTCGCTTGGACCATGTTCCCGATACCGGTGGTCTACAATTATTTTTTATTTTGATTTGTTATATTCTAATATGTAAATATATAATCCAAATGTATTTAATTAAATAAAAGAAATCATAAATAATAATAGGAGGTAGACAGAAACTAAAGAACGCCACGAGCTACGATCCTTACACTCCTTTTGCTTCGTTTACGTTTATACACCTGGTAATACACGCACTAATAACATGAATAATAACTAACATTCTATTCACACTCAATCCGATTTACGCTAAAAACGTCCATACACATATCACAAAACACCCACATTTCGGCAATTAAATAAGTCCATAGTAACGGGCACAATTCGCACGTACGCCATGTTTTTATTTGGCCTTTTGGTCATTAATATGCATGGGGATGGCACGGGATTGGCTGGGACAATGAGCTTGGCATACGTGACCTGAGTCCCGAATTAAAGCCAATTTCATAGCGGATTTATGCCAGTTTTGAGCTGGTTATGCACTTAGTTTAGTGATTACATGGTTTGTTTTATTACGCTGTGCTGGGTGGTATTAACGTGTCGAATTTTGCCACAAGTCACATATGCATTGGTCAGGAGAATTGTCATCAATCGTTCCTATAGAGTAATTATATCTTAGCAGATATTGAGTCTATTAAAAATATTTGCATGTAGAAAATATAATATTATTTGAAACTACAATCATTACTATTTTTCACAAATACATACATAAACATAAACTCACACCTTGCCCGTTAAAAATGTTGCCCCACACTACATTAGGAATTACTCCTGTATCGTGGGTGCGTTTACAAACATTTAGACTCACATACACAAACAGCCAGACCCGGAACAACTACCTGTAGGCAATACAAATATTTGTTCCGAATCGAACCCGCGACACGCAGCGCAGCAGTCAATCGCTCAGCCACTGCGCCAACCGTGTCGTCAGAATCTTTTAAACCACAACTCCAAAAGCTTTTTAAATTTTATTTCTGGACCAATCAACTTGCTCTCTAGAGCGTATTCAATCAATGAAAATAAAAATAATGTTGTGTTTTGTTTACTCGGCGTTAATTTAAAATCTGCGAATACGGGTTCTGTAAACACAGCTCACAAAAACATTCAAAAAACGTTTGCACCGTTTCGTAAACAATGTTTTATGTAAAAGCGGATTGATATAAACTAGGAAGCAAATGGTTAGGATAGATTAGCTAATCTTTGTGTGTATAGGATGACATGATAGGCCATCTAGCTTACATGACACAGTACCTAGGATCAAAATATTTAGGCTGGACTGTGAGTCTTGTATTATGAGCCTAGACGTTCAATGATTTACTTGTGTACCAACAGTTATATTAATTACGTGACAGTAATTCAACGGAAGGTACCCAAACTTAAAGCCGACGCTTCCAATTCACAAATTCAAATTTTCAAACTCAAACTTTATATAATAATAGCAGGAACCCACGGTTTCACCCGCATAAGTGTCGAATATCGGGATAAAAGTATCCTATGTGTTAATCCTGGTTGTAAACTATCTGTGTGTCACATTTCATCCAAATTCGTTCAGTCGTTTTTGCGTGAAGGAGTAACAAATATCCATCCATCAATCCTCACAAACTTTCGCGTTATTTAGGAAGGATAAAAATACTTGACAACTTTACAAATGAAATTATGCTCTGAAGTTTCAAAACAAGGTTGTTTTAAAACATAAGTAGTTTCACAACTAAAGCTGACCTTCCCTATCTTTTCACATTAAACTTCTATTAGCTATAAAAATCGACTCACTGATAGTACCTAATGTGAGCGCATGTAATGCTCCGCGAACAGCGATAACTAGCGCCATCTTTCTTTCGGAAAGTAAACTACTTGTGCAGCGAGAAAAGAGACATGTCATTAGTTCCAGAAACTTCTGTTTCAAGAAAGATATAAAGTGTGTGTTTGTCGAGCTATATGTAACGTAATGCAACAGAAGATAAGGGACTCATTGCTCAAGCATGAGGTTGTTCAATCGTACCTAGCAACTACTTAAAATTCAAGTAAGATAATCTTGGATATAACTAACTTTGGTTATAGAAAAAAAACCGTGAAAAGCCGGGGCTTACCTTGATCTAAAATCGGCCAGACCCAGTCAGCAAGCGTGTTGGTCAATACTCATTCTTTCTCAGTATGAGTAGAGGCTTGCTCTATAGTGGTATAGGCTGGTATACAGGCTGTAAGGGATATTAACGTGCAAACTATTACAACGAATTCAGCGCATGGTTTTAGACCCCACACTCATGAAATTTTTCGTCAGATATAAAAAAGAATCAGCGCGTTTCAATACTTGTGAATCAGTTTGCGCGTCGATGTCCTTTAACCCTGTCTTATTAACCATTATTATAATAGCAATATATTTACCTAATATATTGAAAACTGAAAAATAAGAATCAAGTGACCTCTTAAAAAGTCGTAATAATAATCTAAAAAGCGGGAAGTAAAGATTGTGGAGCGATAAAAGCAATTAGAAAAACACTTTAGTGAAAAGCGAAAACAACTTTTCGCCGATATAAGCCTTTTTCATTTATCCAATTTATTGATTCTCTTTTTTTGTCATAAAGTGCCTTCGCTTGCTCGGTGATTTTAATGGTAGTGCTTACTGATTTTTTTTTTTGTTTTTTTCGTCATAACTTATTTATGTTTGCAATAGTTTATTTATTTCTGTAAATTAAAATGATAAGTAAGCAAATAACAACTAATACCTAATTAATTAATAAAAATAACAAAATGAAATCCTAACTTAACTAAAACTATACACAAACTAAAGTCGACAGCGATGCGGATGAATTTTTCGACACTATGTCGAAAAATTCATCCGCATCGCTGTCGACTGGTAATGTACCCAAGAGACTGGCGGCATTACCACGTTGTATGGCAATGCTTAGCCTCTGTCCAAGGTAAAAGCCAGCCCTTGGATCACAGGAAGTGTCAACCAGCAATTTCGAACTTCCCTTAAAAAGGTCATGAACACACGGACACCACGGCCCAAGGTTTGTTTATGTTTGTATTTAGAATCATGCTACATCAGGAATCTTTATATTTAATTAGGTTAGAGTGCAGTCTAAATAATATGAAATCATTCAATTTTAAATCGAGTCGAGTCTCACGATTAGACGTTGTTCAAGAATTTCTCCTTGGGATTTCTGAAATGACAAGATATTAACGCGAAAATCTCACTAGATTTACATGAATTGCTTTATTTCGTTTTATCTTTAGAACACCCTTACCACAATACGTGTTTTTGCTAAGTGTCTCTCGTCTGACTAAGTTAAGAACAAAGATTAAAATAAACTTTAAATTCCATACACAGATCCAACATTTTGTGGTAACCAGTAAATATATTTCGAGACGCGAACTTTATGATACTGTTGTCCCAGTTTTAAAGTGTACAAACTTGACTTTGTCATTGTCTCGTATCAAAGACAAAGTTTTGTCTGAATCAGAAGGACTTCGCAAGGACATTTATACAAGTACAAAGTAGGGAAGCGAAAAAAACGAATGTTTGTTGTTTTTGGTTGGTCAGTTTGTGGTTGTGCTAGTAAATTATTTGAATTTAGTAATTCCAAGGTTATTTTGATTGAATATGGTATTTTGGTACATTTGAATTATTAATACATTAAAGTTTATTTTCCATTCAACTAATCTTGCCAAGGGGTTACCCAAAAACTGGATTCTGGAGGTCAGATAGGCAGTCGCTCCACGTAAGATAAAGGTATTTTATTTGCACCCGGTTAAACAGGAATCCGACTACTTAGTAAGTAAGTAGACTAAGCAAATGATGCAGATGATTTTAGCTATTGTCAATACAGTTTAAATTGATTTACCTGACAGCTGTTGTTTTGGCAAATGACAAAATTCACTTTAGATAAACTGACCACATATTTGATAAGGCTTAAGAAATTAGACATGACTATAATAATTAAAAAAAAAAAACAATTATAATTGGGCACTTTTAGCAAACCATTTTTAGTGTAACCAAAATAAAATCAGATAACTAAGTAATACATTCATGACATAAATCATACAGATACTAAAATACGATTCGTATCACAACACATTTGGCCTACAAAATGAATATTTATGCGCTGTATGAGCACAGACTAACGGTGTCATCCATGAAGCACATAACTTTTCATTAATTTCGTTTTGGGAATGAAATCATTGGAGTCATTAGTATTTTGTATCATGAAATATTAGTGGAATAAAAGGACTGACTAATGTATAGAACATGCTGATAAACAAGTACGCTAGACTTCATACTATCGATGACAAAATGAAGACATATTATTAAGCGCCAAAATGGCGCTGACAGCAACGTGAGCGTCCGTGGAACTAATATTTTTGACAGTGAGTTTTACAAGATGCGCATACTCTCAGGATAAAAATATTCTAAATATCTCTTAGTAAACACGGAATACGGAAAAAAGTCTTATTCCACGATTTAGACGGCCATTTGCGGCAATTGTCAATTTTAGTTCCTGAGACGCTCGATCGGGGCGCTTTAAATCGGCCCCAAAAACAACTGTTATTTCGTATAGTTTAGTTAGTCCAGCGTACTTGTTGGTCAATGATAGAACAGGAATAAACGGTACAGAACTATGGTCAAAGAGGGATCAGGTTAAACAATTTTCTAACAAATTCCTTTACCACAGAGCGCGCGCATAGCACCTTTTCGAACTTTAATTTTTATTCAAATTTTTTACAATGACGTAGCCGGATAACTAATAAGGTGCAAGTAAAAATTAACCTTAAAGTGTTTAACATTTGTTTAATTCTGAAATGTTCCTATTCTAATTGTGTTTTTAATGGCGACCACACATCGGAAAAATTATGTAGGACGCTCTCAGAGTAGAATAGAGAGGTGATCTTTGCTGGATAGGTAGTAGCAGCTAGATCAACGTAGCTATAGATCGAGGGTGTGAATTGAAGAGACCTATGTCCAGGTCTGGACTAGGTTTAGACTACTAAAGGCTGGTGATGGTGGTAAAGATTATTTTTGTCTAGACCATTCGTATAGACACACATAGATGCTTTAGATAAATAATTACAGAAAAATAAAATAAAAATTCTGAGTTTCATTTAACCCCGTTGCAATCAAAACAATTAAAAACGTAAATGAATACTCTCCGCCTTTACTCGGCACGTAACTTCAGGAAATACAAATTTTAATTTTGCTGCAGATATTCGGTTTCGTTGCACTTAAAATAAATGAACCTTTAAAATAAATGCTTTAAATTTTAAATTGATTTACGGCCAGTATCTTGGTTCAGTAGGATAACTTACAGATCAGTATTAATTAAACAACCATGTGTTTCTTCTCTTCCACATTAATGACTTATACTTAAATATTACCAATAGCTATACATCATACATGTACTTTCTGAGTTTATCATCGGCGAAGGAAAACATCGTGAGGAAACCTGGACTTACATATCCTACTATCCTAATAATAATATTATAAACGCGGAAGTTTGTATGGATGGATGGATGGATGTTTGTTACTCTTTCACGCAAAAACGGCAGAACGGATTTGGGTGAAATTTGGCACACAAATAATTCATAACCGGAATTAACACACAGGATACTTTGTATCCCGATATTCCTACGGGATCGAAACGTATGCGGGTGAAACCGCGGGGCGCAACTAGTAGTTAATATAAGTGTGAAATCGCCAACCCGTCTTGAGGAAGCGCGGTGATCAATCCTCGTGCCTTCTCAGTACGAGAAGAGAGAGGGCTTTGCCCTACAGTGGGACAATAATAGGCTGATATTATTATTATACATCGTTAGGTGCCCCAAATGCAACTAGTGACACATTCAAATAAAATAACGTTCATTTCAGAATGCTCACTAAAAGCATAACCCTGTTAAAACTAATAACGCTAGCTCCACTTCAAACAATTTTGAACGCCCGGCTGCATATCTAAAATATTGGACTAAAATGGTTCCGATGTAGTTATTAACATCCATTCGTGCCATTGGCAAAGCAGGTATTCAAAACTCTAAATTTATCATCTGCCTAGCCTTTTCCAAATTATGTTTGGGGCAGCTTCCAGGCTGAATATTCAAAAAATTAATTTCAAAAAAATAACAAGATAGTTACAGACATTACATTTACAACATACAAAAGTAGTAACTCAAACAGTAGTTTGGGAGCCAGGGGTCCTACCCCTGGCTCCCAAACTAGGTTTGTACCAGTGTTCCACCACTATAAGAATTATTACGTATGTCGTTGGTTATTAAAGGGATGGTATATACATATATTTCCCAAGCAAAACATTATTAAAGAGCATCAAAGCATAAAAATATTACTTCCTCATTTTCTCCAGGCTTTCTTCTTCACTTTCGAGTGGAACTGTACACGTCCTTTCAAATGACTTGAATGAATTTAGGCCTGTGAAAATTTAGCCTACTAATCGAGCCGGGCGACACTTTGTCGAAATACTAGAACAGCGGAATTTATTTAATTACATCGGGCAATGTTCGTATTTTCGCCACAAAGGACTAACATTTTCACTGAATTCTTGCCCCATGTATTTTGCCTGTCACTGCATAGAGGAAAACAGCTGCTTAATGACGCTAGGTAATCTTGATGACAATCATTTTTTACAACATGTGTCATTGCATGCATCATGCCTGTTTTCACCGAATGGGCAGAGGCATACCTATATTGCATCCACATTTCGCTAGTTATGTGTTATATTTTTGTTTCATTTTGACAATTCAATAACACATTCATTGCGCCGTTTGTTTCGAAATACTTTTTCAGGATAACTAAATTACCGCAATGGATCTGGTTGAACTGTCAAAATAAAAGCGTTTGACATTTGGAGTGTGTTACGCAATAAGCCTGCTAGATACACAATACGTATAGGAACATAGGTTTATTTCGGCCCATGCTTGAAGCTTGAAACAAAGTTTGAAGTTTCCTATAGACGAAGGCGACTATTTCGAGGCTGAGCTTGATTGATAAGGTTAGGTACACATCACTGAACTTTTGACGCGAATAGCCGTTGTAGCCGACACAGCAACAAACTGAAACGGTTCCGCTAAAGGTTAGGTTAGACGGAGCGACGTCACTCGTGCGTTTATAATCTCCTGAGCTGTGTGCTTGTGCATTGTACTCTCACATAGAAACGTGGGACTAAAATTTACTTAAATTGACGTGTAGTAGACACACACATGTACGCTTATAATGGGAACGAAAACCACGTTATCTTAAAGGAATTATCCGTGCGTAGTATTTAACTTCCGTCCTGCATTATGCATGCAAATTATAATTAACAATATATTACAAACTTCATGCAAATTGTATACGAAGTCGCAAAAATAATTAAACTCAACGTAAGACCCAGAATCAGTACAAAGTACATTATACAAGACGCAAACGCGGCAAGTTTGTCTAAAGTAAACAACCCCTTTTGTTTAAATACACAAAGAAGTAATGAATCCTAAGAAAAACTGTACCTATATAAAATAATATAATATATTTAAATGTTACAAACTCGGAAAAGACGCACGGAAAAATTATCCATATATCAAAAGGCGCGGAATGCTTTTAAAATGGCTTCCCTCGCGGAAAATGTGAAATATTACAGTCAACACTGAAAAGCTACGGACCACGTTTTTAGGTAAAGTTGCAGTAAATTCACCTTGTCTAAATATGAATATTCATGGTACCGTATCATTGAAATGAACCAGATAATATTCGGATGTAGCTGCATACGGATAATTTTAATTTAAGCCGTTTTCATAAAATGTTGATATGAAAATGGTGCTTGAATTAAATTTTTCACACATAATGTGAAACTCACTGCAATTTACATCAGCAATTTATAGACCGCTGCTGGTACTACATGAACACCTGAAAATACCCACTTTTAATAAAATGATATATAATACCACCAACCTCACGATTGTGACAAAGATTAAAACAACCGCAAGGTCTATGCAGAATAATAATGGTACTTGCGTTAACACAGAATACGCGCAAATTGTAATAGCAAAATGAGAGCTTAATATAACGCAAAAGAAGATTCAAAATTAAATAGAGATCTGTGTACAAGAAAATTGAGTAGGTCCATGATAACCCGTTCAATAATAAAACCTATCAAACAAATCCGATGAACTGAAATACCTAAAATAATACGATCCACAAAATCCTAATATCTTTTTACAGAATCCTACTCAGTTACTGCCAAATTATTGGATATCTGCCCTCACTATTGTCATAAAAAGTTAGTATCGTCAATTTTTATGGCACTCCAGTATTTCAACCCGGAGGCTTGAAGCTCCACATTTGGCACATAATTCGATTAAGAGAAAGCCGGGTGTATTTTTAGACTTTTTATTGCCTGGGTATGAACATTTTGAAGCGTGATAAATTGACCCAGATTGATTCTACCCATCTTAAAGCGCTGGCAGGTGTATTGAATGTCATTATCATCACATCACCTTAAATTCTTAGAGCCACTTGCACCACGAATCACTAAATGCATTTAACGCTTAAAAGAAAACTCCGCCTTGGAGTGTAAATGTGGTGCTGTTTCACAAACGATGGGGCACTTAATATCGTGTCCTGCGTGTCCTGTCAACGGCACGTTACGGGAACTGATGGACGCTGGTGATGGCGCCAAAAAAGTAGCCAAATTCTGGGTCAAGTCCATTTAGATTGCTATCGACACGCTAAAAAGAAAAGATCTTAAACGTTTGAAAGAATTAGAACGATGTTTTAATTCCATTTAGCGCTAAATTCTCGTGTTTTGTGGTACAAGTGGGCTTTAGTCTAATTGTTTTCATATCCTTTTTAATAGTCTTACAATGTGTTCTGTGCCTAGTGGGTCCCACTTAATAGCAAACGACGTCGCGGCAGGCCTAGTCAGAAATGGTGGGATGAACTGGACTCCTTTAATAAATATAGGTCCTTGTTAGCTCCGGACTGGAAAAAGTGGAAGAATAGAAGGGAGGCATTTGCCCAGCAGTGTAAAAAAATATGTTTGCTGGAACAACATAATACTATTTATGAGACTACCAGCACTTTTTTCTCATATTACTCGTATATATTTTTGTGTTCGTGTACAAATTTCTTCATGTATCGCCTGCGGCCTAGTTGTTATTATTCTGGTTACGTTAGATATCCTTGTGCCTATTCTAGAGCGAACAGAACTTATATAAGGTATTTTTTTTTTCCAAGAGTTCGTCGCATAAACCCAAAATCGCATCCACGAAAGTCTAAGATATAGTTTTAATCTTAACAATATGTGTCTTGTATTTATATTCTTAGTTCATGTTGAGTTTCTAGGTAGGACGAGAATTATCTTTAATCTGCAGAAAGAATTCAAGAATTTTCTTTGACAACAGTAAGAATTTTAGTTAAATGTTTCGCACAAAACGTTTTTACCAGCTCTAATACATTTTTATTCGGCGTTGTTCATAATTGATGTCAAACTCGGTGTCACATTTTTTCGTTTTTAAGAAGCACTTCGAAAAGAATAGTCTCATTTCCGACACTGCTTTAAACTATAGTTGTCGCACTTTAGCATGGCAATCACGGTTATTGCTCTTTCCCTAGTGTCTACCTCTCTCGGTAGGAACCTGTACAATAAACTATACAGGAAAAAAAATTAACCAATGCGCAAACTGTATGGTTACAAAAAAACATCTGCTGTTTCATAGAAAAGTGCAATACATACGCGGTTAAAATGTATGACCAACAATTTTTTATTTTAGATATTCGACAAAAAATTTCTACGGTGGGGGTCGAGAATCATAATAATATGCTGAATTCATGGTCACAGTTTCCGCACTGGTTAAAAACTCTTCCTGTATATGGTTTTTCATTATTGGAACATCCAACATTGATTCAGAGAGGCCTTCTCGTATTTTAAGACCGTTCAGATCTCAGTCTCAATCTGTCAAAAATACCGCAAATTTTTGTCAAGTTTTTGACATTGACTGTCATTGAGATGAGATTGCGACTAGATTTTGAACGTTTTTAATTACGGAAATTTCAGTTTTTGAAATAAAAATGGCTAGAAAATGTAGGTCAATGACCGTTATTGCCACGCTATAACTGGACAGTTCTAGAACTTTAATTGGACAAAATCCAGACGTGTATCTTAATTATTTTAGTGCAATTATTGTAGTGGTTAATTTGGAGGACTAAGTTCTTAATTATCCAAGAAAATCAAATAAAAATATTGTCGAATCGAAATATTTCTCCGAAAAAATAAGGCAAATTTATTTATATTTATTTACCTTGCGTCTCCTTAAAAGTCCAAATATTCCTTAGATGATCTGTTTGATGTACAGATACCCTTTGAAAAGAAATAACTGAAATATTTTACGAGAAATCCGCTTTGCGCGTAAAAGTCGGATCGCCTTATAAAAAAATAAAAATAAAATAATTATGGACTTATGGTTTGGGACTTAAGCCTTAAAATAAAGATAGAAATTATAAGATAACGTTTAAAAAATATGCAGACCTTCCTATATATATCTAATCACCATCTGCCTAACCTTTTTTCAACTACATAATTATTTTCAGGTCGGCTTACAGTTAGTACCGGATAAAGATAAATACCAGTAATTTATATGAAACGACTGATAACCGACCTCAACAACCAAGAAAGCTTTGTATATAAAAGACATTATATATCGTTGTGTGGACAACACACGATGTTATCAAGCATTCATATTGTTGCGCGCCACAAGTTACCACTAGCGCCATCTAGTATCGAGTAGCAGAACTAATAGATCCTTCCACAAATTTCGATGCTAGAACTTTCTAGAACTATCGACATCTGGTCAGTCAGGACCGGTATGTACTCGAACATTCTAGATGTTTCTACAATAGAAGCTTCTAGAACTATCTGCGGCACTATGTAAGATGCGATCTCTTGACGACAGAGACAGAGTTGGATAAGCGATACAAGCGAATACATCGAAAGCGAACTCCAAGTCCGACTTAAGTGCAATCGTGTTTTATAATTAGTGTGTTTGAGTTGTTATTAGTGTTGTTTAGTTAAAGTGTAATTTTGGTAGTTTATATCGGCAGTTTTAATTGTCACGAACCCCGTAGCTCGTAACAATATTATTATAATAACAAGTAATTATCATTCGTGATTAGTGGCATATGTTTACAAAGTTGCTACTAATCCCACTGGCTTATCGTGTACACTGCATCTGCATAATTATGCAATTAATTATATTATTATCAATGTATCAACTAACACTAGGCTAGTTCATGTTACAGTCTCAGGACCCAGGGGGTCTACTCCGAAGTAGTATCGGGCGAATGTTCGGCCGTTTCCTGCTACAAAGTTACTGCGCATTTTTCAATAATATTCGGTTTGGCCATGTGTCGGTCCGATCCGATCATTCGCACTTTGCACTTCGTAGTAGACCCCCAGATTGGCCGAGGCAAGGAAAACCTGTTCAGGTGGAAACTCATAGACGACTCCGCCTTGGAGTGTAAATATGGTGCTGTTCACAAATGATGGGACACTTACTATCATGTCCTGCGTGTCCTGTCAGCTGCACGTTACGAGAACTGGTGGACGCCAGTGATGACGCCAAACACGTCGCCAAATTCTGGGCACGCTAAGAAGAAGCTCATATTATAATTTTGTACCCCAGAAAGTACCTACCAGGCTATTAATATATCTCTCACAGTAATATAAGCTGGTAATGGTGGTATTACAGACAAACACAAAGATCTATCGTAACAGGAAGGATAATGGGCGGTTAAGCTACATTAAACAAGTGAGTTAGGGAGTCCCTCAGTAGGTGTACCTACCGTTCATCGGGCTAGGCTGTAATATGCGAGGCCCGCACTTCCAACTCAAGGTAAATGGAGAAATAACATGGACAAGAAGATGTCTAAGATAAAGAACGTGCTAAGTAACGTTTATAGATCTTGGTATTAGTCTTAAGTAGGGCGTCATAACTATCCATTCACCCCAGATAAAGAAAAAGGTAAGGTGTAAATAAGTAAATAAAGATCTTTATTGCAGACCACATGATCCATAAGAAGAAAGAAAAGAGGGTATAAGAATTAGCAGTCCATCAACTGGATCAAATACTAAAATAAAATTACCTTAAAATTAAACTTTGTTGTTTCCTATGTTCCTTTCATCACCACTGCTCTCAAAACGGTGAAGGAAAACATCGTGAGTAAACCGGCACGTCATAGAACCAAAAATTCCAAAACACGTGACATCTACCAACCCGCACTGGGCCCACATGGTGGATTACCACTCCCTCTCGACGAGAGGAGGCCTATGTCCCAGCAGTGGGAACATTATAGGCTGATTATGAGATCTGAGCTGAAGATCAAAGCAATTAACTCATATCACTCTGCCGCTATCCCGAGAAAAAGTCACTAGCAGTGAGTGACTATTGTGTCACAGTCCCAGTAAGCTGCTTACCGGGACCGGGACACAATAGTGACGGGACACGGGACGCGCAATAACGCAACGACCTTTGCTCGCAAGTGCAGCGCACCGCACGTTTGACATTTGCACAATTTAACCCTTTTGAGAATGCAATCGCGGAATCTGACGTTAGCACGGAATGAATGTGAGGCGCGTTACTTTGTGTAAGTAATTTCACTACTGCTCTTAAAACGCTGAAGGAAAACATCGTGAGGAAACCAGCATGTCCTAGAACCAAAAATTCCAAGACAAGTGACATCTACCAACCCGCACTGGCCCCGAATGGTGGATTACGGCCCACTCCCTCTCACGGATAGGAGGCCTGTGTCCCAGCTATGGGAACATTATAGGCAGATTATGCTTATGCTTCCTATGTTGTAGCCAAATGGCTTCGCTTGTTCGCCCATCCAAGATAACAAATTTCAATTTTATTAAAAGTAAAGTTATACACCTTTCTTCGCAAGCTGTTAGAGGCAAGCGAGAATAAATGAGCTGCTTAATTTTAATCCTGGCAACTTTCTAGCAGCTAAACTAAATGCTAGCAACACAGCGTCGTTGCTTAAGGCATTGTAAATTGTTTAAGTCAATGCTTTATTATTTTTCGCTAAAGGACACGCCCATCGATTAGGTGAATGCTGCTTAAAATTCCGGTTATCTGTAAGGAATGCCTTGTTGGCATTTGTTTTCAAAGCGTCATCATTATTTCTGTTTATTTATGTACTCCTGGTAATGTGCGTTTCTAGTAAGCTAATCGCAGTGAAAACTACACTTGTGGTATTTCCAACCGAACTTATAAAAAAGAAAAAAAAAAGAAAGAAAAAGAAAAAACTAATAAAGTTCCTGTATACCAGTAACTATTGGTCGAAAAGCTGGTTATATCAATCGTTGGTAAAATGGTATAATTAGGTAAAAGAGAATGACCAAAAGTGGTACCAAAAAGTTTCATGCATCAAGATCAAAATATTATAGTAATTATTTTCATAATTTTTTACGACATTACGCGTCGGGGATTTGATTTTGAACAGGGAATTTAATTTTAAGTGAAAAAGTGTTGATATTGTTTTATTCCTTTTACATGAAGTTCCGTTTCAAATGATACGATTAATATAACCTTGAGTTTTGAAAGTGTCAAGATCACGTCTATCAAAAAACATGTAAAAAAGTTATACTTTGCCGATTCTACATTAATTAAAAATAACTAGAATACAATAGAATATAATTTTTATTTGTTTAAATAAAAATTATATTCTATTGTATTCTAGTGAAAAATGGTTAATCGTTTGATTATCATTTTTTTTAGAGAAATAATGGTACCTGTGTGAAATGTCAAACAAAATAAAGTACCTAGTTTTTAGGTAATTTCGATTTTTTTGAAAATCTCCGAAACCCGGGTTTTTTTTAGAAAAGAACTTTTTTAAGAAGTAATACGGTAAGTGTATAAAAGACAAAATTTGACTTTGATGCAGCATGGTACGGGATTCCATACATCCATGAGCATTGTCCTCTCACGAGGAACTATACCTCTGACTTCTTAACATAATCCATATCCTCGTAATGTAAGTCATTTTACAAAAGTAACAACAAACCGTTAAAAATAATTCTAGAAATTTAACCTCGAAATTGTCAAGTAATTAATTTTACTAAGCTGACTTGTGATATGATCTCATGACAAAGGATTTTGCTAAAGAATATTAATCATCTTTTGTCCTTGAGTTTTGTGTAAAAGCTTTCCAAAAAACTGTTGAAATTTTATGCCTTTTTTAATATTATTTAAATAAATACCTTGTCGGTCTAGTCGTCACATTGTGCGGTTGTTGAGGCTGCGGTCCTGGGTTCTATCCCCGGATCAGGCAAAGCGTTATTGATTTTTCCCACGAGGAGACTATTAATAGTAGTTCGACGTTCGGATTTATCCCAGTTTTAGGGCATTAGACACGCCCCATAGTGTAGTTTGAAATGTGGATACAATTATACACTTCTATAGGCAGAAGTGGACGCCTATTTTCCCGAAAGGGAAAATAGGCGTGATGTTTGTTTGATTGAAAAGCATAGAAATCAACTCCGTAACAATAGATTTTTATCTATTTTGAATTATAACACAATTTTTCTGCGGTTTTCAAAATCGTTTACTTATCTATTTACAAGGTAAGAGTGTCAGTCTAGCGAAAGCTACAAAAAATCAAGTAAACTTGCTTTCTTCAGAATAAAAATACAAAGTTACTCTTCACGGATCTCTGAAAGAGGTTGACTTGCCTGAGTATTCGGTTACCGACCTCTTCACTTCAAGATTGGAACATGAGAATCTCATTATTTGTTTAGCAGCCTTTAAGTGCGTAAAAAAACGAAAAGAAAAGTTGTTGCCAAGGTAACTTTTTTCTAAGAAATGAGTGTTTTTATTTGTTATTCTTTGTATCTGTCTTTATTGACTTTTTAACGAGACTTGAGCTGTCTGTTTGAAAGGACGCTCTTATAATTTACTTGATAAACACATTTAAAATGAATACTTTAATATTTTACAACAAACACATAGTAGTCTTTTTTCGAACTACCTGCGTAATTAATTAGGTACCTATACAAATCCAAGATTTAAATCATAAATTAAAAAGTTACGCGATTGTTTTTTTTACCAGTCCAGCGAAAACGTTGTTTCATAAGAACTATACAAAAAAATAAAATAGCCTGTAAAGCAGGCCTGGTAGGTCTGTTTCCTGTCTAACCGGATGCAGTTGGGTACCAGTATTTTACATGGAGTGACTGCCTATCTGACCTCCACAACCCAGTTACTGGGTAATACGTACGTACATTTATGGGTTTACTGGGTGATTTTCAACATTTTCATTAGTTAAAATTGTAATATAATCCCGAAACAAATCCACCCAGTTTCAAGCTAAACAAATGCTCTAATCGCTGTTGCAACAACAGTTTCATGAATTCTTCCTTTGCAATTCCAGTCAGGGCTAATGAATTTACCGCGGTAAACCTCGTTATCGCTGCCATAATCAGAATTACCATAATAAGCTTTAATTAAGTTCGGTTTGAGTAAACATTTTATGTTTTTTTTTTTTGTGGTATTTTAAGTTTGGTTACTACTGGAGTCAATGTTTTTGTGTGTGTATATTTTTAGTGCGATGTTATTTTGTTTTAGTGTTACACACGATGAAGTCATTAGGTGCACTTTGCGCTGAATCGGGTATACTCAAATTCAGTCGGTCGGTAACGCTAAATCGCGTATACTTGGCGCTGAATCGTGTATTCTTGGCCCTGAATCGTGTATACTCGGCGCTGAATCGCGTATAGTCGACTCCACTGTTTTCAAGGTTTGACTTCTATCGGGTATCACAAAGACACACAGTTTTCTTTAATATCGTATAGGGTGATCCAACTTTTCTTTGCCAATTAAAATAAAACTTCACCGTGATCAATTTCGGGTAACTAGGTACTTTCTAATTAAATAATTATACGAGTCACTTTCCTGTTATTATTGCTGCGTAAAATAAATACTTTGCTCTTGGGATCACGTGACGGTGTTAATATTCCTGTCAAAATCTTTAATAACCTGTCGTGACCTAACCTGACGCCTGCGGAAGTGACTGGCAACTTAATGTAATTGAGAACAGTCCACATTTTTAGCAGATCAATCCATCAAATCCGGCATGATATTGTGTGCAATATGATTTGTGACTTTTACTATGAAACTGTGTTAAATAATGAATATTAATAGCCTGAGTGCCTCGCTGGTCTAGTGGTCGCAAGCGCTACTGCTGAGATAAGGTTCTGGGTTCGAGTCCCGGGTTGGGCAAAGTGTTACTGGGTTTTTCTTTCTAAAATTTCTCAGTAGCAGCCGTAGTTCGTCGTGACGAAACCGGACCAAAATTTAAGATCTAGAACCAAACCTAGAACTAAAAATTCGAAAACATGTGACATCTACGAGTACCAACCCGCACTGGGCCCGCTTGGTAGATTACACCCACTCCCTCTTGAAGAGAGGAGGCCTGTGTCCCAGCAGTGGAAACATTATAGGCTGATTATGTAATCATAATCCGGGCACAAAAGCATAATTGCTATGCCCGGAGTTGTCATTTGTGTCCGGTTGATGGCAATAGGCTCAGCCCATATTACATGGAACTTAAACATAACTGGCGACATGTGGGTGTATTATTGGTATACCTCTGCCCCACCCTTTTTTTTTCCAGATGTGAAATCATCAAATGACCCCTCCCGCTCTGGGTGGAGCGGAAGGGAGTGTCAGACTCTTACTGACTAAAACCCACCCATGTTCCTTCCTTTGCCCTTTATGTTCCGGGGTAGCGGTAACCCTTTCGGACAATCCCGCTGACCCGGCAGGCTTCGGCCCTAAGGGGCCCCTCAAATTATTCTGACAACTCTTTGAGGTGCGCGTGGAACACTTACGCGCCGTCCGGCACGGGCCTGGTCCTGATCGGACGGTGAGCTACCCATTGCTCTCCGCCCGCAGGCCCGCGCCTACGGTGGCCGAGTCGTCACGCGGCTCCCGACGCCCGGAGCGTCTCCCGCGGCGGCTGGGACGGGAGGCTCTCTCCCTCATCTGTCCCGCCACCTCCTTCGCTAGCATGACTGCTTCCTGCCCCACCCTTTGGGGCTAAAAGGCGAGATGTTATGTTTTAATAGCCTGTATCTTTCCAGGACACAGCAAACCCCTTTTCATATATAATTTAAGTTTTGGTTTTGGTTTGGTGTTTTGTTTGGCTTTACTTTTTCGGTTCACTCAAGCGTGTTTAAAAATAAGTCGTTTTTGTAATTCAATTATCCTTGATGGAATAAAAAATCTTTCTTTACATTTGACTTTCACTTCTAGGACAAATTAACTCATTTTATTATAAAGTTAAGTTATTCCAGCTTGATATCTGCTTAGTTTACTTGAAGTACTAAAGTAATTTACCAAGCAAATTATAAGGTTAACCCAGTCTGTACTCTGGCTTAAAAGAAAAAGAAAATTTTGCGTGTAATTTAACAAAAATAAATATACCTTCAGTTTCACGTTTAGCGTTTGCTATAGATTTGTATTTTAAAACAATCTCGGTTTGTGGTGATTATTTAAAACACATCTATGAAATTTTATATGTAACTTCCTTTGTGAAAATTAACATTTCCAAAAACCGACAAAGGAAAACTTATTTAAAATAAAAAAAGGTTATTACTTGTTACACATGAATTAACAAGTATAACCTTTTTTTGATTTTAAACAAGTTTGCCTTTCCAACAAGTTGCCAAAACTATGAAATGACGTTATACTAAACAGACCGAGTAAAAAAAAATATTCGAAGCGTAGTACATTTGCTACGATGCGGCTACGGCGTAGCAGTGACTTCATCACGTCAGCTACGCCGTAGCATAAGTGCAATCCTCTTTGACTAAAACCACAACGGAGAATACAAAGGAAATACTTTACTCCGAGTTTTAGACCGGTCTGCAACATTATTCCTAAAGAAAAAACAGCTAAGCTGCTTATCTTTCCATGTAAATTGTTACAATCTACCCTCTGAAATTGGGTCAATATCCTTGTGGTGATATGTCAGTAAGGAACATACATAAGAACTATATTCGCTTCTTTTGAAGCTCTCTCACTTTTAGGTAGGAGGATCATTTAGCTTAATTGAAGTGCAATTTGAAGTACAATATAATTGTTAAGATGTTTGATGGTTGTACAGCACCACATAATTGATGACTTAAGAACTCCCAAACTCTGTCAAAAATTATACTTGGGAGTAAGAGTTTCTTAACATGCAAGACCTACATAGAAGCCTAGGAATGAATAATGGAGTAAACTAAGATCATAGTAACTTGCATATGTGTGGTACCGGTAATTTTAATGAAATCAGCAGGTTCGATTTCTTTGTCTTCCCTCATCTAAATTAATATTATAATGAGAAAAGATTTGTTATTTTTTTGTTTGTGCGTTACGCTTTCAAGCTCAAACGGCTGAACGGATTTGGATGAAATTTGGCACAGTGGTAGACAATGACCTGGATTAGTACATAGAATACTTTTTATGCGGATGTTCCGACAGGATCACGACTTATACTGGCAAAACGAAGGGGCACTGGTGGTGTTTTTATAATAAGACTAAAAAATAATAACAAGTAAAAATTCTCAACACTACAAATCACATTTCCACCAGTATCATAAGAACTGGCTACACTACAATTTCGTCTACAGCTTTGTTTTTCGCTCGTCAATTAATGCATAATTGAAAATAACTTAAGCAAAAACGTTGACGAAATCCCTTTGAAGTCAAAAGTCCCTTTAGACATGCAAGGAATTGTGGATAACCTCTCATGTCTCAAAGATAAATTACCGTTTAATTTAATTCTTGGAATATGAGGAAGTTTTTTTTTTTTGAGTTTATGAGATTTTTGTAATTCTATTTTTCGTGAGTTATGAATGTTGTGTGCAGTTTTAATATATTTTTTTTTTTGTTTTTATTATTTCTGTACACACAGTAAAATGTATACAGATACGACTAACGATTAATACTGAGAACAAAGGTACTGCTTATTTCTTAAGGAGAAATAAAGAAAGACAAAGAAATGGACACAATAGTGTGTGAGAACAAGAAGAGAAGAATTTGATTTTGTTACGTCTTAAACTAAAATTCTTGAATAATCTATAGAAAAACCTAGAACACTATTTGATAGGATAAGATAATGTTTATTTGCCAAAAACTGTACTTTGCACTTCCTTTTAGTCAACATTAATAGCTAGGTTTACATAAGAAAAAAAAAACAGATTGTAACGATGACACATACTAGGTAGTTTACCAACGACAATTTATGAAAAAAGCCTGCAAACCTCTAACCTCTTTTAACTGTTCTGTGCCTCTAACAGTGAGTGACTAAAGCCGAAATACTTTCGAGATTTCAACGAAAATACCATTTATAAGAGATTATAAAAAAAATTACATCTCAAATTATAACGAAACTGGAAGAGCCTCTCAATATAGCGCATATCTTTGTCTTAACCCTTTGTATAAGAACGTAGACCCACGCGAGACACAATGGCTTTTTAATTGTGTCTGTAATTACGGCATTCAACGGGTTAAATAACATAATAGCACGCCTTGTTACCCCGAAAGGGTGAGCAGGGGTGTGCCTATAGTACACACACTCCGCCAGTTATGTTTAAGTCCCATGTAATAGGGGGCGAGCCTATTGCCGTCAACCGATAACAAATCCAGTATCCGTGCTGCTACTGAGAGATTCCAGATAGAAAAACCCAGTACCACTTTGCCCGACCTAGGAAACGAACCTAGAACTTCATGCTCAGCAGTAGCGCTTGCAACCACTAGGCCAACGACGCAGTCGTAAACGTCTTGAACGCCGTCGATAAAAAGAAGTAGCAATTCATCTATAGGCCGACTGCTTAACTGAAACGTTGCCTGTGGAAGCTGCGCGGTGCGGGAGGAGTGAAAGTCGTCACAAGTTGACGAATCACTGAGCTCTCGCATCACGTCACCACACCCCTTCCGCACCGCACTGCTACCTCAGGCAACGTCTCAGCTAAGCGGTTGACCTATAGACGTAACACTATCAGAGGTTTCCCTTACCAGGTAATGAGACGTATATAATTCAGTCCATGTAGTTTCTTGTTACACCTCACTTCATGTTCCACTAACTTATGTTATATGTGGAGTTAATTAAGCTCTCATAACATAAAACGTTTCCCGGAATCTTATCCGTAGCTAATTAGCCGTAAGTCTTGTGTAGTGCCTTCAGTGGTTTTAGTAACAGAGAATATTATACATGTAACTGTTGTTGGGTGGAATTTGTAAGTAAAATTTACATGAAAATTAACATAAGAAAAAGTTATTAAAGTTATGTTATGATACATATAAGGTACAAAATACAAACAACTAGTTTATACACGCGGCTTTGTCCGTCTGGATGTCGGAAATTATCCCACGGGAACGTGCTACCGGGACAAAAAGTAGCCTATGTGTTTTCCCAGGATCCTTGCCAAATTTTATCGAAATCCGTTCAGTGGTTTAGGCGAGAAAACTTTACATACAGACAGAGTTACTTTCGAATTTATAATAATTTAGTATGGATTTATACTGTTTCAATAAATGTCTTTGAAAGTTTGAAATATGATATTCTGATTATTATGAAGCAACTAAAAAAGAGTGATTATCTTATTAAACGACTTAAAAAAAGGAAGAGGTTAGGAGTGTTTCCTACAGGATTGCAGGATAGCAAGGGATTTGGCAAGGGATAGATGTCATCCTGTGAAAGCACGTATGCTACTCTTTGTCCCGGTAGCACACTGCAGTGAGATAATTTCTGACATCCGAAGAGGAAGCCGCGGACAGAAGCTAGTGTTCTATATTGAATCCAAGCCACACCAAGAATCGTCACATAAAACCTCTCCAAATACTATTCAAAGTCTAAAATCAAAGTAAGGATACTCACAGACTTTTGAAAAAGGCGAGTCATACAGTTTCGCGAAGCAATTCCAATATCTGCCCGACTGCGATGTAACTCAGTAGTGGCTTGCTTTTATTTGAAAACTTTCCCGTTGTTAGTAAGGGAATATTCTGTAATATTTTAGCTAGTCACGGCGCTGTTAAATAGCGCTTTGAAAATGTTTGAAATACGGTCGGAGTTGGTATATATCTGCTGGTTCATTAATATTGTAAAAGTGGTGCCTTTTTGTTAAAGATACTTTCGTGTGGTTTTTGAGAATGTCTTGCTATTTTCTTGTACAGACGCCAGCACATCAAGCTATCCGAAACTGTCAAAATTTCCCAATCAACCTTGAACCTTAATGCTTTAGCTGTAAAGTTGAAAATCTATTAAAGAAAATTTGACAGATTGTAGTAGCTTGATGTGCTGGCGTCTGTACAAAACTATGCGAGAATAAATATGCAAAAATCGCATAGATTTTATTAGCGGTAATCATTGATAGGAATGTATGTTACAGATCAAGATGCTTAAGTCTCCATAGTGTAGATACAGCCATAAAAATCATCTCACATGCAAAAAAAACAAGCACGAAAACCACACTCCATTTAAATAATTATAAGAAAACAAGGAGCATAAACGTCAATACGTTTGTTCTTCGATTTTTTTTTTTTATTATTAAGCTACACAGTCTTACCTTCAACCCTGAGTAAAACTCAGTCACTGTACCAATCAGGTCGTCATTAAACCTTTATTTATCACGAGCAACACTGATGACTTTCATACGTAGGTATTACGTGACACCACAAAAGGTAATTTCGCTTCTAAAGGGCGATCAATCACTGATCATTGACTCTTCCTCCCACAGAACAGTTATCTGTTCTGTGCTTCCTCCTGTTTAATAATGCATGGGGTGTTAATGTACGCGTTGTGTGTAAATCTTTTAAGAAATTGGGCTAGTTTCTAGTTGATGACGAAGGATATTTAGGTCTCATCTTCGATGCGATGTTTCGTTAGGATGGAGACATTTATAGAGGTATGACGAACAGGGTGTAAAGTTCACTCATCCTCCAAAGAAAAAGGAGGATCCTTCAACCAGAAGGGTGTTGTGTCTGGCAGGCAACTGCCCTGTGACTAATCTCGGGCCGATGTATATATGCTAGTTGCGCGGTAAGCTCTGCTTGCGAAATGCAGGATTTTGTGTGACGTGAGTATGGCGCGTAGTTCGTATGTGGCGTTTGTAGATACCGCAACACATTAATAAAAGTCAAATTTTGGAGTCTTCATCGTCAACCTCCTAGCAGTGCACTGTCAGATTATTAAACCGCTTTGATACTTAGGCAACTTTAGCAGCGCGACAGTCTCGCGACAGACCCAACAAAGCCGCGGGCACAGCTAGTGGTCACATAATTTCCCAAATTACTAACATTCTATTAAAATACCTATGTCAAAAAGACGTGTTTCGTCCTCAGCGCTCACAAGTTAAATAACATAACCCACACACACACACAGAGAGAGAGATGTTTTTTTTAAAGAAACACACTTTAAATATTACTGAAAAAACTATTACTTTTAAACAAAGGAACCGGACCGAATTTATTACTAGTCAGGTCAACGATCTTCGTAGACCTGACTAGTAATAAATTCTGTTCTGACTAGTAACAAATCCACTGAACTAGAACACACCTATTGTTCCTGTTTGAGCTTTGAAATCAAGACCATTCTATTGAAATTTCTCCTTTCTTCTGCCAAAGGGTTTCATTGAGTAAACTGTTCTTCATTATAACATGCCTTTCTAAAAACAAGAACTGATACCTACAAAATAGTTTTGGTTTTCCATTCAACAACTAAAACAAAAGAAAGTTACTACTATTCACACTTCATAAACAGTAATAGAAAAATCAAATGAAATACTCCCGAGAACCATAATCTGAAGAACAATTATTTACACGCAATCAAAATTAAATGCATTTACACGTTAACATTGTTACTACTATACAGAACTGTACCAACTTCTCGCAACTTAAATAAACGTTAGAGCATTCTAAACCAGACTCTATTTCTTACACAACAACGGTTAACACGGTGCAAGATTAGATTGGTGTTTGTACCTCCGAAGAGAGCAATAGAGAATAGCCTCTAAACCAATGCAGTAAGGTCGTTCAGATATCATCAATTAAACTGTGCTAACGATGATTGCACTGCAGTGTAATATGCTATTACACGGGGTTGAATAAATTAAAGTGTATTTATGCCCGAACGATTACACCTTCCCCTGTAATATATGTGCGATTTGCGATAGGAGGTGACGATGTATTGGTGACTTATAATTAATGTTGGTTAGACTTTCCTGAATTCAAATGGTTGACTGTTTCACAACAGGCAACTTTATATAGGTAGTCTCGTTTCATGTATATATTGTAAATTTATTGCGCAAAATTGTATACTTGTTTACGATAATGCTGATACCTATTTTCCATTGCGGTAGGACTGTTTCTAAAGCTCTTAAATCTTGACATTTTTTGTTCTGTAGTCTGTACTACAGAACGAAAAATGTCAAGATTTAAGAACTTTTTTATATTTGGCGTTCTCTAAATATATCTTTTTTTCTTTCATTTTTCATTAGACAAACAAATATTTAACAAAAGTTACGTGCTAAAAGAACCAAAGAGTTAACACTACATCCTCAACAATAAACATGTAGGTGAAGTGCAACAGCACTACTTATAACCATTAAAATAATCCCCGCTACTTCACGCAGGATGCACTTTTAACACACATATAAAATAAAAGGTCTTGCGAGACTCTCTCCTATATTTCACAAGTACTAGCAGAACTTCCTTCGCAGTTTCGAGAATATTCTACATTCACAGAAGTATGTTGTTGGTCAACTTTCAACCTATTTCTCTTAAATATTAGATGGTAAGGATCCTATCGACCGTCTGTACCCTATTTGACCCTTTAAATCGTTTCGGTCCTAGCCGAGGTCTAAAAATGCTATCTCAGAACCGGTAACGGGGTCCACATCACATAAGTCTGGAGATATTTACGCAGAAATATAGTTATGTTTTTCTCGTATAATGTATTTATGTGTTTTCAAGGGTCTGAAGGGGTCAAATATTAAAATGCTTCTACGATTTATCAGCATTTCTCATAGTAAATTGGTCCTCCAGACCGAATTTCGGCCATGACGACCAATCTCAGCAGAGACTAGCCTTCGGCGCGGGAGATATTGTAATGCATGAGTGTGTGCGCAGACATAGGTAAGCTCTCTCTTCCCTTACTCTCATAGTCCGATGGAATGGCAATCCAACACGACCGAAGAGAGATTAGAACTTCTAAACTCCGGGCTGTTACTAAGAAATTCCTAGTGGAAAAACCAATAACACTATTTCCAACCTGGGAATCGAACTTAGTACCCTGCACTTTTGACCACGAGACCTGCGGAGCAGTCAAACACACACACAGTAAATACCAAGAAGCTGAAAAGTTAAGTAGGAATGAAATCTTTCAAAGTTTTAGTTCAGGATATTTCTGTTTATTATGAAGACAATATACCAGCCCTTCTCACTTTTCAGTATTCTCGATATTCGCAGAATCCTGCACGCTCTATAAAGAACGCGAAAATAATTTACCTCCCTTCAAATACAGCAGGTAATAAACTACAACCATTTTCTTTTATGCACTGTCCCAAAAACGAAGCATTCTCACTCACGGTACAGCAATTGTTTGCTAAGAAATTAAAAATTATAGCTCTCTCTCTTGAGTACAATAACAGTGACAAAAGCATCGTCAAATTTGTACTTATTTGCTGCAATGTTGGTGTAACGTTGCTACACAACCCCAGAAATACAACTCGAGAAATACAACCCGAGAATTGACCCCTTGGAAGCAATAAAAGATATTTTGTTTTCTCCGACGTTAGCGCGATTAAAATCATTCCGTTTGCAACTCCTGCTCACAAAGTTAATATCATAGGGAGAGAGCTCTTTGCTGTAATTCAAGTGCTGAACAAAATGAGAATCTCATCAACCCCAGCGGGTTTATACCAGTTTAAGTCGTTTTTTTGCGCACAAAACTAGTTTGTATGCTGCCTTTTTAAGAGCACACGTAATATTTTGTAAAGTACTTATGTCTATGTATAGTAGTGTATTTCTACATTAGTGCAATATTATATTATGAATATGACTTGCCCTGAATATGTTTGAACATAATTGGGTTGGAAAAAAATGGCTTACTTAAAACCGCCATGTAGTAATTTGACGCCAGACGAATTATGTTGGCCTTATATTATTTTAACATTAACTTGTATCCTAAATGAATCTGTTAAACCCGCATAAATGGATATCAAACGACTACTAAAAGATTTATTTCTCAAAAACGACATAAACCGTCTTATTTACTAAAAGATCGTAATCCTAACTTAACTGTCACTCAAGTAAACTCACTTACTTCTCACAATAAAATGTGTTCGCAACTAAAACTTTGGTTGGTGGTTTATTGTGTCGTTAACTTTACTGTGTATTAAGTTTAAATTAAAAAGTTGCTCTAACACAGATGTTATCAGACTTTTAAATCGTAATACTACATGATTTGTGTTGATGCAAGCAAAGATTTCAATTCGAATACTTGTAGTTTGATTTTTTTTTTTTTGTTATAAAAATACTATGTTAATTTAACGCAGCAATGAGACATTTCCAATATTTTTTCACGTCGTAGTACAGCGATATTTTTGATGTGATGTAAAAATATACGATAGGTTTAAAACGATTGAAAAATCTTGAATACTTTTTATATCATTTTATGGCACATTTTTAAGGATACACCCGCAAAAATGAAGCTTATTTCTAACTTATTCTTCAAAAACATATCTTTGGTAGTTTCATTTTAATCAATATTTACAACAACGTGACTTCACACACACTTCGCACAATATGATAATAGGCTGTTTATTTTTTCAGAACACGACACTTACATACATACTAGCCTGATGAAATTTCCTCTGCCCAAGAAAAAACGGTACACAAACATCCGGCGGCACGTGTCGTTTATTGTAATATATCTGTAAGTGAAGTTAAAATCCCTCGGAACGCCCTTCGACTCGGATATTTCCGAATTTCCTATACCTAGGTCCAAGGTCTTAGCTAAACGCCGATAACTCAGTCAGACCGAAAGTTTTATAGTTAGGCAATAAATCTTTATGATCACTAAAGAAAAAGGCCTTGGAGCGATGAGCAGCACTTCGGATCCGTCAAAAGTTTACAAGATTAAGATATTTAGGTCAAAACTTTTTCGTATCTTTTTCGGGACTATTTTTTTGCGAAGCTTATCAAAGGTGCGGGTTTTTAATTTAGAAGAAGTTTATTGAAGGTTAATAATGGCCTTACGAATAAAAAGTTTGAAGGTTATGTTGATATTTTTGAAGAGAAACTTCTTACGCGGTGATTCGATAATTGGAGGAGAATTTAGTGTTTCAAGGACGGGTCACGTTTAGGCAGATTTCGTTACATAAGAGAGAAGAAAGATATAACTCTCTCTCTCTCTTTCTCGCACACACCATCTTTCTCATTTTTTTTTTCGTATGTCTTCAATAAGAGAATTCATCTGTGACTTTAAAGATGTAATTGGCAATTCTTTTGTCTGTGCTAAGCTGATACGATTTATCAAATGAATAATACACGTGTATTTTGACAAAGACAGCTAATCTAATCGTAATCTTACCGGTTTCTTATCTCAATCTAAACTACCAATCAGATTTATGGCTATGCAAATCGTAATAACTCAATATCGGGTCACGTTCGCTCGACTATCATGCCGTCATCGTACTATTGCAGTGCAAATGCATAAATTGTTTGCATTCGTGATGAAAGCCATTCTGTGGACTGCTGGCTTCATATTTCAGAAAAGCACTCAAGTTTTATGTGATAGTAGATCGGTGTACGAGATTCCGATATATATTAGTTTGAATATCCGTTCGCCGTAACTTTTGCATTGAATGTTCGGAACTGAGAACATAATCCGGTGTTTGCACCTACTATCTTTTATAGGATACCTATGTTTGGGTCTGTTTGAGACAAAGCTATTTGTACTTAGACATTAGCTTGTTACGTCATCATCGTAATATTCACACTGCGTATCATGAAATGTTTTTAACCGTTTTGAAACTATTTATGTAATAATATTTTCTATTCTTTTGTTTGGAAGAAAAATACATGTTGCACCGACCCCAAATAAATAAGGATAAGGAAAAGAGACTGATGAGATTCAAAGATTTTCTCAAACGAATTATTTTGGTTCTACACAAAGTGCAAGATGAAAGCAGTTTCAAAAGATGCTTTATTAAAATAAACCCAGGTGTCTTTTTGACACCACATTTAATAAAAGCCGAACCATCACTCAAATTCCACCTTGAATTCAATTCCTGACATGAATAACGCATCGCAGTACATTATCAAAGCTTTGGCACATTCAATTGCCATTTACATTATGCACGGTCTCAATTTCAAACATGAGAAACGAAGGAGGGTGGGTCTATGGAACCTTCTTCGTTTCATGAGGCCAGAAAAAAGTTCTTATTTAAAATCCGAACAGAAAAAAACGATAAAAACACAGTTTTTTTTTTCTTAAAATTATCAAAGGCCTGTTAATGTTGGTTTTTTTTTTTATAGTTTTTGTCTGTACCAAAAGTTTTTAGATAGCATGCCTTCGGGGATTCTAAAAACAGAAGTTAATTTATTCAATATCTTTTGTACTTTGAAAGATATCTTTATTATTTTAACAAGAAATTGGAGATAGATTATTACTTTACCATAAATAGAAAGGGTTCACAGAAACGCCTACAACAAATAACTTACTTTTTAGATTAAAAAAATTACTTTTATTTCAGAAGCTTTATACTATACTTAGGGCTGATTTCGTGATAGGCAGATAACTTTTATCAATAGAGTAAATATGACAGTCTGATATTTTTCTTAAACAAAAGCTGTCAAACCGCCATAGTTATTCCTCAGGTGTAAGTTTCCTGGCCATTGAAAAATCTGTTATTAATGGTGTAATTGCTGCAATGAACTGTCTCAAACAAAATATAAACCAACAAAAGAAAAATGGAAGGTGTACAACAAGTAGACAACATGTAGAGTAGACTACCGACATTTAGATAAAACGTACTAAAGTGTGTGTGTGTGTGTGTGTATGTGGAAGGGCTTGTGGCTAAGTAATAACAGTCGATCGATCAGGTTAAACTACGCTTGCCGCGGTTGGTCTGTGAATGGGTGACCATCTTTACATACCAAGACCCCTCCGTGCCTCGGAAAGCATGCTAAGCCGTTGGTCCCAGGTGTCATTCGTGGATCTTTGACAGTCGTTACGGATCGTCAGAAGCCCGAAAGTCTGACAACCAGTCTTACCAAGGCGTTTCGTATTACCCAGTAACTGGGTTGTGGAAGTCAGATAGGCAGTCGCTCCATGTAAAATACTGGTACTCAGCTGCATCCGGTTAGACTGGAAGCCGACCTCGACATAGTTGGGAAAAGGCTAGGCAGATGATGATGACGTACTACAGTGTGACTCGAGTTTTTATTAGAGAAAAGAATTGCCTGAATTACTCTGGATTGATAGATCTGGCTTTTGGTTAAGTGAATGTTATTAATATAAATGTTGCATGCCGAATGGTCGTATGGCTGAGCTTTAGTGTATTATAACACCTATTATATATTACCCATGTTTGCAAAATAAAATTATATTCTACTCTATTCTAAAATACAATAAAGCTAATACCGATCCAGATGCTACCGTCCAACAATGAAACAATGTTGTAGAAGATAAAATCAAACGGTCTAATGTTCAACACACCTGAACAACTAAAGTTATCCTTGACACTACACGCAACAACTTAGTGACAATGTGTTGATATTGTTGTTTAATGTGTTACAACAACAACTGTATCGGTTGACAAGTAAGAAGATATTGCTGGTTTAATATTGACTACATACGTAGACTCCAATCGATGTGACATAGGCACAGGCCGGGAAATAAATTGTAAAACAAAATGACATCCAACATACATTTTCCGTGTACGATTCATTCAACTGTCTGAGAGTGCAGTTGTGATTTTAATATACGGACAATAAAACCTCAACCTGCAAACAATATGTCATATTTTGCTTCATAGATAACCAACACAACACAGGGGCAATTCCCGTAATTTTAAGAACGTTCACAAAATTCTTCTAATTTCCCTACATTTTGACAAGTTTTTGACATTTATTTGTCGCTGAGATGAGACTGCAACTAGATTTTGAACGTTTTAAATTACGAGAATTGGCCTTCATATCTCAGTCTCAGTCTGTCAAAAATACCTTTAAATTCCCTACATTTTGACAAGTTTTTGACATTTGTTCGTCGCTGAGATGAGACTGCAACTAGATTTGGAACGTTTTAAAGTACGAGAACTGGCCTTCAGATTTTAATAAAAAATTAAATTCTCAGTGATAAACCATAACCCTTAAAGATTAAAACGCTACTAGCAGCATCCTAAATCATATATTTTGTACAACTCCGAGGGTGGCCGGCATCAAGGTTTAAATTATAACCGCATAAAACCAAGTTCTAGCAATTTACCGGTGTTTTACCGCCATTTTACCGGTAAGGTTATGATTTAGATACGTGACCCGAGTAGGAAGCACTTCTCCAAAATATACAGCTTCTAACGGTTTTAGTGCAGCACATATCCATTAACTTGCAATATCAGAGGCAGCAATTACACCGCAGCGAGCGCTCATATTTACGTGACATTCATTCTGAACACTTGTTCGTAACATGGGTAAGTTAATTTAGGGGATAGGGCATTAGAGTGTGTATGACATAATATTGTTTATTTCAGTGACATTAAATTTTTTCGCTTTTTTTTTCATGTATTGACTTGACATAATTCAATTTAATTACTAACAATAATTTGACAGGACGTGCATAATTAGCCTATAATGTTCCCACTGCTGGGACACAGGCCTCCTCTCGGTGAGAGGGAGTGGGCCGTAATCCACCACGCGGGCCCAGTGCGGGTTGGTAGATGTCACATGTCTTCGAATTTTTGGTTCTAAAAGAAAGAAATAAAGAAAAAGTATTTATTGCGACTCGTACAGGAAGATCAGACCGACAAAGCCCGGATCCGTCCGGGATCCGGTCGGATCTAGGACATGTCGGTTTCCTCACGATGTTTTTCTTCATCGTTTTGAGAGCAGTGATGTAATAATTTACACAAAGTAAACCGCCTGACGGGGTTCGAACCTACGACCTACAACTTGTAAGTCGCGGCCGTTACCACTGGGCCACCACTGTTCTATCTAATTTGACAGGACGTGATTTTCTTATTTTTTGACTACAGTAATTTTATCTCACGTAGCAACGCACGCTTTCTTTATGGCTACCAAAGTGTAAGTGTAGAAACACGCTGTGAATGTGTGTGTACAAACACGCTGTGAACGTGTCAGGAGCTCTCGGTACCGTCCAAGACAATAGCGTCGTCGTCAAGTCAATACAAGTACAAAAAGAAAATAACAGAACCTATATCAATAGGAATAGTTATAGGTAGGGATCATAAGCGCTATAGTCACCTAGATACTTATAGATGATTAAGCTATTGAACACCTCCACCACCACCAGTTTCCTTTATGAGTCTACCTCCGTAACTAGAATATCCTCCTTCACACACCATTTCATCCCGTAATTACGACGCAGATCCGACCGAAATAATTCATGAGCCCTGGCGCTGTATTTGTCAACCTATCTCTCATATTATGAGCCGACAACGTCCTAATGGCACGTATAGCTAACGAAGTCTGTATCTGACAGACCCAACCGAAATACACGAGGAAATAAACTTAAGTAAGTAAGTAAGTAAGTATTCACACAAAAAAGTTACAAAACAAAAAATGTTTCATTCAAACCGCAGACACTGGATTAAATTCAGCCCTTGTGGTTTAAAATGAAACGTTCACTGTTTGTATTCATGGTTAATAATGTTACTTATTTTTCACCTCACAGAACTAATGTAACACACCTTCAAATAATGAAATTCGCGGCGACGCGTGTATAGAAGACAAATAGCGCTCATTTATTACGCCCGCATTCAGAAATAAAACAAATAAAGAAGGGCTTGTGGCTAAATAATAACAGCCGCAGGGGTCAATCAAAGGTTTAACTACGGTTGCTGCCTTTGGTTCGTGGATGGGTGATCATCCATTATAATACGACACCTCTCCGTGCCTCGGAAAGTACGGTCCAGGTTGTCTTACGTAGATCTTTAAGTCGTTACGTGGAGGGATATCGTGATAACAAGTACTCGTAACTGGGTTGTCGGTAGACAGATAAACGATTTATTTGGCGCACACAAAAGACAGCACAACCCACAAAGGTACAATTAGATGATAACCTACATGAATCCTACTAATATTATAAATGTGAAAGTTTATATGGATAGATATCCATCCATCCATTCATGGATCGGGATCGAAACTTATGCGGGTGAAGCCGCGGGGCGCAGCTAGTATAATATAAAACCAAGGTGCCGACATAAAAACAAAAAGAAAAGCATACACGTCGAAGTAAAAGTCGAGGTCGGAGTCGGGTTGTGGAGGTCAGATAGTTCGTCGCTCCGTGTAAAATACTGATATTCAGCTGCATCCAGTTAGACTGGAAGCTGACCCCGACATAGTTGGGAAAAGGTTACGCAGATTGATTTAGAAATAAAATGTTTTTTTTTATTACTTCGATCATTAAAATGTTAGTTTTAACTCAAGTTACAGGATTCTGTTGGTATATTATACTGTGCATCTATTCGTTGGAATTTGAGATGCTATTATGTACAAGATTCTGAACCAAAGTGCCCGGGAATTTGTGCTCGAAATACCTGTATGAATACCAAAGCAGGGGCAATAATATGTTGCCTCTTGTTGGATAGTGTTACGTATTAGTTTCAATCCTGTCAAAGGTCAATTATAAGTGGATAATACGTACTTCTACCTGACGTTCATCTTTTACTTAACTAGTTAATATAAGAGAATTAGGAAAAAAAAACAGTATTTTTATTATTTATCTTTATTTGTTTCCTTATACCATGTTTGTATGGGATAAACATGATTAAAGTGTCAAAAAACTGACGAATGCGCAACGAGAAATCTTTATCGCCGTTTACGACGAGAACATGACGAAAATTTGTTTGTGTTATAATACAAAATGTTTGATGTTTCCCACTTTTTACTTCAGCATGAGATTCTTTTCATTTTATTTGTGTTATGAAAGTTAAAGATGCAGTTTTGTGTACACTCATCTTCTTGCAAAGGAAATTGCAGAAACAGTACGATTCTCTGTACGGCAGTACGAGTCTGTATTTGTGCCCATTTGATGGCAATAGGCTCTCCCCCTATTACATGGGACTTTACATAACAGAACTGGAGAAATGGGGATGTACTATAGGTACAACTCTGCATAACCCTGCGGGAAATACAGGCATTATATTGTAATGTTATGTAGTACTATTGATATACATCTTGTGGTCACATTGTTCTACGCTAGTGATGCGACACACTGCACCGACATTTGCGGTAAAGAGGATCGAAAGTACTAAGAGGGGAAGTGCTTCTGCTTATTTTTTTTTATTTACTGTAAACTATTTACAATAAAAAAATGTACAAAACGGTGTCGTAAATAATGGTCTATGAAAAAAAATAATCCAGAACGCTGAATATGAAAATATGACTTTTGAACGTTCGCATTTCACGGTCTGTCTGTAGCAGCGCCAAACAGTCTATTATAACGAGAATGGCAAAAAAAACACACACATACATTTAACAAACTGATTTTACAGACAGACAACAAACAGTTTGGCAAATATTGATTGGGCGTGGGCTGGCCATGTTTGTCGAAGGACCGATGGCCGCAAACGTAGTGTGGGACGCCCCCCAGTTAGATGGACCTAAAGAAAGTGGCTGGGACAGGTTGGATGCGGAAGGCGGAGGACAGGGTGTTGTGGCGCAGCCTGAGAGAGGCCTATGTCCAGCAGTGGACTGCAATAAACTGAGTTGGAACATTTGATTACTGTTGTATTGTGTAATATTTTGGGGAACAATAAAAAAACAATAAACAATACAGAAACAAAAGACGAAAGGTCCGCTTCGCATCGCTTATTCCGAAAACAATCCTTTAATGGCCATCCACGTAAGATAAACTATCTCTAAACTAAAGTTACCTACCGTCCGCCTCAAGATTTTACCTTACCTTACACGTGCTTAAGCTTTGCTAAGATAAGACCTCGAAAACGTGACGTCAGGAAACAATTTCCGTCAGGTAGACAAGTAGGTATATTTTGAGTTTGATTTCCTCGAAATTGTTAAACTCATTGTCTAAACATTACATAATATTAATGTTAATAGTATTCTAAAACATGGTTCCGTTTATTTCTAGTGATAATAATTATGCTAACTACAACTTCATTTTCCCCTTGACTATTTGCCGTAAACATTAGGCCTGGGAAGAGCAGTTGTGGCCCAGTGGTAAAGGCCTGGGCTACGAATCGTAGGTTCGAACCCAGACACGCGGTTTACTTTGTGTATAATTTCATCACCACTGATCTCAAAACGGTGAAGGAAAACATCGTGAGGAAAGGCAGATAGCTGATTAAATGAAGATGTCTTCCCCGTAATTTGTACGCTTAATGTCATAGTAAAACTTTGTGATAACTGTTGTCAAAGTTTGTGTACATAGATGATTTTTGAAAATATTTAATAAACTTCTTCCTATAACTTTTAACTGTTTGATGTTTTAGGAAATTTGGTTAGTCCAAAAGGCGTGTTAACGTATTCGGTACCTAAGGAATAGCAATAACAGCTATTAAATTAGAGAATTTACGACGAATTTTGGGAAATTTCCAAAAAAAATATTAAATTGGTGTTTTTCGAACCCCATGAATATTCGCCTAGGCATTATGGGGTGCTTAATTATTGCAAATGGGTACCACTGTCACGTCCTGGAAGGAAGTCGCAGTTAGTCCCCAATTAAAATAAAACAACCATCGAGTGCAGAACATCCCCTTTCTAAAACCCAGTTAATAAAACATCGATACTTACTATAACAAAAAAAAAAAACACAACCCTAAAAAATGTATCATTCTGCAACTAAAAGTCGAATTCATTTCGCATTCATAATTCAGGTATACAATTGAGACCACAGTCCATTTTCCACTATACATCGGAGACAAAACCCTCACTGAATGGGATCCGTGCAATAATATCGTGAATATTCTTTTGTAGAGAACTCATTTCTAGTGGAGAATAGACCTGTCTGTTGGTGAAAGAAAGCCTCGTAATAATAATAATATTTCAAGTTATTGTTATAAATAGCTAGCAAATTACACTTTATGATGAGTAAATAGCTAGCAAATTACGCTTTGTGAGTGTATTTGTGTTTATGTAAACAATGCAGTCAGTGTGGTATTTGCAGTGTTGTTGCGATTCGAGATGAGTTATTAGATTATTATGATTTAACTCGCTGAATAACATAATATCACGCCTGTAATCCTCGAAGGGTTAGGCAGAACTGCATCTATAGTAGACCCACATTTCGCCACTTGAGTTTAAGTCATAAGCCATGAATAGGAGTGAGCCTAATGCCATCAATCGGGCACAAATCCAGACTTCGAGCTCCTACTGAGAAATTCCAGATAGAAAAACTCAATAACATTGCCCGACCTGGGCATCGAAACCAGCAGTGCGATTCTGTAACCATCTCACCGTGAAAACTTAGGTGAAGTGAGCGTGGAGTGAGCTGTCATTGCAACTATTGCAAATACTAGGGAAAGACACTATTGATAGCTCACTTTAAGCTCACTTCACCGAACTAATCACGGTGAGATTTTTACAGAATCTATCGGCTGGACCAACGATGTAGTCAACTCGCTAAATATGTAGTGATATATGGATATTTTGAGATGATTATTATTTTATGAAATAATAAAAAGACTTAAATTCCATGAAGCCATCACTATAAAAACGTGTCAAACAAAAACATCAAAATTGAGAACCTCCTCCTTTTTTGAAGTCGTTTAAAAAAAGGAACGTCGGATTAGGTATCGATTGAGGTAACAAAAACACAAATTCTGACCCCGATTAATCCTTGTATCAAATCTTTAGTGACCACAATAAATTCAGGACCTTTTATCCCTTTAGTAAAAGAATTTTCATTGTATTTTAAACGTAAAAACTATCTTTTCTCAGGTTTAAGCCCGCAACAATGTCCTATCGGGACTATGGGATATTGTGTTCTAGATTGATTGATTGTATTTTTGTATACACAATACCAGAATCAGAACACATTGGTCATGTTTAGCTCACTGAACACCGAATGCTAAAGCTAATTTCATCGTTGTCAAACTATAAAGTAACTATTATGATTAATAAATTGTTGTTATTTTTTAAGCTTTGAGTTGAGCTGCACGATTTCTGACAAATGCGTGCACTGACTGGACAGGTCCTCTCAATCTGTGTGGTTCTTTCCTGAAAAGACCATCTCAGACATCGATCTACATAGTCTTCATAATGATCTAACCAAAATTATGTCTGGACTTTAAAAGAGACTGTGACCTCAGAGATTGTTTCGGCCTTTCTTCTCAGACTAGTCAGATAGGAAACGCCGACCTCATCTAGTTTTAAAATATGATTGACGTGTAAAAGTGTTTGTACAAACCTACTTACAAAATAAAATATTTATCATTTATTTATCAAGCCAGCTAAACATGTTTGACAGCTTATGTAAAATCTCCCTTACAACTATCATTACAGGTGTATGTACCCAACCGTCGTATTGGGTACATGCGGTCATTTTACAAATCTATACTAATTTTCTTTCTTCTTTTTCTTTTTTTTTTGGCGCCTGTATTACATTGACAGTTACGTTGTTGATAAATATTTTTGAAATAGTGTCACAAAAACTGTATTGACAATACAAGATGTTAGTACCAATTTTGGTCACGTGACAAAAGATCCTTGTACAGAGGGACAATTTTTGTAACTTTAAGAACGTTCACACTGATCTCTGTCTCTATCTGTCAAAATACCTCTAATTTTCCTACATTTTTGACATTTGTTTGTAGCCGAAATGAGACTGCGATTAGATTTTGAACGTTTTAAATTACGTAAATTGGCCTTCTGATATAAATAAACATATGGGTTTTCAGAAATCGGGTTAGTTTTCAGACTAAAAACTGAGTAAAGAAAATAGCAATTTAAATCAACACGTTGACTATTATCGTGCCAATACATGAAAAACAGAACCACTAAAGTACAGACTAAACAGTACTAAAATAAACGTCTAAACATGCAACAATATCGTATTAATTCGAGTGAACACAACAAGTTACCGGCAGCCACCGGGCTTCCACAAAGGGTGCAGTCAACCAATAACAAGCAAACATCTCCTTTGTAAAGGTATCGACTTAAACCTCAAGATTGTTTATAGTTTAGACGCTGAACTAAGTTCAATATTGTAAGCATTTGTCAGTTAGTTTCAAGTATTATCTGTGCTAATATACATTAAACCAGGGGGCTATTTAATAAAACTAACAGGCGCGAGGTGATAGACGATAGTCTGACAATTCGAAAATTTCATAGGTTTTGTCATAAATCATTTGTACAATAATAATCTATCTACAGATCTACAGTGGCCTCCCAAAGTTAGTTGACATTTTGCACTTCAGCTTTGACATACCACATTATGATTTGAAATTCTTGTGATCCAAATGTCAGTTCAATCAGTCAGTTCTTTGAAATTATATTATTTGACCGACAAGTTCTAATATTAATCATTACCCCTATTCTAATGTTATAAATAAGCGAATAGTTTTGAAGTTCGAATAGTTATATACCTACTTACATAAAGTCCTCCAGGCCGTATTTCGGCGCGGGAGATATTATAGTGCACAAGTGTGCGCGTAGATATTATAGGGCACAAGTGTGCGCATAGATACTCCCTCTTCCCTCACTCTCAAAGTACGATGGGACGGCAATCCGAGACGACCGGAGAGAGATCAGGCGCAAGACCAACGGCTTAACATGCTTTCCGAGACACGGGGGGTATCACACCACCAACTTCCAAACTTCGGGCTGTTACTAAGAAATTCCTAATGGCAAACCTTAATAACTCTTATTGGATTATAAATACAAAGATATACTGATGGACGCGTGATACACTTACGGATATACAAGTTACATACCTACATGGGGAAAGTACTTGAGTATGTCATCCGAATATAAGACGGGCCAAATATAGGGCACATAGTCATAATACATGAGGTGGCACAATAGGAATAAAGGACAAGCATAATAAAGATTCAGGACGCACACTGACGATCGCTCTCTGAACGAATTCGGAGAACATACGTAACGTCGTTTGTACATATAATAACGTCTACTATTTATATAAGACAGCTGACGTGGCTCAAAAGGCTGCCCAACTTAAACGGGACTGGGCAGAAAATGTCAGCCGCATGCGACAAACTGTGGGCCCAAATAACACAGAACTGGTGCCCTGATACAGTAAGGTGGTGTTGCGGCAGGCCACGTAGGAGATGGCGGGACGATCTGGATAGGTTCCATCAAACCTGGAAGGAGGAAGCGCGGGCTCGCGAAAGATGGAAGAAGTGGAAGGAGGCCTTTGCCCAGGAGTGGGACAGCGTAAGCTAGTAAAAAAAAAGTACATCATGGTAATGCCAATGAATTTCTTTGAATAATGGTGTCGAGAATGGATGGATAAAGTGGATTATATCCACATAACTCTTGTCGGGTCACTGGTTTCCTGCATTATTTAAGAGACTAACCGTAGGCACCAATCCCGACTCACAATAATCAACCGAGGAACATATCTGTGAAAATAATTGTTTGAAAACCAGCCAGAAATCGCATGAAGTCAGAACAGCTAAACAATCCATAGAAAATGGTTAGGAGATAAAAGGGAAATTAAAATTGCCAATATGGCCTTGATTTAACTATATTAAACTGCTCGAAATCTTTTCGAACTTACATCTTCCTCAATAAACGTTTCCGATATAGACACCAAACGGTAATTCCACAGAAGGGAAAATACCTTTAATGCATTGTTGGTATTACGGGGACCGTGTTGGTAATGTCGATCGTCGAATCCCTGAAGAACGCTGACGGTAGAACGAACACAGCGCGTAACAAATCGACCTCTATAAAAGCCAATTTATTCGAGTCCTTAGTACAGCGACACACCGGCTGAAATTACACGGAGAAAGTTCAGCTGATGCTTACGCCTGCAATGCAGCGCATCAGGGGGGAATTACGTTGCGTTTGACATAAGCGTAAAAATCCGTCCAAACGTAAAAATCGATCGGCCGAAATTTCTACCTATAAGGCATATTGTATTTTGTAAAAGAATAACGAACTGTAATTTTCGCAACGGTGTGTTGCATTGCAGGCGTACGAATCTGATCTTCAAAAATTACGCAACGAATTTTTGGGATTGTTAACGCCTGCAATGATTTTTAAGTTACCTATGCAGGCCGAAATTACGTCGCATAATTTTCCTCGAAAACGCAGCAAAATTTCTGTCAATTTTCGCAAAGTATGTCGATAGACTTAAAGTAACATCGAGCTATTAATTCGTGTAGAGTGAACTGAACGATTTTCATCCGAAGCTCTTTATCTCGACCCGTATCGTTGTTGAACGAAGGGCTCAATCTCTTAGAAACACACGTTGGTTTAGTCAATCTTTGGGTTAAAGAAATACTGTTTCTTAAGTCGAAAGGTTTTATAAAACGATTGACTTTGAAATTGAGAAAATGGAACAACTATCGCACATTTATTGTAGGCCGTAGAATTCGTGTTAGAACTGTACTTGGAGAATAAAGGACATAAGAATAAAATATGAGGAGCATACCGATGTTTACTACCTACCTAGTTATGTGCGAAATCTAAGTGGGACAATTACGGGAAATCTAAGTGGGTCAATTTTTTACATAAAAAATTATGGAATAGACCATTTTAATCAGTCAATTATTTTTTTTAAAAAACAAAGGAGAACACTCGTATTTACAAAAAAGATCTTAAGCCCATTCAGATAACTAAGCATTTAAAACCTTATACCACCCAAAAAAGACCTACTGACTTACAAATTAAACGTTACCCATTAAGAACTATTAAGAAATCCCATTTCCTTCCAATTCACGACGCCTGAAGAAACGACCTCTCGTCTGCCCGAATCTGCCGAGTGGCCACTAATTATGAGCCATTATTTATTCAACAGGGCATTTTCCGCAATCAGCCAGCCCTTTTACCTAAATACGGCAGAAAAGAACGATGAATTGTTTACATTATTGTATGTGACGTAAGAGGCTTAGGGACACTTTTTCTGTGTAACGTCGGAATCGGAAAGTAATTTGTTTTACAGTGGCTCAACTTTTGTCTCTAAGTGTAATTGTGAAAGGAAATCACAATCGTTTTATTTTTTCGTTTTGACTGTTCAATAATGTTTTTTGATTTTCAACATTCTCGGCACTGATTGCAAAAAAAAAGAATGTCGGATAGATACTGCGGAACTGCCGAAATAACATTTGTTGGTGCTACTGCATACTTATTTTTTTTAACGTAATTGTAAAACATTTTAAAAGAATAACGTTTGAGGTTCTTGCCCATTCTTCTCCACACAAAACTACCTTTTGGTAGAGCTAAGGCGACTAGAATCAATTCTATTTTATTGTACATTTTGATGTTCAAACTGCCTTTTATGGGCCTATTTGGAATAAATTATTTGACTTCTGAACGCTACGATCACATATCCGTGTGACAATCGATTTGGTTCGGATGCGGCCTTAGCCTCTGTTCTAACATAATGCCTTATTAGCACAGAAGATAAACAGACATTACACCATAAAAAAAAATCTTCTGTCTTCTGGAATTTTACCCCAAATGTTAAAGGTATGTACAGACACCAGCACATCAAGCTACTACAATCTGTCAAATTTCTTTAATAGATTTTCAACTTTATAGTTAAAGCATTAAGGTTCGAGGTTGATTGGGAAAATTTGACAGTTTCGGGTAGCTTGACCTTCTGGCGTCTGTACAACCTACTATCCTCTTCTTAGCGATGCAAAAACAACACGAAAAAAATATAGGTAATACGGACTGGTGTCCGCAATTCCACGTCAATGCGCGTATTTTGCGTACGGGAAAAAATGTAATAGATTTTGTAATTTGTTTGGTGCAAAATTCAGCAACGCAAATACCGTTCGCTGACGCAGCCATCAGGCCGTAGATAGTTATTAGATTATTGTCCTACTATTCGTTTAGCATATAATGTCACTACGAGTAAACTTTCCAAGAAGAAGTCAGGAGCCCAAGAAGTATTTTCAAACAACAAAGTACAGACGCCAGCAGGTCAAGCTACCCGAAACTGTCAAATTTTCCCAATCAACCTTGAACCTTAATGCTTTATCGATAAAGTTGAAAATCTATTAAAGAAATTTGACAGATTGTAGTAACTTGATGTGCTGGCGTCCGTACCCTACTGCAAACAGACTGAGCTTTTTGAAGAAACAATATTCTACTACAAAAGGTCCGCTCGGGAGAAAAACATTACATTTTTAATTAAATTAAAACGAACATCGTTACTATATGCAGGTCCAATTCTGTAACTAGTGAACAGGCAATAACAAAGTATTAAAACTGAAGGTATGTACAACTTGTACATAGTGTTGTAACTCGTTAAGTAAATTGTAAAGGCCAGACACAAATAAGTACACACGGCTACATATCAAGCAATACAAGAAGGAATACTTAGAATATCTTTGTATTTGTAATCCACTAAGAGTTAGTGAGTTTTTCCATTAGCAATTTCTTACTAACCCCCGCTGTTTGACAGTTTGGAAGTTGGCGGTGTGATACCCCCGTGCCTCGGAAAGCATGTTAAGCCGTTGGTCCTGCCCCTGGTTGTGCCGGCTTGCCGTCCTATTGGACTATGAGAATGAAGGAACAGGTTGTGCACCTGTGTCTGCTCACATACGCGTGCACTATAATATCTCCCGCGCCGAAAGCTAGTCTTCGTTGAGATTGGCCGCCATGGTCGAAATACGGTCTAGATGACTATATATATTTTTTTTTAATAATAATAAGTTTATTCAATATTTATTTACACACACATAATATAGGCTATAATTTCTTGTTGAAGACGAATTAGACATCTGTAGCCGAACTAGGCGAAAGCCTGTATTTCGGCTATCAGCGCCCAAACCCTCAAATAATAAACACTTAAAAATAACCATCAAGTAGAGATGAGATTTATAATTCTTCTGTACGTCTGTATGTCATTTTGATGATTTTTTAAGTGCGTTTGAGTGGATCCCTGAATGGTTTGGATTCATAATAAAATTGGACCCTGTAGGTAGCTATTCGGGTAGGACAACGTCTGTCAGGTCCGCTAGTTACAATATGCAAAGTTATAAGGAAAAGTCTTAAGAAAATAGAATATTTAACTGCTAAAACTTTCATAAACTAAAATGTGATAATGTGATTACTTTATTGCTAATTGGAGAAAACATTTAACATAAATCTACCTAGCAACAACATCAGTAGGCACACAAAATAATTATACATACAATCGTGTAAAATATAATTTGGCATAATTTTACGTGACTTCGAGTATGTAAGGAACTGATTTTAATAACCTTTTTTTTAATTGAGTAAAACTAAAATGGCCTATTCCATATGTATTATACTTTTTAAAAATATAATACATATGGAATAAATATATAAGTAAATAGTAAATTTAAATATACACATTACTAAAAAAATAAATAAAAAGGAGTATTTTTTTCTAACTTATTTCAACAGACTTTACCTCAACTCTAACAGTACAAACAACTTTAAAAACACAAAAAGGAAAACCTAGGTACAGCTAGGAAAACTCTCTCTATTATCCTATTGCAATTAATCCCGTCAGTCCGCTAACTCCTTTACCAATAAACGGAGTTCCGTAGCGAAACTGTAAAACCTTTTTACGGCATTGCGTCGCAACGGCTTAGCAGAAGCAGATAAGGCGAAGGATTAACTTTTAGATCGTTACAATGTTTTTCTTTGTAACCTTTTAAATGAGAATTAGTTATCTAAGGATCCATCGGGTGAAGATGGCGTGATTATCTGGCTATTTTAATCGAGAAAACGATTAAGAAACGATAGAATTGTTTGAGAATACTGTACAAACGCCAGCAGGTCAAGCTACCCGAAACTGTCAAATTTCCCCAATGAACCCTGAACCTTAATGCTTTAACGATAAAGTTGAAAATCTATTTTAAAAAAATTGACAGATTGTAGTAGCTTGATTTGCTGGCGTCTGTAGCAAGTGTGTTTTAACCTCTTTTAACTATAATTTTAAAGAAAATACTCTATTTTCTTTGTTGCTGAAAAGAAGGCTGTTGGACGCAGTGTGTACCGAGTGGCCCACACTACAGAAGACCGCATAACATGGGGACGCGTCATATGTGGTCGCGATCCTCAACATAACTGAACGATGAAGAAGAGAATATTTTACTCTGCAAACACCAACCACCCCGACATTGCTTGAAGGTTACTTCTTACAATAAACAAACTATTCATTCCACTATGATATACGTAATTCGACGCAAACATCCCATGCTACCAGGGGTTGTCATTATTTCGCGTATTCTCGTACAAAGTTCACTCACCGTGTCACGTCAGATGCCAGCTTACATAAATCGTGGGCGCTGATTTATGTCGGACACCGGTAAAGTCATGTCGTGTCACAGTGTAAAAAAATATAAAAAGAATGGGCTCGCTTTGTTAGCTAAATCACGACATACTGGATAGATGTGGAGCTAGTCTTTTTTGTTTAGGTTTAATGTGGTTTGTGACACTTTCGTCATGTAGTTTTTCTTCATGAATTGCGATTTTATCATAGAGATATATAATAATTTTAGTTGTGGACTGGAAGGATTGTTTCTCTTTGGAACGAAGTAAACTTGGATAAATGGTCACGTAACGAAAATGAGTTATGACTTTTTAAGACTTTTTATTACATATAATAGACTAGAATGGTTTTCGAGGATGCTGAAGCCGATAGTGAAGTCAAAATGAAAATCCAAGATGGCGGCTGAAATATTTTCAATTTTTTTTTTAACTCACTCATTTTTGCTGGATTGGTTATCTTTTTTTTTTGTCTGTTCGTCTTAAAAAAAATCTAAGGGCGATATTTCAATCTTCAGATAACTTTTATTTGAGGATTAATAAATGCGATTTGACAACTTTTGCATCCTACTAATATTATAAACGTGAAAGTTTGTATGGATGGATGGATGGATGGCTGTTTGTTACTCTTTCACACAAAAACTACTAAACAGATTTGGATGAAATTTTGCACACATGTAGTTTATAACAATGATTAACATATAGGATACTTTTTATCCCGATATTCCCACGGGATCGAAACTTATGCGACTATGGAAAAATCAGCCCCAAGAAAAAGTCATCCTTATATTCCAGGGGTGCTGCCCAAAATATCTAGTACGAAACAATGACTTAAAATTGTTTTCTCAAAAATTTCGGGGTTTATTTATAAAAGATCATTCAAGCTAAGTGACGTTAAACGTCAGAGTTGCATGGTTAAACAGCCGCTAATCACTACTTAACTTTAAGCAAGGTTTATGGATGAAGGGGTTCAACTATAGCGATTGTTATGTAGGTGACGTAATTAGGAAACCGATCTTCATCACATCTTAAATTAATGTCACCTGAAATGTACCTCTTACCACCTGAAAATACCCTTTGAAGTCATCCCCGTGGCTATCAAAGTGATTATACCCTCTCATTCTGCTGAGCCTTTCAAGGAGGGAAGCCTGTGCATATTTTCAGTCATTAATAGATTAATTATTATACCCATTAAATTATATATAATGGGTCCCCATTAAATTATATAAAATAGCTGATAATGCTAAACACAACCGGTTTCTTAGCTAGTTGACATTAATCATAATAGTTATGGAAATTATCGATAAATAGGGTATTATTAAAGGGTTATATGTAGAAGTGAAATGGGTGAGGGGCATATGGCTAAGTAATAACAGCCGCACGGGTCGATCGGTAAGGTTAAGCGACGCTTGCCGCGGTTAGTCCGTGGATGGGCGACCATTCTTATATAATATCAAGACCCCTCCGTACCTCGGAAAGCACGTCAAGCCGTTGGTTCCGGCTGTCATTCGTGGGTCTTTGGCAGTCTTTACGGGTCGTCAGGAGCCCGAAAGTCTGACAACCAGTCTCACCGGACGTGATGTGGTATGTATGTTAATAGTGATTAAGGAAAGGTCCTCTGACCAATTTGTTTCGTAATAAAAGAACAAAAAAATACAGGCCATTTTCCAGGTGCAAAAGAAAACGTAATAACGTTTTCATTATATTATTTTAAGAACTGAAGTGGCAATCTTTTTCCACTACACCATTTCTTCCATTATCTTTTAATGTCAAGAAATAGTGTGAGAAAAAATCTCAACGATCACACAGAAATCATAAATCAAGTTCTTTTCTTCTTGTTCTCACACACTATTGTCTACATTTCTTTTTCATTTCTACTCTCGAAGGTCTGCTGGAAGAAATTTCTTAAGAAATAAGCAGTATCTTTGTACCCAATACTATTATGTCTAATATCGTTTCGGCATGATACCTAATGCCAACTTTAAACACACTAAAATAGCTTTTAAACACTTAATTAATATTTTTGAGGAATTCACCGCGTACTGGTTGCCGCGCAAACGTAAAGAATGACAGATTATCTATAGAACGGAAATAGCTACACTTGTGCGTTTAGTTTTTGCTTTCAGCTCTAAATATGCGTTTGGTTGTCGACTGGGGTGAGGAAGCCGTATGTATAATAAAATAAAAATAAATAAGAATGCTACCTCCAGCCTCTTAAAAAAACCCTTACAAATACAAAGTCAACGCCAGCTCAAATTCTACATACATACATAAACTAAAGCCTTCTTCCCACGGGGGTAGGTAGAAACTATAGAACGCCAGCTGCTACAATCCTTGCATACTCCTTTTGCTTCATTTACGTTCATACCTCTGGTCATACACGCACTCCGATTGCGAGTACAACTCATTAGATATTACTACGAATTTTCCAATCCTTAACCACCTTCTAATATACGGCAAGGAAAAACAAAATACTGCTCTTATTCCCTTTCTCTTCCAATCTCTATACCAACAAATAATTCTATACACACACAGGAAATAATGTTATTAATTCACCAATTATTCCTCAGAACGTCTGCAGGTGTGAAGAACGCTTCGAATGGCGTCCGAAACAGGCATAGTTGAATGCTATTACGTGGCGAGAAGTAATAATGGCCTGGTCAAAGTTATGGCCGAATGGCGACGGGGTATTTATCTTAATGGGATAGGAACTGGAGGAAACAAAAGCTTATTTTTGAGGACATTTTATTAGTACGAATCATTTACCCTTGGTTTCCGTACGACCTTTTCGGGTCACCATTGAAAATCAGCGCTGTGCTGTGGGTCCCCATAGCATATGCTGAGAGGAAGCCTTCTTGTCACAGTCATCATGTGCAGCTGTCGACTATTTCTGTTTTGTGCTCAGTTATAGATCATCATCTGCCTAACCTTTTCCCAACTATGTTGGGGTCGGCTTCCAGTCTAACCGGATTCAGCTGAATACCAGTATTATACATGGAGCGACTGCCTATCTGACCTCCACAACCCAGTTACTAGGTAATACGATACCCCTTGGTAAGACTGGTTGTCAGACTTTCGGGCTTCTGACTGGGTAGTCAGAAGCCCGAAAGTCTGACAACCGTTACGGGTCACAGTACCGTTACGGGTTGACAGTCGTTACGGGTGTAACAACTGTCAAAGATCTACGAATGACAACCGGGACCAACGGCTTAACGTGCTTTCCGAGGCACGGAGGGGTCTCGGTATGTAAAGATGGTCACCCATCCATAGACCAACCGCGGCAAGCGTAGCTTAACCTGATCGATCGACCTGTGCGGCTGTTATTATTTGGATTTCTCGGTTATAGATCTATTTTGTTATTATTTTTCTTAAGTATTAGAGATTTTATTGTACATATGCACTTGTTTTTGTGACAAATAAACATTGTTTTATTTATTTCTCATTATTTTTTTGGATTTTATAGAGCTGTGCTATTTGCTTTTCGGTTGTATGCACATATGTGCCAAGAGTATGGAAGTAATTTGGTTAGATCCTTACACCAACTGCTTTTGCTTCGTTTACGTTCATAATCGGGGAGGGGCCCGTGGCTATAATAACAGCCGCACAGGTCGATCGATCAGATTAAGCTACGCTTGCCGCGGTTGATCTATGGATGGGTGACCATCTTTACATACCGAGACCCCCCCGTGCCTCGGAAAGCACGCTAAGCCGTTGGTCCCGGCTGTCATTCGTAGATCTTTGACAGTCGTTACGGGTAGTCAGAAGCCCGAAAGTCTGACAACCAGTCTTACCAAGGGGTATCATATTACCCAGTAATTGGGTTGTGGAGGTCACATAAGCAGTCGCTCCATGTAAAATACTGGTATTCAGCTGAATCCGGTAAGACTGGACGCCGACCCCAACATAGTTGGGAAAAGGCTAGGCAGATGATGACGTTCATACATCTGGTCATACACTAACGCCAGTAGCGGGTACTACGCATGTGACCAGAACATCACCAATAAGGTCAGTGTATATCCTTCTAGGGTACCTACTCCCGGTGTTTCCACTCGCATCTGCCATATCAATACGTTTTGTTATGTAATGATTATAACTTTACAAAGTATTATGATATTTCAAAATTCCCAACTTCGAAGACATACAAAACAGAACATTACTTAGTTGTAAACTTTCTGATTCTCCGATGACCTTTTATCAAAGTATTGCAAGCTTTTGTAACTTATAAAAAACTATTCATGCTAAAAATAAACTAATTAGGATAGGATGTAGCTACCTCGTTAAGGTAGCTACAACATGGCCGCCAATTTTCTCTTTTACAAACAATATTAAAATATACAAAGCGCACAAATTGTTGTTCTCTTCATTAAACTTGCTATCAATAAAATCTCTCAGCAATTAATTTATATTAATAACTATAATAAAACTAGTAAGAATGATTTTAAATTAAAATTTACTAGAACAAGGGACATGGCCTTTCAGTACTAGACTCGTAATTTTCATAGTTAGGTATCATAAAATTGAAGCGTGATCTGAGAACATTAATATGAAATAATTCTGTTTATAGTACTCGTAATGACTGTATTTTTTTAATAGCTGTTACACACGTTTTGTTTAGAACCCTTTAACCCTTTGTGTATTATTTTATTTTCGTTAAAATTATGTACTACTAGATTATTTATTTATTTAAACTTTTCGCACAAAAAGGTACAAAGGCGGACCTGAGGCCTTAGGCATTCTCTACCAGTCAATCAAGGGCAGGTGCTTTGGTTGAGAGGAACAATGATAAAATAAAATAAAATAAACTATTAAAACTAGGCACACAAATACATAAATAGGTTAGATACATAAACATACTATTTACTATAATATATATACTAACTAGCGGACCCGACAGACGTCGTCCTGCCCGGAAAAGCAACGCCACCTACCGGGTCCAATTGTATTTTCAAACCATCCAGGAACCCATTGAAATATAAGCACAAAATTTCATCCAAATCCGTCTAGCTGTTTAGGAGGAGTTAGGTGACAAACACACGTACAGAAGAATAATATATAACATATAATATACATAATTATTTCATTTGACTCACAGAGAACGGAATCGCCTGTACTATTAATGTCCGGCCATCGAGAGAATGCGTTTCTGACACCTGAAGGCCAATTCTCGTAATTTAAAACGTTCCAAATCTAGTCACAGTCTCATCTCGGCGGCAAACAAATGTCAAAAACTTGTCAAAAATGTAGGAAAATTAGAGATTATTTTGACAGATTGAGACTGAGATCAGACTGTGAACGATCTTAAAATTACGAGAATTGCCCCCCTTTGTAACACCTCTACAACATTATGGAATGCAAATAAATATAAATGAATGTGAACGTAAAAGAAGCAAAAGGATCGTAGCAAGTGGTCTTCTGTAGTTTCTGCCTACCCCCTTGGGAAGGTGTGAGTTTATATGTGTGTGTGTGTGTGTGTAGCTTTATTACATTCAAGCTGTAGTTTTAACTGATATCAGTTAGTGATATAGATATAAGAACGAGGTCTGTTTGATCATTCTCAATAATAAAAAAATGCTGAAATTTTTGCTATACGAAAGCATTCTTGGGAGATGAGAAACTAGTAATTATTATAAGCTTTTATTTTTCTAACAAGGATGTTTTCATAATTAGTCTTATGTTAACAATATTATTGAGTCTATTATCTTACGGGTCACACGGTATACCTAATAATTAACAGAAATATTATCATATTCTCTGACTACATTATTATTGAAAACATGGCAATATCCTCAAGCAATACTGAAACAATATTTTTCCATGATATTAATATTTTTGTAAAGAATAAATGAAGGAGACGGTTACTCAGAGATAAATCTGCGTTTTTCATATACAAGTACTTTCATGTTTATGGGAGGAAAAAAGGTGAAGCAAACAAGTTTTTTTTTTGGAAAAATGATATATAAAGTAAATGATGACAGCTACTAGGTAAAGTTAAAAACGGGGTCACAGCTATCAACGCCCGTCTGAAACGAGTAGTCAACGTTGTCTATGAACATCTACAATACCAGGGTAATCTAAAAAAGAGAAAGAGATTTGACGGGACAACAAATAAAGAGAACTAAAATAGCGTTAAACGTAACAGCAATATTCAAAAAAACAGCACAACAATTTCAAAACGCTGAAGGAAACCGGCAAGTCCTAGAACCAACAAATTCGGACACATGAGGCATCCACCAACTCGCACTGGACCCGCTTGGAGTGGATTATGGCCTGGTCATTGTCACAGAAAGGAGGCCTGTGTCCCAGTAGTGGAGACGTCGCAAGCTGTGCAGTAAAACAAAAACAGTAACTAGATACCTAGTTACATTTTTTTTTTTTTGCCGTTAATGTTCCTCTGTTGACCAAAGGCGTCCCTACTCTCTTTCCATCTTTGTCTGTCCATAGTTGCCAAAGACCAATCTTTACCAAAGGAGTCCATACGAGGTTTTAATCTCACAATATAAAGTTAAATATGCCTGATAGAGAACTAACAAATCACCTTTAGTATCGAATGCATCAGTTATTCCTACAAACGGTATACCAAAAATAATGACTACATAGGTACAGCGATGTTCAAACCTCACAATACGAGTAAAACATTCCAATAGCTCGCTGTGAGGTCGTTAAAGCTGCCAATTTTACAATCACCTGCCAATTTTAAACTTTACAGCATTTTTTGACATCAGAATAAAACAATTTTAATTTATTCCCTCCCGGTCAATTTCTCTTTGCGAACACTAAAGTGCAAATGAATTTATTCATTTAATTCAATTCTTTGGTGAATATTTGTTGCAAAGTTTACTGTGAAATGTTTAGAGAAATATGTGGTATTTATCAAAGTTATGGATTTAATTTGCAGTCTGTTCAGGAATATTGCTTTGTTTAATTTAATCAAGTTTTTGCTATGACAAACTTTACTCTATGACAGAAAATACTCTGCAGAAATTCTATCTTACGTTACCCTTTGTCCTATTTAAATGTCCTGCACCTACACAGTTGGTTTTCATATATGAATATTATTACCTCAATATTTGGTTTCCTTAATTTACATATTACATTGTTGCAAGTCTTTGTGGAAATCCACAGAAGTTCGAGCTGAATATATATTGCAGAGATGTAATATTCAACGCATTCTATCGAAAATTGAAACCGAAGCTAGAAGAATTCGACAAAATCGTCTCGGCTTCAGCCGAAGACAAGTTCTCAACCGCAAGAAAAAAATACATAGGTACCTACAGTACATTCTTCTTTAGAGATCTTGTTTGGTAAACAAACACGTCATTCGCGCATACCAGGTTTGGGTGAACTTTTTACCTCCGTGAGAAATACTTTTTTCCGAATCTCGTATCACTAGCACTACGTATCATAAAACAAAGTCCCTCCAGCGCGTCTGTCTATCTGTCTGAACGCGTCAAACTCAAAAATAACAGAACGAATAATTTTCATGAAGAAGGTTTAGTTGTACTTATAACTCATTAAGGTTTTGCGTAAATTGGTTGAAATATGACAATGATTGTTGAAGATATCGGAAACAATCAAGGCTACTGCAAACTTTACTGGCGTTATACGAAAACAATGTATTACGGAATTATTGATTAACACATAGCATGCTTTTTATCCCGCTAGTACGCACCCGTGGGATAATTTCCGACCTGCATGCGGGGCAAGCCGCGGACAAAAGCTAGTTTAAAAAACAGTTGAATCTCAAAATTATCATCATCATCTATATCTTGCCTATATTCTGAGTCTCAGCTTTACTAAATATTTGTTGAATAAGGTAGATACTTAAAGAAAATATACTTTATGTACATTGAGTTGGTCATAGAGGCATCTGGATATAATATAAAAGGTAATCAAAATGCCAGAGGTCTAATGGAAGCAGACAGTCATTTCATTTATCGAACCAATATACTATACTCCATCTTGGACTAACTGGAGCATTCTGTTACCAATAATAGTTCCCATATCGGTACGGAACTAATATAAAAATTAATATTGCATCCATATGAAATTTTCTGTTAAAGTAGAGTTCTATTTTTATAAACGAATGACGTAGTTCCAGACGTTCTTTGAGAGAGAGGTTTAGGCATGTTAGAAAAGTTTGTGCCTGAAAATGCAGTCCACGGAAAGGGGTAAAACTAGGCTAGAACAACTTTTTCCTACAAGATTGGAGTATAGAAATAAGTTCACAATGTATTATTTATAAAAATTAGTTTAATATACTTGATGTAGGTATGTATTTGTTGTATTATTTAATGGTACATATATACCAAAAACTACCTTCAGTATTAAAATTTGTTTTTCTTTCCCCTTTTTAATCCATTCAAAGGTTGTTTTTAAAAGATCGCTCTTAACGATAAGACCGCTAATTGTGTCAACCTTTGTAAAATTTATATATTTATTTCTGTGATTTATATAGTGTACATATAAAAACAGTATTCTATTATATATTTAAAAAAAAAAAACAAAAGTGTCTGTTCTCTCGTGAAAACAAAGGAATATATACTTATTATTCTGAAAAAGCGATAGCTCCATCCGTTCCAAAATAATAATGCAACCATTGAAATCCCACAAATACTGGTAATTACAATCAAAATCAAATGGAATCATGTGCTTAATTCACATCAAATTAAACAACGTATCCGTGTAATTGACTCACAGAGCCTCAACAATGATCGAAAATTCCACTCTGCTCCGGATTTAATTCCGGACGTATGGTCTGCCGGAATACGTAAGCATTGAACAGATTACATAAAGGTTTAGCGCAACTGCAAAATAGGTAGTAACAGAATGTCGGTTCCGTACAATGAGCGAAAACGCACGCACATAAATATGTACAACGCTTCACGTACAGCGAGTACAGGCGCACTTGCAACTGGTATTTGTTTGAGGTCTCCATACGTACGCGTCTGTGTGCGTGCGCTTGTTTTCGCTCGCTGTATGCAGCCGACCTTCTGTACCTATGCATTATACGGCATGACTACGTTGCTTTGTTTTGCTCCTCGACATTGCTGTTGAATCGGAATTCCAATTTGCACCGACATTTGCAGATTGGATTCGCTATAGTAACAAAATTGACAATGTTGAGGAAAAAAGCTACAAAATGGAAGCTTGTCAAAGGGTTTATGTGTTAGAATACTTTAATAATAATCCATCAAGTCTTGACGTATCCATTACCACAACTAGTTACGAGACCCCAAAACCTAACCTTACCTAACGCGAGTTAATAAGACAGTATAGCAAATTTTATAGCAGCACGAAGTCGCAAACAAAAGCTAAAAAATATATTCAATATTTTTCTAATAAAATATTCCTCGCTTCATGAATAAAGTTTATCATATCGGAAAAATAGCAAACCTTACAAAAAGGAATAATGGTTGGAATGTCTGTTAGAATAATAATGTTCTACGTTGCTCAGTACTCCGTTACTAATTGAGAGCAAAGGTAATAAATACAAGGAAATGTAATTTTTATGCTTTTAAATAAATAGGAAAGGGCATCGTGGAAGCCATTAAATAAATTGGAAAGCGGAAATTAAATTGAACAAGGTATTAATCTAATTGTCGACCATTTATAGCTCGCTTTTGTTTGAAAGCATTTGTATTACATTTTTTAAAACGTTGTTATTTAACTCCTCCGGGTTTTACGTCAGCAATGGTTAGTCAGCAAATTGTTGGAAGTTATGCCTCCTATTATTTAACGATACATAAACTAGTGGTAGCGTAACAGATAAAACGTCAGGTTGACCAACGCGAGGTAGTGAGTTTGAGCCTTGAGCGTTACAACTTTGAGTCAATCCAACAAACGATACCCACATAATTTTGTATAGTAGGTTTTTTTTATTTTTTTATATCTAAATGGCCTGAACTTTGATCACGCCTGATGGAAAGAGATGGATGAGGTCTATGATAAAACGAGCTTGCCCAGAAGATGCCTGTTCACTCTTGCTTTCAAGGCAGACTGGTTAAATGAGGAAGGAAACACAGACCCTGGTAGTGTTAGGTTATTTTTTTCATGAAATTACCTACTATAATCATCCAAAAAAATTTAAAAAAAATTAACATCATTAAAAAATCTCGGATGAAAAGAAATAGAATATTGTGCTCAAGATATTCATTCCTGTGTGTTGGAATCGTTTTAGCATTTCAGAACGAGCTACCTAATGAAATTTGCATTCAAGTGAAATGCAAATATACGGTAACAAAATAGGATTTCATTTAAATTCATGCAAACGTTAACTAAATCCTACTTCTTACTAATATTATAAACCCGAATGTTTGTGAAGATCGATGGGTGGATGGATGTTTGTTACTAATTCACGCAAAATCTACTAAACGGATTTTGATGAAACTTTTTAGTAACATAGCCTACGTATACATCCGAATAACACATGGGATACTTTCCTTTCCGTGAAACAGCGGGGCGCTGCTAGTCAATTTTATACAGTGGGTTAATTCTACCTTAACCGTTCCTGTGGGTTTTATTACAATATTTATTTTAGGTACCTACGGTTAACATACTTCTACATGTACTGTTCCCTTGAAGATCATTTTTTACTGTTTCCAAAGTTTTGGGCAGTCTGAAGAGTGATTGAAGAAATCTACAAACGGAAAGCCAACCAGCTCCATAGCCGCATATTTGTTTTCTTTCATAATTTTAAAATGGTCATAAAGTTTTACAAGCGAAGGTACAAAATATAAATGTAACCTGGTTTTATATTGCTAAACTCTACTCTGTTAACTTACAGGGTGGCAGGGACATCGACGCACAGCCTTTTGCCATGAATTCAGCACATGATTCTAGACACCCTAGACCTAGCGTAGAAATTTTTTGGACACATTTTGTCCGCGTATGTCTATTTAGCGTACTTTTCCATGAAACAGCCAATTTTTTTTTTTTTTTGTAACGGTCTTTTTTTACGCTGACGTTCTAGAATCATGCACTGAATTCATGGTTACAATCTGCGCGTCGGTGTCCATGCCAGTCTGTATAGTCGTGACTGGCGAAAAGCCGATTTACTGTCCAATTCTGTTTACCCCTTCGATAAACACAGTCTTGATGTTATTCTACCCTACGGCACTCCAAAGCTGATTTATGCTAATCTCATAATACACCTAATAACAGTTCACATAACATTCCTACCTGTTAATTAATTATCGTAACACTAATTACCAGGATTAGTTGAACTAAGTTAATTTATTAAGTTAATAATTAAACCTTCTTGGGGGATAATTGTCCAACCGTGGCCTAATAAAAGAAAGTAATGGGTTTACGTACTTTTAAATAAAGAAAAACGAAAGAAAGAAAACACCATTTATTTAGCACATACGTCAGATAAAATCAAATAAAATAATAAAATAAAAAGCGTAAAGTCCTATGTACCTAAGAAATTAGCAGAAAAGGGGGGCGGGGGGCATTCTTCCTTTACGACAATTTAAAAGACTTGGACATAACTGAAATTACACAGTACATACAGCGGTGCCATAAGTTTTCACGGTGAGATTTTTATAGGCTGGCTGAACTTTTGTTTACAAGTGAAATAATAGTGAAATTGAACACTTGATGCATTAAGGCTGGGTTCAATGTCCGAGTGAATACTACGGGTGGGAACTATAGGGATTTTCCATTAGGTATAAAATTCTCAGTAGCAGCGCAGTCTGACAAGGAACTAAAATCTAAATATGGACTTACTAGTCTTACTACATCCTTTAGGGAAATTAGTCGTAACAATTGATTACACTGACACTGAAATAACAGAGCATCAGTTATAGGTAAACAACACATGCATAAAACAATGAATCAGAGAAATAAGCTTACCTACTTACTAGTAAGCGCTAATAATGAAAAATTGGCAACCTCGGTAAAAAGTTACATGAAATTAAAATTGACTAAATAGATTAAATAGTAATGTATTCTTAAGTTAATGCTTTATTAATTAGGACATCGACGAAATTTACAGCAACTAAACTACATCGTAACAAAAAGCAGTTAAAAGAAGGCTTAAAACAGCCACATTCCTATTCAATTATCCTTCTAGTAAAGCCACTACTTCACCCTCATCTCTCAGGCAAGTACCTACGCAGATATTAAACCCAGTACATAATACGGAGAGACCCAATAACCTGCTCACAAGGAACTGTTGAATCGCAGTCGCAATCGGTAGCAATTCATGATCGGGATATTTCGAAATCGATTCCAACACTGGAAGCGAGTACGGAATAGGGAAGAACAGAGGGGTTCCTAATTCTCGTAACTAAGAAAGTTCAGTCTGAAGGCTTATTCTCGTAATTTAAAACGTTCAAAAAATAATCGCGGTCTCATCTCAGCAACAAACAAATATCAAAAACTTTTCAAAATGTAGGGAAATTAGAGGTTTTTTTTTGACAAATTGAGACTTAGATCAGACTGTGAACGTTCTTAAAATTATCCAATCTAATATTAAATTAACTACCTACTACGATTTTCTGACTGTATAATAAAAAAATGATAAATCCGATATGGGAAGCCAGTCATTACTACGTCGCCCTAGAAGGAAATAAGTACACCAAACGAAATGTTGATGGCCTTCAAAAGGTCAGGTAAGTAGGTAGTACACGCACCCGAGGCACGTGTATGACAAGGTCAAAAAAGCGTAACCCCGGGAAGAGTAGCATGTGATTTTCGCTTAGCACAAAACGGAAAAGGCAGCGTGAGTGGATATGTGTATTGAGATCGTATTATTGTGTGGGCACTATTTACAGTAAAACTTTTCCATCTATCTATTCGCTGAGTTCCCAGCTTAGATAGTTTATATTTACTGAATTCATGAACAAACTCCTACAACATCAAACCATTGAAGACAACAACAGTGGTGCCATCTGTATGCAGCCAGCGTTATTTTTTCTGTGAAAACTCACAAAGTTTTCGCTTGCTGATGTGTGGAAATTCCAATAGATGGCGCTGTTCACAAAATAAATAAACGTCGTCCTTTTGTGTTTTACATAATAATCGCATCAACTTTTATGTTTATTCTACTCTTTTAAATACTAAAAAATAATATTGAAGTCTAAAAAATACAGAATCTAGTCTAAGAATAGTAACTTTACCGTATTTTAGAGAAATATAACTAGAAATGATAGCTGTTGCTAACTAAAGACCCTCGTTATTTCTTAGGAAGCCACGTTGATAAACTGTGCGCCATAAACCATATCCTCTGTTGAGAAATAACTGTACATTAGGTACATTGTCTTTTCTGGTTATTACATACAGTGCCGATATCACGTAGTTTCAGTGGCTACGAAAATTTATTACTCGGTGCCACACAGGAATTTATATGCTTTAAATAATTGGGAATAACTAGTAATCCACCCTTTTACTGTATTTGAAATTTAGAAGACAAATAATAGGAAAATTAAATATGTGTAGATATTCAAATTTTATTTGTTTCAAATTGACGTTATTTCAAGTTAAACAAATATCAACTTGATTTTAATGGCAATTAAGTTGATTTCAGAGTGACTAGCACTATTGAAAAAGTTATAAAAATGTCTGAAGTTGTAGCGTAAACTGAACTTTATTATGTAAGAATTAAAGTTGATTTCCATAAACCCATATTTATTTACATTTTTGGCGAATATGTCCTGGTTGCTGATTATGTAGTTTGGTCTGAAGGAGAATAAGGACTTGTATTATTGCTATCCTAGCTTTTTTATTGCTGTATGGGCTTGCTCTTGACCTCGATCACGCCTGGTAGAAAACGATGGATGAGGTCTATGATGGATGCTTTGCCTACACTTGACCCTAGTGTTAGTGCAATTGAGGTTAGAGAATGGAGTGCAGGTAGACGCCCTGGTCTGGAATAAAAATGGGATGATATTGAGACCATTTCCAGATATGTTCCATTTTTATCTGGACCAAACCGTGAATTATAAAAAGAATGGATAGCTATACAAAGAACATCATATAATCAGCCTTTAATGTTCCCACTGCTGGGACACAGGCCTCCTATCTTCGAGAGGAAGTGGGCTGTAATCCACCACGCGGGCCCAGTACGGGTGGGTAGATGTCACATGTCTTCGAATTTTTCATTCTAGGACATGCCGGTTTCCTCACGATGTTTTCCTTTACCGTTTTGAGAGCAGTGGTGACCCAGTGGTAACGGCCGCGACTTACGAGTTGTAGGTCGCGGGTTCGTACCCACGTAGGCGCGGTTTACTTTGTGTAAATTATTTCATCACAAAGAACATGGCCAACATTAAAAGAAGACATTTTGTCATATCAGAATTGTAATTACTTCTCGCCTTTCCATCGACATGAGAAAATGGCAAGTAGGTAATACATGAAGTGTGTATGTTTTGCTAATCTCGTCAAGTTTGTAAAGGAAATCGTACTGTAACGATGTTAGTAAATATATCAGTTTTTCCTTTTCATTGTTTCAGCTTCACTTCATTCAGTAAATTGAATGTGCTTCTTGTAACATCTCTCAAGAATGTATCAACGTATAAGTAAAAAAAACGAAGATATGTGACATTTATCAGCCCGTACTGGGCCCGCGTGGTAGATTACAGTCTGCTCCCTCTCACAGAGAGGAGGCCTGTGTCCAAGCAGTGGGAACACTACTGGTTTATGCTTATGCTACTAAGTATGGACAGTTCTAATATTTAATGTCGACCCGTATTTTTTTTATAAATCACTTCTTTTTAGTCTTAATCAAATAACACGCGATTGTTTAGTTTGTACTAAATCCCAATAAAACGTTTTTATTGGATTTTAAGTAGGTATCAAACTTTGATTCAGAATTATTTTTTAAATGAGAAGTATTTTTATTAAGTGAAGATAAATCGTGGATCAATGTGGATATTTACCTTATATTGATTACCTTAGTAATCTTTATGACTATTTATATTAAGGGCTGATTTTTCCAAAGCCAGATAACTTTATCCGAGGAATAATTTTGAATTTTTAATAGTTCTTTCATACAAAAACTGTCAGTCGTCAATTTTTTTCCACGAATAAAAAATATCTGTCGATTGAAAAATCAACCCTAAAACTAGTGAGGTACAGAGAAAATACATGTTTAACAAAGACTACAATGGAAAGAGAGTTCCATTGAATGAACCACTTACCTAGCTATTTTTTATGAATGGATGGACAATGTTCTCTATTCATAAGACAAAGTACAACAACATGAATGTTTATCTTCTTTGTATACTGGGACGAATCTACAATAAAAATAAAGACAAAATATTGCTTCTCGTTCCGTATAAATAATTAATTTAATCAACCTCTAAAATAATTATTTTTGCTGAGAGATTTGCCGTAATAGCTACTCCAAATATAATTATATAGATAATTTCGAGAAAAAAAATATAGGCATTTTAAATTTAATATTTTCAAACCATTGACCAATTAGAACTGTGCACCTAGCTTCTGACGTTTCATAAGTGCCCATGTAGGTTTATGTGAAATAAAATATTTTGATTTGATTTGAAACATAATCACTTTCATATTTTTCAATAATTCCGATGGCGTGTGTTGTCTGAAAGAGCATAATTTATAAAACATGAAAAGCCTAGCTTTTTTCTGTATAAATATTATGAAGCAATGGAATTCAAACACACAAAATGTGTATTGACCATAATGTAATATCGACTTTGTCCTTTTGCGAAGTACAATTACTAAAGTATGTGGTAGTCTTATGGTAGTAGTCTTATGGTACTTAAAAAAAGAGTAAAAAATAGCAGGTGTTTTGTATAGAATTTAATATTAAAACCTATGCGTTCCCTTAATTTTTTTACAAATTAAATGATAATTAAATTATTTAATTACTCATACACAAACCGTTTAAACATTCCACGGTACCCCAAGCGGTGTGAGCTCACAATAAAACAATTTAGCTCGTATCATAAACTATAGCGATCGATCGAGTCATCGACGCGATACAGATTTCAGCGCAAACATAACAAGCGGTGAAGCCAATCGGTGCTCTTGAGCAAAACAAGGCAGACGGCTAAACAACCAGTACCTCGAAGATTACCATACCGTCAACATTGTGCTACGGTTCCAATAACAAAATAATTTCAAAAAAGAACACTCGTATTTTAATAAAAAATACAGTTTTTTTTTTATTTTTTAAATTAGAAATACAAAAATGTTGTGTGAAAAAAGTTGATCACGGGATGTGAAATACAAAACAGGAAATGTATCGCAGGATAATTTTCGTATTCGCGATCTCAGTCGTCATCACACTACAGGTGAGTTTTGTTCAGTTAAATTAAAGTTTTCTCGCATTTACGGTTGGGGAATTATAGAAAATATTTTAAGATAAAAAAATAAAACATACCTAATAATTTAATAAGAAATTGATTTTTCTTACAATCATAATTACAATTTTGCAATGGTCATTCGCATTTTTGTTCAAACTTTTTTTTCTTTTGTATGCCGGTTAGGTTTTTTTTTTATTAAATTACCAGCTGATTAATTTTGTAGCAACGCAAATGGTCCATTGTATTTTTGCCATTCTTAAAAAAAACGACAGCTCTGTATAAAGGTAGGTAAACAAAGTTTTAATTGCCTACGGAACAATTCATTTTTCATTGTTTGCCACATTGTTTATCTTTCATTCGGAAAAACAAAAGATTAGGAGTTTAAAAGTAGGTAGAATGTGTGTAACGATAGGAAACTCTGTCATAGATTTCTGTACCAAGTAACGTAAGGTGTGCCTAAAAAACGTGCCTAAGCCAAAACAAAACATGCCAATTTATCATGAATTCCATTATAAATAATAATCCCCAGTAAAAAGACTCTCTTTTAATTTAATTTATCACGGTTGTAATCCCCGAAGGGTTAGCCAGAGGTGTACCTAATAATACACCAACATTTTGCCAATTTAAGCCCTATGTAATAGGGGGCGAGCCTATTGCCATTAACCGAGCACGTATTCAGAAACCGGGCTCGTACTGAGAAATTCCTGATAGAAAAATCTATCTATCAACACTTTGTCCGACCTGGGAATAGAACCCAGGACGAGCATCAGACCAAAGAGGCAGTAGTCTCTTCTCTTTTAGTTTAATATATCCTACTAATATTATAAACGTGAAAGTTTGTATAAATGAATGGATGGATGGATGTTTGTTACTCTTTCACGCAAAAACTACTGAACGGATTTAGATGAGATTTGGTACACAGATAGTTTATAATAAAAGAATTAACATATAGGATACTTAGGATACTTTTTATCCCGATAGTCCCACGGGATCGAAACTTATGCGGGTGAAACCATGGGTCGCAGCTAGTAAAAAATATAATAATTAACTTTTTATCTTTTTATTTCTTTCTCAAGTTTACAATAAAATTTTATTTGCATGTAGTAATTACACTACCTACTAAATAAGCATTAAAAATATAACTTTTATCATGTTATGATCTCACATCAAATATAAACACAAACAACTTTACGACCTTACTAACCTAAATGTCAAACAATTTCCTTCATATGAAACACTGTTAATTATGAAAGAAACTGTAAATAAAATATCCCGTTACTTTATACTAGAATATTTATATTAGCATTGCTTGTTACTGTAGGGATTAAAAGCCATAGCGTCAATGACCAGCCCAAACGAAAAAAAAAGTTACATAATCAAGATGGCCGTTATTTTTTTAATGAAGAACTTTTCTTTGCTAGAGGAAAATTTGCACAATGTAAATCAGAATCATAATTGTGAGACGCTCGTAGGTTAAAAACAGCGTTAATCGATCTGACTATGAGGTTAAGTTACCCTTGCTGCGGTCCGTCCACAGATAGGTGACCATTAATACATTTATGGGTCTTTCTTCTCTATCTCGGATGGTAATAATGGGAACTTATTATGATAATAACGTAATTATAGACGTTATTATAGACGTTATTAATTATGATAATAACGTATGCTGTTGGTGTGACCAGCGATTGTGATACTCTTTCTGTGTTCTGGGAAACGCAGGTGACTATTTGAGAGATGTCGTATCCTACGTACCTATACAGCATGTATCAGAAAAGTGTAGTCAAATTTAGGGGTGTAGTACAGACCATCAAAGTGAAAAACTTTCTCCATGGGACTAACATCGTAATCCCAAAAAAAATGTCAACTGTACCATACAAAAACTTCAATACCTATTCAACCCAAATGTATGGGACGGGTGATTATATTTACGCGATTACGATGGTGGTCATGGGACCACCATGGTCCATGGGGAGAAAGTTGTTCAGTTTTCATCTGTACCACATCCTTAAATTTGACCACACCTTTCTAATACATGCTGTAGAAGCATGAGCTTTTTATTAGATCCGCCATTTAATTACCTAATGAGAAAATAGATTAAGATAGAACAAAATCCAATCAAAGTTGCCATTGCCTACTGTCATAAATACCGGACTAATCGATCAATAAAGATTGAATTAATGAACAATTACTCGATAATAGAACCAATAACTGAGAAATAATGAAGTGAAATGGCTAATTTTCTTGGTTAATGTCACTCGGTTCTGTACTTGGCGAAATTATGAAATTGTTCCGAACAAAAATGAAAATCGTAGCCTATACAGGCTGGCAGGGACATCGATGTGCAACCTGTTACCATGGATTTAGTACATCATTCTAAACTACTCTGCGAAATTTTTGTCGGTTACTAAGCAAAAATTTGCTAGAACAGTGCTGGCCCAGTGGTATCGGCCGCGACTTACGAGTTGTAGGTCGTAGGTTCGAACCCAGATAGGCGCTTTACTTTGTGTAAATTATTTCATCACCACTGCTCTCAAAACGGTGAAGGAAAAACATCGTGAGGAAACCGGCATGTCCTAGAAGCAAAAAATTCGAAGATATGGGACATCTACCAACCCGCACTGGGCCCGCGTGGTGGATTACGGCCCGCTCCCTCTCACCGAGAGGAGGCCTGTGTCCCAGCAGTGGGTACATCATAGGCTGATCATGTATGTTATGTACTAAGCAAAAATTTGCTACATCAAAATAAAAAAATACAAAAGACGTATAAAATACACAACCATGATGACAGGGTACCGAGATAGGAAAGTTTCGTGGGCATGATAAATAAATTCATGGGTGCCGAGATGGGACTAAACCAAAATTTCCATCCTTCCAAACAGTTGTTTTAATTTTGATAACGGACGAAAAATTTCAACGTAGGGTTCAGAATCATGTACTGAATCCAAGGTAACAGGTTGCGCGTCGATATACCTGCCACTACAGGCTAAGATTTAGAGATTGAACTTGATTTGATTTCTGAAACCAATATTGTAACATAACAACTAACGACATTAGTCTTATGGCAATCAGGCAGATGTCCTACTATTACTATAAGATAACTAGCACTCAGGTATTAATATTACAGCTTATATCCCCAACGTCAAAACTCGTGTTGTCCTAATTACTTGGATCGTCTTATACATTTATGACGTTTGAGCGCAGCATGAATACATTGCTAAAATGTTTTAGGTAATTGCTCTCCAATACATTATACAAAATAGATCATACAATATTGCCGTAAGTACATAATTTAAACAAATACCAGCCCGTGATTAATAATAATAGTAATTTATTTTGATGTGTACCAATCTGTACCAGCTATGTGACTAACAAAAAATATTTGTTCAGTTGTTATAAAACAAATCGTTTGTGAAAGACAATGAGGTGAAGATTATACTCAGGGTTATTGTTTGAATAATAAACCTCTTCTTCCGGACTTCATATAAAAAATTGTTATGTATTAATTGTATCATTCTTCCCAACAATCGTTGTGATAAACTATTATATATCTCGTTTCCTTTATTCCTTTTGATTGTTTTAAATAACAATGGAGTTTCAACGTTCGATATAAATTATTATATAAGATAGTAAACCAACGTTAACAAGAAACTAAAGAAAGATAGTTACAATAGCGTCTGCTACATCTCACACAAAACCAGCAGCGAAATATTTTACACTACTTTAGTAACACACGACAAGAAAAGTAACTCACTAGATGACGATGAAATAATTCAATGCCATAATGGTAAATTATTTATCATGAATTCCAAATTAAAACCTCTATTAATGGTTGATCAAAGGATAAGGTTTTGAATAACAATAAACCTTGCAAAACAAGTAAATAAAACACTCAATAGTACAACTAACAATCAACCTCTTTATTTTTCAGACGACAGATTTTCAAGATAACCTAATAAATGGATACCGGTCACTGATTGCGGACATTCAGGTCCGGACACAGAAATCCCGGGAGGACATGGACACACTGGTGTCCCAAATAAAGCTGCTCATGAAGAACGAGGCGGACAAAGCCATTAACTACATGACCGTGTATCTCGAACAAATATCTTTGTACTTCCAGGTAAGGGGATTTGTTTTAAAATTGGCCTTTTTGAACAGAACTTGGGCTACACGCTTCTCATATTTTATTCATTTCTTAGATTGGACGTTTGCTGAGATTTTGTTAGTTGGGGTGGTGTATTATTTCAAAAGGAAATTGACAGATTAAAATTGTAATTTTCTAATGATTTTTTTATTTTTTACACCAACTCGTACTGGGCTCGCATGGTGGACATTGGCCCACGACCACACACGAAGAGGAGTCCTGTGTCCCAGCATTGGATATATTACAAGCCAAATATTACATCATTACACCAATAATTCCAAGAATCACCATCAATGCAAACCATGATTAATCAAATGCACAAAATTACCATAAACCATTCCCATTAAAAGTTCAAACCCTAAAATCCAAGCTTACACGTCCTAACGACTTTCAACAAATTGCTGCAAGCGTTCATCCGATTATAGCTGGCCATTTTACTCTTCCCTAGGTGATAATACACGATCGTAAGCCTCGAAACGGGACCTATTGCAAAGAGAGCATAGTAAAGCTGCTTGGTGAGAACTTGCAACTGGCCGACGAAAATGTCACATTGTGCCTTGCTCTTGGGTACCAAAGGGTACAGAGACTACCAGGTATGTTCGTAATATTATATTTATTTACTTTAACATACAACGGCCATTAGCCAATTGCATTACTTAAAGACAAAAGCGTTACCCAAAATTTATATCACAACACTCCAGACATACGGACATGATCGTTTTCCATTCATACGCAAATCATCAATAAAACTACATCTTAAATTACAAGGCTTATGAAAACAGAGTTTCAGCTTGCATTCCATCATTAGTTTATGCTTACATAATCATATATGATAAAAGAAACATTTTGGGGGTTGGAGAATAATACTGGACTCAAGATAGCTCCCTGGGAAACACCGAGGGTTGCACCAGTCAAATGAGAACTAAATAATAGTACAAGTAATCTTTTCTAAAGGGATATCCAACATCATTAAGAGCATCCTAAGAAACATTTAACTTTACTTGGATTTACTTAGTAATAAAATCAGAACACAATGGAGTTTTCCACTTCCACGGCAATATAGGTGATATCCACGTTCAGTGTTGCCTTCCGGTCGGTACGATGTTATTGTGTACATAGTCTGTGTTGTAGTTTCGGCTTAATGAATGCGCGGTCGAGCTCAGTTAAATCAGCCTTCCTGTTTGTTGGAGAATCGATTATACTGGCACTGGGCAATATCCTTTCTCTTTGATCACGTCAAGATATTGAATTTCTTGGTTGTAAGTGACGTTTATTGGATAGCCTATGGACTTTGGCACTAGATGCCAAACTGTTTATTAATGGAGGATTTGAGTCAATTTATGCTTAGTGGAATAGAAGTATGGATTGACCGCAATTTTTAAGAAGTCGTTATTATTGTATTTATTTCTTATATTATATCGACACATTTAGGGACCACAGGTCATAAAATTGCAAAGTACAAACAAGGTTACACAGATAATACGTAGGAGATAAAAAAGTATATTGAAAATTTGTCTTGTATTCAAGAAAAGTAGGCTTTCGGAAATCCTCTCTAAATATCCGTATTTAACAGTAAATATCGGACTATTTACTGCCAAGTGTAGTACCAGAATAACATAAGTAAATAGGTTGTCAGTGAACTAGGTGTGTTTACTTTAAATCTAAATTGTTTACGGTTTGGCCGTCGGCTTTGTCAACCCACATACGTCCGTATTATTTTGGGACAACGTTCTTGTTTATCAACGTCAACATATCCGCTAGTGACAATACAGGTAGCGGCCAAAACAAACGTAGCGTTGAGTAATAATAACAAAGGCAATGTGTGCTGTAGTAAAATCCAGTATTATGATGGTAAACGTGATTTTAATGATGTTTTTGAGGTTTTGTTTAATCCACTTTGCCGAACTAATGTGATGAAACAAAAATTGTAAAAGAGTATTAGAAGAACGTTACATTTTGGAGTATTGTTTTCAACCATGAATCATTTAATGAACAATATATTGTAATATTTGACAATTTTTTGAGAATAGAATAGAATAGAATAGAATACTCTTTATTGTACACCATACAAATTATAAAACATAAAATACAAATGAAACGAAGAGACTGTTTAATGTTTGAAAAAATACTCTTGGAGTTAAAAAAAAATATATTTGTTATAGAAAAACTACAAGTCCACTTCGAAACGCTGGAGAATTTGAAGAAATATTCCGCCTCAAAGCTGTTCGAATGTCAGAAGCAACAGCAAGTTGGAGGGAACTGCTCTCATGAGAGTCAAGATCTCGAGAGGACTGTTGTAAGTATCAAGTCTCTGCCAATACGTATCTATTTAGAGTAAAACTGCCAATGATCAATTTGAGACTTTATTTTTTGGTGGAATAACTGGAGGCTTGTAAGATCATATACTTGTAGATATCAATTTGATTCCGTTAAGGCAATGAGGTTAAGACAATCAGATTGATGATATCCGATGCAATCCCAAGACTTATGACGGAGCTCCTATGCTCAGAATTGGACATAATGTACAAATAACAAACTCCTACTGATTTGACAAATATTAGTGATGTTAAATATTGTTACGATTTAATCGATTTCTAACTATTCGTATTTACTTTATTACCTTGAAGTTTCCCACGACAATATCAAGCTTCAATTTCCCAACAAATGTTAAGTCTCAAAGAAAAAAATTAAAAAAACCCCCGACAAACATAGCTAAGAATACTCTCGACTAATACACCTTTCAAAAAAACAAAATCAAAATCGGTTCATCCGTTCGGGAGCTACGATGCCACACACACACACACACAACACACACACACAGAGAGAGAGAGAGAGAGACACGTCAAACTTATAACACCCCGTTAAAAAAGTATTTCGTTCAGTATCGTCCAAAATCCGCCGCAGTTCCTCCGTTTCACCGACTTCCTGAGTATCAAATAGCACGCAAATAAACAAAAACTAGTAACTAGCACTACATATAACCAAGTAGGTCAACCCCAAGAGGCTAGTTGAGTAGCAACCGGATACGTGATGCCAGGAATTGAGTTTGTATCTACACTTGACTCAGAACAGGAAGCTCGGCTCTGGAATATTGAACGTTGAAAATATTAAGGGAGAGGCATTTTGATAAGAAAGAGTTAGAGATTTTATAACAATTATCAAAAAAATGGAGCCATTTCTTGTTATTGCCAGTAATCCTGTTTAAACCGAGACTGCTGACAAAATTAAAGTTAAGAAACTTGGTCGTTTTGTTGCAGATCTATAACAAAATATATAGAAGCAGATATCGACAATAATTTTAATATGAAAGAAAATAAATCACAGAGTTTATTAGATGCACATTGGGGGGGTGTTGCTTGCATTATAAACTGTATCAAGCAGAGTATAATGTACAAATAAATGTATACAGTGTAGTGTAATTTAAGAAATCCGATTCTTCTGTTGCAAAGTATTATATTTTGTTTATCGTATACGTTTAAATTTTCAGTTCCTGTACGAAACATCGCCATTCCCTGTAGTGATGGCCGAAATAGCCATCCACGGCTTCAAAGAAGTTTCAGATCTTAGCGTGTGCCTTAAGGACATCATCTCCAGAATGATGACGCACTCCGTCAAGGTCATCGGAGACTTCAACAGATGCATCCATAACATAGAGATGCCGAAACTCAAGTATTTACTCAAATTCATGAAGAAATATGCTTGATTGAGCGCATGGTTGAGTTTGACGGGGATGCCAATTTCTATGTGCATTTTGGAAGAATTAATTTTCATGTCAATTTTCCAGTGTTAAAGTACCAATCCTATTTTTTTATTTTATGACAGGTTATTTTATATCGATGCAATAACCGGGTTTTAGGTTATTTAAGATTAATAAGAATCATTGTGAAGTTGATAATAATAGAGCGTTGTAGTTATTTTGTTATTATTTGACCTGTTACAACGTTGTTTAGCTCAGTTTACTTTGGTATAAAATTTTTGTAAATAAAATGGCAACCCTAAATATGATTGAAATATGATTTGTATGGGTTAATCAAAATGTAAATAACGTGTCTTTTATTAACATTCGATATATTAAATTGTAGTGAAATTATTTTTAATTATCAAAACTTGATGAGATTTCCGATTTGAATAAATAAAGCTAAATTGTCTTTTGTTTTATTCATTATGCACGTTTGTTTTCCTGAATACATGTTTCGAAATATATAAATAATCAGGTTTATCCAATGTCTTGTTTTATAAATTATTTATATAATATAACAAGTTATCCACATAAGGGCTGATTTTTCCATCGCCAGATAACTTTTATTCGAGGAATGAAATTGACGTTTGACAGTTTTTGTATGAAATAACTGTCAAAATTTCAAAATTAATCCTCCAATAAAGTTATCTGTCGATTGAAAAATCAGCCCTTAATGTGGTAATGACAGCCTTGTAGTTGCCTGATCTATAATTTGCCTACAATCTATCTATCTATACTAATAATATAGCTGAAGAGTTTGTTCGTTTGTTTGAATGCGGTAATCTATGGATGTACCAGTCGGATTAGAATAAATATTTTTGCATTTATAGCCCAATCCTTGAGGAAGGCTATAGACTGCTTAACTTTATGCTAGGAGTCGAGCAACAACAAAAAGTCAGAAATAACGCTAAGCGAAAAGGAATTAAAAGCGCAGACTGCCTTTTAAAGTGGGTAGAGGAAGTTAAAAAAAGTAGTGAAAGTACAAAATCCACGGAGACTAAGTGCTAGTTTTGTAATAATGGTGTTTCATACCAGCGGCGCAGTAGTAGTGGTGTTGAACAGTTAAGCAGTGGTGGCCTAGTGCTAAAGGCAGCGACTTACGAGTTGGTAGGTCGTAGCTTCAAACCCAGACATGTGCTTTACTTTGTGTAAATTATTTCATCACCACTGCTCTAAAAACGGTGAAGGAAAACATCGTGAGGAAACCAGCATATCCTAGAACCAAAAATTCGCAGACATGTGACATTTACCAATCCGCACTGGGCCCGCGTGGTGGATTACGGCCCCACCTCTCACCGAGAGGAGGCCTGCGTCCGAGCAGTGGGAATATTATAGGCTGAATAAGTTTCTTTTTGTAAACCAGTGGCAGCGTCGCAGTCCGCGGTCCGACACAATAGCGGTATTCCCCCCTTTCATACTGTAGCGGTATCTACAACGCCTCATGCGAACAACGCGTCATACTGACGTCACGCAAATCCTGCATCTCGCAAGCAGAGTTTACCGCTAAATTAGCATAGATACAATTTCCCAACATCAATCATTGGGCAATTGCCCGCCAGACGCAACACCCGTCTGGTCGGAGGATCCTCCCTTTTCTATGGAGGATGAGTGAACTTTACACCCTGTTCCTCATACCTCTAAAATACTATTGTAAAGTACAGTCCACACAAAGTTTTTATCTTACGCTTTCTTCTTGGCAAGCAATGCACTATCGATGACTGCATCATAAGTCATCCAATTTGATAGGAACACGACGATCTAATTTTGGACAGAGTCAGAATAAATCAAACAATATTGCAGGCTCGCTTTGCAGTTTAATTGATTTATAAATAAGTCACGCAGTACCAATGTCGGCACTGAAAATTCTTTGCACTCATTCCAATACATAGAGCTATTTAAATGAAAATGTAGGATAGTTGAAAATTCATGAAATTCCCGCCATGCGGTGATGTCACTGCTTCCGTATGCATTGCTTTCTATTCCATTCAATGATTCGATTCATTGAATCTCAACACAAAGTCTAGGAAATTGTCTGGAAAGAATATTGAAAGGAAAATAAAATGGGTGAAAAAACAATATTTTGACAAGCGTTCTTTAGACAAAGGGATTTGGTATAAAATCATGCCTTTTTGTGTACCCTAAAATAATGTGTAATAAGTTTGTGTTCATGATGAGGAAAACGAACTCGCCTAGCTGTGTGGAGTGCGGAGTTGTTGAAGACTTACACCACATATTGATGGACTGTGTTCGGTACGAGTCTGGTAGAAATTATTTGTTTAGGGTCTTGAGGTTGAACAGACTTGAAGTAGGCACATTCCATAAAATCCTCGCTCAACCATATGGTGATGATGCGGCGAGTCCGTTTAGGTTCATGGCCCAGATATGAGAAATATGTATTTAGGGTACGATGGGACTGACATACGCATTGCGATTATAAATGTCCCTAAGCAAATAAGGAAAAAAAAAACAACGTTAAAATAGCTCAAACTCACTTTTAATGAACTGACAAGATACATTGTCAATGTTTTAGTTACTAGGCAACATAATAACGTCCTTTTTGACCGAAGAAAAAAAGAGGGAAGTTCTCAAGTCAACATGTAGGCTTATTTATTCAACAAAACAATCTAAAAAGATTTAATAATCCAATACTTATATTACCTACGCAGCGTAGGTAATATAAGTATTTACGCTTAACGAGACTCATTAACACGAACCTAAGCACGACGACAACGCCATCTGTTTCACGCGTTAGGAACTACTAAGTCGAGTAACAAAGCTTGCTACGAAGCCACGATAGAACAGTGCTGATCACACACCTACTCGTAAATATGTAGACCTTCTCTTGTAGTCCAGAAAGCCCATTATCTTACTATAAAATTTAAAAACCTAAGTTCGATCTAAATTCTTGATTTTGATGACATTTGTCTACCAGAGAGGCAATTCTCGTAATTTTAAGAACGTTCACAGTCTGATCTCAGTCTCAGTTCGTCAAAAATACCTCTAATTTCCCTATATTTTTGCCAAGTTTTTGACATTTGTTTGTCGCCGAGATGAGACAGCGACTAGATTTTGAACGTTTTAAGTTACGAGAATTTGCCTTCTGTTCATTGGATTTTTATAAATTTTAGAATAAGGAGAATGAACATTATACATACAAGTATGTACAAAATATTTTACAGTGCCTACGAAAATTACATTCATTTGGCGTAGAAGTTAATACCAGAAGACCAATTCTCGTAATTTAAAACGTTCAAAATATAGTCGCGTGATAGCATTTTTTATTGCAAAACTGAACATATAAATAGATTCGTAAGACAATTTTACGTGTGATAGCAATTTGCATATGGAAGGGTCTACTGTGCAAAGCTATAAGGTATTTGCTTCATTATAGCAAAGATACAAGTCTTAATTTTAACCAATAAGGGTCAGTAAATTATAGGAATCGGCCATTAGTGACCTGGAAGATCACTATAGTGCCTTACATACGAGCTGGATAGGTTCCGTTCAACCTGGAAGGAGGACGCGCAGGCTCGCGATAGATGGAAGAAGAGGAAGAAGTGGGCCTTTGCCCAGGAGTGGGTCAGCGTAGGCTATTATAAAAAAAAACATACAGTAGTCAAAGGGTTAAGAGGAGGTTAATATGAAAGTTGTTCCTGTTTTAACTAGATCTAAACAAAGCTTAAATTAAAAAGTTAGTTTATCTCAAGTGCATTTGTGTTGCACCAACTTTAGAAACCGCCAATCTCTCACATGAACTTGGATTGTCTCGTCTTAGATGTAGACATTTATATAGTCTTCAATAGAAGTTACTTTACTAACGGTTATAGATGTAGGTACCAGTCTGCGAAATTTATTGTTAATCACATTGAAACACTACGTCAATTTGCCGTGTCATAGCCATTTCATAAAACTACTATAGAAGTGAATTTGGTAAACAATTCATTTCTAGGAATGTACATAGTAAGTTATAATGAAACAAGATTTCTTGGTCTGTGATTTCAGCAAATATTCAGTATTTTATACCAATCATTCCAATATTTTATGTTATTTCGAAGTTTAGTAACACTATTTACTACACTTGTACACACTCGTAACTATTGAATTCAATAAATTCCATTCTTTTACTTTTTATTAATTACGCTGATTAAAAAACAAATTGCGTAATTGTAGCAATAAAATAATTTGAAACTAAGTTTAGTACAATATCAGTTCGAAACTTGTTGCTGAGCGCACTTATACGTATATAATTAAAATGTGTTTTCACCACAATGTAGTATTTTTAAAAGGCAATTTGCTGGCTTCAGTCTATCTGTCTAACTTGACGCCCTTGGGAATCAACAGACGTCATTTGAATTAAATAATATGATTGCTCGTGTATGTACGAACACGTACGAATCACTTCGTAATTACACATTGGAAATACTAACTGGAAAAACACTGTTCCAATAAAGCATGTCTAATTTAAAATATACAGATCTTCCTATAAAGTTTCTAAAGTTTCTAAGAAAAGGTTAACTTCACGACCTTGCATAGCAGAAAAATCAAGTGATTTTACGTAAAATCTGAAACTCTCTAACGACAAGCAATAGCCAAAAGCTAAGTTACAAACATTTAAAATACGTCACCAATGTTAGTGTACAGTAAGTTTTCCAATAAAATTATTGTCATAAAAGGTTTCATAATTCAGTCAATTAAGTAAAATTTCCTTGAAACTGATTGCATCAATAAATTATTGACTACAGACCAGTCACTAAAGATAGGTTCTTGACATTATAAATTGAACGAGCTATGATTAATTATCTATATACGGTCAATGAACTCTACCTATACCCTTTTTATAGTCTAGTATAGTCTTCCCACTTCAACAACAATTACAAATATTTGCTCCTGGTAAGTATACATAGGTACTAAAGTTTAAAATAACGAGAATAAAACTTATCATTAAGTAAAGCTCCATATTGTAGCGATAATGTCAAATGATATCGAAGTGATCAATTGATAATAAGTTAATAACGCAATCATCACCCGTCAGGGCTATTTGACCAGCTTTTCAAATAGCCCTGCTATTTGACAAGCTTTCACGACCGATATCTCGATACACTTGACTGATAACGATTATAAAGCTGGTAAAACATTGTGTAAAAAACGAACTGTAAAAGATAAACCCTAGAGCTGTAGATGTTAAGTTTTAGTTAAAGACATTTATGAGTCAAGTTAATAAATCCATAATAATAAAACTAAGTGGTGCCACTCACCAGAGTAATAAGGACGTCGGCCGAACAAGGTTGGTACTTGAGCAGTCTACTGAATCTTAGGGTTCGTTGGGCCATCGTCAGTGGGCCCACGGGTCTGGACACGTGGATGTGCGGCGACGGGGGCGGGCGCGGCGGCGGTGTCGACGATAGCGGCACATTCCGGCGCACCGTCTCCAACGGCACAGTCCGAGCCACCAAAGAGTCACTCCCGACAGAGTTCACACTACCACTGAACATGTTCATCAAATCCCCGATAGAACCACCACCGCTCGAACCACCGCCGCAACGCAACTTGTCCAAATCCGTCAAACTAGATCCGCGACGCACGCGGAGGCGCGAACCGCTCACATTCGAGCGGTTCTGATATTGCAGCGCCTGCTCCCGTCGGACATCCGCCTCGCTGATCGCTTGACCTTTCCTGCTCCGGAACATTTTACGAACGTGTGATGACACATCAACGTCTACCACAACACTGAACGTTAACACCTGAGCGAAGAATTTGCATACAAACGAGTGATAGGTGCGATATCAATAGGGCCACGGTCGCCCGCAGGATGCCGCTATCGCGTCCTCGCGAGTTTCCGCCGCCATCGCTTGCGCAATGTTTCGTACCCTGAGCGACACTTTCGAATTTCTTCTGATTTTTATTAAGGGGTGCGTACGCAACAAAGTCTGTTAACGGACTGAGCGGGAACGCGTAGTTTCGTATGTGCGTATGTATGGAGCAACTGAGCTGGACTAATGAGGTGATTGAGTTCAAAGGCGGTAGGGTCTCTGCAGGCGACGACCGCCGCTGCGCTAATAGCTCGAACAAAAACAATCATCGAGCCTTAACGAAAAAACTCTAAGAATTTATATTCAATTTCTATCTGTAATAAAAAATAAAACTGTTTCGCTCACTGGGGAAGGCTTTCCCACAATTAGCCCGCAGCGAAATTAAACAAAGGAACATTTTTCAACGTATTTTCAAAGGTTTTGGTATTGTTTTTCTTTTAAGTTTTATTATTGGAACAGTAAATATCTACATAATTTGGTTTATTTATGCATGGCCTTATGCGAAGTTATACATTTTAATCAGTAACTGGTAAATTGACTTTTTGTAGGTATTTGAATTTGGTGGTGTTATGATCTTGAGGCTGGTTATTCTACGAAAGTTTTTAGTACAAACTCGGCCTACTAGAGAGTCGTTCAACAGGTATCCCAAATAAATATGAGACTTTAATTATTAGTGTGCCTAGAAGCTTCATCAACTCCTTCATCTTTTGAGTATACTGAATTGCTTTAGCTATTCATATTTCAGACTAATGTTGAAACATAATAAGGCACAATTCTAAGTAGATAATATAGCCTACTCGTTACAAAAGCTTTGAACTTGGTAAAGCGTAATAAAACTATGTAACAGTTTTCACAGATAATTTAATATAACTAAGGGTAATGACAAATCTCTGACAAAATGCGTAATGTAATTTCCCGCGCATAATTCCCCGAATCGTGACAATGTCGTAGACCACACGTGTACCATTTTTCCTCTTGGATATTGCGTTTTCGTAATATTTTAACTTGCATCGCAAATGTCCTTTCTTTGGTATTATTGTTCGTCGAGTCGCTGTGCTCCATAAGTTCTGAGTTGAGCTACACGATAACTTAATCTTCCCTCAAAAGATAATTTCAAGCGCTTACATATAATATGGTCCTGACATGATCTTACTAAGATTGACTGGACTTTAAAAGAAACTGTGACCTCTGAGTTTGTTTCTGTGTTTCTTCTCAAAGTTGTCTGATAGCAAACGCCGAGTTTATAAAATATGGTTGACGTGTGTTTCTACAAACCTACTTGCAGAAATGAAATAATTTATCATAACAATAAAGCTTAAAAAACGGTTAAGATTCTAGTGCATTTTGCCTCTAAGATAACCCTGGCCTCAATTGCCATTTTTCAAAAACATAACTGCTTCAGTCTAACGATGTGCGAAAAATAATTAACAAGACATAATAAGGCTAATGAAGTGTTATTTTACGATTGCACTCGTTGAGATGGGTTCAATCAATTACCGAACAAGTTCAGGCCAAGTGGATCGGCGTTGAGTAAATCACTGAGTAGTGAATATGTTAATGAAATTCTAAAGAAATGTTTCTAAAAAGACTTTATTTTTATTTTTGTTTGCGGAAATGTACGGTTAATGATTTGTAAGGGAACTTTGAATAGAAAGTGTATTTGTTTCGTTATACTTTTGTGGGAATAATCTCAGAAAATACTGAAAGGATCTCGACTATTAACATTACGAAACTTTACTTTTTAAACGGCTTCAGGCCGTTTGTCCACCGCCACCGTCAACGGGACATCAACGAGAAGGAGATAATGGCACCGCAGTACCGAAACACACATTTACTATGGATACGTGTCGGCCACTCGTCCGTCGCTCGAGCGTCGGCATCTCGGCCACCGAATTTTTAAGTAGTTCGCGCGACCGCTAAAACTCGGCCCAAGGTGGTAACGGACCGATGTGCTAGCAATACAAAACACATTTCATGCAAGATCAAATGAGTTTTGTATTGCAAGCACATCAGCCGCACGTTGCCATCGCACTGACGCGACGCTGTTCACCCAGCTTTTGTTTTATCTATCATAACATACTGAACCGCCGAGTTCAGTCGCGGTGCACAAACAGTCACCGGCCGTCACAGAGAAGTCACGTTCGTTTCGAAAAATCTCGTTTCTCGTTGACGTCCCGTTGACGGCGGCTTACAAATGGTCTAAGAATCGAAAAAATCTCGGCCGATATTGAAATTCTCTTTGCTACTTTACTCGAGTGCCTACACAAGTTATGTTTTATTCCAAAAAATATAGGGTATGTCGCTAGGGGTCTTCATTCAATAAGCAAACAAAAGGGGGTAATTGATTTATTTCATTGGGATTTGATTCAATCAATCCATTGTTCTCCTCAGATTTGAAGCAACAAAGTGATGTTAAATTCAAACATTCATATGAACTCAATTTACGAAACCAAGTAGTCAAATATTTACAAAGAAGAATCAAATTCTTTGATAAAACATTGTTTTCCTGAGGGATTTCGATCTTAACAATTAGAATTATGGTACAGAATTCTAATATAATATTTTATATAGGTAAAACTGTTCGTTTCTTTGTAAGAGGTAATCTTTGGAAGTACTGATCCGAATACAAAATTCTTAAAAAAACATGGTGTTAGGCGGAGGGTTTGCCAAACATAGATAGACCCAGTTAGGAAATGCCTAATTAGTTTGAAGGCCCTAAAAGTTCACAACAATATTTTTGTTGTTTTTTCAAGAATTTTCAAAATTTTTGCTTTTAACACCGGTAACATTTATTTTATATGTGTCTGAAGTTATTATTTTGTGTCTTTTTCGTGTATGAGACAAATAAGAATTGAATAATTAGTTCTGAGCTCTCAAAGTAAAAGAAACGAGAAAAAAGCTCAATAAGCCCAAATTAAACAAACTAAATAAATACTAAATGTGTATTCCTAAATGTGTATACCTACGAACCCCTCTTGTTTGGCTAACTCTCCACCTAACATCTTGTATAAAACTAGATGCTACACTATTGTTGAGTGGCAGGACACATCTTATGGTGTTGTTAACTTCCGCGCGAACGTGTCTATACTAATAAGACGCAAATGCTTGATAAACATTTAATTGGAAAAATAAAGTATAAATCGTTTATTTCATCATTCAAAATTAAAATATGGAGGTAGATATCGTTGGTCCCAAACTAGGCACAGCCGTACCTTGGGCACCAACATACATAGGTACAACATTTTGATAATTTTAGATATAAGTAAAATTCAAAGATTGATTGGTCAGGAAACTTATAGACATAAGAATATCCTATCCTACTATATATATATACTATATAATATTATAAACGTGAAAGTTTGTATGGATGGAAAGATGGATGGATGTTTGTTACTCTTTCACGCAAAAACTACTGAATGGATTTGGATGAAATTTGGCACACATATGGTTTATAACCAGGATTAACATATAGATACTTTTTATCCCGATATTCCCACGGGATCGAAACTTATGTGGGTGAAACCGCGGGACGCAGCTAGTTAATAATAAATCCAAAACACGCCCAACCGTCTTGCAATTAATGTCATATAATATATGACATTAATTGCAAGACGGTTGGGCATGGAAGGTAATCTAATCACATATGACAAAATTATTACCTGATTTACCCTATCAGCCATTAGCACTTAGCAAATTAAGCTTCTTATATCTATTCTGATTCCTATGACAATAATTTTGATATCATTAGTAACATTTGATCACTTTACTTATTTGTTGATAATCCGATTCTATTCGTTTAAGGGCTAATTTTACCAAAGTCAGTAGGCCAACTCCTGTAATTAAAAACGTTCAGAATCTAGTCGCAATCTCAACTCAGCGATAATCAATGTCAAAAGCTTGTCAAAAATGTAGGAAAGTTAGAGGATTTTTGACATATTGAGACTGAGATCAAACTGTGAACGTTCTTAAAATTAGGAGAATTGACCGCCAGATGTCTTTGATCCGTGATATATAACACACAGTGACAGTTCTAGTATGGAAAAACTGCCCAAAATTCAAAATTTATTCTCAGGGTAAGACTTATTGTAGGTATAAAAGTTTGGTGAAATTCCACCAAACTTTTAAATGCCCTAAATGTGACAACGTCTCACTTTGCTCATTTTCAAAAAGTTTGCGTTTTCCGGACACTGCGCTGTGAGTCAGTAGATAAAATCTACATAAAAGAATACGTACGATATTGTAAAATAGGGAACAGATGCTACAGGTGTCCACTACTACAGGTACACTGGACAACGTTACGGTGATTTCATTCTTATATCCATAGAAATAAAGTTGGTTAGATAAAAATGGTCACCCGCGAACTTTGCCGACTGCATCTATAATGACTGGATAGCGAATGACCGGGTCATTCATGTGTTAGTAACTCTTTCACAAAAGAGACGTGTTTTTATTTTCCAATACTTTACAGCAGCTGTGATTTTTATACCAATAATCTGGCGTCATTTACGTGTACATTATCCACCAGATATGTTAGTAACTGGATAAGTTGAAAGTACATATAAGTTAAAAAGTGATGAAAGAAGCCATAACGATTGTTTTACGCATCTGCCCCTATGAAAATTAGTCGATTCGTACGAATTTACTCGCCCGAAAAAAGCGAATCGAACGGCGACTCTCATGAAGTCAATGAAGTTAAGAAAAAAATACACGCTGTTTTAGTTTTACCTACAAATAAATGAACTTCGAGCTAGTCACCTATAGAAAAAATAATATTATTTAAAAGTGACAATTCGCACTTTCCGTGCGAGTAAATCCTGCCTGTGAACTTTCCCGTTGCGTTTGCTACTTTTGCAACTGTACTAAGTGAGTGTGAGTTACGAAGCCATAAAGTAGTGAGATAAAATCATAATTATGCAAATCTCTTGCACGCCCACTGTAGGGTAAGCTGATTGGAAGTAGGGCAATTAAAGCGACCCAGGGTCCGGCAGTGTTTGCACCGCATAATCTTTGTTCGAAACTTTGGTAATTAGGACAATATCACATAGAATGCGAGGCGATATAAAGTGAAGCGATGCTGGAGAGTTAGGCCAAATTGTTACGCCAAGATCATTTGGTTTTAGACACAAATATAGGTACACGGTGTAAGGGGCCATCGATGCGCAAACTGTTATCGTAAATTCAGCACATGATTTCCTATCGATGATATTTTCCAACGGCCTTTTTTTTTAATCAGCAGTTTCATACTAAATTGCAATACCTACATGGTCAGAATGTATGCAGCAGCAGAATCATGTACTGAATTAATGTACAAAAACAGTTTGCATATCCAACATCTTGATTACACCTATACGCATATTTCAGTTAGATTCGAATGGTTTAAACCTTCCCTTTCAGTACAAGTTGAGCTTTGTCCAGGATCCCCTATTATTTTTAAATTTCATATTTATTTATTTATTTAAAGACACACCAACGACTTATTTACTATTATTGTCATTACAATTTTGGTTTGCACGGATATAGTTTGCGATGAACTCGTCACTTATAAGTGTGCACAGCACTTGCATAGTTAAGAATAAAAAATAGATAAATTAAATTATTTATAAATAAATTTAAATTACATTGAAATTAATTAAAAATTTACATTAAATCAGTGAGTAACAGAAAATTTAAATAAAATAAATTGAACATTGATCTAAATTATAATAATAATAATAAGGTAGGTATTTGTAGGTATTTAAATGAAATAAAGGGATAATATTTATTGAAAATTATAGGGCATGAAAATTAGTACAATTAACAATAAACAGAAAAATAAATTAAAATATTAACAAATGAATTGCAGATAAGAAATAAATTACAGATATCAAATGAATTATGTCAAAGTACATTTATTACAATTACAATATATAGTGAGAGACGCATTACACCTTCTATAGAAAGCTAACACGTTATTCAAAATAAGTCCAAGACGTGTCAAACACAATCGGCCTTATTAAAAGTCAGTTTATTCAGGTCTGAGCCAACGAGCCATTTTTTAAGGTTCCGTACCCAAAGAGTGAAAACGGGACCCTATTACTAAGACTCCACTGTCCGTCTGTCTTTCTGTCACCAGGCTGTATCTCATGAACCGTGATAGCTAGACAGTTGAAATTTTCACAGATGATGTATTTATATTGCCGCTTTAACAACAAATACTAAAAACAGAATAAAATAAATATTTAAGTGGGGCTCCCATACAAAAAACGTGATTTTTTTGTCGTTTAACTAAAAAAAGGTTACAATATACTGTCTAATTTTGTATAGATAATGGTACGGAACCCTTCGTGCGCGAGTCCGACTCGCACTTGGCCGGTTTTTTCAATGATAAAGTTTTAATTTCGAATTATTGTCTAAAATGGCAATTTTGTAATAAGAACTTAACCTCCGTTGGAATAAAGTTCTAATTAGAATTGGAGCTCGTTTTATAACAAGCAGGATTGTCTTTTCCAACTCCGTTTCCAATCTTAAAGGAAGACGCAAAGTACTCTAGCTTCCATGTTGTTGCAAACTTATTGTTTCCATGTTGGCTTTACTAGCTTCTGTCGCTGTATAGCACAACTGTTAGTGTGCTAAAGTCCTTACTGGTTATTAACAGCGGACTGTTAGAAACTACTTGACCGGACAACTTTGCTAAAGCATAGTTTGCTGTTCTAATGCTGGCGTGTTAATAGCTTCGTTTGTGCTGGAATTGTTGGGGATTAAACATTTAACTATAATTATTGTGTTGGTTATATATTATCTACGTACGTATAGTAGGTATCTTGGGTTTATATTTTATGCAAGTAATGGCAGTAACTAGACACAGAAATCACCTATTTTTAAACCTGAGAAGAAAAATATACTTAGTACAAGTAATTTTTTTTAATGTATCGTAGGTAACGTAATCCGTAGGAAATGGTGAAAATATTTGTCTTCTAATTTCATTTTAAATTCGCTCGCAACTATAAGTAAGTATAAGTTGAGGGTGAATTTTTTAGTCTTGAAGTAACTTTTAAAACTTAAAAACGATACGATTATAGAATTTAATTCTCAATTTCATTTTCGGAAAATTCTCAATTTTATTTTTCTTGACCATAATGTTAATCAACGTAATAACATCTCAATCATTATGTCCCCAATCTCCCATTTATTGAGTTCCCATTTACCCCGTTCAAGGTCAGTCCCGTTCGAAGGCCACATAACAACATTTAGCCATTTTCTTTCTTCGCCATCTTGATTATGTGCCTACCCACACAGCGCAGCGGGGCGTAAAGCACAACGCTGTTTCTATATGCGTTTGTCTTGTTACAGAATTGTACAGGACTTTGCACTATTTGCGTACTGTGTAATGCATTGGATTAAAGTTCAGTTGCTCCACTATGCAGTGGGATTAAAGTCTTGAATTTAGAATTTACCTTAGTTTGTTTCGTTTTAATGTTCGTATTGTGTGTCGTTTCATTTTATTATGCGTATTGCTGTAATTTTAGTGCGCGTATTGCTGAAGATGGTTGAGTGGTTAATAATAATAATAGGGACGTAGTAATATGAACAATGAAGCAATCATGTTCTGGTTAATAGCTTCATTTCAGCATCGATATAAAAAAAAATGTTAATGGTAGTTACTGACGTAACGTTTAAATTAGATAAGCACTTACTATATTCTAGCGTTATTTGTTTTATACATACAACGACCAAAATTCCTATTATGTTTACCTAAGTAGTTATTCTTATCATAATTTCAAAGTAGGTACCAACATTTAGTTTGAAAGTAGAGCAGTAAGTTACATAGTTTCACTCTCGTATTGTAAGCACATACAGGGCTTTGCACTTGGTATATATACATATAAATAGCTGTGTTTTGCATTCACACTTCGGGTTAAAGTTTAGAATGCATCGTAAATGCATACAGAACTGCAGTTATCGTAGTGCAATATTGTGTCGGAAATAAACTATTATCTTCATCGTTTATGATATAAAAGGTCGATTTATTTGACTGTTTTGGCACAATCTCATTTCAGTCTTAACTTTGTTTATTGGACAAACTGTAAGAGTTATTTAAAACATAATTGACAAAGCATAGTATTTACATTCTGATGGTTATTGTAGTTACTTTTTTCGTAAAAACGTAGAACAATATTTTTGTAACAAATAGAAGCTCAATTTCTGTACTTACCTTCAACATTTCTCGATATAATGGAGGTCGTGGTAAAACAACAAAGCTTTGAATACATAATATTGTATGAATATTTTCTTGAAAATCTACATGAAAATTCTTACGAAGTATTAATTTGCTTAGCAACTGATGGTTTTGAAATCACAATGGCAAACCACAATGGATGGCCTCTTCGATCAATATAAGTGATAATATTAATTAACAATAACAACCGTTTTTTCTTATTCCAACCCTCTTCTGCCTACATCACTTTTGGTAACCTCAATTGGTGTTGAGACATAATTAGCGTGTCCATTAAATCGTCAGTAAGGCTATAACACGGTAGGGGGTAATCCATGGGTGACCCCTGTTGTGCCAGACGCTCTTAATGTAGACTTGTTTGGCACCTTTCCGTACAATAAGAGCTTTGAGGATTTGGTTAGAGATATCTTTAGACAAATTCAAAATGGGTCGTACGGTTTATGTGTGCTATGAAAGTTATTCATTTTTTATTTCGAAAATAAATTCCTATAAAATGTATTTTTATATAATAAATATATTGTCGTATTCATCGTGGACGTGGCTTTCTTGTTTAACATATTGTATTTGTATTTACTAATTATATAATTAGAATAATAACAGTATTGGTTACACAATATCCTATCAGTAACTTAGATTGAAACGCCATGTGATATCACAAGATTCAATTTTGGGTAAAATAATAACACTGTTAAAATTGTTTAAATTCACGTCGCTCCTACATCACACAATTTTAAAAGAAAGTCAAATCGTCCTAAAGTGATAAAGAAAATAAAAATAAACCGAAGTCGTATGAAACTGGAACGCTTAGTATACATTGATAAGCGTACAAGAAAATACATTTATTTATCTATAATAGCCTCATATAAATTCATGTCAGTCACTTCGAGTGACTTTGTTGCTGTAAAAAACCTGTTTTATTTCCCTAACATAGCAAGTTATTTTCCTAATTATTCTGCTAAAATACGTATTTGAATGTTCATTAAATTGGGACAATGTACGACAAATTCAACCTTGTTTCGTCCGTACCTATAATTATTCAATTATTTTCAAATTTACATTCAGTGATTATGACTTACCTGGTCCATTTCAATTGAAAGCTATGGTTAATTCTCCATGGGTAAAAAAAAAACCTTACACAAATATTGAAACAACAAATTAAATATTAATCATGTGACGATGGTTGCAGGTTTCGTAGTATTCAGTAGTATCAGTTCTGTTCGTTTTGGTAGTAGGTTAGACGCATAGAAAAAATAAAATCGAAAAGAAAAACAAACGAAGAAATATAAAATCAAACAAAATGAAACGTAAAAATAAATTAAATAAAACCAAACATAAAATAAAATAAAACGCCACATAAAATGAAATAAATTGAAAAAGAAACAAATTAAAAGTAAAATAAATCAGTTTTCCTAAATTCCTATTTCTGCACCCATCGTTATAATTGAAAAGAGTACTCACGTTTAGCTTCATCACGATCTTATTGTACGCACGATGCCACCTCTGCTTCGGCGTCAACTTCGGCTGTTCTGGCTGGAACTCCAATCTATCTTCCTCAGGCCTGTTCTGCTCCTCACGGAACACACTATCCTCTTCTTGATACGGCTCATCCGTCTCTTGGAACGGTTCTTGGTCATCGAACTTCTCCCTTCCTTCCCGAAAGGTATCGTCTTGGTATGTATCGTGATCATCACGGTACTCTTCGACATTATCGTCATATAGAGGTTCAGCTTCGTGGAAGCCGTCAGTCACTTCAGGTACCTCGTGGTAAGTCGTGCGCTCTTCTTGGAACTTAACTTTAGTTTTATCCGTGAGTAAATCTGCGAAATGAAGCTTTTCTGTTATTAGGTATGACCATTTTATCGGAGGTTTGTTTGGTATCGGAAGATAATAATTTACTGTGGTAGTACTGTAATGTGTTCACAAGAATGGTTTGATCTGAAAAATGTAATAATATTTTAAGTATTTAAGTGTTTTAAACTGACTTATTTAATGTTTATTTGATTTTATGAATGTTTTTAATTATGAATCACAACAATTATGAATTTTGGTGTTTTAATAAGGAAAGAAATGTCACATAAAATGAAATAAGAACAAAAACCAGTTACCTTCTTGTGTAGTCGGGACAGCAAGTTTCTCTTCTGGGTGAAAAGAACTTTGCGAGGTTCTACGATCAACAATCGACGGCGTTTGACTGTGATAGCTGTCAACTGAAGGTTTCCTTATTTGAGCCACAGTCCTCGTCGGAGACGCCTGCTTCTGCAGGCTGGGGCTCGGCGGCACCTCCGACACACGCCTCTCGTTGGGGACTTCTTCAAGGATGGTGTCATGACTAAAGTCGTCGTCACGATACCTATCCAAAGAAGTCCTATCGCGGTCTATTGTTTGATCGTATTCAGTCTTATTATACTCGTCCTCGTAGGCACTTTCGTCGAAACTCGGCTGGGTTAACTCTTCGGGTGCGTCTGGTAACGTCCGAGTACGACGCACCGAAGGTCTTTGTATGGACTCCTGTCTTCTTAGAGACGGAGTTCGTGGTAAAGAAACTGGCGCAGACGTGGTCACAGTCACAGTAGACACTGGCACTGACGGCAACACTTCTGGGACGGATGTTGTCGCGGACATGGTACTTGAGAACGGAGTCATAGGAGCAACGGATGAAGCAAAGTGGCTTGTTGGAGCCGTCGTCGCAGGAACTGTGTGTGGAGGCTGGCTCACTGCTGGAGCCGACACCGCTGCGGCAGCTGCACCAAAGAAACTTCCCAACTTCTTTGCACCTCCAGCCATAAATGAACCTAAAGTAGCAGCACCGGCTATTACACTTGTTTGCAACTGTTGGGCAGGTTGTTTTGCATGCTGTTGTTGTTGCAACAGATGCTGCTGCTGTTGCTGTTGCAGCAGATGTTGCTGTTGTTGTTTTTGGTGCTGTTGAAATTGCAATTGCTGTTGTTGCTGTTGAAATTGTAAATCTTGTTGCTGCTGTTGTTGGAATGGCAATTGATGTGCTTTCTGTTGTTCATCATGCTGAAAATACTGCTGATCTTGTAAATATTGCTGGTCTTGTTCAAACTGTTGCGTAAAAAGTTGCTGGGAAACTGGCTGTTTCTCTTCTTCCGGGTACTGTGACTCGAATTGTGAATCATACTTATAGTCCTGCTGTTGCTGGTAGTCTTGTTGTTGCTGGTAGTCTTGTTCTTGCTGGTAATCCTGTAGGTGTTGTTGTTCTTGCTGATAATCCTGTAGATGTTGTTGTTTATCATCATACTGGCTTTGTTCAGAAAACTGTTGGTCTTGTTGGTTGAATTGATACTGATGCTCTTCGTACTGTGAATCAACATCCGGATAATTTTTCCCATGATACAAATCTTGTTGTTTCGCAACTGACAGTTGTGGTAAATAAGACGAAAGTGTTGATGGCACTGTTTTCGGTAATAACGAATCGATCTCACTAGTAATAGGGTATGTGAACTGTGATATTGTCTCTGTTTCGGTCCACGGCGTTTTTTGAGCTGGAAATTGGAAGAAAACGTTGTAAATATTAAATGAAAACTCACCGCACAGACAGTGTATGAATCGGTCAGCCATGTTTACGAATAAAAAAGAACTGATGGTCATAACAAATCCATACGCCGCCGTGGTGCGGAAGTTCTTATCTTTTATGTAACTGAATCGTTTTTAATGTGAATTATTATAAATTCTTGCTATTGTTGTACTGGCATTGACATAATTTTGATATCGCATACTGTTGTTATAAATAGATAATTAAATGAGATGATATTCAGTGTGGACTTACTGACAGACTCAAGTGAATTGAGCTCTAGCAAGATGATTGTTAGACTTTTAACTATTTGTAATGTCGAAAATATTATGTACTTGGGTATAGTTTTCGAAAAACTCTACTTCTCTTATACCGTCATCTATATTGATCAAAGTAAAGGCAATAATTAAGGCATAATTACCAGCTGCAGGCGGAGTGGCATGTGGCGTTTCATCAAAGAATGGTTGCATCCCATCCGAATCATAACTGTAACAAAATATTCGGAGTAAGATAAAGTGCACGATAGAAAATAATTATACCTACTACAAGAAGAATCAGCAGCTGGGTCTGGAATGGGTTGTAGAAATAGTATGAATTCATAAGGGGATCTTTTGCAGTTCATCATCTGCCTAGCTTTTTCCCAAGTATGTTGGGATGGGCTTCCAGTCTAACCGGATGCAGCTGAATACTAGTATTTTACATAGAGCGACTGTCTATATGACCTGGGTTTTTAGGTTTTTAGGTTGTGGAAACCCAGTTACCGAGTAATACGATACCCTTTGATAAGACTGGTTGTCAGACTTTCGGGCTTCTGACGACCCGTAACGACTGTCAAAGACCCACGAATGAACACCGAGACAAACGGCTTAATATGCTTTCCGAGGCACGGTATGTAAGATGGTCACCCATCCACGGACCAACCACTGCAAGCGTATCTTAATCTGATCGATCGATTCGTGCGGCTGTTATTACATACTTAGCCTTTGCAGTTATGACCTAAATATTAGTAATGCGAATTTGTAGTGGGTATATGCAGACTGCAGATAAGAATCATGATTCAGATTAATTCAGGAAACTCATGCTTCTCGATAAGAGGTTTACAGGATAAAATAACTCGTTTATGCACCCTATTATATAGCAACAATGATTCTCAGAATCTGAAAAGGTCTTCCATTCATGAAAATATCTGTGTTAATGTATTTTTATTGTTTCCCGGTACAGCATTTTACCTACCTTTTATGTAGATAAAAATGTAGATAAAAAACGCCATCTCCAAAATCCCATTTTGATTTTGGGATTTTGGAGATGGAGTTTTTTGGAATAAGTTACTCCTATTGATTTAGCCGCGAAATCTTTTCAAAAGTTAGGCACCTTATATTTTAATTTTTTTTTTTTTACGATGTCCTCTGCTCTGTCTCTTATTATTATTACAATCTGACCTCTTATTGTACGGCAAGCCGAACCAATTCGATGTGAGCTTGTACAGCTTGTACTGGAAATGTGTAGCTTGATATGTAGCCGTGTGTTCTTACGAGAAGTTTTGTGGCCTCTTATTTCATTAACATAACAAGATTTAGAACTGATTTTTCCAACGCCAGATAATTTTATCCAAGGAATAATTTTGAATTTTTGACAGTTCTTCCATGCAAAATCTGTCAGACGTCAATTTTATTCCACTAATAAAAATTATCTATAGTCGAGTTCGAAGAATAAATATGTCCGTTTGACATATTTTCTATACAAGAGCTGTCAAACGTCAAAAATTATCCCTTAGATAAAAGTTATTTGACTATTGAACCATTAGCCCTTAGTGAATGATTAGTATGTACTTACGTCGTATTATTATAATTAGTATCTTGATACGGTTCTGTGGCAGTGTCTTGAAAGTCTTGCTGAAACCCGAAGCTATCGTAACCATAACTCACATCTGGAATAGGTTTTTCAGGTTCTGTAAAATAAAATTTCCCTTTAACAAATCTTTCTGATTTTTTCAGTCTCAGTTTTCAGGACTACCAGAAGGCCAATTCTCGTAATTTAAAACGTTCAAAATCTAGCCGCAGTCTCATCTCGGCGACAAACAAATGTCAAAAACTTGTCAAAATGTAGGGAAATTAGAAGTATTTTTTGACAGATTGAGAATGAGATCAGACTGTGAACGTTCTTAAAATTATGAGAATTGCCCCTCTGGCTGAAACATACCGCCCAAACTGGGTATTATTTATTGAAGATTCTGTAAAGCCGGTCGAACCGGAGAGAAAGTTACCCGTACAATACCTGTAAAATACATTTTTGTACATTTGTTTTTACCACTCGCCGCCCCGCGCTAGTCTTCTGCTGATAGCGGCAAGGTCGTGCCCAGGCCGTAATAAGTCCCGTAGGCCGCAATTGCGTGACAGCGTTTCGTGTAGCATATGGCGTAAGCAACTCCATGCGGCCGCGTCCTAATATTATATATTGACGACACGGTTGGCGCAGTGGCTGAGCGATCGACTGCTGCGCTGCGTGTCGCGGGTTCGATTCCCGCACGGAAAAAATATTTGTATTGCCTACAGGTAGTTGTTCCGGGTCTGGCTGTTTGTGTATGTGAGTTTAAATGTTTGTAAACGCACCCACGATACATGAGAGTTCCTAGTGTGGGACGTTTTTAATAAAAAAAAAATATTTGAAAACAATCGTCGCGCAAATACGCTATCATCGCATTCTTATATCACTTTTGTTTGATAAACCGGAACGAGCCGTGAGCCTAGCATGAACACGCGGAAGAAACGTAACGTAACTTTGAACGATTTTAAAATTGAAAATACTGGTTCCACACAAAATGTTTAAAGAGTTCATTGTGTTAGACGCAAGAGTTGTATTTTAGATTCAAAATCGTTCGAATTTACGGAACATCGCATGTTCGCGCTATTATTTTTTACGCAATAAAATAACAAAATCTTCGTAAGCTCAGCTCACCGGGTACGTAAGGCACGTGCGTAAGCGTGGAGGCGGAAGGCGCGCGCCTCGGGCGCGTGAAGCTGCCGTACGACGTCATAGATGACGTCATCGGCGTGGGGGGCTGCGGCAGGCGGCGGCCGCGACTGCCGCGTGTCGAGCCAGACTCGCTGCCCGGCGGGACCGGCAGCGCGCGGCCCCGCTTCGGGGTAGACGATGGCGTGGCTGGAAAGGAAGCACGTTGATTCACAGGAAGCTTAGGCAGCATTTATGGCGTTCAACCAATTGGTTTGGTTGATCCGCAGGCTCTGTCATCTGATTACACCATTCACTGGTCTATCATTTTATTCAAACCTCTCGTCTTTAGCACTTGAGCTCCAACTCGATGTTATGTCTGTAACGTACTTGGTAATGTATTATCTCTTTCGGTCGATTCTGATATTTGTGACGGTAGGGGCTGACTGTGGCATTATTTGTAGGGAATAATACATTGACTTACGAAAAAGAAGAATGGGAATTTCATTGTCTTTCATTCTTTATTTTCTATTTAAAAAATTTACTCTAAATACTAGGCTATATACTCAAATTTAACCTTTTTTTTTCTTTTAACCTTTTTTTATAATAATACGAAATGGACTCCTTTAATAAAGATTGGTCCTTGGCAGCTCTGGACAGAGACAGGTGGAAAGAAAATAGCTATTTGCCCAGCAGTGAGACATTAACGGCTAATAAAATAAAAAAGTATAAAAATTTCTAAACCCTCTACCGAATTTAAGAATTCTTTCGAGTACCAACTATTATTATTCAAACACCGTATCTCGGATTGCTGTCGGTGATTATTCCTGTTTAGCATCGCCACATGTATCAATATTGTTTATTTTACTAAGCTCTCATAATTTTGCCGAAGCTAAAAATGTAGCCTTACAATAAGGAGTACTAGGCTGCTCACCTGGAAGACTAGCGGCAGACCTTCGCGGCCGCGGCCTGTAGGGTGCCATCTCATTGTAATCGGAATACCTTGACGATGGCACCAACTGAAACATAAGAAACACTTTAAAATTCCTAGTAAATAACGTTTCAAATCGTATGTATAAATAATGATTGACCTGCAAAAAAAATAATAAATTAAAATGTTTAATGAACTTTTTAAATAAATTAGTAATTAAGGAAGTAATTTATTTGCCAAAAGACTTAGGTAATATCAGTGTGGTTTCAATAAGGGATTTCAAATGAAGTCGCGGGCGGAAGCTATTTGAGTAATAAATTTCTTTAACCGTAGAAAGTATTCCGCCATTTAATAGCACAGTAAAAGGTACCTTCATCTCAATTAATGGTAACTTCTCCTATCTGACCAAAAACAGATATAATCAGCCTATAATGTTCCCACTGCTGGGACTCAGGCTCTTCTTGATGAGGGAGCGGGGCATAAACCACCACGCGGGCCCAGTGCGGGTTGGTAGATATAACATGTCTTCGAATTTTTGGTTCTAGGACATGTCGGTTTCCTCACGATGTTTTTTTTTCACCGTTTTAAGAGCAGTGGTGATGAAGTAATTTTCACAAAGTAAAGCGCCTGTCTGATTTCAAACCTACGATCTACAACTCTTAAGTCAAGGCCACCACTGCTCCAAAGCAGATACCTTTTTGAGTTATTTAACCTCGAGATGGTAGAACCTTGTTTCATCTAGAGACGACAGAACTAATATAATTCGTAGAATAAAAAAATAATAAAATAATCTTAGGAGTAGTTTATTTGTACTTAGTTATAAGGAAATGTAAAAACACTATTTGGTCAATAAACGATTTATTATTCCCTTTATTTAAATGTAAACATATAAATTATATTTTTAAATATTAGAATATAAAAACATTTAAAAATATTTAAAAAAATGATCCACCGGTGTCGGGAGCAGGGTCCAAGCTACCGGTGGTTAGGGCTCCAGACACAGAAACCTCCTCACAATACGAGCTGTATCGAGGAGTACTGCCTTCTGAATCAGGCCCATGTTGATCCTCGATAGATGTTGATCAAGGCTTTCGGCCATCAGGTCATTGGCCGATACAACAATCGGCACAATGACAGTCGAGCTCACATTCCACATGTCAACAGCCTCGTGTGCTAAGTCAAGATATTTGATTTGTTTATCCTTCTTTGCTGAGAAGGATAAACAAATCAAATCACAGCTTTCACGTGGTTCCCGTCATATGGAATATACCACTATATCAGGTTTGTTGGCGATAACAGTCCTGTCAGTGATGATAGTCCGATCCCAGTATAACGTGACATGGTCATTTTCGAGAACTGGGTCGGGCACATACTTGTAATATGGTACCTCAGAGTCGACAAGTTTATATTTCAAAGCAAGTTGCTGGTGAATAATCCCATGCCTGTGCAAGTACTCGCCGTTAGCCAGACGAGAACAACCAAAGATAATATTGTCTGATGGACTCACCCGGACGGTGGCATGCCCGACACACGTCAACCGTCCCATTCTTCATAATATGTCTGCGGTAGTTATTCGTCAAGATAACTTCGTCCGTAATTGCACAGACGAAAACTTCAGTTTCCCCATAACGTAGCCAGGATACGGACGCTAAGAAGTCTACACCGGGCTCATGAAGAGCCCGATAGAAGCGCCCGTGAAGCTCCTTGCTTTGCCATACCTCCTTGCGGTCATCGGTAGTAAGTATTACAGATTTGCGCCAGTTCTCTTTACCCATGGAGAGCGGGGTGAGCTTCTTATCCACTGCAACCACATCACGGTGCATACCCACTTCGACTTTTAAAAAGTATTCTCTGAGATTACACACCTCTCGGTTGTGGAGGGTCTTCGCGTTTTAAAAGCCTCGACCCCCGCATTTCCGCGGGATGTACAATCTCATCACTGATGATCGTGGGCGATGCATCCGGTTTGCGGTCAGTAGTGTACGGACCCTTCTATCCAGGGCATCGAGTTCGGTCTGAGTCCATTTGAGTATGCCGAAAGAGTACATCAAGACCGGCATCACCCAACTGTTGAAGGCGCGCACCTTGTTTCCGCCGGAAAGAAGGCTAATTAACACCTTCTTCAGGCGACACTTCCCTCAGCGCTTGCTTCATGTCAGCAACGTTGATGCCTAACGCTTCCGACATACCCAAATACCTACTTATAGCTTTCGGGTGAGGAGAGGGATCTAAGGTGTATGGAATCCAAGAGTTGAATTCCCTCGGATTCCATAATCTCTACTCGCTTTACCTGCATCACTGCACATTTGTCGACACCAAATTCCATCTTGATGGCGCTACTGAAAGTTTCAGTTACCTTCAGTAGCTCCAGCATTATTATTATTAGAAGTTCTGTCGCGGACCGCCATTCAAAACCGTTTTGTATACGACATTTGTCGTAGGGCGAGTAGAGTAAACGGCGATATATTACTTTACTCTATGGTAAACGGATCCACACTTGGTTTATATGTCACCGTCATCTTATATCAATGGTTTCTATGCTCTATAATTTAAATACTACCATCACGGAGGTTGCAATATTTTTTTATCAATTAATTTGAAAGTTCTATTATCGATGGTTTTACTAATTTAACTTTGGCCTTCTTATAAACTAACTCACCGGTTTAGGGGGCACTTGCGGCAACTGAACAACTGAAGACCTTCTCTTATTGACAACATTCTCGTACTCGGTCGGCGTCAGGCCTTGCCCGTCATCGAAGAAGTACTGACCGCCGCCGCCACTGTCCCACTGCCGAGAGTCGTCACCTACGTACGACGTCTGGTAGGGGTACGACGACGAGTCATAGAATTCTTCGTAACTCGGCTGCTGAGATAAATGCGAATGGTCCCTGAAAATATAAGGGTGTTAAAAATTTGCCGATTTGCAGATAGTCATAGGTTTTTATTACAGAAAGAAAGAAAGAAAAAGTATTTATTGCAACTCGTACAGTAAGCTCACAAACTAAACTAAATCAAAAATAAATGTCACAGCGCTGGTATTCTGATAGGGCCCGCTGTGATGTCACGGGCAGTTACAGAAATACATAAATAATAAAATAGATAATTATATGTATGTAAAATATTACCAAATAAAATAAACAATTAATTTTTAATCCACGCCACGCTATATGTAAAATATTACCAAATAAAATAAACAATTAATTTTTAATCCACGCTATGCCTTGATACAGATTGACAGTCAAACTTGAAACTCTACTTCAAACTCAATTCAACCAATCAAATGACTTAAGACTGAGTTGAAAATGAGACTCAAAAGTTGAAAAGTTGTTCAATAAACTTTCCATCACAATATCTAAAACTAACTTGTGAAATGACAACCCGAAATTTCAATCAACTTTCACCAGCCATTTTGCATGCAGTGGCACTCCACTGCATGCAAAATGTCTGGTGAAAGTTGATAAAGATAATGCACTCATTATGGTGAATATTACCAACATGCGTTAGGCATCCATTTATACCATCATATAATGACATCAAAGTCACGTGACACGAACGCTAAAGACCACTGAACAGCAAACAAAAGTGCTGTAAGACAGGAGATGGCGGGACTATCTCAAACATTGCCTACAGATTGCGATCTTTGGACTACCTTCAGATAGCGATAAATGTAAGGAGGGAAAGGAAGCCGTTAGTTTGAAGCCCGACACTGAATAAATAACCATGACATTGTTACTCTTTTAGTGTCCAACTGCAATGTAAAATTTTACTGTATCATCCTAATGCTGGACAAAGGCCTGAGGCCTGGACAAAGGAGCGAGAAGTCGTGGGGAGAGACCCAAGACTTCCCGCTATTTCGATCTAGGGCTAAAGGAGACCACTTAGTCTTGTCGTTTGTTTTCTACAGTTCGTCTCGCCATCTTCTACGAGGTCTGCCGCGATGCCTTCTAGCTGTGTCAGGGCTCCGCGAAGTGGTTATTTTGGCCCACAGCTCATTGAGCAAGTAAAATGTATGAAAGTTGATTAGAACGTACCTCGTGTGCGTGATACTGGTGCTGTAGGTCTCGAACCCATACATAGGCATGTTGTCATCGTACAGCGTGTTCTGACGTTCCAGACTTGGCCGACGCTGCTCCTCTGTGAAACGAAAACCAGATTAAAAAGGTATTCAAAATCAACAGAGTTTTAATTTGTCTGTGTAATGCGGGTATAACAAGGGTTAATTATTAATACCCTTTTGCATTGTGTCAATGGAGGAGATTCCGCAACGAGTATTGTGACAAAGAAAAAGCACGATAAGCCGTTGGTCCCGGCTGGCATTCATGGATCTTTGACAGTCGTTAGGGGTAGACAAGCACCCTCTATGATCAACAATCTGTTAGTCAAGTCATCATCTGACAGCCGGGACCTACGGCTTAATGTGCTTTCCGAGGCACGGAGTGCTCTTGGTATATGAAGATCACCCATCCAAAGACCAACCGTGGCAAGCGTGGCTTAACCTAATCGATCGACCCGTGCGGCTGTTACTACTTAGCCACAAGCCCCCACTAATCTGTTAGGCAAGTGTGGATATTTAAATATAATTTTGGTAGCAACTACACAAATCAGCTGTTGGAGTGATTGTCTGAATTGTCACCAAATTATGAGTGCAATTTCCATGGGAAAAACAATGTGCTTACCTCCAGACTGCCAGTCAGCCGCGGTCCTCCATGATATCGCTGACTCCACACTCACTTGTGCGTGCAGCTGTGACCACGTTTCTATCCTGGAATTAGCATAAAACAATAAACATTTTAGTTAGGATATACGTACAACTTCGTCGTTTGGATATGAAACACAATTTTAATTTATACGATCAAAATAATCTGACGTGATCTTAATTTCCATAATATAAGCTATGCGTAGCATAATCAGCCTATAACGTTCTCACTGCTGGGACACAGGCCTGGGCCCTAATTCACTATGACCACTTAACGATTCCTTACTTCGAAACCACGTCAATTCCTTAGCAAATTCCGCCAATCTCGCGTTCATTTCGCGCGGTTTTGTTGATTGTGTCATAGAGAATTACGGCTCTTGTCTCTGCGAGAGAGGGTGAATGCCGTTAAAATGGCACACCGAATTGTATAACAGGTTTCAGCCTTGTAGACCTCTATGTTTGTCACTCATAATCTGTGTGACAGTCGTTTTCTAAAGCCCAGTATGTCATACAAACGCAGGGTATGATGAAGGAGCTAAAATATTAAGTAATTTTTAAACATTTATTTATCCCATATCAGCATGTCACTTTTCTTATTGTCATTTTTATTCAAAATGTACCTAAATGTAACCTAGGGCGAATTCCACAAAACTTTTAGAGCTGATTCAGCCCTTAGAATAAACTATGAATTTTCGACAGTTTTCCACACAAAAACAGTCAGACATCAATTTTATTCCACGGATTAAAGATATATCAGACTTTGGTAAAATCAGTCCCTAGTCTAACAAATAAATAGGTGCAACTAAAAATCAACCATAAGTAATGTGTTTAACATTTTCCCTTGACTATACATAGCGTCTGGTCTGGAAGCCCTTTTAGAACAGTAAAGTAAGTTAACCAATTTATCATAATATTATCATTAGCATTAGATATTATTCTTATAGTTACCTGTTGGTCCGCGGCTGACTGTTATAATACAGCGGGTCGGTGTCCCCGTGTATGTGGTACTCGTCCCTCTCGTACGAATTCTCACGAGATACCTCCAAGGATCTCTGGAATTACAAAGTAGAGGAATGGTTACAAAACGTGATATCAGTGACTGTAGTTTTATAAAACTATGCGTCTGTAACAATGCTTAAGATGTTACCAACACCACAAATGAAAAATAAGTGAGGACCTCATGTGTTGAGGATCTTAATTATTCAGAGGCGGCTGAATATGTCAGATTCCCAAGTCTGTCATATTCGTCACTGCCTACTACAGTCGATATAGGCATTATACGGGAGAATTCTCTCTCATAAATACCCAGTTGTCACTAAAAATTATTAATAAATAAATAACGTATGAACACCCGCTTGAATAAACAGTAGACAGACTTCAGTTGGCTGCTAGGACTGAGCAGTGAATGACACTAATACGAAATCGACCTAACTGTGTTACCCGACTGTTATAGGGTATGTGACGCTAATGTTTGTCACTTTATACCTAGTATTTATTTTCTTTTCAATAAAGGTTTACTAATGGTTTCTGTGATACAATAAATCTAATCTAATATTATAAAGTGAAACGGTTTCATTTTTTGCATGTTTGTTTGTTATACTTTCACGCTAAAACGACTGCATGGATTTTGATGCAGTTTGGCAAATGAGTAGACTATGACCTGGATTAGGGCATCGAATACTTTTTATTCCGGTATTCCCACGGGATCGAGACTTATGCGGGTGAAACCGCGGAGCGCAGCTAGTCTTTAGTGTAGGTGACAATTAACCTGGACGCCTGGGCACCTGTCCCACAGCCGGCGATTAACGAGAAGCGAGTAGAGCCAGCCACTAAAAACAAGTTGGCGAGTAACGAGCAATGAGTCGAGTATGGTGACGAACGATTACTCGCTGGTATGCGTATGTACCACATATCTGTTCTGTGGTATGTACCAAGCGTGAGTCCCTCAGCGAGTGTTCTGCCCGCCAAGCGAGCGTCGCTGAACGAGTACTATGTTTGATAGCCCATGTCACTGCGGTTAACGGGTAGTCGCCGGCTGTGTGAACCCTCAGCGATCAACTATTAGTATATTTATCTCTTTTACATACAAAAGATCGTAGGTCCCGCATACAATCTTTTGTATGCTTCTTGAGTAAGGAAATCGTTCAAAGCTAATCGCTTCCTCGTCGGCGGTGGGACAGATGCCTATCACAGTCCTTAATAACAGGTATACCGGTATCACAGAAAAAAAAAAAATGTGGCACCAAAATTTAGCAAGATGGTGAACCGATGGTGAACATTTATTTAGTTACCTGTGGTGTATGCATCTGGTGCGCATGGTTGCGGAACTGCGAAGCGCTGCAGTTGGCATGCTGCCCCACTGGGTAGTTGAGGTCCGACGTGTAGTCCGAGTCCTCTGAGTAACCCGCTGAAATAGGAGAAATATTGAAAGTTAGAGATGAAAAGAATACATTTGAAGTCAAATGTGTGTTGCACACAAACATCAAGCAAAAGAAGGACGGAATAGTCACTGTTGACATATCGCCACTGACTAAAATGGGTGTAACTGAACCGAGAGCCACTTTTTTCTCGTCATTAAGATGTTTTTTTTTTTTGTACTGTACCACAGCCGGGATTTTGAAGTCAATTTTTTACAGCTTAAAATACTCCTACGATCCAGTGATCGTGCATGCAACGGCACAGGTACCGTTGCATGCATCCATAAGCACAATATTTAGTGTGCATTACGTTACGCACTACCGTTAACAGCGAACTTTCACACCTAAAATAAAAGTCGTTTCAATTGTACAAAGTTATTTAGTTTCATGTACAGAAAGCTTGTACCCTGTCCATTAGGTTAACCGTTTTTTGACAGCTGTCTTAGAACGAACTATTCCAGATTACGTAAAAGTTAACTTTAAATAAAACTTTAATAAAATAAATATATAAACTGCCTTATCTTATTAAATTATCTTATTTATGGCTTCTTACAGACATTATAATACCGTACGTGTATTGTGTGTTGCTGCAATCACTAGTTCCATCCGTCAAAAAACGGTTTACCTAATGGACAGGGTATAGCGGTGGTACACGCTGTATATTTGGAGTAAACAATAACGTTGAATAGCAATAACAAGCGAGAAACAGGAGTTGGTCTAAACTAACGTTAATCCATACATTGTGCATGGTGCAAAAGACACGCAGGCTCTATAACGCGAGAGATTAGAATAGTCTACCTATGTCATTATCTACATAATATAACGCTACTTATATAACGATTAACTTAAGCTGCTTTACGTCAATGGATATAGAGGTGTAATACAGCTCCATACAACTGCTGTATGGATACACAGATCTATAAATTAATCTTCCTGGTAAACTATGGCCGAATGCACAATAGATTGATATGTTATAATCCTCTTCGTAGGTGTTAAGCTATAATCTATAAGACAACAAAGGTATAAACATACATCCAAACTCTGATTCTAAAAGCGACGTAATGACGACTGAAAGATTAATTTTGTGTTAATGATCGATGTTTTACAAGTTGAAATGTAAGCAAAAAATACATACGCGAATTGTATTTATTTATTAAAACTTTATGCACAAGTAAAAAAAATACTGTACAAAGGCGGACTTAATGCCTGAGGCATTTTTTACTAGTCAACCTTAGGGTGATTCACGGTGTCAATCTATATTAGAGCATACCCAAACCAAAGGAAAAACCCAATCCAACCTATTGTCTAATCAGCGGGATTGTCCGAAAGGGTTACCGCTACCCCGGAACATAAACGGCAAAGGAAGGAACATGGGTGGATTTTAGTCAGTAAGAGTCTGACACTCCCTTCCGCTCCACCCAGAGCGGGAGCGGTCATTTGATGACTTCCCACCAGAAAAAAAAAAAAAAAAAAGGGTGATCGAAATCAAAATCAAAAGTCATTTATTCATTAATTAGGCTGAGAATCAGCACTTTTCGAACGTCAAAATTACAAAAGTCAGTCCCCCAAAAACGCCCGCACTTCACCACTTCCTAGTGCTATCGCTGGAAAGAAGAAGTGGCGCAACAAACTCCCCAGCAGCACAGCTGTCTGTTCAGTTAGAAAATTGATTGTATACAATACTAAGTACCTATATTAAGTAATTAACATTACAAGACACAAAACATAAAATATAATTATTTCATTCATCATCTGCCTAGCCTTTTCCCAACTAAGTTAGGGTCGGTTTCCAGTCTAACCGGATTGATTGATAGACCTTATGGTGATGCAAAGACAAAACATGTCAGGTTCAAGATACGGGAATTGTAATACATATTCTTTTCGAAGTCGGTTCAAAATTATTGCGCCACATTTTCCTTCCTTCCTTCATATACTAACTTAGTACGCTAGAATCGAATCATAAATCTTATATGCACGAACGCTCAGATCCGGAACTACCATAAAGACATTCATTCTGAACGGGAATCGTTGAACGTCATACAACTATTACTGCCCAGGCATCGACACGAGATATTTGAAAATAGCCCTTATCTACTTCTTCTTCTATTTTAAATCTTCTTTTCCCAAAACTTTGCCACTTCCACGGCGTTGTCGGTGGCAGCGCATAGGTCACTTTGGCTGCATGTTTTGGGACACAGAGGGCGAGACAGGAGATGTACCATGGTTTGTGACACAACTCCTTAATCACACCCTAGCCCTTATGATTATTAAATATTCGCTAGGACAACTGATAGCCAGATTTGCTTCTTGGCATAATCATTGTCATATGTTAATTAAACCATTGCTAATGAAGTCATCAAATTTTGCAAACTATTTACTTTGTTTTCAACGTTCACGATTTTGAACTTCACTGCAATAAAAATTAAAAAAAAAAACACAAAAGCCTAAATGGGCACTTATGAAACGTCAGAAGCTAGATGCACGGTTTCAATTGGTCGTTTTCTATGGAGAAAAGCCGGCAAGAAACTCCACGGTAACTCTTTTAAATATAATTGGCTTTTACAATGTTTTCAAATTACAGTGTTAATAGGTATGGGAGGACAGTGTAGGCGTGTCAACAAGGACCAGGTACTTAATAAAGTAGAAAATAATCTACAAGGTCTACAACGTTCTAACATTCACAAAATATAAAAGAAGAAGATAAATAAAACATAAAACCTATTAATTCCAAATGACGTGATTGCCATTACAACCATTAATAAAGAGTCGAAATTAGAATTTCGGAAGGTAAAGGGTATGAGGAACAGGGTGGCAGGGTGGAAAGTTCATCATCACCCATGAAAAACTTGAACCCTCCGACCAGATAGGTTTTGTGTCTGGTGGGCTACTGCCCGACTGCTTAGTTTAGATGGTAATCGCGTGGAAAACGCTGCTTGCGCGATACAGAATTTGTGTGACGTCAAGTGTGATTGCCAGCGAGCAATGGAGCGCATCGTTCTTGCAGTCAGATTAACGGACCATATTAAGAATACAGTGCTGCGCATCAAAACACAAATAGCCGGCCTCATCCAACAAGCAGCCGCAGCCAAGCTTAAGTGGAACTGGACCGGATACGTCTGACGCAAGTCGAATGAATACCACCACGTTTCTGGGACCCACGTCCCAGAAACGTCCTACGACATCAAGGCAGCAACAGCAGAAGATGACGGGACGAGCTTGACGCCTACAGACAGGATTGGCCCACACTAGCTCTAGACAGAGGGGAGTGGAAAGGAGAAAGGGAGGCCTTTGCCCTGTAGTGGGACAACATAGGCTAAAAATAAATAAATAAGTGTGATTCATAGTGGAATGTAGGCAAACTACCATTACGCGCATAGGATAGGTTCGTCATATTACGCACATAAAACGCCTTATCTTTACAAGCACTTTTTTTTTCTGGTGGGAAATCATCGAATGACCCCCCTCCCGCTCTGGGTGGAGCGGGAGGGAGTGTCAGACTCTTACTGACTAAAACCCACCCATGTTCCTTCCTTCGCCCTTTATGTTCCGGGGTAGCGGTAACCCTTTCGGACAATCCCGCTGAATCTTTACAAGCAGTTTAGGTACTTACAATGAGCAATGTACTGCATCTGCCTGCGTGCCTGCTCGGCTCTCTCTGCGTCCAGCGTGCCGTTGAGCAGGTCCAGTTTGCGCTGCAGGTCCGCACCGCCTGTGCCTTCTGCGTCTGGAAGAAGGAGAGAGGGAACTTTTATTAAATAAGTCTTTATATAATGTATGCAAGAGATCGCCGCCCATACCACACTAGTTCCAAATATTTGTCCTTTTTGTTGTGTACAATCAAGTATATAACAAACAAATAAATAAATAATAAGGCTTGGAAAAGGATAGTAGTTTTGTATTGGACAAGGGAACCAACCTGTAGGCCACATATGGGTTATTCATACAAAGAAAGGTCCTCTCCTCTAAAAGATATACTTTTTTCACAGTGCAGTTATTAGCATTGAATATTGTTGCACTACAATGCTCCTGTCATGTTTGTCTTCTAAACGTATTGAAAAGTTAGAGAGGGCTGGCCTATTTTTTGGCAAAAGAATCAGCATCGCCATGCAACGGAGCGATGCTGCCAGCCCTTTGGGCACGTTTCCTGTTGACAGTGAACTTACGACTTTTTGAACGAACGATTTTTTTAATGCCCTTCTAGTGTTTTATATACACTAGAAGGGCATTATACATATATTATTTGTTAGCTTATATTATGTAAATATTATCAAGGTTGAAAAGTAAGTTACATTTTCAGAACGTCCTAAAACACCTTTTCGGATGCGCTCGTTTCCATCAAACTCCAAAAATGGTTGCATACAAGATACACTATATTTGAAGGTATAACATTAAGTTGGGCTTAACCACCTCCGCTTACAAAACCCTAATCATTCTACAACCCTTAAGAAATATGTCATTACACTATAACCAACGCAAAATTACCATAACAGAAACTAGTTTGCCCATAACACGCCATAATGCTGCCAGTTACCTGCCGTTACCATTACACAGAAGGCTTTTAAATAATTTTATCCTCAATCAAGCTTATCTTGCTCCCTTAAGGTGAATACTCCCGTGCCTCTATATTGCTTTCAATTGAAACCTACCTTTCGCATCAAGCATTCAACTACACACCAGTGCAGTACGAAAATCACCCTTACTGCCACGACATAAAGACACTGTCAATGTCATTTTTTTACTGATATGCAGTTGCCTGTACATCAGACCACATCATCACTTTCTAATTAAATGGTTTTAGTAATTCTTGTAAAATATTAATTTTTTTAGGTTGAAACTGAAAGTAATTCAAAGCATTCTGATAGTGGATATGAAATGAAAATGAATAATGGTTTAAGTTTACTTGTTAAAATATTAACAAGTAAACTTTCACGACTAGTGATTGAAGTCTTCTTTTAAGCAGATACGTCTGTGTTAGGAGACTCCGCTCTTATCTTTTACTTGTTTTATATATGACTAGCAGTGACCTGCGGTTTTACCCGCATAAGTGTCATTCCTGTTGAAATATCGGGATAAAAATTACCTTTTGTGTTTTTTAATATATAAGCTCTATTACTGTAAAGTTTAATTCAAATCCGTTCAGTACTTTTTACGTGAAAGAGTAACAAACATCCATCCATCCTCACAAACTTACGCGTTTATAATATTAGTTGGAATAGGAATTAGTAGGATAGGAAGTAGGATTATACTTAATTATAAAGTAGGAAGTAGGATAGGATAGTAGGATTTAATTCTTGATCAATTTGCCTATGCAATCTAAAGAAACCCCAAATAATAACTATATAATAGAAATGTGGTTAATTAAGTATATAGAAAAGATGGCAGTATCCCCTTAATATTATACTGTTCAAGCGACCCAATTTCTTAGATTAAATTCATTTCCCCAGCGACTCAAGTCTCCTTAGATGTCATTAGCGACCTACGTTACGTAGTTGCTAATTGATAAATTAATGTTCATAGCGTGTTCGTTGACCGAGGGAGAGGGGCTTGTTGCTAAGTAATAACAGCCGCACGGGTCAGGTTAAGCAACGCTTGCCGCGGTTGTTCCGTAGATGGGTGACCATCTTTACATACCAAGACCCCTCCGTGCCTCGGTAAGCACATTAAGCCGTTGGTCCCGGCTGTCATTTGTGGATCTTTAACAGTCGTTACGGGTCGACAAAAGCCGGAAAACCGACAACCAGTCTTACCAAGGGGTATCGTTATACCCAGTAACTGGGTTGTGGAGGTCAGATAAGCAGTCGTTCCATGTAATTAGGTTTAAAGAAACTTTATTCTCAATAAAAACATAACATGTCACTTACTTGAGAACAATAAATATTACTTAATTAAATACTTATATTAGGTTCGACAACATCCGTCACAGACTAAATAAAACTACTCGAAACTCGACCCACCCAACGCATTCATTTTTCAAGTAATGTCCGGTTAGCGGTTAGATACAGGCTAAGCTAGTTTTTGAATGCATTGAATGAGTGTAGGTTTCTTATGCGGGAGGGTATCTTATTGTATAGCTGTGCTCCTTCAAATGTAAGCATTTTTTTGCCATAGTTGGTCCTGGTTTTTGGTAGAACTAATAAACTTGCTCGCCGTGAGCTTCGTTGACTAACTTGTCTATGTTGGGTAAGTGTGATATTTGTGTGAATGTTTTTGTTAAGAACTTTTCTAATAAATATACATGTGTTATAAATATATAGTTGTTTTATGTTCATTATTTTTGTGTCTCTGTATATTTTTGTTGTTGATGTTAAGCGCGGATAGTTAAAGAGCTTTTTTATTAGTTTATTTTGGGAAATTTGTAGTTGTGCTAGTTTCGTTTTTACAGCACTACCCCATATTTCGACCAAGTATAGTAGATGTGGCTTCACTAAGGAATTATAGATGGTGTATCGCAATCCTCGTGGAATGCACTGAACTATGTTGTGCAGAGCTCCGACTAGTGTCGAGAGCTTGTTCTTTACGTATTCGATGTGAGCATTCCAGGAAAGGGAACTATCTATTCTAAGACCGAGATATTTTTCGCAAGTTTTTAGCTGCAACGGCGTATCGTTAATTCTAAGTGGGTTAAATGGGGGAATATGTTTATTTTTTGCCTTGTATATTACATAGCATGTTTTGGAAATATTTATTGTTAGAAGGTTGAACTGAAACCACATGGATAGGGAATTTAAGTCCTCTTGGGCTCGTGAAATGATGTCGTGAATCGAAGACCCGAAGTAAAACAAACATGTATCATCGGCATACAAGGTAAGGTGACCGTGTAACTTTATTTCATGTATATTATTTATGTATATTAAAAAGAGCAAGGGGCCTAAAATTGATCCCTGTGGAACGCCATACGTTATAGGTCTTGCGTCACTTTGATAGTTACCAAGTTTAACCACTTGCGAGCGATTGGTTAGGTATGATTCGAACATTTTCAGAGCTTTGCCAGTAATATTAATGGATTCCAGTTTCTTTAAAAGTAGCTTGTGGGAAACGGTATCAAATGCTTTTTTCAGGTCTATAAAGATACCTAAGCATGTATTTTTACAGTCTATATTATGTTTTATTTTGTTTACGAGATCAATTGTAGCTGTAGTGGTATTACTTTTTGGTCTGAAACCATATTGACGATCGGTGATGCTGGTATTCAGCTGCATCCGGTTAGACTGAAAGCCGACCCCAACATAGTTGGGAAAAGGCTAGGCAGATGAGCGTGTTCGTCGACCGGGATTGGTCTTTCGTTTTAAAGATACTTATATTTTTATAGAAATACAATATCTTATAGTGATTTTTAATCGACGATAACTTGGTTTAAGATAGCTTTACATTTTCATACAACAGGAACAATAATAAAACTACAGGAACAACAGAGGGGCAATTCTCGTAATTTTAAGAACGTTCTCAATCTGTCAAAACTATCTCTAATTTCCCCACATTTTGACAAGGTTTTGACATTTGTTTGTCTCTGAGATGAGACTGCGACTAGATTTTGAACGTTTTAAATTACGAGAATTGGCCTTCAGGTGACAGTAATGCTAACAATGCAAAATGCAATGTTCCCCGCGTTTTAGAGTTTAGTGGCCAACTCGCGTCATCATCATCATCCTCAGCCTATATCAGCCCACTGCTGGACATAGGCTTCTCCTATTGCACGCCATTTAACTCGATTTCCGGCAACTCTCATCCAGCTGCTACCAGCCATACTGCGAAGATCTTCGCTCCACCTAACCTGAGGGCGTCCCACAGAATAGATAAGGGCGTCCCACCTTACGTTTACCGATTCACGGTCTCCACTCAAGAACATGTCTACCCCAACGGTCATCGTTTCAACGGCTAATATGGCCGGGCCATTGCCACTTCAGCTTGCTTATTCTGTAAGCTATGTCGACAACTTTGGTTCCGCTCGCGTAACATGATCAATTTTATCTCTATTCTACCACGAAATGACAACGTTCTTTCTATCCAACTCTACATCTCTCCTGCCCGTGCACGGGGCGACTAATATGCTTGCGTTTCTATGAAGACAAAGTTATCTATTCTTTCCATAGCAACGGGAAGCCAATTTTAAAATCAATATAGATAAGAATCTATATTGATTTTAAAATTTAAACCAATTTAAGCCAATTTTAAAATCAATATAGATAAGAATCTATATTGATTTTAAAATTGGCTCCCCGTCTATCTACACAATGGACTTAGACTCTTGTCTAAGTCCATTGTGATGTAGATAGACTATTTGACACTTGTTGAAAGAAATGTGTCTACCCCCAAATGTCAAAAGTAGAGAAAAAATAGCCGTCATGTTTGACTCTGTAAACTTTTGTCGACTGAAGAATAGAAACATTTCTTCTCTTCATCGCCATGCTTAAGATGGAAGAAATCTTTCGTCAATCTGTCATTTTGTCTATTCTATCGTCGATAAAACCCGTTTCTATGGTGAGCATGCTAGGCGTGCTGTCGTCTTCCCCATGCCGTGGCAATATCTTGTATTCTGTATAAATTATCTAAGAAATGTCAATGTGTTGCTGTCATGGTCATCAGTTAATAGACTTTATCCTCCTACTCCACCCACGATACTCATAGGTTCCTACACATACTTTTATATGAATCGTATAAACAGCTATCAGCAGCTAATATTATTATCACACACAAACATTACCCCACCAACCCCATTCGAGATTACATATAGACATAAGTACAAACCTATTAGCAACTTAATCTAGTGTTCTCAAGTTGCGCCCCGCGGTTTCACCCGCATAAGTTTCGATCTCATAGGAACGTCGGGATAAAAAGTATTCTATGTGTTAATTCTGGTTATAAACTACCTGTGTGCCAAATTTCATCCCAATCCGTTTAGTAGTTTTGCGTGAAAGAGTAACAAACATTCATCCATCCATCCATCCATACATCCATCCATCCATCCATACAAACTTTCACGTTTATAATATTAGTAGGAAGTAGGATATTACATCCCATTAAGCTAGGCACACAGCTGTGTCATTGACTGATCGCATGATCAGTTTTGTGCATACCAATCTACGTTGGAGACTCATAGAAACAGGTGGAGATTCATAGACGACTCCGCCTTGGGGTGTAAATGTGGTGCTGATCCACAAACGATGGAACACTTAATATCATGTCCTGCGTGTCCATACATCCATTCATACAAACTTTCACGTTTATAATATTATATAAAATATAAATATTATATAAATATAATATAATATATAGTAGGATTATTTATCTAAAAATGTACAAATATATATAATAACAGCAGATAACAGTCATGGGCTTATACAGTTGCCAATAACAGGTGAACCAACTTTCTCAAATACAGAGATAACCTAAAGTATAAAAATTATGAAAAAAAAAAATTAAGTAAAATGATGCAAATTTTGTATGATGAATAATATATGCGTCAATAAGTTCCCAGCAATCAAGTTTACGATAAAAATATTTCTTTGAACGTGACCCTAATAGGTCATTGCACTCTAAAAACGTCTAGCAAACTTGGCATCGTCGGCCGCCAGTTCAAAACATAATTTACATGAAATTTCCCGAATCCTAGAACAAACAACGTCGACGAAAGATGGAAAAGATTACTGGAATATTACATCAAATTTCGTTTGAATCCGAAACCGAACCGGCTGAATTTCCAGCCGTATTTCCTAGAACGGCGGAAAATAACTAATTTCGAGATATATACGGAAATTTTTCATTTTATTACTTGCACGGAGGCTTTATTCGCATAATATAAACTTTAAACCATAATCCCATCAAAAGTTAGAGCAATCAGGAGAGTTTGCGCTCGTAAAATTAAAAATATTTTTTACCGTGCGTATTTTTATCGTAACAAGGTCGGAATTTGCATGACAGGCATGAGCAAGCAATCACTGGTACGTTTGTCATGTGCAGTATGGTGCATGGTATGGCAGCTTAATAGTGGACCTCAACATGTAATCGGTACAATCAATGGCTACGAAGAAAGGTTCATGACGCATGTTTATTATAGTTTGTAGTTGGTTATACGAACAATAAACACTTTTTTTTTTTCTGTTCGGAAATCATCAAATGACCCCTCCCGCTCTGGGTGAAGCGGAAGGGAGTGTCAGACTCTTACTGACTAAAACCCACCCATGTTCGTTCCTTCGCCCTTTATGTTCCGGGGTAGCGGTAACCCTTTCGGACAATCCCGCTGACCCAGCAGGCTTCGGCCCTAAGGGGCCCCTCGAATTATGCTGACATCTCTTTGAACGCGCGTGGAACACTTACGCGCCGTCTAGCACGGCCCTGGTCCTGATCGGGCGGTGAGCTACCCATTGCTCTCCGCCCGCAGGCCCGCGCCTACGGTGGCCGGGAGTCGTCACGCGGCTCCCGACTCCCGGAGCGTCTCCCACGGCGGCTGGGACGGGAGGCTCTCTCCCTCATCCGTCCCGCCACCTCCTTCGCTAGCATGACTGCTTCGCAGAAGGAGGCGACTGCCTCCCACTCCCTCCCGCTCCGGACCATGGCTTGCACCAGGGCCGGGTGCGAGAGGCCGCCGCCGCTGCCGATCGCCTCTACGAGGACACGGCGGTGCTCCGCCCAAGCGGGGCAGACCTCCACCATGTGCTCCACCGTGTCCTCTGGGCGATCCTGCCAATGGTGACACCCAGGCGTTTCTTCCCGCCTAATGATGTGCAGGAACCTCCCGAAATTTCCGTGTCCGGTGAGGACCTGCGTCAGGCGGTAGCTGAGGGCGCCGTGGCGCCTCTCTAGCCATTCCTCAAAGAGGGGTCTTATCGCCGCTATCGCGGCGTGCCCAACATTAAACACTTAAGTTTTGTTTTCTTGAAGATGTACCTTTATTTAAAGAGGGTTATATAATCAACAATAATACAATCTCAAAATGAAGGAAAACATCGTGAGGAAACCGGTATGTCCTAGAATCAAAAATTTGAAGACATGTGACATCCACCCACCCGCACTGGACCCACATGGTGGATTACGGCTCACTCCCTCTCACAGAGAGGAGGCCTCTGTCTCCGCAGTGGGAACATTATAAACTGAGAATGTTGATGTATGAGTTCACAATCAACGAGCTAGGGCGTTTTTGTATAATTATGACGTTGGTGGACGTCGCCTAACCAAAAGCGATTTCTGAACCACGCGTTCCGATTCACCGAACAAAAAGTGACATAATTATGAACGTGACGATGGCTTTTGGTTAGGCGACGTCCACCAACGTCATAAAATTTATACAAAAACATCCCTTTTCGTTGATTGTACTAAGCTCTTTACCATAACCAGCCTATAATCTTTTCACTGTTTCTAAATAAACATTGCTTCAGCGCAACGTACGCACTCGACGAAGGCATACGCTCTAAGTGCGATGAGTGCCTTCATGAAGTGCATATTTTTATTTTCACTCATCTAACTTTAGTGCGTCTTACGTAATCGGGTTATAAAACTGTCATCCCTTCAACTGGTAGCGGACATTATAGGGCACACATTGTATAGGATGGGATAGGACGCATTTAAATCACCCATCACCGCATAACACGCACTGTGCAAGTGATGTTACGTGTTCACCCTTAATATTTTCATGAAATGTAACCTGTTTAATGCAGAACATGATTACATTTAAACATATCTTCCAACGACAACTATTTTTGACTTACCATGTTGTGCAATGTGCATGTTCTGAGTACCAATACAATGTGTGACATAAAAAAGCGTGATAATTAACGCAAGACCTCATACACCCCAATTAGAGTATTGAGTTGAAAGCATAATACAATGACCAAAACTATTTTTTTAAAGCTACCTATTATTATTTCCTTTATTTCATCTAAGTACTTATAAATTACATTTTCAAATATATTTAGAAACCAAAAGATGAAAAAAAAAACATTTAAAAGTATAAAAAATTGTAGCCCATCGGGAACAGGGTCCAAGCTACGGCGGTCAGGGCTTCAGAGAGAGGAACCTCCTGACAATGCAAGCCGTGTCCAGAAGTACCGCTCTCTGAATCCCTTGATCCAACTGCCCAACAAGAGCCTCCTAAGGTGTTGTTCGAGGCCCCTGTCCATTGGCTGTCACGACTATCAGCACAATCATCGTTGAGTCCACATCCCACATGTCGACAACTTCATGAACCAAGTCAAGATACTTGATTTGTTTGTTAATGCTACCTATTATTATTATGAAAATCGTGTTGATCCTACCCATTACTTTATGCATTTAAAATTCTTTGGCTCAATCGGCAGTCAGTCCAGAAAAATGTGTATTTTTTTTAAAGAAATCCTTATATTAAAAGGTACTGAAATCAATTTAGTGATCAATTATGAACAAACTACTTTCAGGACTGCGTTTATGCTGCTCAGTAAAAAAAATTCTGTACCTACCTACACGATTTTAACTTAGGTAGCCTAACGTAGGTACAGACGCCAGCACATCAAGTTACTACAATCTATCAAATTTCTTTATTAGATTTTCAACTTTATTGCTAAACTATTAAGGTTCAAGGTTGATTCGGAAAATTTGACAGTTTCGTGTAGCTTGACCTGCTGGCGTCTGTACATTTTTCAAGACAAAGTATAAACAATTAATAACTTCTCAAACAGAGTAACTGAGATGGCTAGTTAGTTATAAGCATAAAATTGTAATTAAGCACAATCATTTCTCAAACTCAATTGCACGCCAGCTTTAAGTCTAAGTAGAAACGTCAGAATATTTTAATTTCCTCCGCGTTCTACGGCTATAAATAATTAATAAAATAAATGTTCTTTTCTTTTATCATAACCTAACGTTTTTAAGTAGAATAAACTTATTTCATTTTAATTAGCGTCCAAAAAGGTTCTTGAATAAGTCCGGAAATGTAATTAGTCCTACATGGCAATGCTGCATTCTAAATTATTTAGAGAAACAAGGGTCAAGCTTTGAACTCTGACATTTGACCTTTAACAATATTTCAGTGTTTTATTTTGGCAATAGTGAAGGACCAGTGGAAAGAAGGGCTCGTGGCTAAAGTGACATCAGCAGAACGGGCCTATTGAAGGTTAAACTAGGCTTGCAATGCTCCCCCCCCCCCTGGTGGGTTCCCGCATTGTCGAAGCGGGGGGGCTCAGTAGCCGTGGCTTGGTCACCCACGGTGAAGCCAAGAGGAACCCGAGGAGGGGCCACTCGTCAGGGCTTTGCCAGTAAGCCGACAACGCAGCGGCCAACAAGTAGGTTGCGGTGCCGCTTGGGCGACATCGCAACTGAGGCGGGCCGCAATGTCGTATGGGAGGCATCACGGCTGAGGGTTGGAGGCCGCGGCGGAAGAGGAGTGCCGGTATTGTGGTGCGCAGCTCTCTCTACCTTCCGCGGTCTTGACGGGGTCGCTACCGTCCGATGGCGGACGCTGTGGGGCCGTAGGGTAAGAGGAGTACCATCGTATGACGTTAGCCAGTCTCCCTATCCTCTGCAGCCGAAAATTGGCAGGCGGCGGGGCCAATGACCTGACCCGTCGCAGGGGAACCAAGGGTTTGGTCCCTGGGGTTGTCACGGCGTGCTATGTGTTCTGGTGCGCCGGTGATAGGGAGTACTCCCCAAAGGAGAGTCCGGTGACGGACAGTCGCGGCGGGTTAACGGATGAGTGCTAACGCGTGCCCGTGTTCCCGCCGTAAGCGGCAAAGGAGGACACCGTGGAGTTTTAGTGGGTTATAGTCCCACATAACTGCATTATCTCCCCGTGGTAGTGCAGAATGCATGAGCATTTCTACACGATAAAAAAAGAAAGGATTGAGGTCGGTCCGTAGATGGGTGTAAAGTCACGAGCACCAATATTTCAACACATGGCAACTTTCTATTGCGATTTTTTTCGTGAAATTACGAATGCAACGTTGAAATACGACACATTATATAAGCCCATGGGTTCGAAAATGCTATGTTCGTAACAACACAAAATTTCATTCAAAAATAAAGGAGTAAATCGCTTTTGAATAAAGCCGAGTGTAAACATACTTTTGCTCCTAACTGTACATCCACTACATATCGAGATACAAAAAACACGCAGCTTCCCGAGGCACGGAATAATGGTCAAGACACGGTCTACCCATGTGCCAAATTTCATCCAAATCCGTTCAACCGTAGTAGCGTGAAAGCGTAATAAACGAATTTACAAAAAATGTAATATTTTCTTTTTATTATATTATTATAAAATATTAGTTTAAAAACACGATCAAAAATCTGAAGGACCGGGTATTACTCTATAATAAGTTATGAAAATCATAAAAACTCTTAAATTATATTTTCCGTTACAAAATAGCCTACTTTGAAGTTGGGTGAAGAAAAGAGACCATTTCCATGTAACAAAGTTATCTTAAATGCGAAGTGAGTGTTTTATTTCTTCGTAAATGGCTTCAAAGGGGGCTGTTATGTCGTATCTAACATCGAACGAGATATTACATTTTAGGGTTGGGAGTCACAGTTCGCGAACTAATACGACGCAGTATGCAATAACCTTTATAGTATCTACTACTTTCAGTTGGTTTAACATAAACATAAAATAACGTATCATCATCTGCCTTTTTTTTTTTTCGGGGTGGAAAATCTTCATGGATGTCCGCCGCCCTGGGGCGGGTGACGGGGTCTATCAGACTCTTACTGACTAAAAACCACCCCAGTGTTCCATCTCACACCTACGCCGGGGGTCGCGGGAACGTAAGATCCTTCCGCAACCCCCGACTGGTGCCGGCCCGCCACCGCGGGCCTCCTCGGGTCAGGGGGGGAGGGGTGAGGTGTTTGACTCCCCCGCGACGTCTAAGAGGGGCGCGCGTGGAACACTACGCGCCGCCACCTCGGGTCCTGTTGAGTGGGGGGCGACAGACGTCCCCAAGTCCGTCACCCCTGGACCCATTTAGGGGGGCTGGAAGAGGGCGTTATCCGCCCTCCGCCGACGCCCGGTGCGCCTGCTGCGGGCCGGGTGAGTGGACGAGATCTCCCTCTCCCTTTCCGCAGCCTCCTTCTGCGAGACGACCGTTTTGCAGAAGGAAACCACCGCGTCCCAGGACTCTTCGCTGCCGACCATCGACTCGACCACGGCCGGCAGCGAAGAGTCCTGGGACGCGGTGGTTTCCTTCTGCGAAACAGTTGTCTCGCAGAAGGAAACCACCGCGTTCCAGGACTCTTCGCTGCCGGCAGCGACAGGTCACTGCCTACTTCTAAGATGAGGGCACGGCGCGGCTCCTCCCAGACGGCACACTCTGCCAGCGTATGCCGCGTCGTATCCTCCCGGCAGTCGACGCAGTGGTGACACCGGGCATCCGGCTCCCTGTTTATGCGACACCTTCCTTCCATGGAAGTACCTTCCAGAAGCAACCATGCCCCGAGAGCACCTGCGTCACCCGAAACGATAGGGAGCCGTGCCTCCTCCCGAGCCAGCGCTCGAGCACCGGCCGGACCGCCTCGATGGTGACGAGGCCAGCGGTAGGGCGTGTTAGCCTGTCTTGCCATTCCGCCACCAGGACCTCGCGAAGCTGAGACCGACGCAGCTCCATGTGTCGCTGCATGGGTCGCTCGCCCCAAGCTCTCGCTTCCTCGCGCCACTGATACAATGACGCGAGTACTTTCGCCTCGAGGTCCCAGGGCGGGGATCCAGCCAGTACGCAGGCCGCCTCGTAGGAGATCGTGCGATATCCTCTGATGACTCTGCGGCCATAGATCGCACGACCCCCACGTAGAGCCGCCTACAGGCGGCGCTCGGGCCCCCCAGATTGGGAAGCAGCGTTGATAGCGCCCCAGCCGCGCCCAACTACTTGGGCGGCAGCCGCCGGAAGTGGGGGCCGAAGTCCCACCGGCTGTCGAGCACCAATCCCAGGTACTTCATGGTAGACTCGACAGCGATCCAAGCCCCCCAGACCACGATGTGTGAGCCGGGCGGCGGCGCCCGCCGGGGACCATGAAACACCATGGCCTCCGACTTGCTGATCATCATCTGCCTAGCACAACTATGTTGGGGTCAGCTTCCGGTCTAACCAGATACAGCGATACCAGTATTTTACATGGACTGCCTATCTGACCTCCACAACCCAGTAACTGGGTAATACGACACTCCTTGGTAAGACTGGTTGTCATACTTGCGGGCTTCTGACTACCCGTAACAACTGTCAAAGATCCACGAATTCCAGCCGGGACCAACGGCTTAACATGCTTTCTGAGGCACGGAGAAGTCTCGATATTTAAAAATGGTCACCCATCCACAGACTAACCGCGGCAAGCGTAGCTTAATCTGATCGATTGACCTGAGCGGCTGTTATTATTTAACCACGGGCCCCTCTGACATAACATCACGTCTCAAACATAAAATCACGTCTGTATTCCCAAGAAGGTTAGGCAAAGGTGTACGTATAGTAAAGTCACATTTCACCAGTTATGTTTAAGTCCTATGTAATAGGGGACGAGCCTATTGCCATCAACGGGGCACAAATCCAGACTCCTACTGAGAAATTTCTGGTGAAAAAACTCAATAACACTTTGTCCGACCTGAGAATCGAACCCAGGATCTCATGCTTAGCAGTAGCGCTTAACAATGGTGGTGTCAATTGTTTTATTTATTCCTACACTGTATACGCTATGCCAAGAGGGTAGACTATCTTTAGTCAGACTAAAACTGTCATCAATATCACATAATCACGTCGGGGTCACCAATTTTGTGTGCGTGTGTGATGTAATGTCTTTAGGTGTGTGTACGGAGAGAAATGAAATGCGGCGAATTCAGAATAGCACTTTACTTTATCAAACTTGTTACGAATATTACAATGGAGTAGTTAATTAGGTCGGGAGCGCGTTTATAGCTTACGGTGGTCGCGGGCGAACTCGTCGCCGAGCGCTGCGCATTTGAAGAATACAAAACTGATGCGTCAGCGCTCCAACAGACACAATAGTTTTCGTGTTGCTACTGTATGTATCCGGTTTAACAGTCGGTGTACTCTGGTTAAACTGAGGCGAATCCCGAGCGGGATGCAGGACGGGATTTGCTGCCACCGATTGCGTCTACTAACTCGTATGTAGGTGTTCCAACCGACGCGAATAGTCGTGGGACTTCTTTGTCCCTTACCCTTTCCTTAGTGGCGTGTGTGTTGGATCATTAAGTTCCCTTCAAAACGGTTAAGCTGAATGATGCTGATCCATACTGCATGTTCGTGAACGGGCGCCGTCAGTAGGGACTGGTCATCTCTTAGCTGCCACGACTTATTTTAATTTCTGAATTGTTTTTTTTTTTCTTATAACGGACACTTTTAACGTGCTCGTTTTTCTAAATCGTTCTCACATGTATAATTTTAGCATGAATGATGTAACCAATATTTTGTAACAATTGTATGATTTAAAGGAGTGTCCGTGGAGTTTCTTGCCCGTTCTTCGCCATAGATACCTACTACGCTTTGGAATGAGCAACAAGCTTCATCTTGACTGACTGACCCCTTGACAATTCAAAAGTGCCTGTAATTGGTTTGTTTGTAATACTCGTTATTGCTTTCAGTTTGAGCTTATCATTAAAACAATTGACGCGCGCAGTCTCGTCACGCGATCTGAGCGGGATTTGTCTAAGTTTCAACAGTGCTTAATACAACAGCGTTCGGTATTAATAGCTTGCCTTGTCCACCCTGCCTTGTCCTACTCTCTGTACCAGAAGGCTACACAACACATCATAATAATTCTCCTGCCCTGATGCCATCTTATTTGGTCTGGTTATGTCTTTTTCATTTACTACTATTCTTTTTCTCGTCTTTTGCTATTAGCCGTTATCTCGGTATCAACCCCTTTCTATCCATATCAACATTCCCAGACCCCTTCCTCATTCCTCCGCATTACATGTCCACACCCGATCTCCACACAACTTTTCAGTCACCGGTGCCACTTTCAGACTTCCTCTTACAGCAAACAACAAATAATCCTGAAACCACTCCCTTACTGTAGAACCGCGCCTCGTCATTTCGCGTAACATACAAAGTTATAGCGTTTTGTAATAAATGCGTCCGTCCATTGCTTGATCGTAAAATACAAAGATATGCAAGTGTACGGAAATGCTCGTTTACATATCAAATACACGTGTCAATTTGTAGATAGAACAATTTGGTCGAGTTTTAGTGAAAATAAACGGACTGTTCTTTTATAGGTACTACAATATAAGAGCTTCAATATTTTTCCAATGGAAGACTGTTCATACATAATTGTCACAACGATAAATTATAATCAATCAACTCAGCCTATCGCAGTCCACTGCTGGACATAGGCCTGTCCCAGGCTGCGCCATAATACCCTGACCTCCGCCTTTCGCATTCAGTCTGTCCAAGCCACCTTCTTAAGGTCGTCGGTCCATCTAGTTGTGGGGCATCCCACACGGTACCAGAGCAATGACGAGCAGCAGCGCCATCGTTGATAAAGGTTTGGCTTTGCAGTCACAAACAATTTGCCCAGCGTGGTTACTCTGGGCTTGAACCTCTCATGAATAAATTATAATAATTATTAAAAAATATTAAGTTTCGGGCGGCACGAACCCATCCGTATCCACTTTCTCTCTCGTTAACGCTTTCCAAATTCTACGTTGACTTGTTCTTTTTTATGCCAAAGCAATGATTGAGTGACATTCATCTACGCTTATGAACAAGGTGATAAAGCCACATTTGTTTTAATTACAGAACAATATCGGTTGCTAATTACATATCTATACAAAGATCGGTTACCTAACTCGTTGTTTCAACGTAAACTTGTGCAGTTAACGCGTTATCTGGTTTATTATACAAACATTTAACTACAGGTTAGTTGAGTAAACATTACATACATATATATGTACATACTAACATGTATATTATCTGCGAAAACAGAGCAACGTGATTAACCTAAGCATACATTGTATGAACATACAATTAGTATAATCTTCGATCAAGAGTTTAATGGTTATCAAAAACACTTGACTGATTTATACAGGGTGGCTGGGACATCGACGCACAACCTATTACCATGGGTTCAGTACATAATTATGAACCTCTCAGCGTTGATAACCGACGAAAAATTTCTACGCTAGGGGTTCGAGAATCATGTGAATTCATTTGAAAAACCGAGAAACGGTAGAAGAAGCGATGGCAGACCAGTAACCAGGTGGGTGGACGACCTACAGAAGATCGCAGGATAGACCTGGACGAAGGAAACATTACTATGATAATGAATCACAATTCCAAAACATTTGTTCGAAAACCTTGTACAATTCTGTACATTTCAATAAACATTACTAAGAACATACTAAAATAGCCGCAGTAATTAAACGCAAGGCAAAATTGAGACACCAATTAAGACTACTTATAAATAACTTCAAAGCTTCCTACGTAGCACTTACATAGTTCGCGTAGCACCGTAGCACGCTACGCCGTAGACACATTATTACAACAGAATTTGTCGTAGCACACTAGCAAAGCTTGAACGTATTATTAAACAAGGACGGCGGGTCATCGTAACAGCTCGGAAGATGGCCTCGTTTCGACACAAACCAACCAGTGTTATTGACACACAGAAATCATAAACACGACTCTATTCCGACTGATTAAAACTCACTTTTGCTAACAGCTAGGTCGAATTTTGCTTGATTACCGGAGGCGCGGTTCCAAAGCGAGTTTTCTATTTTAAAATGCGTGAAACCACTGAACTTTTATTCGAGCCTTAGTTTTAATGAGTTAGTTCGTGTAATCAGTTTTATGTGCCTCATTGAATAGGTTTTCAACTTGTTTACTTAAAATGCTTAGTGACATTTTCCGATAAAATGAAAGTTGGTGAGGCGAATAGAATGACCTTTGAAAGGGTTTGAAATACGAATGATTAATAACTGAGTTTGCAGAATACTCGATTCAGTAGTTATGTTTATTTTTTTTTGTTTATTTAAGCAAAAAAATGTACAGAGGCGGACTTAATGTCATAGGCATTTTCTACCAGTCAACCTTTGGGTGATGCAGAGATAAGCAGTATGTGCAATTAAGGAAAATTGAGGAATAAATATTTATGTCCTTGTCTGTAATTTATGTTCTTTTTTCTCCCTCTATCTCTCTAAGGGCTGATTTTACCAAAGTCTTTCATTCGTGGAATAAAATTGACGTCTGACAGTTCTAGTATGGAAAAACTATAATAATTTATTCTCACGATAAGACTTATTCTTGGTATAAAAGTTTGGTGAAATTCGCCCTTAATGGCATAAAAAGAAGAAATCGCATTACGACTTTCGTTTGCACCTATATCCTGCTTTGGATATACTTGATCGATTTTCATGTCATTCTCACCATAACTGATTGACCTTCATCACATGACTTCTTGAGAAAAGTAGAAGTTAGCAATAGCTTTATATTTCATCGCCAAAACAAAACCAGAGCGATAAACTAGTACAAACAAAACACTGCTCAGATATTCTCATTCCACTGATTGCGAAATAAAAGATTAACAAAGTCTATTTTCCTTTCAACCGTGCAATGATCATTCCGTTCCTTTTATTTAAGCATAGAGGTTGCCACCAAATAAAAAATGTATAAAAACCATAATATTTCACAGCGGAACACTTTAAAATGGCCGCACTCGAGTCGTAATCCCGTACATTTCAAAACAGCCAGCAGCTTTATTATTGTACCAACAACGAAACTTTTTTAAACTTGAAAGGAAAAAATAAAGAAGTATTTGGAGCGCAATTCGTATTCCGTAAACGGAGTGTGTGCATGAGTAGGTGTGCGACAGAAGTCTTATATACGCGTTTTAATACAGTGTACGCGTTAGTAAGTGCGGTAGCTCGCGAAATTCAAATCTTACGTTTTTTCAATAGGATTATATGATGTTACAGTGTTGTATTGATGATTGTAATGATTCAAATTATGTAAATACATACTTGGTATAGTCCCAAATCATATTTTGCTCAGTATACAACCTGACACTGATCTGTAAAGTGCGAAAAATGTAAGAAATTCCCCTTTAAGAAAAAAATCCGGGATAATTTATGACTTGACTTTGACTTACGTTCTTATTAGAAGACCTCTAAAATTGAACACGGTGGACCTCTAAAATTGAAGGGACATTGACGCGCAGTGTTACAAATTTTTCGTCGGTCAGTAAAAAAAATCTCTTGTTTCACACAAAAGTGCAAGACTTCTTTTTCTCATGTTTTTCCATACATTCCACAAAACAATTACACAATGCTTATGAACAGGCAAACAGGGCTGCCCTGTCAACGTCATTGGAGTGCTAAAAAATCCTTCCAAATTCGAAGAGTTTACATCATTTTGAAAGTAAAATTAAGAAATTATTTATGTACGAAAAACGCAGTATGACATTTGGTCTTTGTCGTGTATAGGTATCTACTCTTGTGATATGTTCGGTTGTTACAAACACATGGCGTATGTAACTGTGTGAGTTTATTCGCTGTTCGCGACTGGAAAATTGCAATTTCGCATTGGGGTTATCCAGTTTATTAAGTCACTGAGCTTGACCGTTTCTTTTTTGTTATGACAAGGTAGCGCGTTGATAACTTTCTACGCCGAATAAAAAGGATATGAATGAATTATTAATTCGTAATATTTTTAATGTTCTTGAATGGTAAATGGCACGGCAAAATCATGCGATTCGATTTATTTTTTACCTATTACATATTATTAATGTGGGTTCCGAAAGAATAAGCTAGTTAGTTGTAAAATAAATAGTAAAATAAAAACTTGTTTTTTAAGTACCATTATTCATTTTTTTTTTACTTACTTTTAGACAAGTAAATGTAATCTGCGTAACCTTTGCCCTACTATGTTGGGGTCAGCTTCCAGTCTAACCAGCTGCATAAGTACCAATATTATACACGGAGCGACTACCTATCTGACCTCCACAACCCATTTACTGGGTAACATGATAGCCCTTGGTAAGACTGGCTGTCAGACTTTTGGGCTTTTGACTACCCGTAACTATCGTCGAAGATCTATGAATAGCAGCCGAAACCAACTGCTTAACGTGCTTTTCAAGGCACGGAGGTGTCTCGATATGTAATGGATGCTCATCTATCCACGAACCGACCGTCGATAGCGAAGCTTAACTTTCGATCAACCCATGCGTGTTTTTATTTAGCCACGACCCCTCTCCTTTTAGAGAATTATGCAAGAAAAAGTTATATGTGCCGACTCTAAATAAATTGGGATAAAAACAGGAGAATGATGCCGATGGTGATGACCTTCTTAGCTTCAACCAGATAGGAGTTAAAGCAACACGCACTCAAGTGTATATCATTAATTCTGTATCGTCCCGAATAACGCTTTTGATCGCAACATATAAAGGACTTCAAAACACAATGAATTTTTAGCTTATTTATACCCATTGTACGAAGGGAGCTGTTAATTTTGTAGACCTCGTATATTAAAACAATGGTGGGGTCAAAAACCTTGTTTTATAGGCCTAGTTGGAAACTGTATTAATTAATTGTCGGAACTAGGAAAATGTCCATTCAAAGAAAACATTATAATGTTACTTACCACTCTGCCTAGCCAACTATGTTGGGAAAGAAAGAAAAAGAAAGAAAGAAAATACGTTTATTTGCGGCAAACATGACGCATAAAAAGAACGCAAACACAAAAAAAACAAGTTAGGGGAAAACATCCAGGTAAAACGGCCATTGTTCAGCATAAAAGACAGAGCCCCAGCGCTGGTTTTCAGTGACAGCCGGCGTTGACGTGATGACGTCAACCAGTGCAGCATACGATCAAAAAAGATGAAAGAAAGATTAAGATGAGGCTTCTAATCTAAGGATGCAGCTGAATGCCAGCATTTTACATGGAGCACCTACCTATCTTACCTCCACAATCCAGTTGCTGGAAAACACGATACCCCTCGGTAAGACTGGTTGTCAGTCTTACTGCTCGTAACGGCTGTCAAAGATCTACGAACGGCAGCCGGGACCAACAGCTTAACGTGCTTTTCGAAGCCCGGAGGGGTAACCACGATATGTAAAGGATTGTCACCCATCCACGGACCGACCTCGGCAAGTGTAGCTTAACCTTCGAACAACCCGTGGTGCTGTTATTATTTAGGCTCGAGCCCCACTTACCACTGAGTAAAAATAAATGTAACTCTTGGAAACTAGGAATGGTTCCTACGTCTACGTACCCTAATTAGTCCAAGAGGACAATATTGAAACAGTTTCATGAAAAAATATTCCAGCCAAGTCCTTTAGTCTCGAAACCTACACGTGAACATTATTTATTTAGATGCTTACATTTTACCTCGAAACTAAAACGCTTAAATTGAACTTAGTATAATCACGTTTAAATACTAATTTAGTTCTAGCTTAATATCGAAAACCAATGCGACCAAAGCTAATTAACTCTAAATACCTGTTACTTTACTAAACCACAACGCTAAAACTAAAATAATGGGTTTATTTTAGTTTCTGGATCTGGATACTCAATTAAATTCAATTAATTTATTTCAGACAGTGGCGCTGATTCCCTTGTTTACAAACTAAACTAAATTTAAGTTCAGTGCATCTTTTTCTTTTTATTACATTAAGAAAAGTACAGAAGATAAATATTAGTTTAGTCCTGTCAAATTTAGATACTTCATAGACATTTTAGACGTGATTAAAAACATGGCGACTAAAAATACGCCAATTTACGTCAGGCACTGACTAATTTGACAGAACTAAACTAATAGTTAACTTCTGTCCTTTTCTTAATGAAATAGAAAGAAAAAGATGCACTGAATTTAAATTTAGTTTAGTTTGTGAACAAGGGAATCGGCGCCAGTATCCACAGTCCTTAACTACTACAAAATTAAAATCAAATAAAACATTAAAATAAATCAAGAAACAAAAATTAGACAATGACATTACAACAACATATTTAAAAATAATCAAATATAAATAAAAATAATCCACTTTACACATAATCAATTATAAAATTAGACATACACAATATTATTATATATCGAAAACCTGGATTCATTCTAAACACTTTTGTGTTTTCCGCTTTCGGAGCTGAAGTACTAAAAAACTTTTTTAGATTTCCAGCTCTAGAAGTTTTTTGAAACTAATTTCTGTTTGCAGTCATTAGTAAAGTTTGTTATAAAAATAATGACATATTCTGTACATTCTACTAAATGTTTTTTTTTCAGTTTTTTAAGAAGACAAAAGAATAATTATTCCAAGTTAAAAAAAATTAACATCTAAAATAATAATAAAGCCGAAGAATTTGTTAGTTTGAACGCGTTAATCTCTGGAACTAAAAATCTGATTTGAAAAATTATTTTTGCATTTGATAGTCCAATCCTTGAGGAAGGCTATTTAATGTCACACTTGGACTCTTAGGAGCCCAGCAAAACGAAAATAGTAAGAAAGAACAATACGCGAAAACAAAGTAATAGCGCGGGCAGGCGATGTGATACGCCGCGGTGGACGCGGACGAAGTCACGGGCAGAAGCTAGTTACTGAACAAAGTGTATCGTTGAAACCTGGAAGATTTTTTTATAGTGCCTCTATTATATTAAATTAGAACTCTCTCGAAAACTTACGAAAGACGAAAAGACATTGGTTTATCCGAGTTTATCAGCTCGTGTGATAAACATGCACCTTAACATGCAAACTTCATTATAACATGCGAGAGATAGCGAGATAACCGCCTTATCAACGAGATTGGTTCTCTAAATAGCGCGACACCTCTGAGAGAAAGGCCTCGAATTAGGGCAAGAGCTTATTAACCAGAAAGATATGGTGGCTTGTAGCCTTCGGTTCATTTATCAAGAGGTACTCACGTGATAACCGCCGAGTTGTATACCATAGTGGGCAGAAAACAGTATTATAGTTGCGAAAAAACTGTCAGTTTAAATACTTGCTACCGTCTTACCTAAACGTTCGTTTCGCTAAACAAACGTGACTTTTTATGGCAAACTTTAATTGTGTGTGAGTTTGTTTTATAAAAACAAGACACCCAATTATCATCATTTCAATTATCAGAATAAATAAAAACACAGACGGATAGTCAACGAATTCACCATAATGGCCCGCCTTGACGTGTTGGTAACCAAAAATCGTTTATTAACCAAATAGTGTTTTTACAGTTCCTTATAACTAGGTACAAATAAACTACTCCTAAAATATGTTATAAGGGAAACAATTTTAATATTTTAACTTGTGGACTCTCCACTAGGTCGAGCATGTTTCGTGGAGTCCATGAGAGTTTTTAACAATTTGAAATATCAGGGTCGATACTGTATTATAAAATTTGTTACATATTATTTTAACAATACCGTAAAAGCATATAGGTAACCTCAAAGCCTTGGAATTGGTTACAGCTAAAGTACAGCCAGAATACTCGTACTACCGAATATACTGTTCTTCAATACTTTATCAGTGACATACGTCGTACGTCGAAGCACATACGCCGAATCGGCTGTGTCTACAAAGTTTCGCTACTGTTTACACTATACTGTGTACTACGTACGTTGAAATACGACCGTTTTAGCTAGTGCTGTGTACTATATTCAGATATATCCGTTAGGCTTTATATCTTGAGATTATTTTTAGACTGGGATGTAATACCTTGATGAATAAATTCATGAAAGTTATGAGTATCATTTGGCTTTTGCGACCTGCTAGACGGAAAATGCTCACAGAGAGAAGAGTTACGTCAAAAACTACGCAAAACTAGTCCTTAAGCTAAAACACAATGCTACCAAAGAATAAGTGGTTTTTCTTGTATATTGCCTCATTAGAGATCTCTATTTTTCATCGGAGCTTGTGGTTAAGTAATAACAGCCGCACGGGTCGATCGATCAGGTTAAGCTACGCTTGCCGCGGTTGGTCCGTGGATGGGTGACCATCTTCACATACCAAGACCCCTCCGTGCCTCAGAAAGCAAGTTAAGCCGTTGGTCCCGGCTGTCATTCGTGGATCTTTGACAGTCGTTACGGGTCGTCAGTAGCCCGAAAGTCTGACAACCAGTCTTAACAAGGGGTATCGTATTACCCAGTAACTGGGTTGTGGAGGTCAGATAGGCAGTCGCTCCATGTAAAATACTGGTATTCAGCTGCATCCGGTTAGACTGGAAGCCGACCCCAACATAGTTGGGAAAAGGCTAGGAAGATGATGATGATACGGTCTTCGAAAGTATGACCATGTTTCACACCTTCGCAAGGAACTCAAGTGGCTCCCAATCCGCCTTCGTAGGAACACTCGGATTTTATGTCTACTCTTCAACATCTTACACAACCCGTCTTATCCTTCCTACCTGCGTGAGCGTTTTTCTTACGCTCGCTCTAGCGGTGCACCATGTAGATCTCACCTAAGATCTATACTTAAATCTCATCCTCATAAAACGAGCTACTACTCTTATTCCTTCTCTGTCCATGCTGTAAGATTGTGGAACTCACTTCCGCCTAGCATTCGTGATTTGCAAACTATTCCTCAATTTAAACGTCGTTTAAAAGAGCATTACCTTTCCTCTTTACCGTGAGTATTTATATATATATATATATATATATATATATATATATACGTTTATATATTTTTGGATTATGTATTTATTTAAGTATACTTATGTATTTATTTATTTTTTGCATTATATGTGTAGGTATATATTTATATTTTAGTTTTAGACTTCACACATTAATATTTTTCTCTTCTTGTTCTCACACACTATTGTCTACATTTCTTTTTACTTCTCCTTTCGCAGGTCTGCTGGAAGAAATTTCTTAAGAAATAAGCAGTACCTTTGTACTCATATTTTAAATGTATTATCCTTATGTGTTTTACTGTGTGTACATAAATAATAAAATAAATAAATAAATAAATGATGATGAGAGATCTCTATTTTTCTAATAGACTTCAATTGCTTTTGCCATCAGCTTCAGCTGCGCTTTTTTTTTCTGTCTCCTTTTAAATACATAGGTAGATTGGAGATTCACAGATGACTCCAGAGTGTTAATGTGGTTCTGTTCCAAAAACAATGGGACACTTAATATCGTGTCCAGCGTGTCCTGTTGCCTGTACGTTACAGGAAATGATGAACGCTACTGAAGGTGCCAAAGCCCGTGGCCAAATTCTCAGTTGACTCTAAGAAGAAGAAAAGGTAGACGATTTGATAGATCTATTATATACCTAGATAGAAAATGCTTTAGAAGTTTTTGTTGCCCTATAATTATTTCCCCTCCCTTTTTTATATAGGTACTTGTACATATTGTTATTATTATTTTAAGATGGATGCTTTTAAATTATGTAAATATACTCGTATTATAGAGTAAATTATTGTCCATATCCTTTATTGGATGCCAACTCCAAAAATATAACTATGATTATTATGTTGAGAGATAATTTCAAAAGTACAGTAAATATGAGACAGTACGAGTATGCATTTTTAAACAATCGCAATAATCAATGGAAATATATGTTCAGATATTCCAACGTTAAAATGCATATATGAAGCATTCCCATTCGTTTCCTCTTTCATGCTTATCGATATTCCAATATTTTAACACAATGGCAACTGTCGATTCCTTTGAGAGCTGAAAAACGTGTTATAAAGAAGATAACAAATACGATATGATAAACTGCCTGCATTGCGATGTAACTTCTGAATTCCCAGGTTTGGTAATGTTTTCGCTATTGAAATTCTCAACGCAGACAATTTTTTTTTTTTTATTTAGTGTTTTTTTTTTTCGAATAAGTTAAGGTTTTTGACATCAGTATTTTCGTCATTAGTTTTCTTTCTTTCAAGTGATTTCCTATAGGCTGCTATGACAGAATTAGAATTTATATTTCATGAAAAACCCAGGCAATTAAAAAGGTTTTAGATAGATGTCAACCCGACAAAGCTGTATGCCGTTTTGATCCTAGTTATCAAATAATTAATTACACATAGTTTTCTATGCAATATTCTACTCAGTGCTGTTGCTTTTTAAATGTGTTGTATGTCCTGACTTGATAGACGAAAGAATTTTAAAACTTACGAAGATATAAAAGACTAGACTGTACCTAGGTAACCGACATACTCCGAAGAATTGCCAAACTTAGGTGGCAGTACACAGGGCACATTGCTCGCAGAACAAATGGCCGATGCGGCCGAATGGTTCTGGAGCGGCGACTGCGTACCAGAAGACGTAACGTTAGAAGGCCTCCCACAAGGTGGACCGATGACCTTGTGAAGGCCACAGGAACCCTCTGGATCCGAGAAGCACAGAGAACTGGTCGGAGTGGCGGTGCTATATCCCAGTCTATGTCCAGCAATGGATGTATTTCAGCTAAAATGATGATGATGAAGATGAGGCATTCCCTACAGAAAAAAATGGCAAGTCCCTATCAACAAAACAAGATTTTAACCTTAAAACAAATGACAACTACACTACCTAAAATCTTCAATCCAATCTCCATTATAATAATGATCATGTTGCCATGTGATATAGAAAAGAAGATATTATATAAGTACATCTGGCCGTCGACTCAACCCTCGAATAATATATGCGGTATCTCGTAATCGGAGCCATCTTGTCATTACCTAGAGAGCGTTGGTTTATTTAAACGGACTGCTGCGGCGAGAGCGGGTTAATGCTATGAGATTTGTGTATTCAGATTTAAGATTAGACGTTTGTTTTAAACAAGATGTTTATTTTAAAGCTTGGATAAGAAAATTACTCAAAGAAGTATTAGATACAATATCTGATGTTTTAGTATGCCGTAGAGCTTTTGTTTATGAGCTTGCCCGGGGAAGTACTACCGTCATACCTACCTATTTTTGCCGCCAAGCAGCGTTGCATGTAGCGGCATCTACATTGACACACGCGAACTACGCATTTAACTAACGTCACGCAAAATCCTGCATCGCGCAAGCAGAGTTTGCCGCGCAACCAGCATATATACAACGTCCCAATATCAGTCGTCGGGCAGTAGCACATCAGAGACAACACCCAAGGATTTTCACTTTTCTATAAAGGATGAGTGACACGAAACATGGATATTGCACCAGGAATTTCACCTTTATCTCTGTGATCGCAACGCATCTGTTGTCTCCATTAATATTGCAGTTATTCCTAGACTTCCCATCAGGTGATCTACCGGTTCAATTATCTACCTAGCCTTTCCAAACTACCTTGGGGTCGGCGTCCAGCCTAACCGGATGCCAGTATTTTACATGGAGCGCCTGCCTAACTTACCTCCACAACCCACTCATTGGGTACCTATTACGATACCATTTCAATACTAATAAAAAATCAACCCGTGGTACAGCAATGTTTTAATATTTAATTGTGCCAAATATATGAATTATTTACCTGTTAAATTGTCCGAATTCCTTTACCCCAAGTAGCAGTTAATATTCTAAATTCCCGGGGGAATTGCCCTCGAAAATGTTATAACCGTTTGTAACACGTTCAGAGCCCGATCTAATCTCATAAATTATACTCACCATTGTACATAATCAGCTTATAATATTCCCACTGCTGGGACACAGACCACCTCTCTGTGAGAGGCAGTGGGCCGTAATCCACCACGCGAGCCAAGTGCCAAATTTGTGTTCAAACCAACACAAACTTTCACTGTTTAAATCTATAATTACGATCTATTTTACTACTCTATCATTGTTAGAATCGAATTGGACCTAATTACATCAATTAATTCAATCAGGTGCCTTATTTCGTTTCCCAAAAAATATTATCGATTGAACAAATTAGCCCAAAAGTTAATTGGTATTCTATCGTGTCCTACGTCTATTATGACAACATTAATAGTAATTACCAAATTTGTCATATGTCACAATACGACATGTCTTAGAACCAAAAATTCGAAGACATGTGACATCTACCAACCCGCACTGGACAGGCCCGAGGAGGCCTGTGTTCCAGCAGTGGGAACACTGTTGGCTGAATCAGTACCCAATTTGTCGAAGTAATACAAACTATACGGAAGAAGGTTGCTGATAACGGTCAAATGAAATAGAGAATTTTACCTGGAAGTGATCATAATTATCGCTACTGGACATGATCCACGAGATAAACACACGAATGACTCATGTAGACTTTGTTTATTCTAACTTCTGTAACTATACAAACACAAACTTACCTCTGAAACAAGCGAACACATTGCTAAGAACAAAACCCGTGCGCTCTATAACACAAGTAGCGGATGTGGGAGAACAAAGAGCTAGACTGAAGCGAGAGTGAGCTGGCCACATCGCATGAATGCACCCGGAGAGATGGCAAAGATCGTCACTCCCTGGACGCCTGAGGGAGGATATCGCCGTCGAAGTAGACCGCGGCGAAGGTGGTGTGATGATCTAATCATGTTAGCGGGGCCAATATGGCCACTTGGCCAGGGATTGCACAAAATAGAGAGGTAAGTAAGGAAAGGCGACCCCTACGCCTCTGCCCAGCAATAGGACACAAAAAAGGCTACAGAAAAAAAACCCCAGTAACTGATTGTTGGAACGATTACCTGCCTACACAATACATGATTGGAAGTGGGGCTGATTGCCCAGGGAACGCCTGACGTAATTAAACATTGCCACTTGTATGGTAAATCCTACTAATATTGTAAACGTGAAAGTTTGTATGGATGGATGGGTGAATGAATGGATGGATGCTTGTTACCCTTTCACGCAAAAATTACTGAACGGATTTGGATGAAATTTGGCACACAGATACCTTCTAACTAGGATTAATATATAGGATATATTAAGATATAGGCCTTTTATCACGATATACCCACGGGATCGAAACTTATGCGGGTGAAACCGCGGGGCGCAGCTAGTCAGTACTATAAAGTAAATTGGTATCAATTGCCGATTTTATTTTTAGATAAAATTTTTAGCAAAGCAACTTCATGACGCACACAACCCTATCGCTACTACATACGTAGGTATAGGTACCTACTTAAATCGCGTTTACACCTAGTTTTGTTACTTGTTTTCAACAAGACTTGTAAAATACTTGTCAAATCATGTACAAAACATGTCTTAACGATGTTCCAGACATGGTTTGTTAACTATTTCGTTCACTTTTTGACAAGTTTTCTACAAGTTTTATTTTATTTTATTTATTCGGAAGAACAAACAATTACACATTATACCTATATATTACAAGTAAATAAAACATAAGGAGTTATAAAGTACTTAAGTTTTGTATACAACAAATGTTTATAACTTATTCCAAGTGTAAATGATAAACGAAAACAGTAGACACAACATGTAGACAACATGTTTTATACCCTGATGAATAAGCGGGGTTATAGAACCTAACCAAATACGTACACACACATACAAGGGTAGGTAATTACCTACACAAAGATATCATATTCGTGGGTTATTTGTCGTGATTTATGACAATACTTTGCCCAGTAGCTGTTGAGTGCTCGGCATCAAGTGACACGAATGCTAAACTCAAACAGATTTCGTAATAAGGTATTAGAGTCTCGGAATAAGGTCTTGAAATGAATTATTTATTGCCGTTCGGGTAATATTCTGTTTGTTTATGTAGTAAATGAATGAGTCACAGAAGCTTTTATATAGGACAAGTGTTTGACCATTGAGAGGGGCTTGTGGCTAAGTAATAACAGTCGCACGGGTCGGTCTTCAAGGTTAAGCAACGTTTGTCGAGGTCGTTTAGAGGATGGGTGACCATTCATTACATACCTCGGAAATCACGCTAAGCAGTTAGTCACGGCTGTCATTCTTAGATCTTTGACAGTCGTTACGGGTCGTCAGAAGCCCGAAAGTCTGACAACCAATCTTACAAAGGGGTTTCATGTTTTAAAGCAAATAAATAAATTCTATTCTATTCTATTCCATTCGTATTACCTAGTAACTGAGTTGTGGAGGTCAGATAGGCAGTTGCTCCATATAAAATACTGGTACTCAGCTGCATCCGGTTAGACTGGAAGCCGACCCCAACATAGTTGAGAAAAGGCTAGGCAGATGATGAGGATTTTGAGCATTGTCCATCTAGATACCGTAATGAAGGCTGGCTTGCCTAGAAGTAACCTACATTATTAAGGGGAGCAGGGGCATCCACGCGTAACCTGTTACCATGGATTCAGTACATGATTCTGAACGCCTATGCGTTGAAATTTTTCGTCGGTTATTAAAAAAAAAATAGCTCTTCAGCATATTTTGACCGCGTATGTGTTGTACTTTTCCATCACACACACACAGCAGATTTTATCTTTGACTAGCTGCGCCCCGAGATTTCACCCACATAAGTTTCGATCCCGTGGGAATATCGGGATAAAAAGTACCCTATATGTTAATCCTGGTTATAAACTATCTGTGGGCCAAATTTCATCCAAATCCGTTCAGTGGTTTTTGCGTGTAAGAATAACAAACATCCAACCATCCATCCATACAAAATTTCGCGTTTATAATATTAGTAAGATAACCGACCAAAAATTTCTACGCCAGGGGTCTAGAATCGGCCTCTCGCGCCCGGCCCTGGTGCAAGCCATGGTCCGGAGCGAGAGGGAGTGGGAGGCAGTCGCCTCCTTCTGCGAAGCAGTCATGCTAGCGAAGGAGGTGGCGGGACGGATGAGGGAGAGAGCCTCCCGTCCCAGCCGCCGCGGGAGACGCCCCGGGCGTCGGGAGTCGAGTGAAGACTACCGGCCACCGTAGGCGCGGGCCTACGGGCGGAGAGCAATGGGTAGCTCACCGCCCGATCAGGACCAGGCCCGTTCCGGACGGCGCGTAAGTGTTCCACGCGCGCCTCAAAGAGATGTCAGCATAATCAGAGGGGCCCCTTAGGGCCGAAGCCTGCCGGGTCAGCGGGATTGTCCGAAAGGGTTACCGCTACCCCGGAACATAAAGGGCGAAGGAAGGAACATGGGTGGGTTTTAGTCAGTAAGAGTCTGACACTCCCTTCCGCTCCACCCAGAGCGGGAGGGGTCATTTGATGATTTCCCATCCCGAAAAAAAAAAAAAAAAGAAAAAAAAAAAAAAAGGCGTCTAGAATCAAACTGATTTGACCACGAGGAATTCTGTTCCGGATAGTCAAACTACTTAGTTTAATGAAAAATATCCACCCTTTGTTATAGTTCGTAAATATACTTGTACAGTCATTAACAAAAATAATTATCTTAGTTTATTTAAAAAGTACCCAACACTTGTATCGTCATGCATTAATTGCAGCTAAAACTTATTAAACGTTGAATATTATAAAATCTTATATTTTATTAAGTAGCTCAGTACACGGATTTAACGTATCGTGAGAACTTGAACAGCAATAAATCATTTCCTCAAAACACGTTGACCCGGAACACACATCGAACCGTAGGCCATATATATATACCTAACATATATGCCTACAGTCGGCCGTAAATATGTCACATGAGTTTTAGAAAACGTTCTGCTTGGTAGAACGTCATCTCTGTCACTCATAAACGCGAAAGTTTGTGAGGATGGATGGATGGATGTTTGTTGCTCTTTCACGCAAAAACTACTGACCGGATTTGGATGAAATTTGGCACACAGATAGTTTATAACCAGGATTAACACAGGATATTTTGTATCCCGATATTCCCACGGGATCGAAATTTATGCGGGTGAAACCGCGGGACGCTGCTAGTATAATCTATAATAGTGTTCATAATTTATATTCCATCGCCACTTAATCAATTATCTACTTTCGTGAAATGTATTCTAAGTTGATTTTTGAGTGATCATTTGTCGTTGTCTGTCTGTCCAAATCACATTGATCTTTATTCTTATTCTAATAAGGTTGCTTTTGGGTTACTGCCGCTGATAAGTCTGTCAAAATCATTGTGATCTTTATTTTCGTTACAATAAGGTTGCTGCTAGAGGTAAAATAAATGTGAACGGATTGGACGTGACAGCCATTTTGTGATGTTCAATGAGTCATAATTATGTACACCAGGATACTGTAAGTTAACAGCATTCAAATTTTCGGGTCGGCATCCATTCTAACCTGAATACCAGTGTTTTAAATGAAGCAACTGCCTATTTTACCTCCACAACCTACTTACTGAGCAACACGCGATACCCCTTGGCAAGACTGGTTGTCAAACTTTCTGCCTTTTACCAGTAACGACTCTCAAAGATCTACGAATAACAGCCGTAACTAACTGCTCAACGTGCGTTCCGAGGTCTGTAATGGATGGTGACCCATCCACGAATCGACCTCGGCAAGCGTTACCTAACCTTGAAGATCGACCCGTCCAGCTGTTGATTATGTGTGATTTAGTTGCGAGTTCCTCTTTGATTATTATTTTTAATTGTTTGTAAGAAAATGTTCGGTAGTAAAGAATACCTTAAAGACTAGGTATTCAAATTAAATATTGAAAACAATAATTTACAGATTTTATGGTTTTATGATATACCTAGTCTTACCATAAATATTGTCCCGAAGATTTTTTTTTTTTTTTTATTGCAAATAATATTTATTACTTTTACAGTGTTTTGGATTAATACATAAATATAAAACAATTTAAAAAATAAAAAGCTTCACAATCTGTCAAATTTCTTTAATATATTTTCAACTTTATTGTTATAGCATTAAGGTTCAAGGTTAATTGGGAAAATTTGACAGTTTCGGGTAGCTTGACCTGCCTGGCGTCTGTACAATGTATTGGCGCCAAAATTAGAAAACCCAATGAACAATTTTATAAAAACGACAGATTCCAAATTCAAATGTAATATCTTTCTTATTTTTAATTGTAACAGTATTTATGGCCAGACTGTGTATAAAAAAATCAAACTTTGTCACACAGTTTATTTCCAAATCAGGGTATTACATTGTATTCATCAAATGTCAAGATACTTTAAGATGATAATGATGCGCATAATAAACCTACATGTTACGGGTATCGTAAAACAAGAATTACCATTTTCTTTTTTATAAGAAACGTTGCCCCTCTCTAGGAATTACTCCTGTATCGTGGGTGCGTTTACAAAAATTTAAACTCACATACACAAACAGCCAGACCCGGCACCAGTAGGCAATACAAATAATTGTTCCGTGACGGAATCGAACCCGCGACACGCAGCGCAGCATTCGATCGCTCAGCCACTGCGCCAATCGTGTCCATTTTCCATGACAACAACCCTTAATTAATCAACCGTAGAACAACTGAATGTAAACATTTTGTAAAATAACACCTAATATTATCAAACCCAATTTGAAACTAATACAAACATGTTCCACTCAAACAAAAATCTACTCGACGTTCATATAAACAAAGTTAATTTTAGAATTACAAAAGCGATTTGTAGGGTCTTAAAACAATTTCATCTGCGATGGGAACTGAACTGTGTGTAATCGATTTAAGGTCCCTTATTCCAAGGCAATGTAGTTCTAAATGTAAAGTGGCTGAAGATCTTCAGAAAGTCCTTACTGGCAATGATGATGCTACAGGTGCGTGTCCTTCCTGAAGGGCATTCTTTAAAGGAGAAGAATTGTAAATCCATTATTAGTTAAGCTGAGGGCAGATATATTATTCCTAGGTTCTATTAGGCCTATATTAAATGGACGTTTTCAAGCTGATTATAATATTATGGCGCGATAAAATTAATGGTGACATTAGTTACCACTAGCGCCATCTAGTATCGAGTAGCAGAACTAATAGAGTCAAGATCCTTCTAGAAATTTCTAGAACTTTCTAGAACGAACGACGAACGATCGACATCTGGGCAGTCGGGGCCGGTATGTACTCGAACATTCTAGATGTTTCTACAATAGAAGTTTCTAGAACTATCTGCGGCACTATATAAGGCCAGAATAACCCAAAATCGGGCAGAGTTGGATAAGCGATACAAGTGAATACATCGAAAGCGACCTTCAAGTGCGAATTAAGTGCAATTGTGTTTTATAATTTGTGTCCTGGAGTTGTTATTAGTTTTGTTTAATTAAAGTGTAATTTTTGGTCATTTATATCGGCAGTTTTAATTGTCACGAACAATATGATGCTTATTTTTGGAAGCATATTATATGTCCTTTCGTATAAGACTTCATATGTTTGAAGACTAAGGTCTTCTACCAGTGTGTCCTGCCCGTAAGGCTACCCATACGATGCCGAACCGTGGACACTGACAGTCAGGCTGGTCTAAAAATTTAAGGTCGCTCAGCGCAGTATGGAACGGGCTATGCACGGAGTTTCTTTTAAGGATAAGGTCAGAAATGAAGTTACCCGGAAAAGAGCTGGAATTACCGACATAGCTTGCAGTGGCAGTGGGCTGGCCGTGTTTCTCGAACGACAGATGGCCGGTAGAACAGACGGCCTGGAGTGGAGAGCGCGTATCGGCAAGCATAATGCGGGACGCCCCCCAGCTATGTCGATGGACCGACGACCTCAAAAAGGTGGCTGGGAGAGACAGGATACGGAAAGCGGAGGACAGGATGTTGTGGCACAGCATGGGGAGCCTATGTCCAGCAGTGGACTACGATAGGCTGAGTAAATCGATACTTTCGTAAGCTGAGTCTACACCACAAGCAAATACCGAGACGTTCGACATAATCCAGTAACAAAGAGTTCCTACGAATTTACTAGTACAAGAGTACATGATAATGTAATCAAATTGTAATCAGACGTCACCGTCATGCCCTGAAATACTGGCTTAGGGCGAAGCTTTAGGCATTATAATTCACTATATTAAATTATGTAACTAGCAGTGCCCACGACTCCTTAAGCGTGTCGCAAATCGGAAAAGCGTGTCACAATGTGTCAAGGTAAGTATATGAGGTAGATGAATATTGTCAAATAGATAGAAGGGTTTGTAGAGGGGCCTAAATAATAACAGCCGCACAGGTTGATCGATCAGGTTAAGCTGCGCTTGCCGAGGTTGGTCTGGGGTTGGGTGGCCATCTTTACTTACCGAAACCCCCTCGGAAAGCACGTTAAGCCGCTGGTCCCGGCGGTCACAGTCGTTACGGGTAGTCCGAAAGTCTGACAACCAGTCTTCCAAGGGTTATCGTATTACGCAGTAACTGGGTTGTGGAGGTCAGATAGGCAGTCGCTCCATGTAAAATACTGGTATTCAACTGCATCCGGTTAGACTGGAAGCCGACCCAAACATAGTTGGGAAAAGATAGAACGGTTTGTAAGGGAAGGGGTTGTTTGTTTGGCTGCTGCTAACCCTTGGTCTCATACTCGTATTTTCTCAAAAACGTGCCTTAAATTGTAGGTTTTTGTTATATAGGGTCCAGAAATGTTTTAGTACAATTTTGTATTTATTATATAGAACTAATAAATTACTCCATATAGACTAAGGTAATACGGGCTGCTGTCCGGAACTCCACGTCAATGCGCGTATTTTGCGTGGGTTAATTAAAACTAATAAACTATTACAAATTGTCCTTACAAATTGGGGTCCGGTCGACTGATTTTCTTCATGCGAGTAATTAAGGGTTTCTACCTGTCTTATAATTATCTTAACCACGGCATAAGTTATCTTCAAATACAAGACCGCAAATAGCCGAATATTAACAAAACTTTCTCGACAACGTCTTTACATATACAGGGTCATATTAAATTTGCTAGCGAAACTCCGTAGACGTTATGGGTATCGATATCTAGACGTGCAAAAGTAGAAAAGATATTAATTTATTGTTTTTTTCTTTTGTGGGGTCATCGACAGCTGTTAGTGTATTAAGTTAAAAGGGATTTGGCACTTATTACATATATTTTTAAGTTATTGCGTGGAAAGATCTCTAACCCGGGTGTACCAAAGGATGTGTGTCTAGACGTGGCGGATAATTACGTGTCGCGGCGACGGAGACCGCGGTTACTGGCGGTGCCTCGCGGCTGGACCAACCTGCTGGATAAAGCACCTTTGACGCGCGCCTTGCATACCCTCAACGAAATCGCGGAAAGGGTGGATTTATTTACCTGTTCTCTGAATGAGTTCATAAAAATTACTTTACATGTAGCTGTACTTAATGGAAAAAATATTGTTTAATACCACGCTACTTATTTGGGGCAACCTGTAATGATAGTTGTGTTGGGAATAATAAATAAATAAAATATCAGTTTAATAAATCGGTTTTTTTGTGTAATCTTCACAGGCGTGATTGGTATCGATATCTAAACACGATAAAACGTATTTTCGCAACTCAAACTTGAAGTAGAATACATACATACTTTACCAGCGGTCGTCGACCCCTAAAAAAAAACATATTCATTTATTTTTGTATCGTGTTTATATCCTACACGTCTGCAAAGTTTCGCTAGCTAATTTAATCTGACCCTGTATAAAACGGTAACTATCTACCTATATCACAACTGTCATAAGTCTACAAAGTACAAATTCGCGAACGAAGTTCCTTGGGCGCAAGTTAATTGGTATTATGCTTGCAATAAAAGAGAATTAAGTTCCGAAATGCTATTTTGAGTCGGGTTCTGTCTTGAATTTTGATTGGGGCGCTGAAGGGAGGGTGGTTGGCCTTCCAGTAATATATAACTTATTTCACCCAACGGTATGCGAGGGGGAAAGTAATTTTTGATAATATGCGTTGTGATTTTAAAATCTTTTGTAGTGAGATGAATTGTGATGATAATTTTGGTAAATGAGTCGTAGACTTTAGGGGAGCGTTTTGAATATTAACAGCAAGGTTTGAAGAATGATTCATCATCATTTCATCCGAAAGATGTCCACTGTTGGACATAGGCCTCCCCCAAGCACCTCCACTTCGACCGGTTCCGTGCTTCTCGCATCCAACGGGTTCGCTTCATGTAAAATATTGGTACTCAGCTACATCTGGCTAGACTGGAAGCTGACCCCAACATAGGCTAGGCAGATAGATGATGATGATGATGAATCTTGGGAACCAAACAAACATGTTAGTATTTATCCCGCACCAAAAAACAAGTTCATAAAAATACACATCGATACGATAATTTATGTATTTATTTACCAAAGCCAAATTTTGCAAAGTCCTCATATTTATCCATACAAATTCTGCTTACCCAGTTTCGTACACAATATCTTCCTCCCTATCCCATCATCAAAAAGATGAAAAAGTAATTTAAGAAAGTAAACAAAATAATAAATAATCTCCGAGCTGAGATCAAGTACACGTTTTTTCCTACTTTTCGTACATTTGTATAAGACTTTATCGCGACACGAAATAAATGCAAACAGCTCAACAAGGTCCTCCTAAAAACCGTGACAGAGAATTTTAGTTTGTTATTATTTGCAAACAGGAGGACCCTGCTGCATCTGCATGAGTATAGCTTTATGAAATTTACTAATCACTATTTAGTTCCATAGCAGATACAATATATTGCCGCCCATTGTGTATCGTAGTGTTTTTTTTTTTGAGATGTCGTCGAACCTGTCGCAGTGAGTCGCTAAAATACATTGCAGAAGCCAAAAAACCGATCACGGAATATCGTCTCTGCCTTTATCACCCTGAGAGAGTTGGTCACAAAAAAACGTGTGCGGTCGGGGGACAACCGTCAGGAACGAAGTTCCTTATGCGATACTCCCTCGCACACACTCGTATATAATAGAAAGAGATTGAGAGAAAGTGTGAATTAAATACGCGTTTTTAATACAGAGCCATCTACATAGTATACCTACCTAAGTTTTTAGAAGCTCTCATAAAGTTGTCGCCATTTTGGATTTTCATTTTGACCTCTATACTGCCTTCAGCACCCTCGAAAACCACGAAAACGACACCAATGAAGAAAATTTGAAAATTTTCGCAGCCACCATCTTGGATTTTCATTTTGAAAACTATCTCTCTTTCTCTCATTCGCAGCACTTAAGGGCGCATAACACTTTCTCGTTACATGCCGATTTTCACCAGTTTACTCCTACCCCAAGCCTTAAAGAACTTCATTCCAAAAACTCTTCCCTGTATCCTTCTTGGCTACGGGTTGGGTTTTGTTTGTGCAGGGAACAAAATTATTTCTATGAAATAGGCCGTGATCACATCAAACGTACGTCAGCCGCCGGCTGTGAGCGTCTAGTGCAAAATGTAAGGATCGACTGTCCTTTGTTTTTTCATACATTTGTGTGTGAACTCAGTCATATAGCTGATAGTTGTTCCAAATCTTAATGTTGTTGCATGAGAGTGCAGTTTGCGAAGACACTCCTGATACAATAAAATCCTATATGGCAACTTGTTATTTCCACAGTGAACATAACAGGCAATAAAACAAATGACAGATGAGCATACAACTGCGAATGGGAACGACAATGAAACTATAAACAAGGTATAACCTAGATAAACATCAAAGACCCATAACCCACGCTCCAGTGAGCACATTAAATGGCAAAACTTTGCGGAAACAGGCGTCAGTTCTAATTAAACAAACACGACCTGCAACAAAGTGCCTACAAATGACAATGACGACTGGAGTGTGTTTGGAACATAATTAATTCACTTGTAACCGAATTCGGTGTCTTCGAGTATGTGAACGTCATTCATTATTACTAGGACAAGTTGCATGAATATCTTAATGCTCTTCTGCAGTTGTAACACCAAGGGAATGGGAGATACATTTCCGACCGTTGAAACTAATTAATTATGTGTCTTAATTTAGTATTAATAGGAGCGACGGTCGAGAAGACTTACATCTCTCCTGACTTTCTTTGAATACGATTAATCAAGAACTCGATCCCGAAGGACGAATTAGGTTCAAGGTTTCTGATTGAGCAATATTTAACGAATGTAATTTGTTACTTATTTTATTATCCAAATCGTGCCACTAGAACTTTCGAGATTGAATTTTCTAAATAGACTAGTCAACTATGGAAATATTTAAGATTCGATCTGATTGATATAATGATTTGGATTTCGCTGGACTCGATATTCATACAAAAATGAAATCAACCTACTACAAAACTAAATGCTTCCCAATCTTATTCGTCTTTACGCCCCGACAACGGTTACTTAGCAACGTAACTATAATCCAAAAAGAATTGCTCCAACTAAATGAATACTGTAATCGAGAGTGAAAAGATAATGATTGTGATAATCGCGATGGTCGAGAAGACTTACATACATATCTCCCGACTGTATTTCAACTACTGGATCCCGAAGGACAAATTACAAGGTTTCTGATTAAGCAATACTTATATAATGTAATTTATTATATATTTCGTACTAGCGACCCGCCCCTGCTTCGCATGGGTATTACGACTTGACAAAATATCAAGATATCTTTATTAAATTAACAAACAAACATACAAAAAATGAAATCTTTTCTATCTATAATATTAGTTTAGATTAATATCTATGGTAGTTGTAATCTGAAGGCCAATTCTCGTAATTTAAAACATTCAAAATCTAGTCGCAGTTTCATCTCGGCGACAAACAAAGGTCAAAAACTTGTCAAAATGTAGGGAAATTTGAAGTATTTTTAACAGATCGAGACTGAGATCAGACTCTGACCGTTCTTAAAATTACGAGTATTGCCCCTCTGTTCTTGTAAAATAAACGTCAGTATGCCGCCAGTGATATACAGGGTTATGAACCAATGAACAACTTTTACTATGGGACCAAACCAGAAATCGCGAAAAAAAAATCAGCTGTTCCCTACGTTTTGGCGAGTTAGACGAACATAAATGTAGGGAATAGCTGTTTTTTTTTTTCGCGATTTCTGGTTTGGTCCCATAGTAAAAGTTGTTCATAATGATGAGTACAGACGCCAGCACATTAAGCTACTAGAATCTGTCAAATTTCTTTAATAGATTTTCAACTTTATTGCTAAAGAATTAAGGTTCAAGGTTGATGGGGAAAATTTGACAGTTTCGGGTAGCTTGACCTGCTGGCGTCTGTACAATGATCTCTGAAGAGGTTGTTGGTATTTTACCAATAGCCCTGTATATAAATATATATATATATATATATATGCGCGGGAAAAGAGTTCCAATAAAAAAAACAATAAAATAACAGTATTTTTTAAAACAACAACAACTAACAATTGGATTAAGAGTTAAAGTGTCTCATACAAAAGGCTACGAAACCTTTTCAAAGAGCATGTAAATATGTATATCTATGTCTTCAAATGCTTCATTGTAGGTTGCTTCCATTCACCGAACTGGCGAACGTCGACCAGTGTTAGATCGGCAGGTACCTACTGCAAAGAGTTTGCCTTCACGCACCTACCGTCTATGGTATCAGTCATACAGTTGTTATAATTTTACACAGTGGAGAACTAAGAAGAGAAACGGCTAAGAAAAAATGAAAAGTGCGTTTATTGGCATTACAACAAAAAAAATCCGCCTTAAAACTACTTAAGGCCAAAATGACCTCAGCCCAGCACAATGGCAGATGAAAACACAAGGTGACGCTGATTTTCAGCTGCAACCCATACGCTAGAATAATAAACACGTAGGGAAGTCTGTGTCCGTTATAATTTGGTTTTATTTTGTGATTATTTATTGATTTTATTTTGTGATTATTTATTCATTAATTATTATTTCTATAATAATCTTATTGTTTTGATTCTTTATTTTAATTTAATTTGATTTATTCTGTTTCCGTCTAATTTGGTTTGTATTGATTTTATTTTATTTGAATTTTATCTGATTTTATTTGATTTGATGTTATATACGTGTACTATGAATGGGTGTTATTTACCTGAAATAAATTACTTTATTATTTATAATAAATCAAGAGATTTAATTAAGGGCTGAATTTTCCAACGCCAGATAATTTTATCGGAGGAATAATTTTGAATTTTAGACCATTATTTCATACAAAACCTGTGAGACGTCGATTTTGTTCCACGAATAAAAATTATTTTACGATTAAAAAATCAGCCCTATATGTGATATTATAAAAAAGCTTTTATGAGGAACACTCCAATAGCCGTGGAAAGATGACATCAGAATTATCGGCTTTAGAAGACAGCTGTGGAAGGAATTAGATTAGGGGCTCGTGGCTAAATAATAACAGGCGCACTAGTCGATCGATTAGGTTAAGCCACGCTTGCCTCGGTTGGTTCGTGGATGGGTGACCATCTTTACATACTAAGACCCCTCCGTGCCTCGGAAAACACGTTAAGCCGTTGGTCCCGGCTCTCATTCGTAGATCTTTGACAGTCGTTACGGGTAGTCAGAAGCCCAAAAAGTCTGACAACCAGTCTTACCAAGGGCTTTGTGTTACCCAGTTACTGGGTTGTAGAGGTCAGAGATGTAGAGGCAGCCGCGCAATGTAAAATACTGGTTACCGGTAATTCAGCTGCATCCGGTTAGACTGGAAGCTGACCTCAGAATAGTTGGGAAAAGGCTAGGCAGTTGATGACTTAAACGGTAAGAAAGAGACTTTTGCATCTTTAACCACAGTTTGTTTTAGAACATACATAACCCTTAGGTACGCAATCTCTATTATTACATCATTGTATATATATTGTTTTGTTAGTACAATGCAGTATTAGATGGGACCAGTCTTTATGTAATCCTGAGACAAGATACTACAAAGAGTATACCTCAACCTTTTTCTATTACCTTCCTACTAATGGACATTGATAAAAGACCAACACACATACACACATATGTACAAACACACATGCACAGACTCACTTTGTATCTCCGTATACAAGCGCCCTAATACAATAATGTAGAACACATGTACCCACACGGGAAGTACAATACATTGATTAGACGGTGCACCCTCCTTTCACCCAGTTGCCTACTTTCCTATAGAGTATCGGAGGAAGCGGAGACAAGACGGATGTCGGTTTTCTATGTACCTACTTACATATATCAAGACGTAGTTAGTTATGAAGGAAATTTGAAGCAGCATCTGGAGTTCCGAAGTAGTGTTTTAGAAATTAACTAAAACTGCATTCAAACATTTTTTAATATTCGCTTGCCTGAACTGGGAATCGAACCGATCGATACAAGAGCGAAAAAGAACATTCTATATCAGTCATCCTGTAAAATTTTTTATCCAAGGGTTGCTTTTTTTACTGAGCTTAAATGGAGGAGGGAAATTAATGATGTCATTCATTTTATTTAAGTAAGAAATCGTCTTTTTTCGCCTCAAAAATATAGAATTACTCAAAACGAACGTATTTATTTTTGCTACGGTGCTCAAGGCCCTTTGAAGGTATGGACACCAGCATATCAAGCTACCCGAAACTGTCCAATTTTCCCAATCAACCTTGAACCTAATGCTTTAGAGATAAAGTTTAATTAGTATTTTATGCAGGTTGTATACTGACCGTCGAAGTGAGCGGACGTGCCCCGTCTCTAGTTTCAGTTGACGCCAGATGCGCAACACGTGTTAACGCTGAGTTTGAATGTCGCATTTAAAATCGGATCGGTGTCCCGCGTTTTATTTTTGTGGTTGCAAATTAAAACACCTTGGAACGGTGGTAAAGTGGCATACGTGTGATCCTGATCTTCAGCCCGAGGCCTAGGCTTTTCGGCTCCCCGGCCTCCTGGAGACGCCGAGTGACTCTGAGGGCCCTTTGCGGGCCAATCTGGTGAGATCTTTCCGTTTATTTCAGGGATCCCCATTGGAAACTGATCCGGTTGTTTTGTTTGTTTGTGTTCTAGACTGTTAATTAGGACTTTTGAAGACTCGCGCGAATTCAACATCATTTTAAGCCATAGATAAGTTTTAGGAATAAGTCTTCATATTATATATAGGAGAGAAGGACAAACTAATACGCCTTAATATTCTAGCCTAAAATACGGTATCGCTGTAGATTTCCTGGTCCTAATTTACCAAAACTGTCTTGAATAAGTTAATAATTTTCTAGCTTGTAAACCAAGTTTGGGTACCCACGCGCGATATATGACACCCCCAGTGGAACAAAAAAAAAAAAAAAAAAGGGAACAAAAAAGACTACCCCGAACTCTTAAGTTTGCATAACAAGGTATATTCCCAAAGATCAACAAAAAGCGAAGCTCATAAATCTTACACAGTATGCTCTCTCTATTGTCTTCTAAACACAGAGCCGCACATGTGACTAAAAGTTCTACTAAAACCATAAAAACGATGACTTGAATTGTGCGTATTCTAAATAATATACAGGAATTCCTCCCTAACAGCAATCTCTCCCAGGAACAAAGGATAACAAATTACATAACAATGCAATTTAACAAATCGTTCTGGGGCGGAGAGGATATCCTAATCGCCGCGTCAGAGTTCTATCTAGTGAATGTGCATGTGCACATGGATACAAGAAACACACTAGTGTATTCACCTACTGGTGAACCAGTACCCGGCAACATACACGTCCTCTACAACGACCAACACTATGACAGCTGGGTTATGACCGACGACGAACATTACAAGGACCTAATGCAAGAACCAAAAAATGTCAAAACATCACAACATACTAAGCCTTTAATTAACAGACAACCCTCGAAATCCCAGTCTCAAACTAACAACACCCAATTGTCTAGCCAATTAACACAGAATGAACAACAATCAGCATTATATACACCGTTATCAGACGTGGTCGCAGAGGTCACTGGGTTCACAATACTAAGAAACCAGCCGTCTACCGCAATAAAATACACTTGCCCAGACTTGCGTATTGCAACCTGGAACGTCCGTGGGGCCTCAAAACCGGCAAAAAAAGAAAAAATAGACGCTGAACTTTCACTTAGGGGCATTCATGTAGCCTGCATACAAGAAACAGGGATGAACTCAGGAGCATACAACTCCACACACTACGAATGGCACCTCTATGGAACTACAGGTAAAACGCACCGGGGACTTGCAATTTTAATTAGAAAAGTCGCCCAAATTGAATTAGTTCATAGGAAAAAAGATACAGACGCGATGTCAGCTACTCTTATAGTTGACAGGGGAAATGACAAGCCTGCTCCTCTGTACATAATAAACTCTCACATCAACAGTTGTACATCCATAGCAAACAGATCCTTCACTGGCTTATTAAACTTGATCAGACAAAAACCAAAGAAATGTACTTTAATAATTCTTGGCGACTTTAACGCCCACATTGGTCGACATGATACACAAAATTACCAACGCAAAGGGCTAATTCAACAAAACCTACATCATGACTTCTCCAACTGCAACGGGGAACTGTTAATGGATATAGCCAACAGGGAAAACTGCAAATAGAAACGACAAAAGCGAGATCATCATGCAGGCTGACATGGTCAAAGGGCACTCAAAAGTCCCAATTGGATCACATTATAACACCACACGCCTCAGAAAAACTCTTTGAATTTATTAAAGGTGAATGGGCCGCTAGGAGACTATCCGATCATAAAATAGTCTGGGGTTTGCTAAGGACAAACCGAATTTCAAACAAAACAAAAAAAAAAAAACACCAAACATACACAAAGCATACCCGTGAAGACAATGGTCAAGGACTTCAACTATAAACAATGCGATTATGCCGCCCTCAATAGCAAGTTCACCAAAACAAAATACCAAGATTGCATAACAAAAAAGCTAAAAAATATAGGAATCAACTCAACGGACGAAAATATCGAAATACCCTGGAATACCATAACGGAAGTATTAAAAGCGCCTGCCCAGGAAACTCTAATTCTTCAGCCAGTTCTCCCCAGAGATCATCGACTAGCTCTTGCTAACCTACAAAAGGCTAAATTCTTACAAAGTAGGCAACCAGATAATCCAAATAGACATAACCGCGTAAAAGAATGTCAGGCAACACTTCAAAAGATTAAATATCACGAGGAACAAAAAGCATGCAGGACCAGCCTCAGCGGACTGGGGAAAAACCACCCCCCTGCAAAACGCATGCAAATGCTGTACTTTTTTTATAGGAGAAATAAACTTCAAACAAAACGGCGAAAAAGATCTACTTATATACCGATGACCAAATGGGAGCAAATTTTAAAAAAATCCGAGGGTCGTCTTATACCAACAGTTAATATAAAAAAAAACCGACAACCGAAGTCGAAAGTGATGGACCCACAACAGATGACGTAATTGAAATCATCAAAAAAATGCGGAACGGGACAGCTCCCGGAACTGACCAAGTAGTAATCGAGCTTTACAAAGCGATGCCCGAAATATTACAGGAAGCCGTCACCAAACAAATGAACAAAGCGTGGACACAAAACGAAGCACCCGACACATGGCTGAAGACGGTGCAGATACCAATCCCAAAAATAAATAAACCTAAAAATCCAAATGACTATCGCCGCATATCGGTTTGCAATACGGGTTACAGAATTTACGCCTCGTACGTACTAAAAAAACTAGATGATACAATAACGGAATTGGGCAACTACCAAGCGGCCTTTTTAAACAATAGATCAACAGACGACCACATCTTTACACTCAAAAGGGTTTTAGACGAGGAATGGCGAGCAGGTAAAAGAATTTATGTACTCGCCCTCGACATAGAAAAAGCCTTTGACAACGTCGACCTCAATGCACTAAGAGATATACTATTACAACGAACTAACAAATCACTAACTAACAGGATAATCAAGGTATGCATGAATGAACGAACATGCATCAAATGGTGTGGCCAGCAAAGCAGTTGGATTATTAAAGGAAAGGGAGTCAAACAAGGCTGCCCTCTGTCCCCTCGCCTGTTTACACTGGTCATCGATGAAGTCCTTAGAACCCTGGAGGAGGAAACCCAATTAATAAGACTTGACCAGGATCGTGAAATCTCACTCCCCTTGGTACTATCATTTGCGGACGACCTTATCTTTATTACAGATGACCTAGAAGGGTTAGAAGGTATCCTATACCATATTAAACCCCTACTAGATAGTGTAGGCCTCCAAGTAAACGAAACAAAAACAAAAATACTAATTAGGGACCCGATAGCTACAAAGAAAACGACCCACGTGACCCTTAATGGAATAAGCATACCGACATGTGAAGATATAAAATACCTAGGTACATATATAACATCTACATTAAGCAGAAAATTCACCATTAAAAAACGTTGCTAACAGGCCAATAGAAACGCCAAATCGTTACTACCATTCATAAAACACTCAAATATGGATTGGAAATTAGCCAGACTTATGTATCGAATGGTGATCGCTCCGTGCATGATACATGGTTTAAAAGTATCGGCACTTACTAAAGCTAACAGGTCAAGACTTCGAAAATATGAGCGAGTTATCATGAGAGACTTGATAAACCACTCTAGGAATAAACCAAGACAAAAGAAAATGCATGAAATCTTAGACGGAAAAACAGTAACCAAACGCATCAAGAACCACAGGATGTGCTACCTCGCACATATCTATAGGCGCCGCGTACCACATCTGCTGCATGCAGCAATGGAGTACAAGGCCAAAACCAAGAAGGTCGGTCGACCCATCTACACATGGAACGACAACCTAAAACAGGACATGAAGTACTTCGACAAGGGAATCGATTTTTGGATGGATACGGCGCAAGACAAAAACAAGATCAGGATTGCTGCTAGCGAGATATACAAAAAACCGGAAACGGATAGTAGCGAGAACTCCGACGACGACATTGAGAACAACAACATCTAACACGTGACATACAAAAGAACCGAGAAAGCAGTAGAACGCGGCCAAAAGAGTCGCGGGTGAAGCTCGACCGGAAAAACCTGGCCGCGAAGTCTTTAAAAGATGCCCATCCATAGACAAATATCACCCATCTCTCCACTAGTCCAATGCTTACTCTAGGATGCATATCCGGTAGGCTCTTAAATCCTATCCTTCCTAACGGGCACGTCATCCCTGCAAAAACCGCGCCCCCCGGTCTACTTCTTGATATACAATGGTCGCTGTAGCACCATGAACATGAGGCTACAGGTGCTAGTGTGAATCTTGGGGTTCATTCGATTAATCGAGTCTGGTCAAACCACGCTGGGAATGGTGCAATTCATATTCATATTCATATTCATATGAATAATTAGTATTTTATGCACACAGCCAAAGTGGAACTCTGTGTCAGCGCCTGTGTGGGATATCAACTATATTATAGCCTTCAAAACAATAGTGAATAACAAGTGTCTGGGTATGCTAGTTTCATCATGAACCTCATCAATCGCTATGCAACTGGCGAAATCAATGTCAAGAGCAGGCCCATGCCGCATTAAAAAAAAACTGAAACAATGGTTCAATGCCTTTTTTCCCCCGCTTCATAAATAGAACAGGTAACCCGCCAAACCTTCATCCATATTGCCACCATTAAAAAAAATAACACACATTCAAAAATAGAACGCACGGGATTTCGCGCCAAATCGTCTACAGCCAGCCATAGACGTAATAAGGCTGTCCATTCATTATCGGTCGGGCGGTCACCGAGTTGGTCACGTGACACAGCGACCTTGGCACCCGCGCACCGAAGCGTTCGCCCACGAGTCTCACATAGCCGTCCAGACGGCGCCTGATGTTTGTTACATTGTGGACAAAAATAAAAAACCGTCTCGTCCTAGTGACGACGTGACGCGTCTTGGCTGGATATCTTTTGTTTCCTTTGCGTTAATTTTTTAATGGCTGCGTTCTAAAATTGTTCGAGTTTTGAATCGTTTTTCTGATTCTGATTTGATCACAATTGCAGAAAGAATGGAACCACAGAAAAAACCAAACCTGATATTTTTTTAATTCAATTTAGGACTAAACATAATATAAGTTAATTTCCCCTAAAATTCATAACGATAGCAATTATTTAACTGTTTCTATTCATTAAGACCTTTAAACATTAACAATTCAAGAGTGTCCTAAAAGTTTTTAATGCTCCGAATAAAAGATGGGGTAGTAAATGACTTTCTAAGTGGCTATTTCAGATGTGATCTCATCAGATAACGTAATGGAAAAGCAAAGAAAATAGATAGCAACGGTCTGTTACTCCAAACTAAATTGGATTACCTTCTGCGATTTTCTCGAACATGAAGAAAAAGTGGAGCTGTTTAGAAAACTCTTAACGGAATCTATTATCATGTAGGCCAGTAATGCTACTGTCTATTTTTAAACCAAACGAGAAGAAGGTTCTATGTTCGTATGTAAGTTTTTTTTTCATGTATGTTCTTCGATATTTTCTTCAATTATGTACTCATTTTGTTTTTTTTTTTTTACTTTTACTTGCTATTACCCGAAAATTAATTTGCAGGGCCCTATAAGGTGTAAATCAAGTTCAAGTAAGGAGGAAATCAGCTCAGCCATTTAGATATGTGTGAACTGGAAATATTTAACAGCGCCGCACTCCACCAGGCCACTTATTGTAACAGAAAGAGAAAAATCATTGACAAAAAACGGAGTCATGATACTCAGCAAAAGAGACTCATGTGAAAGACAGAGAATTAGGTAACAAAAAATTTCACAAAGTTTCACATTTGTAACTTAAGAATATAGATGACGATGGCCTACAAAAGGCTTTTTCTTCCAATCCATAAATAAGATCGACTTGTACGAATGTGGAATGAACCATCAGACAACATTACTCCCATTTACTGGTCTGACCTAACCATAGATTCTCGAAAATCAGGACATGTAGCGTGCCAAGGCTCCAACAGCCAACGAGGCGCCAACCTGACACATTTGAGATTTGTGCCAACTCGACTTTATAGGTATCTCTTTCTTTATATTTTTTCCTTTATCGATTATGGGATACGAAATGTCCTGGAGAATTGTTACCCACAAACTATTTTTACGCCTCCTTGGGCCCACTACGCCAGTTTCCGTGACAAGGGTCCTGGGTCACAATAATGTTTTACCGTTGAAGTTTTACATTGTTTCAGTTAGATTATATCTCATTCGGCCTTCGTGGGTCGGAAAGAGACACAAGATCAAGGGTGCGGGAATATTTGTGTGTGTATGAAATGTATGTGAGTTTTTTCGTAAAATTGCAAATGAAAGTTTTAACAGTTCCTTACTATTAGTTTATGTTTCTTGCGTCTAATGCTCTAGATAAGCGTTGAAAAGACGGTGTAAAGAGTTTAAGAAAGGAAAGTGGCTAGAGCCACATTACTCCGAAGCACGTAGACAAAAGCTCGGATAACTAAATTAAACTTGGCAAATTCAGCAGACTGCTTCGTTACTCTAGTGATGCAAGTGCGACTGCTGAACATGAGGTCCTGGATTTGATGCTTAGGTGGGGCAAACTGTTATTAAGTTTTCCGTCAGTAATTTTTCAGTTTGGTGTAGTGTGGGATTCCCCCTAGCCACCAGCTAGATGGACCGACGACCTTAGAAAGGTCGCTGGTACAGACTGCATGCGGAAGGCGGAGGACAGGGAATTGTGGCGCAGCCTGCTAGAAGTCTATGTCCAGCAGTGGACTGCGATAAGCCGAGTTAATTGATTGATTTTTTCAGTAGCAGCCCGGAAATGGTCACTGAAATCAGCTTATATTGTTCCTACTACTGGGACACAGGCCTCCTCTCTATGAGAGGGAGTGGGCCGTAATCCACCACACAGGCCCATGTTTCACACGTCTTCGATTTTTTAGTTCTAGGACATGCCGATTTCCGCACGATATTTTCCTTTACCGTTTTGAGAGTAGTGGTGATGAAATAATTTGGACAAAGTAAAGCGCCTGTCATGGTTCGAATCTACGACCTACAACTCGTAAGTCGCGGCCGGTACCACTGCGCCACCATTGCTCCCGGAGACGGTACTAGCGCCCTAGTAAATGGCAACCATCTATAACATCGGCTTTATGACAAAGGACCAAATTTAAGTGCACCTCAGCCTACCCCAACGCGAGATACAGGCGTGATATTATCTTACGTCATTTTCATGACCCAATTATAATCCTAAAACGCTTATTAAAAGTAAGTAAGTAATAAGGAAGTTAAATATACAAGGGAGTGTATATCGATATAATAAGACGCAATAATTGAGCTTAAATAAGCGTTAATTATACTCGTATTATGAAACTTCTTCATAAAGTATCGGGATTACTTTAATATCCTACTAATATTATAAACGTGAAAGTTTGTATGGATGGATGGATGGATGTTTGTTACTCTTTCACGCAGAAACTACTGAGCGGATTTGGATGAAATTTGGCACACAGATGATTTATAACCAGGATTAACATATAGGATACTTTTTATCCCGATATTCGCACGGGATCGAAACTTATGCGGGTGAAACCACGGGGCGCAGCTAGTTCTCATATAAATTATGATGGAAACTCGTAGGGGTAATCTTTTGTGTTCGGTTTAAATGAAGTTCGAATATTCTTCAAAAGTTGTGTGCGATTCCGGGTTAAGAAAGTAGTTACCTATTTAGCAATTGTTTTCTTTGTAGCAACAGGCGGTGAAGACTTCGCTTTACATTTCGAATGTGGTTCTTTTTAATTTAAAAATATTTGTAGTTTTGGGGCCAGTCTAACATAAAAAAATAATGCTTTTACTCGTATCTCATAATTAATTTAGGTATACAACTCGAAACTCGAAGTAATTTTAAAATTAAAATCAAATTAATACGCTTGTTGCGCTTTTAATTAGGAAATTTTGTAAGCGAAAACATCAGGACATCAAAGAGGGATGCCGAAAATTCATAAAATTTTATTATTTAATTCAGCAGCAGATTTTGCAAACAAGTAGCATGGTTTCAGAATGTAATTAATGATGTGTCGTCCTCTATTTAACAGCTTCGTGATATCTTTAATATTAACTTTTCTAGATGGCTGGAATAAGGCTGGGCAGATGATGATATCCTTAATATTAACTATTTTTCCAATCCCTGATATTTATGAATTAAAATGAACTATTCATAAGTAACAAGTATACCAAATTAATTTATCAAAAATAATAATAAACTAAAAACTATTTTTTTTTTTTTTTCACCGCTGACAACCCTACTTTATATGTCCACGCAGTCACTGTCCATTCCAGGGATGCCTGGAAGAGATCGCAGAAAGCGAAAAGGCCATTGTGTTTTGTTTAAAAAATTGTATTTGTTTTTATGTATTTTCTGGTGTACAATAAAGTATATATAAATAAATATAATTACTTGAATAATGTCTCAAAAACAAAATGTAAAAAGTTCATTTTATCTACACCGACAGAATATTTCCGCTATGGAAGGCTTAAAGGAAATCGTCCCCAAGATACATTGCTAGAGAAAATTGTCGGCTTTGCATAAACCCTAATAGCCAATATCCTATTTCATTTTATCTAGGAAGTCTGAGAATATACCTACTTTATAGGACTAGGGAGTTTACTTGACTGTGTTGGGGTCTAATGTCAAAACCAATTTTGTAATAGCACTCTCCAGTACAGAAACAGATACCTTATGTCCATTAAAATATATAATCATATTCCAAAAGTAATAAGAGTAATAAGTATTTTTTTTTTGAAAAAATTAAATGGACTCTCCATTTAATTTTTTCAAAAAAAAAATACTTAAAGTATCATCTCCTTCTGCGAAGCAGTAATGCTCGCAAAGGAGGGAGCGAAGCGCGTGAGAGAGAGGCAATCTCTGCGCCCTCACGCCCCTAGTTGCCGCAGGAGACGCCCTGGACATCGGGAGTCACCAGCCGACTCCCGGCCACCGTAGGCGCGGGCTTGCGGGCGGCGAGCAATGGGCAGCTCGCCACCCGGCAAGGACCAGGCCCGGGTCGGCGGCGCGTTGTGTTCCATGTGCGCCTCAAAGAGATGTCAGCACGAAATGACGGGGTCCGCTAGGGCCGATGCCTGCCAGGGCCGCGGGTTGTTCGAAAGAGATACCATGGCCCCTGGCATAGGCAACTGAAGGAACACGGTTGGGTTTTAGTCAGTAAAAGTCTGATACGCCCTCCCGCTCCGCTCAGAGCGGGAGAAGTCATAATAATATGATGATTTCCCACCAGGAAAAAAAAAAGGTAAATAAGTAAATAATATTTTTTTTTTTATAATAAGGTAGATTTATTTAGTTGCATAATAGAAATATTGTTAGAGTATAAGTAAATATTCGTATGCCTCTATTAGCGGCGGATGTGTCCTGAACTTATCCATATATACCAACCAACTTTGTACCTACATAGCCGACGAATCTTTGTCTTTGTCTTTGAATGCTAGGGATACACATGCACAAAAGTATGGATGTTGCTTAGAGTTGTTACGGCACACCGACGTGCAAGTTACTGGCACACTTTTAAGGAAGTTACTAGCACGGCCATGTGTTTGTTTACTCTAGGCATACATAGAGATGTCGGTCAAGTGGTTGCAAGCGTTATTGCTGACGATGAGTGGATGGATTCGAATCCTAAGTCGGGCAGTGTTATGGTTTTTTCCATTTATCTGTTCTGTGGTTTTTTCCATCAGGACTTTGTACCCGGTTGATGAGGAATGGGCTCGCTCCCTATAACATGTGACTTAAACATTACTGGCGAAACATGGATGTTACTATATGTACGTCGCTGCCTCACCCTTAGGAGATTCCATGGGTGATGTAATGATATCCTACTAGCCTACTAATATTATATATATATATATATTATATTTATATTTTATATATCCTACTAATATTATTATTATTATATCCTTTATTTGAATGTACCCATATAAGTTATATTTTTAAATATTAGAATATAAAAAGTATAAAAATATAGTAGCCCACCGGTATCAGGAACAGGGTCAAAGCTACCGGTGATCAGGACTCCAGAGAGAGGAACCTCCTGACAATGCGAGACCGTGTCCAGAAGTACCGCT